>OX459112.1:121763398-122963398 GCA_949775065.1 Brachyopa scutellaris
GTTTACCAAGTGAAAGTTCGCAAGGAGGATCAGCCCTCACAGAGATTGCTATGGCGAACTAATCGAAATGAGGTTCCAGACGAAGGCGAGGTGCAGGTTCTTATCTTTGGTGCGACATGCTCGCCATGCTCGGCGCAATATGTCAAAAACTTAAATGCGAGGATGTCATCGGAATTTCCTGAACTGACCGAAGAAGTGGAACGAAATTTCTACATGGACGACTATTTAGGTTGCTCTGACTCGAAAACGGATGCACTGGAGAAGATCGGAAGGATGATAGCACTGCAGCGATTTGGTGGTTTTGAATTGGTGAATTGGATTTCAAATTCTCCGGCAGTAGTAGATAGATAGATAGATAAATTGATTTATTGTCTTGTTCTTTATATGTATGTTACAAAATTTAATTACAAAAAATCACTTAGCATGGCTGTGCCGTCTGCCCGATTGACATTTTATAAAAGAACTATTAATTTATAATCATACTAGCTGTCCCGACCGGCTTCGCCCGTGTACTAAAACAGTCGTGTTACTTATTAGGTAAAACGCTCCTCTTGTAATGTGGTTTTATGTAGAAATAACG
The DNA here is from genome assembly GCA_949775065.1 of Brachyopa scutellaris. Lineage (NCBI taxonomy): Eukaryota > Metazoa > Arthropoda > Insecta > Diptera > Syrphidae > Brachyopa > Brachyopa scutellaris. Next base: position 121,763,979 of record OX459112.1, read on the forward strand.
CGGGCCAAATCCGACATTTTAATTTTTAATTTAACTCCCAGTCGTTGTTTAACCCTTCCCCGTATGTTACACGATGAGTTTGAGTTAAATATGTATAGTCGTTCGGGGTAAGATTGCGCATTTTGGACTTCGGACTTAAATTCTGGAAAATTTACAACAGGTAACAAACAAAAGAGCCTATTATTTGGTAGCTCTATACTTTAGGAACAAATTTATACAAAAATATTTTACGTTTTTTTTTTTTAATGTTTCATATGTTTTGATCAAAAAACAAAGGTAAATCAAGTTACGCACTCTTGCCCCGAAATCAGGGTAAGAGTGCGCAGAGGTATGGGTAAGAGTGTGCAACCATTTTAAGTCACAATTTTCGTACTTGCATCTTACGGCAGAACGTAATAGCCCAAAAATTGTTATTATCTTAATTGTATTCTAATCAGGATATAAAAAGTTGAATACTGGGTAAGAAAGCAATACACACTCTTACACACAGAACGACTGCACACTCTTTTTTTTTCATTGTATTGGAAATCTAAGAAGGAATAATACTATCCACTAAAATTTTATCCTAAATCAAACACAAATAAACACTGTTTATGGCTACATGCCACTTATGGGACATCGAGTTGCCGTGCTTTTTTGACACACTTTTAAAAATTGACTTTTTTTTAACAAAATCAGGCTTTTCTTTTCTTGATGTTTTTCTTTGTACTGTAAATTGGAATAATTTCGTAAAAGTTGTTCTTCATTGGTGGTTAGTCAACCACACAGATAGAGAAAATGGTACTGCGTACTCTTACCCGCTGCGCAGTCTTACCCCAGACGACTCTACTTAATCTTTACTTGATTCATGAATCACTGGAGTAGGAGAATGTAAATATAAAAACATACTTCCGCTTTCACAATATAAATAGTTTGATACAGAATATATTTTTTATTTAAGTACTTAACTATTGTTGGATCAACAATAGTGAATTCGTACCACCTAAAATTTATTTGATTGTAATTCTTCATAAGCGATTATGAGTCCCAACTCTAATTCATTGAGATCGGCAATATTGGCACTGTGTATGGTTTGAGTTTCGTTTGGTTATTAAATGAAACTTGTTAATTCAATGACTTTAAACCTACTTTATAAAAATGAATGTATGTATGTACATATGTTTGTTTGTTTGCCTGTCTTTTAAGCACTCGAAAACTACCCAACTGATTTTGGCAAACATTTTCAGAGTACGTCTTTCTTAACCCGTTTCAGCCCAATTGGCATACATTTTTTTACTGTTTTCAATCGTTTTCTTTTTAGTGATTCAATCAACCAAAGCTTTCTTAGAAACATTTTCTATCGTAATTTTTTCGGCGCTTTCCGAATCCGGGGACAGAATCGTTCTATCTGCCGCCTTTTTTGAAATATGGCAGCTGAAAACAGAAAAAATGTGAAATTTTAGTTGTTTTTTTCCAAACAATCGTAAATTTTAACATAGGCCACCACTGATATTAGGCTAATACTTCGCATCTGGTGGCATAATCGATTTTTCTAAGAGATAGGACCGATAAAGTAAGGAAATTCAACATGGCGGATTTAAGATTTAAGATGGCGGCCATAAATGACGATTTTTACAAAGTCTTTACAAATGGAATACTACTCAGCATCAGTGCGGTTACTCAACAACTGGTGGTTTTGGTACCTGTAATGCAAAATTTCGTAATTTCAGGTGAAATGTGCATATGATGCATTTTGGTCAATTGATATAGACAGACAGAGACAGATTGATAGACAGTCAGACAGATAGACAGGCAGCCAGACAGACCCATAGACGGACAGAGAGACAGACAGATAGACAGGCAGACAGAGACAGACAGACAGACAGACAGATAGATAGGTAGACAGAGACATACAGAAAGACATACAGGCATACAGACGTACAGACATACAGATATACAAGCAGACAGGCAGATAGACAGATAGATAGAAAGACAGACAGACAGATAGACAGAAAGATAGATAGACAGACACACAGACAGATTGATAGACGGTCAGGCAGACAGATAGATAGACAGACTGGCAGACAGATAGATAGATAGACAGACAGACAGACAGATAGACAGACAGATAGACAGACAGACAGATAGATAGATAGACACACAGATAGATATTGTTAGCTTATCAAAATTGTGATTAATTTTTTTTAGTTTTAAATGACTTTTATTTCAACGTAGATACCTACTATACATAAAAAAAAAAATAAAAAATTCAAAATTCCCATACAAAACCCAAATTTAATTTTAATAAACAAAAAAATTATAATAAAATCAAGGCCGAAACTCTTTCCCTCCTACTTTAGCACCTTTATGTACTTGCAAGGAAACATACGCGTGGTCCTACCTACACAGAGCTCCATTTAGGTGGTTTATCAAAAAAAAAAGGAACAAAATGTTTCACTGAAATCGCGAAACATACACCGCGAAGGGGGAAAGAAATCTTACACTTAAACTGAATTTAACAAAAAAAAAATCATAGAAAAACTGCCTCATTACAGGACTTTTTACTATACCACACACTTGAGACATTGAGGCCGGCATTCACCGACAGCTCATAACTTAAGAGCCTCATAAACCTATTCACCAACCGCTATTAATGCGTATTTATGAGCGCTCATAAGACTTAAGTTACGAGCAATAATAGGCGTGTTTTTTTTCAAATCTATATAGGCTTAGCGGAAAATGAGAAGAAAAACGCTGAACAGTGACTTGGCAGGACTATGCTAATTGACGTTTGACAGTTTCACATCGGCATTGTTTTCATTGAAAGTAAGGCCGGTAGTTATCAAGCGCTCATTAATAAGTTGGTGGATAGAATTTTTGTTCGTTAAATTTAATTCAATTAAGTAGTAAAATAAGGAACATATTCACGTAATTCATTTTAGCTTTCTTTTCCTTTTCGGATAAATGCGTATTACTTTCTTTTCTACCCATTTTAAAATGAACAAAAATAATTTAAATTTGTAATGACAGCAGAGTTCGGTTGAAAGCTACCGGCCTTCATATTTCTCCTTCACTTTCATGTCATATTTGACATTTCGATAAAATTTTCGATAACTATCGACGGAAAACAGTTTGGTAGCACATTTTCTATCCAGGATAAGCACCTAAGACTGGATAATTATCCAGGTTTCTTAAGCCTATATAGGCTTAGTTGTTAGTGTAATTAACATGGAAACAATTTTCTAAGCCTATATAGTTTTGAAAAAAAACACGCCTAATATCAGAGACAGTTATTATTGTCTCTGCTAATGTCTTAGATAACTTCCAAATAGTTCGAAATCAGCTGCCATTTCAACTTTAATTTATTTCTGTTGATTTTTAAAGTGGGTAGAAAAGAAAGAAATGTGTCTCCATCCGGCGAGGAAAATAACATTATAATGAATTTAGTGAACATGTTCCTTATTCCACTATTTAATTCCTAATAAATTCGCAAAAAAAAAATTAATCCACCAACATCAATTTCACCATCTACAGCTGTGTTGCATCATCCCCATTATTTACACTGCCGAATCCGAATGTCACTCACATGCTCGAAAAAGAGCGCCATTGACTCCGAATGTTCGAAAGAGAACGCATTCGGAAATCCGAAAATTGAGATCTCTCAAAGTCGAAGTAGCATAGACAGCATAGACAAAAACCTATTAGTGGTCGGTGAATACCAACCAGAAATTTTAACTTATGAGCCTCTTAACTTTAAGAGCGATTTATGAGCGGTCGGTGAATGCCGGCCTAAGATACCAAGATGCTAAAGAAAAAGTCAAAGCCAGAAAAAAACTAATTCAAGAAAGATTCAGAAGTGAAACTGGCTTATTTGTTGATAAACCAACTCTACAGTCAGACAATACGAATGATGGGAACACGGCTAGACGATTCTTCAGAGATGAAGTAAAAACTACTGAAATTACGGAAATCGACATAGAAATGATCAAAAAGTTTCATATCATCTTAGAAGCTCTTTGGTCGGGGTTTCCAATTGAATTTAATGCTTTCGAGAGATTTGCAACAGAAACAAGGGAACTTTATCTGAATAATTATGGCTGGTATTATATGCCAGTTAGTGTGGACACGGTTTTATTTCATGGCAAACAAATAATTGCACTTACATTCTTCCAATCGGCCAGCTTTCGGAGGAAGCTCAAGAAGCCAGGAATAAGCAAAATAGAAAATTTAGAGCACTCTTCACCTGAAAAACTTCGCGAGTCGACACAAACACAGACCTTCTAAACAGGTTATTAATATCCTCAGATCAATTTTTGGCAAGCATAAGATGATGTATCCCAAAAAAAAAGAAGTTTATTTGAACATTGTGGCTGGCTATACGATCAATTCCATACCGATTCTTTTCAGTGAGACAGGTACATTTTATGTGAGTTAAAACGAGAAGGGTTGATTTCAGCAAAAGCATACCAAAAATCCACTTTCAATATGAATTCTCGGTGGAAGATGCATGTTCTTTTCTCAAAGCGTTTCATTTCTCATACATTTTTTTCATTTTTTTCCGACCGTCGGAGGGTTAACATCAGGGATACAGGGATAATTGAGTACAATTGATTTTTAAAAGTACGCAAGTACAATTCTACCAAATTTAGTACACTCAGGCGAATATATTTTACTTAGCAATATTGCATATTACAATTCTTTAAAATTTAATACATTTGCTACTTGCCTACATTATTACTTTATTTTTAATTTGACTGGATTTTTGAAGGCATCCAAACAGGCCCTCGTCGTTTATTCTATGACCTTTTGCTTGTGTTGCGGGCTTGGGGCTCATAATTTAAAAATTCAATATTCAGTTTTTAGTGTTGTGCAAATTTGGAAATACACGATACAATCGTTGAACAACGATTCAAAATCAAAATCAAAATTTCAAAATGCAGAGTTGAGAAGTAATTTTTTTTCCTAGCTGTAGTTAAATACCCATGGCATGATGCACCGTATTTTTTTTTCATTTTAATGCACACACTTCGCCACAGCATCAGTTGAAAGTCATCGATCGTAAACTTGAATTGTGAATCTGTTGATTTGTGCGAAAAATCGCACTGTTAAATAATTAAATTATTGTTTTTTTTTTTAATATTGTGTGCCAAGTTTTTTGTATGGAGGAATCAGCTGCAGGTGTGTACTTTATTTAGAAGCTATTTTTATGTCTATAGGAGCTTCAGTTTAATAGATATTGGATTGATTCGAAATGTATCCAAATGGGCATTTTTTTTGTTTTATTTTTTTTATTTTAATGGACCTTTTGTTATATAATTCGGTGTTATTCGGTAACTCTTTTGATATTAGCTTATAGAGAGGGATGTCAAGAAGCAATATCCGAAAAAAATGCTAAAAAATGCCCCCCTAGATTTCATCGGCCCTGACGTGTGTCTAGTTAAATGAAAATTCTGTTTATCTGTTTATCATAAAATAAAATCTTTTGCTGGAAGAATCCTCTGCATTATGCATTCTAAAGAAAAGACAGCTATAATGTTATGAATGAGAATGAATAGAAAGATTTTGAAGCTAAACTGGATCACTTTCAGAGCTATTTGCTCAATAAAGCGTCTTGCACGGAGGAACAACTTAAAGATTTTAAGCTTGAAATTGAACGTTTACGGTATTTGACTTAAATAAGCTTAAAAACGCTTCTAAAAATTTTTCAGGTAAGTATCACTTCATAAACACAAAAAAATATTTTTGAGCGGTTTCTCGAGGCAAATACCCCTATGTGCGTCGTATGGAAATTGCATGCATATTGTAAATATTGATCGTGTGTGTTATAACAGTTATAACGATTTCGGTACAACTCGCGGTCGTACAACGATTGTATAGTGTATTTGCAGGTGAAAGTGTATGTGTAAGTGAAATTCAAAATTTATATTGCTTTTTGTGAGAATAAATTTTCAAGATGATTGTGTGAGTTATATCTATTACGAAATCTACCCCGAACGCTGTAATTTCGGGTGAAACTAATTCCATTACAAAAATATTAAACATTTTTCCAGAGGAGGAAAAAAATCCAATTGATATTATCAATAATGAACTTAGGGCGTTAACCGATTTCGAGGAAATGAAATCATTAAAAACAAAAATCATTCCCACATTTGGGACTTAGGTCAGCTTTTTCAAAAATGCAAATAATGGGTATATACATATGTTCAAAAACATTTATCGAATAGCTCAAGGTTTGCTAGCAATTCCACATTCATCGGCATGCGTTGAAAGGGTTTTTTCGATCCAAAACATTATTAAATCAAAGACTAAAAACATAATGTTAAATAGAAGAAGAAGAAGCAACATCACATCGCCGATGCCCGAAACCAATCCTGCGACAATCATTCTGCAAACAATGATAATTGTAAGAACCACGATCCTTACTGACCCAAGAGCGCCGTCATATTATCACTCGCCGTCATATTATCACTCGCCGTAAAACGAATGCAAACAAAGAGCAACATTTGGGTTTAGCTCTTGTTGGTTCTATACAAAGATGGGCAGGAGATAAGTAGACAAATGCGTCGTTATCGAACTGGGTAGATAACGAAACTGAACAATTACTGACGACAGAGTATAAATAAATATCAGGAATGAAAAACGTGGTCTTTGGTTGTTGGGCACTCTGAGAGAAGCGTGAATGTAAATTGTCAAAATGAAATTATAATTTAGAATAAAAATATATAGTAACAAGAATAGTGTAAACGTGTATTTTTCTATTTCATCGTATACCGGAGCGGAAGATCAAAAGAGATCTATCGCTATATAAAAACACATAATAAGGAACGAATCTTGTCACAGCTTTTTAATAAGCAAGCACCTAATTCAAGAAGAAATTAAATATTCTCGATCTTATTGAAGATCAACTCTTAGAATAAAAAATTAGTAAAATAAAGCATAAAATTATATAATTATAATTACCTAAGTATTTATGAACTGCATAATGTATGTATAATGTATATGTGATCATTTCGTAAAATGTATTTTTGTTTTTTATAATGCATTGTAGATGTTGTTTACAAATTTATAAATGAAATATAAATAAATAAAAGTAATTTAATCTTAAACAAGTTGCAAACCATTAAAATAAGCATTCCAGTTAATGCACGTCGCTATTATTGGAGCATGTAGCTAATTACCTGCCAAAAGAAAAAAGTACAACTGAACGCATTTAAGTACAATTTGTATTTAGTTTGCAATACAATTGCAAAAAATCATTTTTCATCCCTGGTTCACATCACGGAAAACTCCAAAATATAGTTCTCTGTGTAGGACGGAGCACGGACAGCGCTGCCGAAAGTGATACTATAGTATCCTTTTGATACTATTTCGGTGCTGGTGATACTGTGATACCCAAAGCTTAATAATGATACTCTAATGCCCAGTTTCACAGTGAGAGTTTAAACTCTCGTTTTGGTTTAAACTTCCGTTTACATTTTTTTCGGTTTCACAGTGCTCGTTCAAACTCAAAGTAGAGTTTAACTCGTTGTTTAAGTTAAACGCCAGTACTCTGCCGTTTAAACTTTCCTATGACCTGTATAGGTAGGCGTTTCACACATTCTCGCATTTAAGTTCATACAGTCACATACTGAAGCTCACGCATTCACAAATTGAGAGTAGGCATTTTCATTGGTGCAAGCACAGAGAAAATGTAGAGAAACTGTCACCGCCGTTGACAATCGTTTGACAACGATTTTGTACTGTTGTCAGTACACACATTAACGCATTTAAGTTCACACATTCACATATTGAAGTTCGTGCATTCACAAATTGAGATTATGCAGTTTCATTGGTGGAAGCATAGAGAGAATGAAGAGAATCGTTTGACATTTCAAAACAATAGGGCTGAGTTTTTGTCTAACATAGCTTCCAAAACTGCGTTTAGTTAACTGGAAGATTAATTCAGACTGTGAAACCGAACGAGTTAAAAGAAAAGTTTAAACTCTCGTTCACGTTTAGTTGATCTACAGTTTAAATTCTCAATGTGAAACTGGGCATAAGTCTAAATCAAAAACAAAAATTAAATGTGCTGTTTTTGCACAGTCTTACTTCAATAAATAAATTGCACAGCCCTAATCCCGAACTGCCCAAGAACATTTCGCTCGGTCTATTGCCTTGGTGTATTGGCTTCCTACACTCTACCTCCGCAGCGCTTTGCTTCTTTACCAAAATGGGAAGAAGCTATGAATCAACTTCAAAACGACAAAGCACATGGCTTAGCTTACATTGCTGGGAGAAAGAAAGTGACAATTATTTGAAGTATCGGAAAATAGAACAAAAACAATGTTAAGGAAGGATCAAGCTTACGGTATCTTTGTCGTGCTCTATTGGAACTTTCGTTACACAGCCCATAAACGTAGATAATAACTGCTTTGATGTCATATCAAACACCGTTTCTAAACAATTGTTGCATAACCTAGGCTCCCAAAATTAAACTGATGAATTGGATTTTGTTTTCTAATCTTTTACACAATTTTTCTTAGGTACATTTTACAACTTGGCCAACATACTCAAACCTAACTCTTTCTGCGATTTTAATGGAAAATTGTATGGAAATTACGGCTTTGACAGGTAGTCTAATAAATAAGCACGCTTTAAAACCTTCGTACAGCCATACATTATTAAAAAAATATTGCAAAATTATACTACTACTTAATGTAGTGACTACGGTAATGTTACAATAACATGTTCTAGGAAGTTATAAGGGTTAAGTAGTCAACATTTCTTATTTTACGTTTAAACTAACACATTTGGAAAAATCGTCGATTTCTGTGAGAAATATGCCAAGTGGTTAAGGGTTAAAAAGACAAAAATGTGTGCATTATTTTATGATACCCTTGGGTTCAAAATGATACCCAAAAATTACAAATTCTCATTCTCTTGAAAATTGGAAAACGACAGCACCGAAGTACGGAGGTTGTGTGTTCTGTTTTCAGACCATTTCCGTCAACACATTTTCAGCTTTATTGTGAGTTTCACCCGAACAGCATTCCGCCCGAAAATCATTTTCCCCCTATTGTGAGTTTATATAAAACACTGACAGCTGAATTTTTCCCTTGTTTTTAGTAGGCGAAAAAGAGAACAACGAGGCGGAAATTGTAATTTGTTTGTTTATTTTAATGCAAGAATAGAAGAAATTCTAGTAGAAATTGATATTTTTTTAATCTGAACAAAACGAAGTAACATTTAATTTAGGCGAAACTCACAATAGCTTTAAAAATTCCGGGCGAAAAAAATATTTCGGGTGAAACTCACAATAAGGCTGTTTATATGTAGCCACAAGGAACTTTTCAATACCTGTTATGCCCAGTGATGGTAAACGTAGGGGAAAATCCCTACATGTAGGTATTTTCAGCTCAAAAATGAACACGTAGTGAAAAAAGACAGATTTTTAAACTAAGCGAATATGTAGGGACTTTCCATATTGAAAACTCCCGGCTATTTTTTATATCACTATATGAATTCTTCCAGAGTTTTAATTTATGGTTTCATGAGTGCAGAAATGTTATGTATGTAAAAGTTACGAAAATCTCAATTCGATTTGCATAATTCGGTCATACTTGCAGGATTCAAACTCGAATTTTCAAGTTATTTTTTTTTGCATTTGTCAGTGCAATATGAATTCCGTTCCTTATTTTAATTTTGATTTTGTGCTGTTTTTGGTTTGTTATGAAAAGAAATAAAATAAACTTAAGCATTTAAAGCCTTTTTTATTTGATGAACGCATTGTGCTAAATTCTCCCTTTTGAAAAATCAAGTATTGGGAATTGTAGGGGAAATTTTGCGAATGTGTAGAGCAAAGTAGGGATTTTTTCCATCGTTGGTAGGTACTTTTCCTTTTTTTAGTTACCATCACTGGTTATGCCATTGACCGTGTAGCCACCGCCATGAAGTGCTCAAATTGTTAGACATACCACACCTCTGTCTCTCGTTCTCGTCCTTCATGTGCTCGCGCTGTGTGTAAACATTAAAAGGGTATTCATATCCCCTTTAGCGTGTGTAAATTATACAAAAAAAAACCATACCAAACCTGTAAAAAACATGCAAATTGTCTGTTCTTTTTTGTTGTTTTTAATCAGAATTTATGTAAATATGTTTATATAACTTATTACTTTCTTTTCTATAAATAATTATAGTAAAAATAAGCAAAAAAAAAATGTACGAAAACTTTTATTCCTAGCGTTATTAATTTAATCCCGCTAAATGAGCGAAATGTCACACTGTGCGGCGCTGCAAAAAGAGACGGGAAGAATATCGGCTTCTCAGAAAGAAAAAGGATGAGCACGAGAAGCGTTTAGATCTCCAGCTATTACACCGCGTAACATATTACACGAGTACACCACGAGACATATTTCTGCCAAAACTACATCTTGACTAGAAACAGGTTTTTTTCTTGTTTTCCTTCGCTGGGCAAATCATGCCAAGACATTTCAATCTACAAGCTGACGTCGAGAAAGAAACAACGCGCAGTTCTAGCTTTAAAAGCAGTGAAATACTCTACGGAAATACCATTGAATGAAAATCTACTTACCCAACCAGCATCTTCACTCTACGGAAATACCCTAAAATTAAAATCTACCTACCAAACCAACTCAACGCGACATGTTCACTCTACCGAAAAACCCACCGAATGAAAATCGACCTGCCAAACGGCCAAATGTCAGAGAAAAATCTGGATTTCAGTTTGCCGAAAAGACAATACTAAAATGCTGGGGAGACATTTGCATGTCAAGTCGAAGAACATGTCTTGGGAGACGGGGTATTATGAAATTACCTTCCTTACTGCCGCAGACTTCTACTTGGTCTGTAAATGTAAACTTCGAGTACTAAATCCTCCCAACAAGTCTCGCAATATTTTAAAATAAAAACAATTCACATTTATTTCTTTATGCTTAATTTTAATTTATATTTGTATTTGTGTTTTTGTTTGTTTTTTATCTTAAAAATAATTAATTAAAATATCAATCTAAATGTATTATTTTGTTATTCCTTCAATTATACATTTTTTAGTTTGTTATTTCTTATTTACATACTACACATACATTTTTTTGTTTATTTATTTATTAATTTGTTTTCGTTTGTATGCAGGTATATTTCATTTTAATAATTCAATAAAAATAATAAAAACAAAATAATAAGAACAAAATAGCAAATGATATGGAGAAATGAAATTGTGAAAAAAATTCCAAAGGACAGTTAGTTCTAACTACATATGTATATGTTTATAAATACTCATCAGCTATAGTACACACATACTTATACACTTAATGTGTATAAAAAGTCTTTTATATATGTGTGTATGTATTTATATAAAATTTGTATAACTACACTATATTTTTCTTGTTTTTTTTTTTTTGGTTTTCTTTTGTATTTATTTGTTAATCAACCAAACAATGTGGGGAAATTCGTTAGAAAAAGCCATCAATGGAACTTAAAAAATATAAACAAAATTCTGCTCCATGGCGGAGTGCATACCCGCGCACTTCAATTTCATTAGGTCTTTTTCTTTATAGTTACATTTATAAAGATGAATGTTTGTATGTATATTTATATTTGTTTGTCACAACTGTCCAATTAATAGTGAAAGAGAACCGAAAGAACATCTATAATGCACAACTCCAGAAACACATTTTTAAAATAAAATCTTTAATTTTTGTTAACATAAAAATACACATGTACACATGTATAGGCATGTATTATAGTTAGCTATATATATGTATACTATAATATATATATATATATATTTTTAATTTTTTAATATTCCAATATATAAAAATTAAAATAAAATAAAAATACAATTTACAGAGTGATCGACACCTGTGATATAAGAAACATTTAATAAATCTGCACATAATATATACGCAGTGCTGAGAGTTCATTTGAGTGTGTATTCATTAGTTACAATACGAACAGAAGTTATGTAGGCATATTATAATTTTTAGAATTACGAGTTTATGTTTTATAAAAAGCGATGTAAACAAACTGAAAGTAACATGATACACGGAGATAGCATGATCTCAATTTAAGTGTACCAATTTGAGCAAATGCAACTAAATAAAAATGAACGAAAATGAATTAGTAAAATAATCAATAATGACAATAACTATGCGGCTATTATTATTATATTTTGCTTTCATTATTAAATATTTATATATATAAAATTTGCAAACATTTGCGTTATATATTGGTTTAATTAAACGCATATTTGTTTCAATGTTTGCAAACACTGAGGATAGTTTGTCGTCGTCTTCGCCCGGCTGTATGATCCGTTCGATCGTTACTCTCACTGCCAACAACCCAATGCACCCAAATTATGCGTATTCGCATATTTAATCGATGTCGCTGGTTGCTATGAGATCCTCGTCGTCCATATCGGACGAATGTTCTCTAGTTCTCGACAGTCCAAAAGAATCGTTGGTAGTTTCGTTTTCGGAATAGCAGTCAATTGATTCTCCACGACCGTAAGCTGTAGTTAAATATGTAATATGTTATAGAAAAAAAAATAACAAAACAAAACAAAATATAATATAAACTTATAACTGGTAACCAAACTTTAGAAGTAGCTCGACGCGTACAGAAACTTTTAAAATAGAAACAAGCTCATTATAGGTGATGTGATGTTGCCATAGAGAATGCAGTTTACTTCTCCGGAACAAGTGAATTTCATTCGAAATTCGAATTTGCTATACTGAGTGGTTTCAAATTGTGTATTTGCATTATGTGTACCTAATGTTCATCTAAATCTCATAGCAGCTTTTTTTTACAGCAGGTGAGAATCAAATTTATTGCCTATGATCGTCCTTATATTGAAATGAAATAAGTATTCGACGTCAGCAGTCCTATAAACAACCAAACCTAGCTTCGGTTTGTGCCTGCGCCTACATTTCTTGCGCGAAGGGAAGTGACCTTCAGTTTTCCGGTTCCGAACGGCGAGTTGAGAGAAAGATGCCTTACGACAAAGGATATGTACTCTTGTTCTTGTCGGACATTCGGAAAAGGTGGCACCATGAAAATAATTTTTGTTGTTTACTCGAATTGAACCGGGGCAACCCGCCGGGTATATATGTGTATACATAAACTTTTTAAATACGGAAATGATACATAAAACATCTTATCCCCATCTGGACTGCTATGTATCTACGTCGAAAAAATTATTACATACCTTCGACATATTTCCTAAATTTGTGTGGAACCAACATCTTGGCTTTCTCGATATCTTCATACGTGCAAGTGCCCTTATCGAGACCTAGAAAAAACACGAGAAAAAACATTTCTTTACAATGCAAGGCAAATATAGCAGTAATGATCATTACCTAATATCAAATTCATTTGTTTCAATACCTCTGCATCATCGTGCATTTCAAATTTATCATTAAATTTAAATATATACTCAGATCTGTAAACAATTCATGTCAGATTTAAAAAAAATTATTATTTACAATATTTTCGGACGCTCACTTGTCATTAGTAACGCTGCAATTGATCTTCGTAGATTTGTGCGTATTCACAATAATGAAGGGCAACTGAATTGAGGAGTTCGGTGTTGGAATGATACCCTGCCGTTCAGCCTCTTTGTTACGTTTTACTAAACTTTTAAACGATATATATTGCAGAAGCAACTCTTGAAGTTGCAGCTTTTTGGCTTCGATTCTTTCCAGCTTTTCATTTTCCTGTTCCAATACTGAATATTGCTGTACAAAAAAAAAACACGTATACATAATTTAAATTTATAAAAAAATAGAAAATACACCCAACAAACCTCTACGGAATTTCTAGGTAGACCAATCCAGCGTATCTCCTTTTTATCTTTCGCTATAATATCCATAGCCATCAGTACATTTAAGGCATCGTACACCCGACGACGGATATTCTTCTGATCACAGTTTGCCGAGTCGTAAGATTTTTGATTTTGAATCTCTTCGGCCACAAGTTCATCGGCCACCTCATTATAAGTGGTGGTGCCCTTGTCTTTAACCTTTTCACAAACCTTCATTGAAAAATGCTTAAGTCCCTTACCAGTTTTTTCTGGTTTTCGTTTTCTTTGTATTGACTGTGCGCTCGTGTGACTACAAAAATAGGCACAAAATAAAGCAAATTAACTATAGGAATTCTGATAACACTAATGTGGCCGTATTTATTTTAACTTACGCCTTTGATTTATAATGTGTGGGTTGACTACTATTTACAAGATATTTTTGATTCTTTCTTTCGGTTTTGATGACCATTTGCTACAAAGAAAAGAAAAAAAATAAAGTAAAGTATATTTAAGAGATATAATTTTATATAAAACAAAGTACAAGATGTTCATTAGAATCGATGCATAATTACGATGATAAGACGTAACGATGCGATGGGCAACTATAGCTTAAGGGTAGTGAAGGGAGTGTTCTTCAAAGGATCTGTGCTTATCTCAACCAATGCTTTCAATGCAGAAATCAAACAAAGAAAAACATTCTAAAATAATTGCTCATAAAGCTCAAGGAGACAATTGGAAGCACTGTCAGACCCTTATCATCCTCGTCTAAAACAGATTAAGTTGTACTTAGAATCATGGAGAAAAAGGTTTTTCGCTTTTATACTTCTATTCTGTACAAGGTCCAGTTGCCTTTACAATACCGCCGGAAAAACGTCGATATTCCAATATGAAACATTTTTGAATCCAACCCGAAGCATAAGAGTATGACCTCATCTTCGGTGCATTTGACAAACAGAGGGTGACCTTACTGCAAGCGCCATCTTAATAAGATACCAAGAACCAATGCGGTGGTATGCTGGGTGGTAACGGGGCATATGGATATGTAATTGATCAGATGGCGCTCAGGTTTTTCGACGAGAAAACTTCTTATATGACAAAAAATCATTGAATGCCACGTGCAAAACATTTGCAAGTTTTTTATTCTCTGAAGTTTTGTTTGATTAACTTAAAAAAAAATAAAGTATTATAAAATGTTTAAGAAATATCTTTTACTGAGAGTACATTCTTGGAATGAAGCAAGAAAATCGGGAGAAATACCGTTAGATTAGTTGTTATGGGATAAAATTGATAGCTTGTCGACTATGCAGCTGTGCAAAACATATGCAAGTTTTTTATTTTTTCTGCATTTCTGTTTTAATTTGCGGAAAATTCACATCAGGTTAGTAAACTAGTATTTTATGTTAAAAATATTATGTTAATAGGCGGTTTTTGTCATTCAGTTTTCATTGAAAGTGTGTTTAAAAAATGGCTGGCAATAAAGATGATACCCGAACAAAGAAGCTGGTAATCGAGGCTTTTTGAAACGGATCGAAGTAAGGAGAGATTGCTGAACTATTCAAGAATCACTAATCAAGAATATTTGTAAACTTTTGACCAAATTCATCCATTCTGGTGGTCGTCACCGAAAAACAGACAGAGAAACTGACAAGAAAGTCATTAATTTAATTCGCTGAGAGCCTTCCCGGTCTTTAGTCTCAATTGTTGATGATCTCAACTTATCAACCGATGAGAGTATAGTGCGTAGGGCTGCAATAGAAATCAATTTTAAAGCACACAGACCAGTTAAGAAGCCTTTATTAACATTAAAACACCATCAAAAAATGTAGCATCTCTGTTTGATTAAAAATTGCTAATAATTCTATATTATTTGGACTCAAATTGGCTTATTCAAATTGGCCACTTACACAATGGAAAACAGTTTTGTTTAGTGATGAGAGCAAGTTCAATATTTTGTCTTCAGATGGAATTGCCTACGTACATCAAGAGTCACGTACTCGCTTAAATCCGGTGTATATACGGGCTACTCTGAAGCATGGATGCGGTTCAAGTCTGGTTTGGGGATTCTTTTGAGCTCAAGAATGTGATCCCTTACACCAAATAACGGGAATTATAGATCTATTTGTGTATAATGACATATTAGACACCATAATGTACCCATATGCTGAGGAAGAGATGTCGTTGTTCTGGAGGTTTCAACAAATAAATACCCGAAACACACCTTAAAGTACGTTTAATCATTTTTAACGGTTTGGGGAGTTAATGTTTTGGATTGGCCGTCACAATCCGCAACCTAAAATCCCATAGAGAGCTTGTGGCATATCTGAAAATAGTGGATAAAAGAACAACGATTTACTTTGCAAAATGCTGTCTAGAAACCTTTAAAAGATGAAAGAATAAAAACTCCCTGTTAGCTAACAATCTCCCTTTCTACTTCCATGCCAAAAAGGTATGAGGAAGTAATAAAAAACAATGAACTTTAGACCAAGTATTGAAAAACAAAAAACTTGCACATGTTTTGCACAGCTCCAAATTGAATAAATTCGCTCTTTTTCTTTGCTTTTGTTTTGACCTGGAACCTCTTTTGATTCCAGAGTTGATATAAAATGCTCCTTGCCGCTGGTGGGGGGTAGCATATTAAACGAACGACTTCTGAATGCAAAGTGATTTATTTCTTTATTCTTATGGCTATTTATATTCTAATTTATAAGCTAAAATGATAAGTCAGCAAAATTATTCTATGGGAATAATTTTGTAATGTGATAGGAAAGCATCTGTAAATGATAATTTGATTGGAATGGGTATGATATCTGAGAGTGGTTGACAATATTGTGAACGTTATAGAGTGGTCGATATGAGGAGTAAGGTGGTCATAATATTTTATAGTTAACTTAATTCTAAACATTCTCCCCGGCATTGAGATCTTTGAGCTCAAATCCGATGTCGCTTGGAGATTGGACAGTCTTCGTCTTCCTTCTATTATGAACAACTACAATCAATAGCAACAGAACAACAAATAAGGAGACATAGGCGATGGAGTATTGATGTACGTCATGGTGCGTGAGGGCTCTTGGAAGTGTCTGTTGAGGTTTTAATTCTGCAATCCTCTGTCTGATCAACTCTAGATCTTCGTCTCCACGGATTATGAAGTCATTACTCATAACAGCTCCTTTGGGTGGTATTTGTTGTTGTGACGGCATTAAAATACAGATATTTTAGGGTCTGATTCATTGGTTCATGCTATGAAAAAAATCGTATGGGCGGGGGGGGGCGGGTTGGTCTACCTTTAACACCCATTGAGTTACAGGGTGTTTAAAACGAATCCTTTAGAGAAATTGATTCCAACAGTTATTCAATTATAATTTCTAGTTTATTAAACTTAGAGCAACCAAAGTGGACACATATCATAGACAATTGATTAGTGTTTACAACAATTAAAAACTATTACCATTCGTGCTTTCGTTTTCGAGATATTTCTCTTCAAATACAGATTTGTTTATTTTTTTTTTTTAACCAATTTTTGTGAAAATCGCATTTATCTCGGGAAAGTGTGGTTATAATTCTATGTTTACTATTATTATTATATTTTGATACGCCATAGCGTCACCTATTAATTAACTTCACAAAGTTTTTACCTGAAGATTACCCCCTTCCCGTACGATTTTGTTCAGAATATGAACCAATGAATCAGTTCCCAAAATATCTGTACCCCAAACCGGTCCACCCTGTATATTTCGAAGACATTTCAAAATGACAAAGTCGACATTTAAGTTCATTTTACATTGTATAAATGTTATCGTACATAAACAAAATTTCTGGTTTTCTTTTTCCTGCTGAAAATCGCCCTCCATATATCTTATATCTTGTTGCAATTAGCAAATTTGTGTCACTTTTTATCATCCCCCTAACAGAAATATAAATTCATTAATTGAATCAAAATAATTTAATATCTTGAATCACATTACATACTAACATTATTTCGTAAAACTAAATTGCCTGCTTTCATGTAGATGTTTTTTTCTTTCTGCAATATCTGCCCGACGCCAACTTGTTTACTGCATATTTTGGACGTTTACGAACGTACTATTTTTTTTTTGCCTGCGTAAGTTCGATTTGTATTTCGTTTTATGAACGCAAGTAATGCGACGTTAGTCAGACGTTTACGAACTCGCCCATTCCCTGAATTCCTCTTGTGGTAATGGAAATAATTAATGTCGATAAGGGCTTATGGCGAGAAATGCTGTAGATGGTTGAATAAATGTGAAAGCGTCGTCATTTGGAACGGGTAGCGGTATAAGCTTGAAGATCTTGAACATTCGATTGCTGAGTAATGGTAGTTTGACCACAAAGATAATGGTGGATGCTGTCACTCGTGTTCTTACCCTCAAAATCTCATATATTTTTGGTAGATTATGTCCTTCATAGCCGGGAAGTGTTAAGGTTGATGGTATATGCTTACGGATATTGTCGAGCTCTTTAATTAGTTGCCTTGATGATAAAAGTAAAGTGCTAATCCTTCCTTCCGTGATGGCCTCCAGTATAGTTACTTGGGATCGCTGAAAACTATTCCTCAGTTGTGATATATAAATCGCGACGTGGTTGAACACTTCCTTTTCATCTTTTGCTTGGCTGAGTTTTTTCGATAGTGTTGTTACCTCGAGTTAATTGATGATTTATCAACTTGAATTGTTCCCTAATTGATGTTATTGACTTATTTAGGACGTTTGCTGTTGATTCAAGACGTCTGGTTTTTGTTCAACTGTAGCAGATGATCTTCGTTTGTATTGGCTTGTTGAATGTGATCTTCGATGTGTTGCGCGTAGTCCTAGTCGAGAATCCCAAACAGTTTGTTTGCCATCATGCCAATGAAGTCGGAAGGCGATCTTTTGCTTCGAATAGCCATTCCATTCCTATGCTTTAAGATTTCATTCAAACTCTCAGATTCTCTAAGGCGATGATGCAACTGCTTAATAACTGCTTCACAAAAGTTATGTGGGTTTTGTTTCAATGCCTCACATTTTATTCTTAGTCCTTCGATACCTTCCTTCAACCCTTGATACTCAACCTAGTAGCTGGAAATGTTGAAGTACACGAACAAATTCCATTCATCGGTTACTAAGTTGACTTGCAATAAGTCTTTAAAATATATCCCTGGGTTATCCTTAAATTCCTTAACTTCGACAGGGCTTTGAGCGATCCCTGGTCCAAATGCCATTCCCCTGATCAATAGTCCCAGGAAAAGTGAAGAGAGAGGATTGATCTTCGATTTCTGTCCTTCTAGTGAAACGTAAAGACGCTTTGCGTTCTAAAAATCGGTCACTGTGCTAATGTTGGCGATCGGCTGTTGTATACGACAAAACCTGCCCTTTAGCGGATGGTTCGATTTCCTTTTTTCGGGTAAACGTTGAAGTCTTGCTGGTTCCGGAGATGTTGGTTTTTCCTTCAAATCTATAGGTAAGAGACAAACCTTACATATGGATCTTCTTATTTCTCCCTTTCAGTTTTGATGTTGACAACTCGAGTAAGTTTGTCTTTACCAGGTAAGATGTCGAGTTTTCTTCCCATTTGCCATTTTAACGGCGGTGAGTTGTCTTCTTTTACCAGCACTAGCATTCCTGGGTGAACACTTTCTAATGGATGTTTCCATTTATATCGGGCCTGGATCTCTTGCAGGTATTCGCTAGTCCATCTGCGCCAAAATTCCCTATGCATGGATGTGACAAGATTCCAACGTGCTATGTTCGAGATGTAACTTGGATACCATGCTGGAGAAATTTCGAATATCTCCTCGCAACGACGTTCGTCCGTCGTTAAATGTTGATTCTTTTTCGGAGTAGCAGCTGGAGTTTCATCGATCATCCAAAATTTCTCCAGCATGATATCCAAGTTATAAGAAGAGGTATCCACTCCTATTCCGCAAAATAGTGATGAAGCATCTCCAGTGATAGTTTTTCCAATCACGACACATCCCAGTAAGGTATTTTGGAAAGTAGGACCAGTCTGATTTATTTTAATTTGGCCTACCGAAAGCAGTTCGAGATATAGCTCTGCTACAATAAGAACCTCAATCTCTTGAGGTTGATTAAACCCTTTATCTGCTAATTGGATTCTTGGGCATTTCCCTCTGGCTGGTATCGATGAACTGAGTGGGCTGTTCCGTTGTTATTTTATCAAGTACAAAAGCTTGAACTTGTGTTTTGTACCCAGTGACTTAAGATTGTAGACAAATATTGACCCTTTTGTTTATTTTGAGCGGCCTGTTCCCCATTCCTGAGACTTCAAAGGGCTCATGTTTCGTAATGAGCTGCACTTTTTTAGCTAGCTTCTCGGTTATGAAGTTCATCTGCGAGCCAGAACCCAGCAATGCTCTTGCCTGAACGGCGCTATTTGTCGGATTTAGTATGTTTACCATAGCTGTTCCTAACAGCACATATTTTGATACTTTAGGACTCCTGGTGATAGCTGAGAGGCTAGTCCTATTATCTATTGCAGGAGATTGATGACTTTGACCGTTTCCTATTACATGAAGCAGGGTATGATGATACTGGTTGCCTTTGGTGCAGTGTGTTGCTCTACATGTTGAAGCTTGGTGTCTGAAACGTAAGCAATTAGTGCACCGATTAAGCGATTTCACCTTGTGTAGTCGTTCTTGTTCAAGAAACCTTGGGCACAGGAAAATCGCATGTTTTTGTTGTCCACAAATTAGGCATCTATTGGTTTCCTTTGTGGATGTAAGAGCTATCTTGGTCCTTCTGTTTGAGTCTTCTGTTCCCAGTGCTTCTGAAGACTGAAATCGCACCTCTAGAAATGATAGGAAGTCCTTTAATGATGGTAGGGCCTTTGTGGTTGTTTAAGTGACTGCTCCCACAGTGTCAGTGTACTTCTATCCAATTTTTTGAGCAGAATGCTTAGTAAAAGAGGATCCCAATTATTGGCGTCAATTTGTAGACCTTTTAAGCTAAGCAGGCATTCCTGTGTTGTGTCGTGTAGTATCTTGATTGCATTAGAACCTTCATTCTGGATTGCAGGTTGATTTAGTAGTTTATTTACCTACGCAGTTACTAATAGCCGCGGGTTGTCGTACCGATCGTACAGACGTAGTAAAGTGTCTGATGAGTTTTTCTGCCTCGCCTGTTAATGTTGTTTTTAGATAAAATAGCTTTTGACAGTTGGCTATGTCTTGTTTATGTACCAGTTCTGTGAACAGATCACTATACTGCTTCCATTGACTATAGTTTCCATCAAGTTGCCTTTGGTATCTTCGTGGAACTCGGTGAGGTTTTATGGACCGGGTAATGGTGGAACCTGGGCTGAGGATTCTTGTAGTCTAGTCGTCACCTTAATAGTCCAGTTCTGAACTTCATCTTCTAGTTGAAAGTATTCTGCGACGTTGTATCCATGCCCGCTTGGGTCTTCGCATAACTCGTTAATTAATAGATGAGTTTCTTCCAATTCATTCCAAAATATCTGAAGTGTGTTTAACTTTACGCTACAGAATGTTAAGCTCAAAGTATAAAAAGGCAGAAAGAAATATTGGTTAAAACGTTAATTTATTGAATATTACAAAAAATAAATAAAAACTTAAACTACTCGTTTTATTTTTAACGAACAAAAATTGAATTCTTAAAATACGTTGTTTCGTCGTGCGTCTTCTCGAATGAATTATCATCTCTTTTCTCTTCGTCTCGTTCTTTTCGTTTTCGTCTGGAGTGTTGACTGCTAGGGGCACAGTTGATGTTCAAAATTAATACTCCTTTTCTCAACTAGGTTGCGTCACATTATAACTCGACCTTTTCTGATATTTACTCATCGTCCTCGATGTCTTCTTCTCCATCTTCCAATCCATCTAAGTCTGGAGCGACTGCACACCACATTTTTATTCTGTCCGCGGAGAACACAGAGTTAAAATGTCGACTTGTCCTTCTCATTCCAGGAATGTCTTCAATTACGTAGCGATTGTTCCCCAAAACTTTTGTGATCATATATGGGCCTTTATATTTCGGCTCAGGCTTGCGAGACATACCGGTAGCAGCAGACTCATTTTCCACCAGAACTAAATCGTCCACAGCATATACGGGTGGTCTAGTATGCTTTTGGTCGAACGTCTTTTTCCATTTCTCTTTTTGCTCTGATATATTGTGCGAAGCTACTTGTCGTTTTTCAAAACTGGAACGTTCATCGTCTTCATTGCTTATTATGTCAATCAAAAAATTCTCATTTTTACTTCGAATTCTGAAATCGAATACTAGTTAATTCGTTGCTGCATTTTTCTGAGATTTGACACTCCATTGCAAGTTGGTGAGTTCCAGGTCCCAACCTCTACCGTCCTCAACAGATGTCCGAAAATAAGATAAAATTGTGCGATTAGCCCGCTCTACTTGGCCATTCGAGCGGGGAGATCTAACAGCATTCTGTACGTACATACGTATGTTATTTCGTTGGCAATATTCGGCAAACATCTTCAGCCGTGTTTTTTTGCACGCGTATATAAAAGTGCTATTGCCGCTTAACGAATTCATCACAAACAATTGGCAGCACAGACATATTTATGACAGATAATTACAACGTTTACATGCAGAGTTGAACTTACATTGTTTTGGTTATAAAATTATTAGGTAAATGATCATTTAAAAGTGATGCATGAGTTTGAGTTATGTTATTAAATACTAACACAAGTTATTTATTTTCAATGTATTTACTTTTTGTTTGTTGTTGTTTATGAACTTTTGACGCTTTTCTTTTTATTATTAACTAAAAATAGTGGCGCAAATTCATAGTCAGATAAAGCCGACAATAAAAGAATTTATTCACCTACATAGCCTAAAATATATTTTTTGCTATTCATAGTCACCTTATAGTCGACTTTAAACATATAGCCGGCTCGAAATTTAAAATGACCCAAACATCACTTTAAATAATTATAGTCGGCTCTAAGTTTCTCATATAATATTTTGACGTTTGGGTTTGTGCGTTCAAATCACTTTGCAAAAACATACCAAAGTCGATACTAACTAATCACAGGCAAAAATGTGTTTATGAATAACGAAAAGTTATAGCCGGCTTTTTTATTTAGTGCCGGCTGTAACTATAGTTGCCTATAGGCACTCGCTATGAATTTGCGCCAGTATTTTTTTAAGAATTTTAAAGAAGCTTTTTTGTTTTTTTCCTTTGATAAATTCAAATATAGTGAAATCCGCATAATATAACGACCTCGGTTACAACGACCATGCGGATATAACGACGCAAATTTTGAGTCCCATGATTTCACACCTTAGTTTCCATAGAAATTCATTCTGATATAACGACTTCGGATGTAACGACGATTCCGGATATAGCGCCCGAATTTTGCAAGAATTTAACTTTTTGCCTCCGGATAAAGCGACGAAATGAAAAATAACATATACATTATACATATGTATGTAGGTAGGAAAAACAGAAACCGTTTGTTTCGCTTCGAAAGAATAAAACAAGTTTTTCAGTCGAATTCTTTAAAAATGAAAAGGAATGTTAATCCGAACATGAAGACATTGAACACTCGCTTCTCAAATGGTTTAAATTGCATCGAATTAAAAATATCATTGAGCAGTCACATTTTATAAGAAAAGGCTAATCAATTTGGCATCCTACTAGGGAAAAAAGATTTAAAGTGCTCTGAACAGCATGGGAAAGAGTACACCCAGTGACTATAAAAAAATGTTTCGCACATGCAGGCTTCTGTGACTCTTCTCTCTTTACATTTACCTGCATATGTATATCGACGATACCGATGATGGACTCGATAGTTTGGCACCACTCAAATTTGGTCGAACGAAGAAAACTACTGTCACTGGGAGGCTTAAATTGATATAGATAACCATGTTGATTCTACAGAGATTATTGCAAGTGTAGAAAGAGTGTTCTTTTTTGAATTTTTCTGACATTCGGTTATAGCGACATTCGGCTATACCGACCATTTTGGCCGGTCCCTTCACCGTCGTTATATCCGAATTTCACTGTATCTTATTCGAATTATGTATGTGGAGTCTTTTTATAGTCCGGGACACCTTTTTGGGCACTTTTTACATTTTACCAGCGTTGAAAAAATGCATTTATACCTGGGTTGAGTGGTTGAACTGACATGTAGTCTCTGTGTATGTGATCTCTGTTTGTTTTTTTTCCTTTGTATGGATCAGGAAATCATTTGTTTTCATTGCGTTTATGGCTATTTGCGGTTAAAGCGTGTTAAATTATCTGTCAGTTTAACAACGTTTTTAGAATTTCAACCATTCAACTCGTGTGTAGAAACACTCAGGTCGCAATCTCAGCTCAGTTTCTTTTTCTCATCCTGCATGTAAACGTAGTAAATGACACGTGAGCTCTCAGCTATTGACAAAATTGAAAAAAAGAATATTTTGAAGAAATAAAATTATAAAGATGGAAAACTCAGGGAAGGCACATCCAAATATATTTAATTCCGATAAAAAAAATCATTTATTATCTTAAATAATCAATTTATTGCTCATTGACTTAACCAATCGTAGGCAATAGAATAAATAAGTGATGAAAGAATTGTTTTCGATTGTTCTTTGTTTATGTTTGGGTTTCTCCGGTTGTCAAAAGAATGAATTTTTTCATGGGAATTCATCGCAAAAGAAGAACTTTGCATTTGGTTTCACTGTTTTTATATCCGCTTAGCTAAGCGGGGATACTATCGCCGCTTATTTTACTTTTGTTGTATTTTACATGTAAATTTGCAAAATAAGAGTATATACGCGTGCAAAAAAACACGGCTTTTGAAGTGTATGAAGTTCCTCTGTCAGTCACAATAACCAGCGGCAATCCGTCAACTCGTTCAAAACTCGTAAAACAGGAACAGTTTTTGTAGTCTTTACTGCTTTAACCACAAGGTATTTTGTAAAAGCGTCCGAAATAGCTAGTACATATAAATTTTCTCTTTTACTTTTTATGAAAGGTCACAGATGGTCCATATGAAGCGTTTTGAATGGTATGGGATCAACATTCCACAGGTTAAGTTCGCCTACCTTTTTACCTCCAGCCGATTTATTATAGGCACAAGCCAAACAGGAAGACACATATTGTTTAATATATCGTCGCATGTGCGGAAACCAGAAATCCTTTCTGATTCCGTCTACGGTTTTGTCGACTCCGAAATGACCGCAGTCGTCATGGCAATATTTTGCTACACGCCATCGTATGGATTTTGGTATGACCAACTTGCATTTTCCGTCGATGCGTCGATAAAGTCGCGAGTTCTTAATAACGTACGCGGCCCGAATTTGTTTCTCTGATGGTGAGACCTCTTCTCCGTTGAGAATTCGAATCATCTTCATGGATTTTTCATCAAGTATTTGCAGAGATGAGAACCAGTGAACGGCTAAGAGCATCTACGTGCTGCATTCTATTTGCGATACGATGTTCCAACGTGAAATTGAATTCTCGGAGTTTCAGCCGCCAACGTGCGATTCGGGGCAATAGTTATTTTTTTAATTTCGTCGTAGTAACAGCAGCACAGTCCGTCACAACCTTAAATGGTTTTCCCAGTAAAAACACTTTAAACCGTTCGAGTGTTTCAACGATAGCCAACACCTCGAGCTCGTAGCTGTGGTACTTTCGCTCAGCATCGGTACACTCTCGGCTATAATAAAAAACTGAACGTGCGTTTTTACCATTCGTAGTCTGTAGTAAAATCCCGGCGACTCCTATGGAACTGGCGTCTGTGTGAACTTAATGGATGGCATTTGGATCGTAGATTGCGAGTACTGGTTCCGTTGTCAGGTCGTTAAAGGCACTTAACTCCGACGCTTGCATTTTAAAATCTGTACCCGTTCTTGAGAGTTGCGTCAACGGTCGAGCAATTATTGAATAATCCTTGACGAACTTTCTGAAGAAACCTGTAAATCCTAGGAATCTGCGGACTTCGTGGACTGTTTTCGGTTGCATAAACTGAAGGATTGCTGACGTCTTTTCTTCTCCGGGTCGTATTCCGTTTTCGTTTACTCGATGTCCAAGGAAAAGAATATCGGTTTGCAAAAATTTACATTTTCCAAGTCGCAACGTTAAACCGTGTTTCTTCATTATATTCAGGATTCCCCGAAGTCGTTCCAAACCTTGCTCTACCGTTCGACTAGGGATTACGATGTCATCTAAATATCCCATTGCTTCACCTGTTGGGACCGTCGACAAAACTTTATTTATCATATTTTAGAACACGCTCGGTGCATTTACCAAACCAAACGGCATTCGTACATTATGAGTTATGAAGGCGGTGTATTTTTTTGAACTCTCGTGAATTTGGATCTGGTGATATCCGGATAGAAGATCAATCGTAGTAAAATACTTGTTATTTGCAAGTTGTGCAAGCATTTCGTCAATTGTTGGCATTGGAAAAATTTGTTTAACGGTGTGCGAATTGAGTTTCCGGTAGTCAATACATAAGCGGTCTTCTCCGTTCTTCTTGGCAACTAAAACCACTGGCGATGCATATGATGACTCACTTGGACGGATGATTTCGGTTTTCAGTAAATTTGAAATAATACCATCGACTTTTTCTCGTTTTGAAAATGGCAAACGGTAAGGTGTTATTTGCACTGGTTCGTTTGATGTTAACTCGATACTTAGGCCGTGTGCCAATTGCGTTAAAATATTATCCTTTGGCTAATTTTTGACGTTTCTACCAGAGGTGGATACATTTTTAGCTTTTTGCTGTGTCGATTGGATTAAATGGGACTTTTTTTTGGCACTTTTTTTCATGAATTTCCCACTAGAATTGAAAAATGTCCCTTTCATTTTATTCATATCACATTTTATTAGAACTAAAATTACCAATGTTTTCCCAGTTTTAAATAAAAAAAATAACATAAAAAAGCATAACTAATAATTATTTTCCGTGTTAATGCTTTTGTTTGTAAATTAATGTGTAATTCGTTAACATGATTGATCAACAAAGTTCATCATTTGTTGATGGAAACATACAAAGATAAAATTTAACTAATCAAAATTATTCAAACTATCAATTTTACTTGTTCTTACACGATATTGCTCATATCAATTACTTTTTTTCATAAAAAAATATGTTGAACTGGTTTTTACATAATTTTCACAATGGGTAGTTTTCGCATCGTATGTGAACACTAGTGCACTACATTTGTCCACCGACAATCGACTTGGAAAACCGAAACAAACGCAAAGCTCTCGTCGTCTCTCTCATTCCTTCATGGGTATATACAAATGTCAAACATTAGCCACAGGATAATTTTTTATGCAGCTCCAGAGCCGGCTAATATTTTGAAGTCTATATTCACCTCACTAGCGTCAAAAATTAGCCAGAGGATAATATTTTAACGCAATTGGCACACGGCCTTAATCTAAATATTTCACATTTACCTAGTTTGTCCAACGTTTCTGCGAAGCAATCATCATAGTCATCGAGTAGCAACTGCAATTTTCCATTTTGCTCTTCAGTCAGATGATTATTTGACTTTTTCTGGAACTTTTCGATGCTACACATACCTTCCTGGATTATTACGCTATTTTCTTTACGGCAAAGGATATTAGCGCCAAGTATTAATGGTTCCTGTAAGTACTGATCATCAACCACGTATAGATTCACATTACGGTATGGCTGATCTACCAATAGGTCACATACGATTTTGTTTTTACAGCTATACTGACCGCCGCCAAAACCCGTAAGATGTATGTCCTCCGTCGGTATTAATTTGGCTATTCGTTTGGCTACCGTGTGCTGGATTAAGGAATACACGCTTCCTGGATCGACAAAGGCATCGAGTTCAGTGTTGTTGATGAGAATCGTTTTTACAATTCTACTGACATTGAGTTCGCTATCCTGATTGTTAATTTGGTTGATGTTGCCTTTGTCACTTGACGTTGTTTTGGTGCACGTTTCCGCTTTATGCCCTACTCGAAGACAGTTCCTACAGCGTTCTCGTCGTGGTTCCTTGGGACAATTTAACGAAATATGCCCCGGTTCGTTGCAATTGTAGCACAAGAAGGTACGGTTGCCCTGATGTTGGTAGCGATTATAAATCATTGGCGGTTTTGCTATCACTGTCTTTTCTCGTGTTGTACTCGGATACTGCTGCTGATGTGGTATTTTAGCCGTTGATTTTACTGTCGTATCTTCGTAGGACTTGATTGATCTTAGAAGCTGCAATAAATTGTCGAAATTATGAGCGGACATGGCATGTTGCATTTTTGGATCATTAAGTCCTCATAAGATATATTTCGTTATGGCTTGGTCCGATAGCCCACCTTTACGACCGATGGCACACGTCTTGTAATAGTAATGCTCCGGTGATTCGTTGAATTCGCGTAGATTGTTTGCCATTTCAAAGTGTATGTCCGCTTCATTGAATGTGCAAGGAAAATCATTCAAAAATCTCTCCTTAAATTGCTGCCACGTAACAAAGATATCTGGCATGCTATCCACCCATAGTTTAGCTGCTCCTTTGAGTTTGGCTATGACAGCTAAAACAACAAGCATTTCTCTGGCCAATAATAAACTTCCATTAAATTGTTGATGCGGTTGACGAATTGTTGGGAGCTAAGCGACGATGGTTCAAGAGGATTAAATTCTGGCAAAACGTCGATGATGTCACGTACACTTGTCGAGCTATTCGCACCAGCATGAAACAATATTTGATTATTGGGTAAGTTCGTTGACGTCGGCTGACCTACATTGCCATATAGATATGTCGGTGGTACAAAACCAAACTGCGATCTCCATTCCGTTGCATTTTGTTGTGAACTTATTACGGTTTGAGGTTTCGTATGAGTATGCTGATGGCAAGAGAATACTGATTTGTACTTACAGTTGGGAGGAATTGTTCGTTGGGTGTATTTTCATCTGCGTATGCTGGGGTGATCTTTACTTCCGACAGTTTCCCTATTGCGTCAGGTGTTAGACGTTTGTTTTCTAGCACGGTCGAAGAGTGTATTGGTGCTATTTCCGATGTAGAAATCCAATGCTCTGGCGTTTGACTCAGCATGATGCGTTCTACAAGCGATTTCAGATCATCAAATTTTTCGTTTAGGGCATCAATCCGGGTATCGTGTGAATTAACGTCGCCCATCGTGTTTCCATCGTTGGCTAGCCCCAGTTCTACGCACTTCGCTTGTAGCTCAGCGAGTTTCATTTTGTTTAATTGCGTCGTCATTTTCGCTGTTAAGGATCTTTCGGGGTCACCAAATGTTTTGACCTGGAACCTCTTTTGATTTCAGA
Source organism: Brachyopa scutellaris (assembly GCA_949775065.1). Classification (NCBI taxonomy): domain Eukaryota; kingdom Metazoa; phylum Arthropoda; class Insecta; order Diptera; family Syrphidae; genus Brachyopa; species Brachyopa scutellaris. The sequence continues at coordinate 121,792,988 of OX459112.1, forward strand.
GTTGATTATTGATTATTCTATGGGAATAATTTTGTAATGTGATAGGAAAGCACTTGTAAAGGTGCATGGGTGATAATTTGATGGGAATGGGTATGATATCTGAGAGTGGTTGACAATATTGTGAATGGTATAGGGTGGTCGATATGAGAAGTAGGGTGGTCATAATATTTTATAGTTTAACTTTCTTTTAAATATTAAACTCAAACCCCCCTGTTCTCCATTCCACTTTTAGTGAATTCAACCACCAAAAGTGGAATTGGATGTTCTGGATTCCGAATGAAATTATGAAATGTGGATTGTATGTTCGAAAGTGAATATTTTGGTGTTCTGCATTCCACTCGTGATGACAGCTGTAAATTCGTGTTCTGCATTTGATGATCAGAATCATTTTGAAAAATGTGAGTAGAACCGTAGCGCAAGTGGTTAGTGCGTCGGACTACTGTGCCAGCGGTCTTGAGTTCGAATCCCGCCGCAAACACCTAAAAGTTTTTTCACAGTGCCCACCTCTTTCGAATGTCTGACAAGCATCAAAGAGTATCATTTGTCACGATTGAGCTTCTCAACGCGCCGTTCGGAGTCGGCAAAAAACTGTAGGTCCCTTCCATTCGTGCAAAAATATAACACGCACACACAAATGGTGGCGAGAAGCAGGCCCAGGTTCACCTCGAGCTGTAGCGCCAACGAAGTAAGTAAGTAAGTAGAATAATAAGACTTTCCATTAGTGTATTCAAATAATCGTTTGTTCAATATAGTACAACACAAAAATTAGAGGCAAGAAAGTATTCACTTGAATTGCATGGAAGAAAATCAAGATTTTGTTAAATGGGACAAAGCGTATACCAAGGATTTGCGGACGGAGTTAGAACAACGATTGAAGACTGTAGGTCTTCCAACGATGGAAAATGTCAGGAGATTGTAGTTAACAGTTTCTATTAACAAAATAAAACATTATATTTTTTAATTGGCGAAGGTGAATGCTTGTACCATCCAAACAATCTATAATCTCCGGAATCCCTCATTATTCAAAAGTCTTTTATTCTTTCATCTGCGTACTTTCCAGTTTAGTCCACTTCGACCACAACTTGTGTTGCAAAATGTTTTACATCTCGCCGAGAATTTAGCTGACTGTGGATCTACCAAGGCGAAGATTTAAATCCTTTCGCACTGACCTTTGATAAAATCCTTCAGCCAAAAAAACGGAGTGTTGCTCCAAGTTTGAGTGTGAGAGGAATGGAAGTTGGTACCATCTCTGACTCTGCTTCTCGCAGGATATCAACAAATATTTCCTTACTCTAAAACTCCCTAAAACTGTTTTTAAAAATGAAAAAATCATTAAATAAACTATTTTTCTTCAGTTGTCTAACTTCTGCTTACAATGCTTCGGGAAGGACTAGGATGATAGATTTATCTCGCAAAATCTGTCTGCGAACTCTCTCCACTCGGTTTTCATCGCGGTTTTCACCAGTTATTTAAAACGAAATTGAATCCATTTTTTATAAAATATATATTTTTTCTTAAATGTTTAATTCACTTGCACAAAACAAAAATCAGGAACTGAAAATCTCCAATGATTTTGAAATGATTTGACAGCTGTGTTTGACATTTCAAACAGATGAATTCGAAGTGGAATTCTAAAATTCAAAATCACTCGGAATGCAGAACACTGAATTCCATTCCGAGTGAATTTCAATTTCGGTTTCAATCCACTTTCACTCGAAATGCAGAACAGGGGGGAAAGTAATACTTTCTAGAGTTATTAAAAATAAAAATCATTGTATTTGAAAAAAAACTTGCAAATGTTTTGCACAATACTGTATGTATGTAGGTATTAAGCTAATGTTTGAAGTTTTTTATTCTCTGAAGTTTTGTTTGATTAACTTTAAAAAAAAGAATAGTATTATACATTTTTTAAGAAATATCTTTTACTGAGAGTACGTTCTTGGAATGAAGCAAGAAAACCGTTACCGTTAGATTAGTTGTTATGTGATAAAATTGATAGCTTGTCGACTATGCAGCTGTGCAAAACATATGCAAGTTTTTATTTTTTCCGCATTTCTGTTTTAATTTGCGGGAAATTCACATCAGGTTAGTAAAGTAGTATTTTTAGTTAAAAATAGTGTGTTTAAAAATGGCTGGCAATAAAGATGATATCCGACAAAGAAGCTGGTAATCGAGGCTTTTTGAAACGGATCGAAGTAAGGAAAGATTGTTGAACTATTCAAGAATCACTAATTCAAGTGTCTCGAAAATAATTGTTAATAATTCTACCAAAGGGTAGAGCGTGTTTGTTGTCACAGATAATGCATAGTGTTGGATTTGTATACATTTCTCCGATAACAATCTTCGGTTTAGAAATATAAGTTCACTCATCTGTTTGGTAATTCAAGTAATTCAAAAAAAACCCCAACCACCAGCTGGATGATTCTTTAAATTATATCTCACAGTTCACCTTTAATTTTCGACGATTATACTCAATTGTAGAATAAATCAAGCTTGAAGACTGTCAGAGCTAAGTGAAAAGATAAGTTGAAGATGTTTACGTCCACGTCCTATATGTGGTACGAATTTCGTGAGGAGGCTGATCATTTATTTCAGTTTACTTTACACCAGATAGTTCCTTCACGTCACTAACAGTCTTTAAATTTCGTCATTGCATACATGTTAAAAGAATCGATGTGATATGAATACTGTCAGAATTCTGATATTATGATCTGATTGACCAATTTTCTAGACAATGTAACGTATGCTAACCGATCTTACAACAGAACAGCCGAGCAGCCCTCTTTACATCATTGAAACTCAGTTACGGCAGACTGATTTCACTTACAAATCTAAACTTCACGAGTGACTGAATGACTTCGAAGCAGGATTTATAAAAAATCAATCAAAGCTTACCAGTCAACCAGTATGTTTTTTGGATTTTTTAATGGGACCTGTCTTTCAACTGAAAGATTAGTTTAATTAATAAAATACAGGTTTCATTGAGAGCCGCGTCGGCTTTGTACTAATACTGGTTTCATATCCATGATTAAAATTTAAATAAATGTATAGAATTCTTTAAATATTAAAGCTATGTATGTGTGCATATAATTTATGTACAGATGTATGCAGGTACCTAAATCTAAAAAATGTTCTACTTACAGGATGTTGCGCCTCATATTTAATTATAGGACTTGGTGATTCATATTTTATTGTTGGAGTCTGTAGTTCAGAAGCTCCTTGTGCTGTTATCACTGTATATGTTAATTCATCTGTAAAGGGCAACGCAAACATACATATACCAATAAAATAAATCACTGCGCAAACATTTAAATTTAACTTACTTTCCGCAAGTTGTGAATTGTAATTATGTTGCATTTTAACAAAATGAGTATGATTCGATCCATCCTTCATGATTACCACCAAAAACAAAAAAAAAAACAATTTAACACTTGGCTGATAACACCAACTAAAACCCGATATTTCCCTCCGAAAAATAACACAAAAAGAACAGTGAGCATAAAGTAGTTATAAAAAAAACTCCCAAAACTCACCAGCTGGGTGTAGCCTCCTCCCATACTGGTACCGTGTGTCGTGTACACATTACTGCTGGAGCTCATCGGGTCATGTTCCTGTTTGATTTCGCCGTTCTTTAAAATCTTCAAAAATTTGCCTAATTACACACAAAAAAAAAACAATAATTTGTTAAACTTTTGTTGAAGTAGAGAAAAGAAAATTGTCTTAATTCTTCCGCAATGCCGGGATTAGGCTGTATGTATGTGTGTGATTTACTACAAGGTCCCTCAATAAAATGAAATAGAAAAAAGCGCGATATTTTGTATTTTTTTAATCTTGGCAAATCTTGCATATGTGGAAAGCTAGATACCATTTTAATGCTGACACACAATATTCAACAAATTTGAATTGAATTTCCATCGGAATTGGGAAAATCATAGGCCCTCCATAAAAAAATCAACATAAAAATCGGCATTCTACATCGACTTACCATGCTCATCCTGGACAATATAATCCATTTCATCTGTCGTAGAATGTGCCATAAGAATTGAGTCTCGCGTAATTCCTGCCGCCTGAATTTCTTTCCGACTACCTTTCAAAACTGTGTGCACTTAACAGCCGCCGTCTCACAATCACGTTTCGAGATTACACCACTTTTTATAAATTTCTATTAAAGACCTATGATTTTGAAAATCATACAAATCGTTCACATTCAAAAGAAAATTTTCGGTGGAAAATAAATTTCCAGAAAAAAAAGAAACGAAAGAGAAAAAAAAATTCGAATCCGAAAGCCCCACAGCGCGTAAGTCAAAATGGCGAGGAGTAAAATTCGTGTGCATTTAGTTTTTTACGCAAGAATTACACGCACTAGTTGGAAAGAAATTTTTGTAAATTCGTCATGAAAATCTTCGGAAAAAATTCAAGAATCTGCTGAGCAGATTTATATTCACATGGCTTTAGAAATGACCGAGTTATTCATCGGTGAAATTTATGATATTTTAATGCAAAACTACTAACTTCGGGCAACCAGCTGATTTTGTAGGCGAATTATGAAGCGCGCGCCAAACGACGAAAACACGCATCACATACTGTCGTCGCTATCAGCGGGTGTGCCATGAAGTTGGCAAATTGTCAGCCGGATGGCCGAGTCTAGTGGATAGATGGCGCAGAAGAAATTCATAATTTTTAAGTGATTGTCTAGAGTTAATGAATGGGAGTTTTTACATTTAAATAGAAGAGGAAAGGCGTCATGCAATCAATGACATAATATTGAACATATTGCGTGTTTAAATTATTAAAACAACGATTAAAGAAATTAGCAAATGCTATCACCCTATATAAGCGTTTCAATTCTTACTAACTTCGGATGTGTTGTATTTGACGTGTCGGCTGCTGTCAGCTGGTGTGTGTGGTTGTCAACAAAAGAAGATTGGGTAATCCTTTGACTAAATATTTGAAAAAATATCGTTACAATTTGAGAAAATAAATCGAAAATAATAGAATTAAAAATAATAATTTTAGGATCATAAAATGTAACGATACAATAAAAATTAATACAAAGAGTGCAATGAGAATAGTTGCTTCGAACATTTATTTATTTATTTATTAACTCGAGATTGCTTAGAGACTGTAAGATACAATATCTTATAAGTTAGTCTTAAGCTAATTTTAAAAAATAAGGCTGATATTAAAAATTTAACAAATTTAAATTCATATAAAAAAGAGAAAAAAAAATAAAATGAGAAAAGCAGAGAAGAAAAAAAGTACAAAATTTTAAATTTCAAATCTTTAACTAAAAATTATATTCATGTTAAGGTGGGTATAAATAATTTGCGCAAAAAATTTACGCAAACCGAAAATTTGCGCATTCTTGCATGCCTGTGGATACCCACCTTTAAACTAATCAATTTTCTTTTTTTCTCGGATAGTTCCCTTTTTAGAATTCACCTACTGACCATACATTATTCAACTCAACCGTCAACAGTCGATTGTTGTTGAAATCAACCCGTGTGTGGCGTTGTCAAGTGATCGATTTGACGGTTGACTAGTTGGTTAGGGCAGTGTTGTCACTTTACCACAATTTTGAGCGTTTTTCAAATCTACCACATCTACCACGGAAAGCAAAAATTCTACCACGTTTTTAAATTCTGTCCTGCCCATATTAAACCAACCAATTTAAGCTGTTCCTTTGGAAAATTATGTATATAAATGTTTCCAATCTATTTCGCACATTCAAAACATACTCACTTTCAATGAATTTTTCATTCATTTGTTTGGAAACCCTCTCCGAAATCCTCATCCGCGCATCATTTGAAGCAATGTATTGTACACACGCTCATACTAATGTCAATGATATCAAATCTACCACATATTTTTATCCAATCTACTATATTTTACAAAATCCAAGTGACAACACTGGGTTGGGGTAAGTTAAAAGATTCTGATTTTTGGAAGTTGATTTCAACCTTTCAACTCAGTTGAACTGTGTGTGGGAAAGTCAGGGCTGACATCAAACAAACCTAGTGTGTGTGAGCAAAACGTAAACAGTAGATGACTTTAAACGTACACATAAAGAGAATTCCAGATATTTGTGGCATTTTATACAAAGTCTTTCAACTCAGTTGTTACGGTGTGTGGCCGAATATCAATTTATTTGTAAACTCAATTGACAATTGAATTGAATTGTGTATGGGCTGCTAGCTATAGCGATACCGAATCGTTTGTTTTAAGCAGCCCATACACCATTCAACTCAATCGTCAACTTAGTCGGTTCGTGGTGAAATCAACCCGTGTGTGACGCTGTCAGTGATCGATTTGAAGGTTGACGAGCTGGTTGGGGTAAAATTAAAAGATTTTGATTTTTTGGAAGTTGATTTCAACTCAGTTGACTGTGTGTGGAGAAGTCACTTGATTTGCTGTCAAATTGAGGGGCATTTGTACTAGGCTTGTGCAATCTGTGAAAGTGTGTGTGAGCGAAACGTAAACAGTAAGATGACTTTAAACGCAAACATAAAGAAAATTCCAGATATTTGTGGCATTTTATACAAAGTCCATCAACTCAGTTGGTGCAGTGTGTGGCCGAATATAAATTCATGTGTAAACTCAATTGACAATTGAATTGATAGGTCGGTTCCCGTACCTGTCGAAAACAGCGGAAAACAGGCGAAATCAGTCAAATCCTGTCCCCGTACGAGGATTTTTCATATGTTTTGACAGAAGAGAGTGTAGTTTTCGGCTGTTTGCAACAGTACGGGAACAGACCAGTGCTAGGGGATCGTGAGAAAGGGTATAAGCAAGAAAATTCCAAACCATTAATAGTTTTTATTCACTTATTCCAATTCGTGAAGATAAAAATAACGAAACTCAGTTTTTTTTACAATTATGAACTCAACCTTGATGCTACTCAAATAATAAAGGCGTACTTCATACACAATTTTTCGTCATTCTCCAGTTAACTGCGTTAGTTGGAGGCAATATTCAAAAAAGTCCCGAAAGTGTGTCAAAAACCCAGACGACTTTTGTTAGTGATTTAAAGTGAAAAAAAAGTGTTCCATAATGCCATTAGTACAAAATGCGTATTGTTTTAATTTCGCCACTAAAATTGGACACCAAGATAATTATAATTATAGTCCACGTAAAGCCGAAACCTAATTTTAAATATTTAACGTGAAGTAAGGTTTATGGATATGTCATCTGTCATTTAAGTGAAAGAAATTCGTAAAAATGTTTTCGATGTACATAATATATGCATTTTACGAATTTTTTCTCACTGAAATAACAGATGAAATAATCCTAACTCACTTTAATTACTTAATATGACTTTAATTTCGTCACGAGGTGATAACGATATTGTGGACCTAAAGTCGACTATAATTATCAAAACTTTTTGTTACGTGCTAATATAATTTTAAATTATACGCTATTACAAACTTAACGGAAATTTTGTTTAATTTTTTTTCTGTGGGAAATAAAAAGGGAAAAACGAGATGGTGTGTGGGGAAAAAAGGGAATTATCGGCTCGGGTGATGGGACTTCTCTGAAAAATGCCCCCAGCACTGGAACAGACCTGATATGTGTATGGGCTGCTTTAGCAGCACTGACAAAATTATTTCCATGTCAATTTCGAAAAATCAGAAAGTCAATCGATGAAATTATTTTGTGGCAAACTTTACTTTAAAGGACCCATACAAGATACGATTTTTCTGTCCAACCTCATTTGTCTAACCGCCCTCTCATTTGCAGCATACAATACATATTCGTTTGGATGAATTTGAATATTTTAACTAATGCCCCCTACATCACGTCTGCACGTGTACACGTATTACATGTGTAATTGAATTATCAGTGTATGAACACGTGTATATTATTTACATGTGTATTAACCCAGCGGGAAATTTGGGAAGCGCTCCTCCGAGAAGGTATTTGGAAGCAATGATTTTAAAGGAAAACATTAGGGGGGTACACACGATACGACCGATCTGACGGACTTGGTCTGTCCGACCAAGTCTGACGTGTGTGTACGCTCGAAACGACCGCCGGACGGACATGTCGGATGGTTTTCAATTTTTTTCGATATTTTGGTGGTCGGACGGACATATCTGATAATGTGTACACTTGTCCGTCCAACCTAGAGCAATTTTCATTTCTGAAATGTATGTCAAGCGGTGTGGTTGTTGGCTGTGTATGGAATTTTGAATTTTGGAGAAAAAAAAATGGAAATATAAAAAATTCGGTTGAGGTTTCCAATATAGGAAATTCGCTAAAAATCTAATTTTAATTTTTTTTAGTGTAAAAAGGCGTAAAAGTGATAAAAAATACAAAAAAAAATTGAGAGGAAATTTGTTTATATATTTTTTATAAATTTTTAAAGTTTTCGGTGTTGACTAGAAAAATGCATGGCATAACTGTGGCGCAAAGGTTTGAAAACGCCATTTTGTAGATCTCGGTGAAATAAGCACAAAATATGAAGTAAAAAATATTGATTAATCGCTTAGTTTAGGAGATATCGAGGTTTTAAAATTAATTTTTTCCTATGGAAATTCCAATGAAATTAATTATTTTTGCTTCGGTACAGAAAAAAGTGTTGCATACATCTAGGCGCAAAACTAAACAATATTTTTTAAGAATTTAAGTAAAGACATTTTATAAAATCTTAGTTTTTGAGGATCAGACTTTGAGAAAACCACGCTATGTTTAGTAAACCAGTTGAGGAAACACCATACAGGACCCGGCCACTTCTTAATGATTTCAGTCGATGTCCTGTCCATAGTTTTTTTTTTAATCGCGCGCAGCGCGCCACCCGCCCAACTGTTTAGTTAACCAGCTGAGGAAACAGCCATACAGGACTCAGATACTCCTTTAGTAATGTGAGTCGACACAACACTTTTTTGTACCGAAGCAAAAATAATTATTTCATTGGAATTTCCATAGGAAAAAATTAATTTTGAATCCTCGATATCTCCTAAACTAAGCGATTAATTAATATTTTTTACTTAAAATTTTGTGCTTATTTCACCGATATCTACAAAATGGCATTTTCAAAACTTTGCCCCACAGTTATGCCATGCATTTTTCTAGTCAACAACGAAAACTTTAAAAATTTATAAAAAATATAAAAACAAATTTCCTCTCAAAAATTTTTGTTTTTTTATTACTTTTACGCCTTTTTACACTAAAAAAAAAAAATAGATTTATAGCGAATTTCCTATATTGGAAACCCGCCCCCTTTTTCATCCATTCCTGTACCCAAATTCGATTCCTTTTTCTTTCTTAGATTTTTTCTTTAAAATTTTATCAATCATAAGCGCTGCTCTCAGTACGTCCGACATCTTTCAAATCCACTTGCAAAGTGAGGTCGGACAATGTGTAGGCTAACGACATCGGTCTGTCAGACATCCATCCGACCAGGTCCGTCAGATCGGTCGTATCGTGTGATACCCCCTATTCTACGCGATGTATAAGTGATGCATTCAGAAGCAATCACTGAGATGTCCTTCCGAAAAAATCTTCTGCCACAAAACTTTAATAAAAACAAAAAGAATGTGAATAGAAAAACATTCGCTATGATGCCTATATGATGGCTGGAGAATGATTTGGGCATGGAAAATTTTTGTAAACACATAATTTTCTGTCGCCAAATTGACGCGACAGGATATTGTTTGCGATTGAATTTTCAGGCATTGTAATGCATTCTGAAAGTTTATTTTGTAGTGCGGGGTTGGTTCTGAGTTTTGTTTAAAAATTTCACATCCCATTCTAATTTTCCAACCGACCAAAAAAGCACTTTTTTTTGCTCTAGAACAATTGTTGTGAATTTCGGATTCAGTCCGAGACTTACACCTACTTGCACTAACATCAGCAGATTTTATATGAACTGTCAACGTAGTACATCAAAATAAATATTAATCAACAAAACTATTTATCAGAAACTGCGTGGAATATTTAGAAAATATAAAGAAAGTGTTTTAAAATTGTATTCATTATTTTTCTTTTTCTTATTTATTTTCTTTTACGAACAAGATGTGAAATGTCACACTAATACAATTGCAGAAAAACAGATCAATCTCGTTTGTTTTCCAACCAGCACGAAAAATCTGAAATCTGAGAGCAAAATCTGAAAAGCCCAATCGAAAACGACATTAATTACACCCTATCCCATAGCGTATATAAAGTTTGACACGTGGTTTGTAACATAGAGAAATAATTGGCGTGTTTTTTTTTCAAATCTATATAGGCTAAACATGTTTCCGCAACATGTTTTCAATGTAAAATATAACAAAACCTTAGCCTGAATAATTATCCAGTCTTATTTTTGTATGGAGAGCTTTTTCGAAGTCTATATAGATTTGAAAAAAAACGCACCTAATAACGATATCCCCTATAAAGTCATGTATTATCAGCACAAATAGATAATTCGATTTTCTTTTTTTACAGAGGCAGTTACAACTTACAAGTGAAACTTTTGGCTACCTACAGTTTTTGGAGGAGATGAAAACTGGCTGTCCCAAAACCGTTTTTTTTTTTTTTAAGAATAATTTTATTTTAAAGTAAATTTGTTTTGTTACTGTTTTTTTGTTACTATTACCATAGACACAATTACTACATGGTGCATTTCATATAAGCGAAATGGTCATTCCTAAACTACCCAATATCTAGATGGCGCCAACGTGAAAATATACCTCATACTGGGATACATGCTGCAAAACACTTGATTTGAGGTATACTGTTGAGAAACATTTCACATTTCACACTTTATTTGAGGTATACTGTTGAGAATCATTTCCGACCGTGGACTTCGTCGCCTTCTCAATGGAGTTTATATCTGATTCTTCTTTATTTTTCATTTCCCTTTTCGCAAAGCAAACCAAAGAAACCAAATGTTCCTTCGTAAACACGGCATAATGTATCTTAATGAGAAAAAACGTAGAATAAAAATGAAAAAGAAACTGAAACGAAAATAACGAAGAGAACGAGAAATGAAACTGCTTCTCTTCGTTCTTCGTTTTCTCATCCATATTCTGACACACACAACGTTGCGTTCAGCGTTGCCGCTATGCGACTTTAGTCGCAATTTGACCCTTTTTCGACGCAAAGAGACTATGACCCGACTTTTTAAAAAACACCTCTTTTTGACCCTTTTCAGTTTTTTTGGAGACTTTTTGAGACTTTTTCGTACAAAAAATATATTTCCAACACAAATTCCATTTAGTTGCTCATCAGCAATCAATCAGCACTAATTTCAGTATGCATATTACACAAAAACTCACTAATTTATTTTTTCCAATGTGTTCCTTTTGTACAAATTAAGTTTCATCTAAATTTTTTTTTATGCGTGAACATCTTAGCACTCAACAAATTTATGCTGGTAAAAAGTGAACTATCTGTTAAACTCAGCTGTTTCATTTGTTTTGAATTATTTGTATTTTTTTATTTTAATGCAAAAAGTAAAATAATGGAAAGAAAATGAACATAGATGAAAGTTGAATGTTCTGAATATTGAACTTTGCATATCGCAATATATTGGATCTGGGATATCATGAAGGGTGGACTGTGGACTCTGTTGTAAAATCCAAAATTGTACATGTATATGTTGCAACACCATTTTGTTTACGTCTATTTCACATACATTGTGGTTAAACGCGTTCCTTTACTTTTTCGTAATTTTGCCTCTGGCTGAGAGAATTTTACCCCCACTCGATGAAATTTAAAAGCTTATTAATTTTGGAGCAGACGTTTTTGTTGCGACTTTTTTTGCTCCATGACCCTTTTTTTGCGACTTTTTCAAATTTTTCAGCGGCAACCCTGGTTGCGTTAGTTCTATTGCAAAAACAAAACAAAAAAATCTGTATGCTTATTTAACTGATGTGGTCTGTGGAGGGGACTGCGGGCGCGGAGTGCTGAATGCTGATGCCGACACGTTCGTTGGTATGGTGGATTTCGTAAATATTGACCCGTGTAGATCGTATACGTGTGAAGATGTTTGGCTGTATACATGCTTGTTATTTTGTTTGTAGCTTGATGTCAGTATTTTTTTGTTTTTCATCGATATCGTCTAATTTGTAATTTTAAGAAGCGGCCATAAGTTTACAATACTTTTTAATTTGACTGATTTGAACCAAACTCTGCAATATGTTACTTTTTATTTATGTATAATGTATATCATACATTACCTTCATAAAAAATATTGATTTCTCTCTGTAAATGAATTAAAGGTTTTTTCATTCAGATTAAGTTTACTATACAGCGAGTTATGAAATTAAATGTCAATTTAACTTGAGGAACTGATACTTGGGTATAATCTAAGAAAAAAATCGTTCAAAAGCAAGGGTCTATCTACAATGTGGACATAATTTATCGAGAATTTATCAAAAGACCTACTTTGGTGTACCTTGACCCATGTTAACACAAAAAAATCTATGATAAGTATGCTGAAAAACCCACACATTTTATGATACTTGGAAAAAACTGCAGCAGGAAAACAAGGAAAAATATGATTATTTATCTACGTTTTTAACCAAAGTTGACAATAAGTGCGATTTTCCAGCTAAATAATAATTTTGCAATATTGTTTTTAATAACGTATGGCTTTTCGAAGGGCTTAAGGCATGCTCATTTATAAGCTACCCGTCAAAACCATAATTGCCATACCATTTTCCCTTAAAATCGCAGAAAGAGTTAGGTTTGAATATGCAGGCCTAATTGGAATATATACATACCCCCCTGTTCTGCATTCCACTTTTAGTGAATTCAACCACTAAAAGTGGAATTGGGTGTTCTGCATTCCGAACGAAACTATGAATTGTGGATTGTATATTCGAGAGTGAATACTTTGGTGTTCTGCATTCCACTCAAGATGACAGCTGTAAATTCGTGTTCTGCATTCCGAAAATTCTGTGATTTTAGTGAATTGAATTCACTTGAGATTCTTGACGTGAATTGAATTCACATGCCGTTGTAAAATGAATTAATTAATTAATTTGTTGATCAGAATCATTTTGAAAAATATGAGTAGAATAATATGACTTTCCATTAGTTTATTAAAATAATTCCTTTGTTTAATATAGTACAACACAAAAATTAGAGGCAAGAGAGTATTCTCTTGAATTACATGAAAGAAAATCAAGATTTTCCAAGATCAAGATTTCTCTGACTCCACTTCCCGCAGGATATCAACAAATATTTTCTTACTCACCCTAAAACTGTTTTTAAAAATGCAAAAATCATTAAATAAATTATTTTTCTTCAGTTGTCTAACTTCGGGAAGATCCAGAATGTTAGATTTATCTCGGAAAATCTTCCTGCGAACTCTCTCCATTCGGTTTTCTTCGCGGTCATTTAAAAATGTTTTTTTCCAGTTTTTCCATTTTTTTAATAAAATATATTTTTTCTTAAATGTTTAATTTTAATTCACTTGCACAAACCAAAAACCAAGAACTGAAAATCTCCAATGATTTTGAAATGATTTGACAGCTGTGTTTGACATTTCAAACAAATGAATTCGAAGTGGATTCCAAAAATTCGAAATCACTCGGAATGCAGAACCCTGAATTCCATTCCGAGTGAATTTCAATTTCGGTTTCAATCCACTTTCACTCGAAATGCAGAACAGGGGGGATAGATCCATAGTTGAAGATATGCTTTAAAATATTTATATACTTATGTATATCGTACCTAATTTTTACCGTTGAAACTGATCACTGCTCTTAGCTTCTATAGTTGGTGACTTCACTACAAATAAATTAATCATTATCATTAACTTGTAGATATTGGTACGTATTTATTTGTAGTAAGGTCACATTAACTAAAGTAGTTTCCAGGGGACACGGACGAGGACGTGACAGGATATCGTCCCCCAACCTACCAATAAATACCACCAATGTTGAGCTATTCACTTTAAGCATTCATAACATTTTACAATTTTTTTATTTTATTCTTGGGATTTATATTTTTGTTCATGTCAATTTCAATTTTTTCAGAGCAATATTACAATTAGGAAATGTAATATATCAATTTTGTGCTCATAACATGCATTAGAGACATCGAACCAATTTGAAAAACGTATATTTGTTGCCCTTATGCATTCTTTGACTATACTTTCTTTTAAGTTAGGGGCAAAAGGTATTTTTTTAAAGTATGTGGAAAATATTTGTAAATATTTGAAGACAGCGTTGTCGTTGGGACGCTAAGGTGTCCATTTGGACGCTTTTTAGCTATCGGGACACCTGGACACCATTTTTTGATAATTAGTTAAAATGGACGCTTTTTGAAAATTGTGGACGCTTTTGGACGCTTTTCCAATATCTCAATAAAAATACAAACAATTTGTTATAAAAATATAAAGTTTTAATTGTAATAATAATATCTAACTTGGCATATAACCTGGCAGACGACTGTCGGAGAATTAAAAGGCTGTGTATAGAAATATTGAATTTTGGAAAGAATTTTTGGAAATAATAAATATTCTGATAATCCCCTGGAATTTTAAATTGTAATTCTGTTCGCAAATTAACAGATGAAAACTTTGGTCACTTTTTCATACATTCTTGTACCGAAATTCGCCTCCTTTTTCTTTCTTCGATCATGTTGAACAATGTGGACGCTAACGACTACGGTTCGTTCGACATCCATCCAACCAGGGGCCTATAACACAGAACAACAAGTCAACAAGTACTTGTTTAATATACTTGTTCAACGAGTGAATACTATTCCTGTAACACAGCAAAAATCGTAACAATTGTTGGAAATAAAAATTTCCTCGACTAGTTGATCTATTTCAACCAGTGAATCTTACGCGATGAGCTGGAGAGTTAGCGAATATTATTATCTTAAATAAGACAAAATAGACATATTTTGTTTATTGCTTTCTCTGATTAACAAAAAATAATAATTAAAGCGATAAATAGAGAGATATTTACATCTATTAGCACAGTTTAAAAATGTAGTTTCTTAAGCAAAAGTGTTAAAAATTAACTTTGTTTGATATAAAAAAATTACTTTAATTTTTGTTTCATACGACACCTAGTTAAAATTGTCATTTATTAGATTTTCTCGAATCTTTTGATTTTCTCTATTCCTGTTTTATTAGTCGTTGAAAGCAGTTGTTTTCTTTATTCATCTTTTTTAATAAATATATTTAAAACTTGAAAAAGGATTTTCATCAGGTTATGGGCCCAGGACGATTCAACAGCGCTAAATTGATTGATAATTGATAAGTTCTGTTTATAACTTTTTATTTTATTTTTTAAAAATGGAGGAATCAATGAAGATTGAAAAGTTGGCTGATGGCAGCGGTTGGAACATTTGGAAATTCCAAATCGTGGTAATTCTGAAATCATCCGAACTCTACGATTATGTTACATGAATCGATGGAAAACCAGTATTCAATGATGTTGCTACAGATATTACCAATAAACAGACGTTTGATGTACGATTGAAAAATTGGGAGAATGCAGACAATACAGCTCAGCGGATAATTGTCACGACTATAGACAAAAATGTTATGGTGTATATTATGTGCTGCAAAACTGCAGCTGAAATGTGGATCAAGTTGTGCAGCATTTTTGAACTAAAGTCTGAGACAAGTTTGCATTTGTGGCAACAAAAATTTTATAAGATACAGAAGCGTCCATCGGATAATATTGCAAACCACATCGCCAAAGCTGACGAGATTGCCCAAGGATTGAGTGAGCTTGGTGAACCCATATCGGATCCCATGAAGATGACGAACATTTTGATGACATTGCCCTCATCGTACAACCATTTTTATACTGCGTGGGAGTCGACACCTGAGATTAACGGTAATCTTAAAAATTTAACGATTTTACGAGTGTTAATCAAGAGGAGTCATCTTCGTCAGCGGCTTTGGCTGCTAGATCATCGGAAAAATCGCCATCTTCATCAAGGAACTGGAAAAAACAACCATCAGAGAAGAGGTGTTTTGCCTGCAATCAGAAAGGACATTTTAAATACAACGTCCACTGCACATCCAGGTTATGGTCAAGGAAAAGCTTTCATTGGTGTGTCAAGTGTATATTCTGCCTTCAATAAATCTGTTCATTGGTGTGTGGATAGCGGAGCTAGCGATCACATGACTGGCCACAGGGAATGGTTTTGTACGTACAAGCAAAGACACATTATTACTAGATGGTGCATTTCATACCCCAACCTGGAACAGAGTATACCTCATACTTTTTCTCCTAAGAGATGGCGACCCAATGCAGTTTATTACCTTATAAACATTTTTTGTGTTTGCTTATTTCCATATTTGTATCTATGGTGTTTGCAAGATACACAAACATGTTGCAGAGAATGGAAGAAGAAAAATAACACCCAAGTACCGTCCGTTTCTCGCTGTTCTTATGAATTTCATGTATCTCTTTCGTGCAATAGGACAATGGGGGAAGGGGACTGTTTTCTTCGGGACACGAGATACGAGAAACGTGATATAATTAGGTATGTGTCCATATTCCGATATTCATTGGGATAGGATTGGTTACTGAGCATTGGTGATTGATTTGCACGACCTAGGGTTTTGAAAGTGTTTTTCTTAAGGCGTGTTTTTTTTTCAAACCTATATAGGCTAAACATGTTTCCGCAACATGTTTTCAATGTTAAATACAACAAAACCTTAGCCTGGATAATTATCCAGTCTTATTTTTGTATGGAGAGCTTTTTCAAAATCTATATAGATTTGAAAAAAAACGCGTCTTTAGTTATTAATGGCTGAGTCTTACATTATTCTACATCAAATTAAAACCTGAAAAATGCTCTTTCACGTAACTGTTAAAAAAAGGTATGTCGTCGCTGAAGATTTTTCAGAAATTAGTGATTCTCAAAAAAGAATACTTTACTTTTAAAGTCTTCAGAGATTAATTGATTATTTTAAAACTGGAAATCCTAGACCCATTATTTTTAAGTCATGAAAAAGATAGTAGAATCACCTTTCATTTGATATTAAATACATGTATGTGCGTCTTACAGTTCTTATGATATTATGATTCGTCGTTATATTTCAAATTATTCTGTTGCGGCATCCAGCAAAAGTTTTCATCTCGAATTACTTTGGTTTCTTTCGATGAACGCTGTCAGCAAACTCCTTCTGTGGTACTGTCAGCAACATTTCTCCCCCACGGTGATTCAGCTGCCACCGCTGCTGCTGCACCATCTTCGGTCTTGCCAACATCTAGCACTGCCAACTTCGCAACAGGCCGATCATAAACCCCATTGACTGTCCCCACTCTTGCTCGTCTTACCAGACCATCTTTGGCCCTGATGACTTCAACTAACAAACCCTTTGGCCAGGAAGCTCTTGGAAGCTTTTCACTATGACAACGTCTCCCTCTTCGATGTTTTTAACATTGTTGAACCACTTTGTTCTTCGGGTGAGAGTTGGTAAGTATTCCCGCACCCATTTCTTCCAAAACATGTTCGTGAGCTGCTGAGATTTTCGCCACTCTTTGCGAAGGATCAGATCTTTATTGCAGAATTCTCCAACAAGTTTAGTTACATTTGATGATCCCAGTAGGAAGTGATTAGGTGTCATCGCCTCCACGTCGTCAAAATCAACTGGTACATGCGTAAGTGGACGTGCGTTCAGGATACTTTCGACTTCAAGTAGCATCGACAGGAATGACTCTTCCGTCAGTTTTTGATTCCACAGCACCTCCTTCAGAACTCTTTTCACTGATCCAACCAGCCGTTCCCAGTTTCCTCCCATATGCGGTGCGGCAGCTGGTGAATTCCCTCTGGATCCTGTCACGGTCAATGTTGTGGAATACTTCCCGAAGTTTCTTTTCTGCCCCCCTCAGGTTTGTGCCATTGTCCGAGAAGATCTCCCTCGGAATACCTCGCCTTGCCATGAAGTTCCTGACACACATGATGCATGAATCAGCTGAGAGGCTATGTGCCACTTCGAAATGAACAGCTCTCACTGTGAGACATGTAAAGAGAACTCCCCAGCGTCTGCCAACTGCAATGATCATCGGTCCAAAGTAGTCGACTCCGGTATACGTAAACGGTCGACAATACGCTGCTAGTCTTGCTTCCAGCAACGGAGACATTTCTGGTACACCTGGTTCTGCCCGATGAAATCTGCATCGCTGACACTTTCGACGAACTGATTTTACTAACGGTCGCAAGCTGCATATCCAATATTTCTGCCGTACTTCATTGACAACCGTTTCCTGGCATTTGTGATGAAATCGTTCATAAATGATGATCCCTAGGCAAAATCACCGGACGTACACTCCTCGATACACCAAGCGGCGCGCCGTCTATCCTTCCTTAAATACACAATGAACTTTTGACTCACTTGGGTGGGTTATAAGTGCACAATTGGTTTGTGGACCTATAACCCACTAAGGTGGGTCAAAAGTCCACACGAAATTTCTGTAAATCTACAAAGATATGGAGTTGAATCTTTGCACTCTTGCTGAAACCTATCGGAAAATAGCACCTTGGAATCTGAAACTTCCTCTACCTTGGACAACAAACAACGCCAGCTGTCCCATTGGTCTTGAAGTTCGATTGGCAATACCTCATCCCATCTGATTCCGGTCCTCCAAACTGCCTGCAGCAATACTTTTAACTTGACCAAGTTAAAGCCCAAAAAATCTAGTGGGTCAAATATGGACATTAAAACCCTGAGTAGCTCTCTCTTAGTCGGTATGCGTTGCCTCAACATAATCTCTTCATGCATCTTTACAAACTGCAGCGAGAAACAAAAAAAATGTCCATTCGTGTTCCACCATAATCCTAAAACCTTAGTTGTACATGAGCCTTTCTTTAGGTTCTGAAGAATCTTATTTTCCTTAACCTCCGACTCACCCAGAGCTTCCTTCGAGTTGGAAAGCCAGTTACGTATGTTGAAACCCGCCTTCGAGTGTACGTATTTTACATCTCTTGCCAACTGAATTGCGTCGTCAACCGTATCAACACTGTCCAAAAGGTCGTCTACATAATGATGGTCAACAATCGCCTTAACAGCTCGTGGAAACATATTGCTGTACTCCTTTGCATTGATGTTCCTTACATACTGCGCAATACTCGTTGAACATGTTGCACCAAATGTGAGAACCCTCATAACGTAAACCTCCGGCTGATGAGCTGCTGAGATTTTCGCCACTCTTTGCGAAGGATCAGATCTTTATTGCAGAATTCTCCAACAAGTTTAGTTACATTTGATGATCCCAGTAGGAAGTGATTAGGTGTCATCGCCTCCACGTCGTCAAAATCAACTGGTACATGCGTAAGTGGACGTGCGTTCAGGATACTTTCGACTTCAAGTAGCATCGACAGGAATGACTCTTCCGTCAGTTTTTGATTCCACAGCACCTCCTTCAGAACTCTTTTCACTGATCCAACCAGCCGTTCCCAGTTTCCTCCCATATGCGGTGCGGCAGCTGGTGAATTCCCTCTGGATCCTGTCACGGTCAATGTTGTGGAATACTTCCCGAAGTTTCTTTTCTGCCCCCCTCAGGTTTGTGCCATTGTCCGAGAAGATCTCCCTCGGAATACCTCGCCTTGCCATGAAGTTCCTGACACACATGATGCATGAATCAGCTGAGAGGCTATGTGCCACTTCGAAATGAACAGCTCTCACTGTGAGACATGTAAAGAGAACTCCCCAGCGTCTGCCAACTGCAATGATCATCGGTCCAAAGTAGTCGACTCCGGTATACGTAAACGGTCGACAATACGCTGCTAGTCTTGCTTCCAGCAACGGAGACATTTCTGGTACACCTGGTTCTGCCCGATGAAATCTGCATCGCTGACACTTTCGACGAACTGATTTTACTAACGGTCGCAAGCTGCATATCCAATATTTCTGCCGTACTTCATTGACAACCGTTTCCTGGCATTTGTGATGAAATCGTTCATAAATGATGATCCCTAGGCAAAATCACCGGACGTACACTCCTCGATACACCAAGCGGCGCGCCGTCTATCCTTCCTTAAATACACAATGAACTTTTGACTCACTTGGGTGGGTTATAAGTGCACAATTGGTTTGTGGACCTATAACCCACTAAGGTGGGTCAAAAGTCCACACGAAATTTCTGTAAATCTACAAAGATATGGAGTTGAATCTTTGCACTCTTGCTGAAACCTATCGGAAAATAGCACCTTGGAATCTGAAACTTCCTCTACCTTGGACAACAAACAACGCCAGCTGTCCCATTGGTCTTGAAGTTC
Organism: Brachyopa scutellaris; assembly: GCA_949775065.1. NCBI lineage: Eukaryota > Metazoa > Arthropoda > Insecta > Diptera > Syrphidae > Brachyopa > Brachyopa scutellaris. The sequence continues at coordinate 121,813,175 of OX459112.1, forward strand.
GATTGGCAATACCTCATCCCATCTGATTCCGGTCCTCCAAACTGCCTGCAGCAATACTTTTAACTTGACCAAGTTAAAGCCCAAAAAATCTAGTGGGTCAAATATGGACATTAAAACCCTGAGTAGCTCTCTCTTAGTCGGTATGCGTTGCCTCAACATAATCTCTTCATGCATCTTTACAAACTGCAGCGAGAAACAAAAAAAATGTCCATTCGTGTTCCACCATAATCCTAAAACCTTAGTTGTACATGAGCCTTTCTTTAGGTTCTGAAGAATCTTATTTTCGTTAACCTCCGACTCACCCAGAGCTTCCTTCGAGTTGGAAAGCCAGTTACGTATGTTGAAACCCGCCTTCGAGTGTACGTATTTTACATCTCTTGCCAACTGAATTGCGTCGTCAACCGTATCAACACTGTCCAAAAGGTCGTCTACATAATGATGGTCAACAATCGCCTTAACAGCTCGTGGAAACATATTGCTGTACTCCTTTGCATTGATGTTCCTTATATACTGCGCAATACTCGTTGAACATGTTGCACCAAATGTGAGAACCCTCATAACGTAAACCTCCGGCTAATGATCGGATACGCCATCGCGCCACAAAAACCTTTGGTAATGTTGATCCTTTTCGCACACTTCGACCTGGTGAAACATTTCTTGTATATCTCCTGCTATTGCTATTCTGTTGTTTCGAAAAGCACAAAGAACATCTGTTAGGGCCTTCAATTCATCCGGACCCTTCAACAGCATACTATTTAATGAAACCCCTTGCGATGAGGCAGCTTCATCCCAGACTATGCGCACCTTTCCTGGTTTGTTATAAATGTAGGTAAGTACCAAACTCCAGACTGCTGCTCGAACATCTCCTGCTGACTAAGTTTCTTCGCGTAACCTTTCTCTACTAGATTTTTCACCTGATCATTGATAATCTTCAAGAGAGGAGCATCCTTACCAACTTTTTTTTCGAGACACCTCAGCCACTTCAACACTATTCCAATGAGTCCGCTAGTTCCTGTTCCAACAGAGTCAGAGAAGAACCACTGTCCAAGAAAGCAAATGTTTCAATTGACTTACCATTGCCTTATAGCATAATTATGCCGAGCTGGTACATATGCCGAAGTAAATGCTTCTCTGGCATATGAATTGTTCTTAAAAACTTTAAAAAAACACATTGATAGCTTGATCGTCTCCGTAGTACAAAATAAATCAAGTGTTAAACTAAAACCCTGGATGACTGATTCACTTCTCAAAGAAATCAAACTGAAACATAAGCTACGTAGTAAAACCTGCAAACACCCACAAAATCTTGTTTTAAAACGTCGGTATTCCCACTTATCTAAAAAAATAATTAAAGAAGTTTATATTTGTCGTAACAGATACTTCGAAAACAGATTGAGAAGTGCACAAGGGAACATGAAAAAAGAATGGGAAGTAGTGAACTGCATAATCAATCGTAAAACCAAAAACCATAACGTATATCCATTACACTTGAAAAAGGTAACGTCAACGTGAAAGATCCTGTATTTGTTGCGAATGGGTTTAACGAATACTTCGTCTCAGTTGCCCAGAAATCTTCACTTTGTGAGTGGTCTTGTAGGAGTTGCTCTGCATCACATTTCTTAGATTGCACAGTTTCCAATAACAGCTTCGTTTTCAATCCCATTTCGAGTTTTGAATTACTGAAAAAATCAACGCTTTAAAAAACTCTAGCTCTTGTGGTGACGACGAAATTTTTAATTCCATCCTAAAAAGTATCGCCTCAAACACGGTTGATATTTTGGCGCACCTTTTCCATTTAAGCATCTTCTCAGGAACCTTTCCTGAATTGTTAAAACGATCCAATGTGATTCCTTTTTTCAAAAAAGGTAATAAGAAAGATAAAATTAATTACAGACCAATTTCCCTGCTTTCTGCAATTTCTAAAATCTTTGAGAAAGCCGTAAAATGTCGAGTTCTGAATTTTCTCACGAAAATCAAATTTTTTAGTGAAAACCAATTTGGTTTTAGACTAAACCTGTCCACCGAAGATGCCCTACTTGACTTTTGTCAGTATATTTATAAGGGACTTGATGATAAGAAAACTTGCGCCAGACTCTATGTAGATATTACCAAAGCTTTTGACATGGTGGATCACAAAATCCTGTTGAGAAAACTTTATTGCGTAGGTTTTCGGGGCTTTATCTTGGATTGGTTTACATCTTACCTTAGGAACAGGATGCAAAAATTTAAAATTGGGGACACTGTTGGTGACTCTAAGATCATCAATCTTGGCGTCCCACAAGGTTCTGTGCTTGGTCCGTTACTGTTCTGAATCTATGTTAACTCAGTCTTCAGTCTTCCTTTCGTAGGTAAGCTAAAGGCTTTTGCTGATGACTTCGCATTTGCATACGGTTCAAATAATTTCTTTAACCTACTTGCTGAAATCAACCATGATGTGCATCTGTTAAGACTATGGTTTGCGCAACACAAGTTAATAGTAAGCAGTAAGACGAAGCTCATGTACTTCAGCCTTTACGCTAACGTATCTCCTGAAGTTGACATTGTGTTTCATGCTGCCAGTTGCCACAGATTTAGCTTGCTAAACTGTGGATGCAGTATCCTGTACAATGAAAATTTTATATGTGATGCAAATTGCTTTTCCATTGAAAGAGTTAAGAGCTATAAGTACCTTGGAGTCGAAATTGATCAAAATCTAACTTGGTGTGATCACATCTCTTCTCTGAAAAGATATTTGCTATCCACTATGCGAAATTTCTATCGGCTTAGTAAGTACTGCTCTACAAGCTTATTAAAAAATATTTATTTTGGGATCTTCCATCCTAGATTACAATATGGTATTAGCTGCTGGGGTGGTACACACACTATTAAAATCCAACAACTATCTGTAATACAAAAATATGTAATCAGAAAAATATGCCATTCATCTCGGTTAGCCCACACCTTAGTCCTCTTTAATAAACTGAGAATTCTGCCAGTAAGACACTTGTATTACTTCAAAGTCCTTAAAATTTTCTTTATTAGAGGTGGGTACTTACAAAGCCCCATCAATGATACCCATAACCTTCGTAGCAATTTTAGTTCCTTGGTTAGCATTCCAATTTTTCGCACTTCTAGCCTCAGAAGCTTTTTCTCCATTGTATCTTGTAAATTATTCAATACACTCCCTGAAAATATTCGAATGATTAGAAGACTGAAAACTTTATATGCGAAGTAAAATTGTGGCTTTTGAATATTAACCATAAAGAAATCGAAACTTTGTTGCATTTTAACTTTAAAATATATGACCAGAAATTAGTATCCATGTACTTTATTTTTTTCATTTTTCTTCGATTCTTCTTTCTGTTTATATTACATACTCACATAATGTTCACCCCACTCGGAATTAATTAAAACAATGTGACATTACTTCTATTTTTAACTAAATATCAAATGTCACTAACTATTCTCTTTATTATTATTATTTATTTTACTCGTATTTGAATTGTAATTATAGTTTTCATTTATATTGAATTTTTTGAGAATAATGAATAAAAAAGAAAAGCACTACTGGAACAATCCTGAAGACAACGTTCATTCCGTAACCCTGTCGGTGGGCAAGGCTTCTCCTCTGTTTGCCTAATGCTACACTTCTCCGCATTTTTTTTTTTTTTTTAATTTTTAATTCATTTTTATTTATCAATTCAATTAAATCTTAAATGCTAGACGAAAGTGACTTAACCTATCTTAACTCTAGCTACGTAATTAAATACGAATTTTTTTTTTATTTTTTGCGCTGTGTTATTTTATAATTTTTGTTTGTGGTTTTTTATTTGTTTTTATATTTTTTTTTGTTGGCAAAGTGCTGTGCTTTTTTTTTATTTTTTATAAATTTTTTTTTATTTTTTTATTTTTTTATAAAACCTATAAATACCTACACTACCTAAAACTATGTAAGCCGGCCACGGCATGTCTACATAATAAATATAAAAGGCGGCCAACTATGCCTTGGGGTTTACCCCGGATCAAACGGAATCGACGAGGGAATTCCATCTCTTTCTAACAGCCACCATAATTTCTGATTTTGCTGTTCAACTTCGTGCCCATCGCGCCCTGAAACCGACCTACTAAACCGGAGGCGCTCCGTTTGGCTCTGTGCGACGTCTCTGTCGTAGTTGAGCCGCCTATCCACAGTCTTGCGAGGAACATGGAAGATTAGCGGTACCGCTGATCTATCCTGGATCAGACCCTGTTGGACAAAATAGAGGAACGCTTCTGGTGAAACGAAGCCGTTAAGGCGCACTCTTTCGTGGTACGTGAAATTGGGGTAATAAGCCCCGAAGATCAGGCTATTCATCGAACTCATTGCTCTTGCAATGTGCCTTCGAGTCATCTTGATCAGGAAATTATCCACTCTTATTAAGTTAGCCCTGTTGTATAGGACCTCATTGGAATAGAATTTTTTGTACTCGGACTCTGGTGTTCTGTATAAACGAAGGCAAGTCCGAAGACAAGGCCTCTCAAACACCCGAATCCTTTCCATCGAACTTGGTCCCACATTGAACCATATGCTATCATTGGCCGTATAAAAGCCGTGTAGCAGATAACCTTTACCTTCGCATCGAGTTGGCTGCTATAAAACAGTCTCTTTGTAAGGGCAAAAGCGCCTCTGGCTCTGGCCAGAGCAGCATATATATGTTTGTTAAAATACAGATACTGGTCCAGCCAGAGCCCGAGGTATCTGACTACATTTCGACATGCAAGTGGCCGCCCGTGTCGTCCAACGATTGCAAACTTTCGCCAATTCTTTCTGGTGTCCCATGAGGCCCCAGACAACAGCATCCGAAACAAGATGGTTTCTGACTTCTGGAGGTTGATCTTCAACTTCCAGTCGTCACAATATCGCTGAATCTTATCGAAGTCACGTTGCAAGAGAATTGCAATGACCTCGATCTTTGGTCCTGATCTGTACGCGACCAAGCCAGAGACCCTACGAGATCACTTGTGTAAATATTGAAAAGGATCGGCGAGTTAACCGCACCTTGTTGTAGACCATTTTTAATTTCAAAAGTGCCAGCAGAGTGCAGCAGTGGATTACTTATGCTCAGCCTGCTCAATTTGTAAAAAAGTCCCTCTAACCAAATGGTGTCGAAGGCTTTCTCTAAGTCAACCAGACAGGCACCCGCGCATTGTTTCTTGCTTTTGTTCCATTGGATATCCGATACGAGCTTAGACGCGGCATGTATGGTATCATGCCCCGCCTTAAAACCGAATTGGTTATCTGGAATTGTATGTTTGTCGTCAACCCACTTAGTCAGGGCTCTATTGACCACTTTTTCCAATACCTTGCTGATGTTCGGAAGGAGACTTATTGACCGGAGATTTGCCAGATTGGAATTGTCCTTACCCCTTTTAGGGATAGGATGTACTACTGCTGATTTCCAATGCGCTGGATAATACGCATTATTCAGCACATTATTAAACAAAATGCAGTAAATGTCTACCGCTTCCAGAGGGAGATGTCTAAGCACAATGTTAGATATTCCATCGATTCCCACTGACTTCTCCTTTCTCAATTATTCGAAGATCGCTTGGAGCTCTACCTTCGATAAGAACGGGGGATGTATCCCTTCGTTAGCGATGTCATTATTTGCCCTATTGTCTTCATTGAACTCGGTGAAACCGATGTTCTCTGATCGCCATTGCTGTAGTTCATTTCGAAGCCAAAAGTTGTGCACAAGGACTCGATTCTCCAGGTCATGGTTCAGGCAAATACTCTTCCTGAAAAGTGTCTCCTATAGCCTCAACCTTCTCCTGCGGATCTTCGATCAAAAAGAAATTGTCGTCATCGACTGCGTTTACTGGATCTATACCTGCTGTCACAAGTATTCGTTCGTTGTCCATATTTCGACGAATTTTGAGACATGGAAGGTCGTTGAGATTATTCCTCCGAAATATTTTATTTATTTGCGGGAACATACTGGGGTTGTTGGCTTTTACAGCCCCAACTTTTTTGTTCCAGTGCAGATTTACCGCTAATCGGTAGTTTTCTTTTATTAACTGTTGGAGGGTTTTAATCAACGCTTTCAGTGTCCTAATCTCTGAGTTTTGTCTGTCAGTAAACCGCCTGTACAAGGTTTTTAATCTCGACAGCAGTCTACATTTCTGTTGGTGCAGTGCGTTTATTGTTGCGTTGCGGTATATCCCTACATTTTCAGTTTGTTGATGTCGAGGTATCGTCCTGTCCATCGTTTGTTTTATTTGTTTTAGGTATCCGTCAATCTCCTCATTTGACAGATTCCTATTGGATGGTGGGTTGAGCGAGTTTGAGGAGAGTGCTCTTGTCATAACTCTAGAAAAGCGTGCCCAACGCACCCTACTATAGTTGTAGGGATGTGCATGGACAAACGCTTCAAGTTCCGCAATCTCGTTGGGAATTGTAATTTCGGCATTGAGTCCGCAATGGTGACTGTCATACACAAAAGTGTGAAGGCAGTTTAAAGTTTGTCCGTTTGTGTTAGTCAGTTGTAACCGTACGTCGAACAGCAGGAGATCCAGATATGATCCGCTTCTAGGAAACGACGGACTATCTGTCGCTTTCAAATCGAGTCTATACTCGACACTGTGCTGACCCCACCAATTAAAAAGTAGGTTCCCTCTAGAGTTAGGAATATTATTTCCCCAATCTCTATGTTTGGCATTTAGATCCCCGGCCAAAAGGAAATAATTCTCCTCCGACTCCAGCCTAAGGCATCGGAAAAGTGTCTCGAGCTCTGAAATAAACAAAGTTGGTTGCGTAGCTTCAGGTGCATAAGCTGAGATCATGTACATCCTCTTTCCACTATGGAGAGGGATGCATACGATACATGCTTCTAGCTCCTGGAATCTCCGCACTTCACCACTGTACACTACCTTATATTTAAGCTTTTTACTAATGAAGATCGCAACACCTCCTCCTTGTATAGAGTTGGGTCGGTCTCTTCTTATTATATTATAATTATTGTGCCGTAACTTATGTTTCTGGTTTAGCTTAGTTTCGCTAACCAAAAGCACATCAGGGCTTTAATCTTCTATTCTTCGGACTTGTGGTTCTTTCCACACTTCACGCATCGCGGCGTGCCCGAATCTCTGGCAGCGAACACATTGAATAATGTTATCGCTCCTCTTTACTTTTTCCCATGTGACAACCTGGTAGTCTACGACCTTAATGTTCCGTAGACCATCCATTGGGTGACAGCTGAACCAGGACGAATGGTAGTTTCCGATTCTCCCTTTTGGCCCTTGCTGTGGTGAAGGGCTTGACTCCTACGAATTCGAGCCCATCGCACGTCTTTTCTTTGAGCATTCTTAGAAGCTTCTCCAGTTCTGTGCGCTTTTCATTCTTGTCATGGCTGTTGGCATGAACGTCGTCACAGTGCTTGCTGCCTCTACCATCTTAAACATCCATTCCCCAAAGTCAGCTAAATTTGGATCTGTCAATCCTTTCTGCAGTGCCCAGTTCAGTTTACTTGTCGCTGGAAGCTTCTCCACGAGCTCCTGAAGAAGAACGGGGTTGTTTAAATGATTTGTGAATCCTGATGCCTGCATTGTACTGCACAAATTTCGGACTGAAATAGCGAAGTTAATTAAGCTATCCAGCCGCTCTGCTTTTGGTGGCGCCTCCAACCTAATCTTCTCCAATAATGTTTTAATTATATACTCGGGACGTCCGTACAGCATTCGTAGTGTAGAAATTACCTCCGGCACCATTGACGGAAGAAGTAAATGCGCTCTGACGGTCTCCAAGGCTTTGCCTCTCAAAGCCCTTTGCAGACGCCACCAATTTTCTTCATTTGTGAAACCACAGATTTGTGTTGTATTCTCGAAGCTGCTAGTAAATAGAGGCCAATCTTCTGGCCAGCCTGAGAAAACGGGTAATTCTTTGGCGAGCACCTGCCGCGCCGAAATCTGGCTTCTACTCAACTGCATTTCTGTGGCAACATATTTTTGGGGCACCACTGCCGGCTTCACAAATTCTTTGGTATCTTTGTTTGAGACACTCTTTACACGCACCTTTTCTACCCAATCTGATGTTCTACTTCCTTTCAAACTGCCAACATCATAGAAAGATTCAGCATCATCTTCTTGAGCCATTAACTCGTACCGTTTGATGAGATACTCTTTTTCTTTTTGCTGTCGTTCAGCAATTAGCTGCTCTCGTTCTCTTTAGAACCGCATATCTAGCTCCTTTTGTTCCTCGAGCTGCCTCAGCTCCAGGTCAATTTTCTTCTTGCTTCTCCCCAATGATAATGTAGTCATATTCGTTCTGAGTGAATGCACAGATACGCTAACGTCTCGCTGAACCCCTAGTCCTGCTACGAGAAGCAACGCCCTGCCGCTACTTGTTCCGACAGCTGCCATACTAGCACGAACAGTTTCGTTGAGTTCAGCGCACTTCGTGCACTCAAAACTCCTTTCTGCAATTGTTGCATCGACTCCTGCACAGCTGTAGTGATACCACCTTTGGCATGTACCACACTGCACCATATCCTCGACATGATTTGGTTTATCGCACCCCACACAATCGCAATTATTGTCTCTGCTTTCGTTCATTGTAATTGGACACAAGAACCTACCACAAGCAAATAGATTTCCTCTTTCTGCTGACCAATATACGGCTCCGACGAGCGCAACTTAATCCTCAACTCTGGATACGATAAAAATGCACCACACAATCAAGTAGTGGGTGCTCCAAGATTTAAAATTTAGAAATGTTGGCGTTGGGTTAAAAAATAATTTAAGAACCTTAATTTTAACAAACAAATTTATTAGTTGAATTAAACGAATTGAAACATATAAACAAAAATTAAGAAAATGATAGTTATTTAAAGAAATTAAGAAAAATTAAAAGGAACTAAATTTTAAACTTTGCTTCTCCAGCCGTCAACGTTGATAATGCCTTCAACCGTCGTTATATTTCAAATTATTCTGTTGCGGCATCCAGCAAAAGTTTTCATCTCGAATTACTTTGACTTCTTTCGATGAACGCTGTCAGCAAACTCCTTTGTGGAATGTGCTTTATTAAAGGAAGTTAAAAGGGGGAGTAGATTTCTGCCGGTCAAAATAATAGTAGAGCCTCGCGTCATTATTAAAAACATTTCCATTTTCCTATTTTATAGCGTCGAAAAGTTCTGAAGAGGTTAGCATTGTGTTCGCTGATTAATTGGTAAAAAGATATAGACATTGCACACCTGAAAAGCGCGCCCTTATAAAGAGCTAGTTTTGAACGGTAAAACTTGCTCCGAAATTCAAGACCTTGTTGAATGCTCACCAATAATGATAAGAAATGCGATAAAATACTTACCAAAGCTAGATACACGTGGGCGTAAGCCGCTTATGTATCCGAAATTAAAAAATCGGGTGGTCGGGCATTCAGGGCCCAGTCCTTTTACTCCAGCAACGCAGCTTAAAGTCATATTTAGCGCTGATGCTGGTATGGAAAAAGTTAGTAGACGTTCGCGAGAGAATGATTTAGCAGCCCATAGTCCGCGGAAAGTCCCTTGTTGACAAAAAAAACATGTGACCAGGAAAATTAATTTTGTCAAAGAACACCTAAAAAGAGCGGTAGAGAAATGGAGGAATATTTTGTGGTTTGACGAATCCAAAATTGTGTTGGATGACGGAAAGGAATCTTGTCTGTATGTAAGAAGGCCTCCAAATACCGAATATAATCCACAATTTACAACAAAGACAAAAAAAAATGGAGGATCTAGCATAATGGTTTGGGCATGCTTTTTGTTTTATGGTGTTGGCTCTATCTACTGATTCGAAATGATAATGGATCAACATCTGTAGGCCCAACTCATGGGGGAAATCATGCTGCCTTATGCTAAGGAGGAAATGCTAACAAGACAATGACCAAAAGCATACTAGCAAACTTGTTTAGCTGTGGTTTTTTTAGTAAAAAGGTCAATGCATTTTTCCAATGCCCGCACAGCCTTCAGATCTCAACCCGATTGGGAACACACGAACTCTCTTTATGATTGAAATTTTCAACTAAATTTGACTTTGCAAAAAATAATTTATTTGACAGCAGTTTATAAAAGTGCATGATTTTTCTGATAGTTCATAAAGATTATCTCAGACGCAACTGATTTTAATATAAAGACGTTATTCAAATACTGAATTGAGTATTCAGTTTATTTGAATAGGTATTTGGAATGTGTAAATTAGAAAATTCTATGTTTCTTAGTGGATTTCCTACCTTGAATAAAGTACATATTTACAAAAATTTAAATACAAGTAGTTGGCCCCCTCAGCTCCTGAAGTCGACCACTTGACTTTTCAGTAGTCGGAACCAATTTTAAATCCTATGTTTTCATTGTCTTGAAAATTAGTTTTAGAGCTCTTCGATATGTAACAAATTAATAAAAACCATTAGGTACGAATAATATAATTTCAAAAAAAAAAATGTTTATTGTAATCTACATACAGGGTTTCCCAGATAAGAGGTATGATCTTTTAACTGGAGATTCCTGAAGCTCTAGCAAACAAAAAATCGTATGACAGGGGGGTCTATTTTCACACCCCTCCAAGTTATAGCCCGTCGAAGTAAGGCACCTCCAATTTGATGGTAAGACCACTTTAAGTAATATAACTTCTGAACTACTATAGCTACAAAAATTGTTTTGTACATTTTAGAGAGGCAAACAGAAGCGCGTGAAAATGTTGAAGACTTCGCGTAATTCTATGCAGCCATGGCTCCTTTGAGTCTGATTTAAAGATTAATGAAGATCCATGTAAAGAAGATCCACTTTGTAAATGAATAACACCTTTGCATACATGTTATGTATTAAGTTTTTATATTGACCAAATGAAAATAATTAATATTTACATAGAAATATATATGCACATATGTACAAATGTAGTAGATATGTGCAAGTTGTGCATAGTACAACAAAAAAAATGTGAGCCTCATCCGCATAAGCTCACGGGGGAAGTGAATACTTATCCAATCCAACGCAGTTGTGTATGTGTAATGTGTAAGAGAAAAAGGAATTTGTCTAGTACAATCGACAGAAAATGTGTAATAAAATTTAGTAAATATGAATGTAAACTTGACTATATTTTTGTAATACAAATTATGAAAGGAACAGCTATTCAAAATTTTATTAAATATAGAATTTGTAAATAACTCGACTCCAGCGCCACCCATCGGGTCCAGTTTTTATAGTTTTCCCTTTTGGTACTATATATTACCCTAAATTACCACAAATCACTCACACAACTTTTAACCGCACTGCGCGAACTCGCCAAGCGCCCTTTGTCAACTAGATAGATACATAAAGAGAAATTAACTCTATACGCCTATCTCACTTGGCGAGCTGCATGTGCAGTCCTACTCTAACACTAAATATAATCCTTTGAACAGGAGGGATTTCCCTGTTCAATTAAGCTAGGACACATCTCAATGTCTGTTCAATAAGGCCAGGACACATTTCAATGTTAACATTTCGGCCATCCTACGTTAACACTGTCCTCAGTGTAGCCTACGAAACTGGTTTTCCATTCTCAATATATATGTTCGCACACAGCATTTTCCAATTAATTTTCGCACACAGCTATGTTGCACACAGCATCCTTGCACACAGCAACTTTGCACACAGCAACTTTGCACACAGCAACTTTGCACACAGCAACTTTGCACACAGCAATCTTGCACACAGCAACTCTGCACACAGCAACTTTGCACACAGCAACTTTGCATACAGCAATCTTGCACACAGCAACTTCGCACACAGCATCTACATATGCACACAGCAATCTTGCACACAGCAACTTCGCACACAGCATCTATGCACACAGCAGCTTTGCACACAGCAATTTCGCACACAGCTTCTCTGCACACAGCACCTTTACACACAGCAATTTGCACACAGCGATTTCGAACACAGATATTAAGCACGCAGTCTACTTTTCTTAGCAGAGTTAAAACCTATGAATACTAATTCAGTCTCAACCATTCACTCTACATTGTGGATAGTTCCATATATTTTCTCATATATTTTCACCTAATCTTGACAGCCTCGTACAACACGACCTTGTATTATCAAAGGATATTCTTACCATGATTACTACCCTTCAGCATCTTCCGATATTGTTCTATACATACCAATAGATTAATCTTCCAGACCTGAAATGACTAAAGACTCATCAACAACAACCAGTTCTTTTTTTTTAAACAACATTAATATTATTACTGAATCTGAAATCCAACATTCGTTTGTAAGTTGACAAAACAAACAATAAAACTATTTTTGCTCAAACTGTACATAACTAAATTCAATTTTTAAAATTTTGTTTCTGACTTGAACTATTTTTGGTAGGTAAACGAAAATAAACAAAGGAACTAGGTTCCTACTTTAGATAAAGTAACATAGTAGCCAGGCAGAAATAATCAAAACATAAATGCAATTCATATTTGACTTCATATAAAAAAAACAATAATTCAAAATTCAAGTTAAAATTTGACAAGTTCTCATCATCGTCAGTTCGCCCAAAATCATCAAAATTAACAAAACAAAAATAACACTCTGTAACAAAATTTGAAAAAATGTGTGTTTATGTAGATTTTTGGATTGTTTATGCTTGGTATATGTCAGCTCATTTTAAAAATGCCAAAAATTCTTCTTAAGTGTTAGCTATTGCTTCAGAATTTTAACGAAAAGTTTGCATTTTTGGGCATTTATGCACTTTTATAATTTAAAACAAATATATAAAAGAAAACTTAATTCAAAATGTTACTTCAAATTTTAATAACCTATCATATATCCGAACAATAAAAATATTGGCACTTCCATACGCATTTAGAAGTGCAAAGATTTTCTTGTTTTCCTACTGTGAACTTTGGAATTGCCCCTTTCTAGGTGCCAGGCGTAGTCGCCCAGCATATTGGCATCCAATTTCCCCTGGTATCGGCCGTCCATTGAAGCGATGTCTTAGGGAAACGTCTCAGCATGTTCTTCACTAATGCTCTCCACGTTTTCACTAAAAAAAAATCTAAATGAGAGTGAAGAACATGGAGTTTTAGCGACATCCTGCATCCTATTAAATTAAACCTATCCACTAAGTTTTCTACTAGTTCTACATAATTTTCTATTTTAATATTTCCTCCTTTTATTTCCCTGAATGCTGTCCAAGCATTACGTTCATTTGATTTGAAACGGGGGTATAAGTACTTTTCCTGAATCTACCAATAGGTGGAACTTCACTTTTTTTTGCATCAGGTATAGTATAAAGGCTTCTCTTAGCGGCCATCTTTTCTTATGGTAGTTTTCAGTGTCAGCACGACTGTTCCATAATTAAATGAAACATTTTTATTTATTTTCTCAACTAATGACTATTCACATTCACTTGCAGAGGTCGAATGATAGGCTTGCTTTGCTTGCATATCCGTTAACACATTTCGCGATGCCGTTACCGTAAGGCTAACAGTTAAAACGATTGAATACTCAAAACGTGCTTGACATATCATAAGGAAGCAGAAACTAACAAAAAAATAACATAAACAAATTTTTGTTACACAGTGTAATTAATAATAATTCTAATTCAATTAAAAAAGAGTAACAAGGAACAAGACATAATCAAAACAAATGTAATTCTAATTCATAATAAATAAAATAATAGTAACAAAGAAAAATCAATCAAAATATAATTTTAAATTCATAAAGAAAACAAAAAGAGTAACAAAAATTTACGTTAAGATACTGACTGAATCTCATCATCATAAGCTTCCTCTAATTCATCAAAATCATCCCATACACAATCAGTGATTTTCGCAAAAGGTTTCATTCGGTCTGCAGAGTGGATTGAAGAGTAAGGTTTCTGCGTTACTTGAAGTTCAGGTGAATCGCCGACAACATATCTGTCGTTCCTTAACACTTCTTTAACCTGATATGGACCCTTATATCTTGGAAGAAATTTTCTTGACTATCCTGTCGCTGGGTGTTCTGCGCGCAGGAGCACCATGTCTCCGACTTCATATGTTTCGGGTTTACGGTGGTTCGCGTTAAATTTGGTTGCTTGTTGAGATTGATGTTTTTGGACACGCTGGTGGGCATTTTTCTTCATCACTGGAATCTTCTTGTAGGGCGATGCTAAGCTGATTGGCTAGTGTGTTTTTCGGCTTAAATGCAAACAGTAGTTCTTGAGGTGTTCGGTAAGTGATTCTGTGTTTTAACGAATTGAGTCCCCATTGAATCGAAGATATATGTTCCTCCCAATCACGTCCGTCGTGCCGTTTTGTCATTGTTGACAGTGAAGTCTTAACTGTCCGGAAGTAGCGTTCTATTTGGCCGTTAGCTCTCGGCGTCCGCACCGCGTTTAAAATATGACGGATACTGTTGTCCTTACAGTATTCTTTAAATGCTTTGGAAGTGAATGCTGTACCTCTGTCACTTACAATTTGCGTCGGTGTTCCAAAATATTGCGAAAGTTCTATTAATGTTCGAATAACAGCATTTAACAGAATTTGGTAAAGCTGTCAATTACTCCGAGAATATATTCGTTTTTTTTGGTGCTCTTAACGTATGGTCCGAGGGGATCAATGTGAATGCAGTGAAATTGCAGGGGTAATTTGTTAATGGGGTGAATATGGTATCGCGTTTCATCTTTAGCTCTCTGATTGAATAAGCATGGGACACAACTCCTTATGTATTTTTCAACGATACGTGCCATCTTCGGAAACCAATAAGTTCGTTTCAGGTTTTCCAATGTACGTTCTAATCCAATGTGACCAATATCATCGTGGGATGATTTAATAACTCGCCACCTGACTCCTCTCGGTACAACAAATCGATGTCCATTTTCGGTTTTTTTAAATAAACGACCATATTTCACGACGTATTTCTTTGCAAAGTCGTTTCGTTTTGGATGTGGTTTGTCGGAATTGTTTAATACTTCCCGAATTTCCCGTAGTTGACCATCGCGAGATTGTAGCACCGATACCCAATCTTCTTCTTGTGTTCCGATTATCATCGTCTCAAATCCAGCTTCTTCCATTTCGACAGAGCGTTCGGTTGGATTCCTGCTTAACGCTCTGTGCGCTGTCCGATATTCAAGCTTGTAATCAAACTCCTGAATCTTTAACCACCATCTGGCAATTCTTGGGATGAGTTCTTTCTTATTTTGGGTCATCTTTAAGGAGTTACAGTCTATATAGATGGTGAATTGTTTTCCGAGCAAATAGTACCTGAATCGTTGTAAACTCTCAACTACAGCTAGTGCCTCGAGCTCATAGCTATGATACTTCTGTTCATCCTTTGTTGTAGCTCGACTGAAATAAAATACTGCCCTCTTTTCTTCAGAAGCGCTAACTTGGAGTAGAACACCTGCAAGGCCTAAACTACATGCGTCTGTATGCAGCTCGTGTCTTTGTTTTGGGTCGTAAATTACTAAAATGGGTGCGTCACACAGCTTTGCTTTTAGTATCTTAAACGATTCCTCCATTTCGCTGCTCCAACTAAAAGGGACATCCTTTTTTAAAAACCCATTAAGTGGTGCCGCTATCTTAGCGTAGTTGGGAACAAATCGCCGAAAATAACCCGTCAATCCCAAGAATTGCTTAACCTCGAGTGTCTCGAGTGATGTTGGGAACTTTATTATGGCGTTGACCTTTACGTTGCCTGGTCTTACACCTTTCTCACTTATGTCATGACCAAGATAACTTATTACGTCAGCCAAGAAAACACATTTCTTAATATTTAGCGTTATCTGTAATTCCTTTAGAACGTTAAGAAGTCTCTCGAGCTGGGTCAGTACTATACTAACATCTTCGCCGAAGATGACGATGTCATCCATGTATATTAAGATGTTTTTTGATACCAGGGTTTGCGTTATTAGACTCATAAGGCGCATGAAAACTGAGGGGGCATTTGTTAACCCAAAGGGGACTCTGTTGAACTGATACTGCCCGCGAGGTGTTACAAACGAGGTTAAGTATCTTGAACTATTTTCGATCGGTATTTGATAATAGCCGCTCATTAGATCTAGGACTATAAAGACCCGACCGTTGGACATGGAATTAAGCGACTCTTCGATATTTGGGGTAGGAAAATGTTCGCGTATAGTGATTTCATTTAAGCGTCGATAGTCAATACACAGGCGTTGTGACCTATTTTTCTTTTTTACTAACAATGCTTGCATATTCGGAGTTGGATTGTTCTATTATATTGTTTTCTAATAGTTCTGCTATTATTTCATCTAAATGAGGGAGCTCGTTATATGGAATTCTGTATGGTTTGTACCGGACTTTCAACTTGATGGTCATTTGTAATTTGTCAGTGGCGCCTAATTCTTTTAGGTTAAATGCAATGCAATCGCGATATTCATTTAAAAGTCCAAGGAGTCTGTTTTTGTCTCTTTCATGGCATGGATAATTACCGATCAAAATGTCATTTGGTTTGATAATTGATTTTATTGGTTGATGGTTCTGTATCTTAGTGTTAATCAGTCAGAGAGTTCTATCGTTTTCTTTTTTTTCCAGAATACCATTCTTTTTAAGGACGCAAACTTTGTCGGTGTCGAGAAAGTTCCTACCTAGGATCATAGGATAGTCCTGCTCTTGGTCCTGAACAACTAAAATATCAATTTTCTGTGACACTTCACCAGCTTGAACTGTTTTTACTATTTTTCCTATAGCATTGGTGCAAGTCGTCCCAAATCCTTGCAACTTTACCTTGCACGGATCCATCAACCAGTCATTTCTTTTTATTTCAGACAGTTTTATAGCTAAGCAGTTACTTCCCAGATCCACAAAGGCCTTTACTGATTGGCTGTCGACCTTTATGTTTTTAATCAACCCACCATTATCATCGGTGTATCGAATTTGCCTTATTTTTCGATGTGGTTTTCCGGATGCTTTGTCTGACAGAAACGGACGGTTTCGTTTTCTACAGTCTCGAGATAGATGCCCTGGCTCCCTACAGTTAAAGCATATTCGCGAGTCTGGTTGAGGTTTTCCCGATCTCATAACCCTACAGTCGCGCACTAAATGCCCCGGAGTTCGACAATTGTAGCAGATTGGCACATTGGATCGTTTTTGTCTGGTGTTCAACAATTTTGGATTAATGTTCGAACTGGTTTTAAATTTGTCGTCCTTTAAACCTTGTCGTGGAGTATTCTTTACATTTAAAGAACTGGCCTCGAATCTTTGACGTGTTTCTGCTTGGATGTGAATGGTATTAAGCGATTTAATTGCAGTTATTAGCTCAGAAATGGTACTACAATTCGCAGTTATTAAATTGTCTATTAATGCGCGGTCCCTCAACCCCGAAATAACATAATTAATGATGGATTTATTATTTAGCTTACCCCGCTTTCCCATTGCGACTATATCAAAAACATAATTCTCGAAACTCTCTGCGTCTCTTTTCTGTCGCGCCAGTGGTTGAATATGTGTATTAGATACGTCATCCTCCGAAGGGAAATCCAGCAAAATCTTTCTTTTAAATTCTTCCCAACTATTTATTTCACCCCTGCATCCCACTAGCCAATTTCCTGCAGCTTCTTCGAGCCTTAAAGAAGCGTAAAACAAAGTGCTACGATCATCCCATTCGTAAAGATGGCGGATATTATCGACTGTGTCAACCCATTGCGTAGCACTGAGAGAAGAACTTATTGAGGGATTGAAAGCTGGTATAATTCTTTTAATTTCCTCGCTTCCGAGTCTCAGCGACATTTGTGTTGCAGTTAAGGGCTCTGAGATTTGACTCTGAGTCGGATGACTTTGGGAACGGCGGCACGCATTTAAATCTGATTCTAGTTTTTCATTTTCCTTTCTCATCTGATTTAATTCTTTTCTTAATTGTAGAATTTCTACCTCACCTGATTGGGCTTCCATCAGCCGTTTCGGGATTCTTTTAATTCGTCCTGCCATTTGTACACAAGATCAGTAATTTTTCACACTAATAACTTTTATTTGATTTTAAATTATTTTATTTTCTTCGTTGAACCAACTGCGCATCTACGCTCTACGAATTGTATTTTCAAATTAGAATTTTTGAAAAGGAATTTCACAACTATGTGAAAAAACTAGCGGTCTCTCTTCTCTTTTTAAATTTCCCTTTTCTATTCATTGAAACTGAATCCAATACAACTTCAATACACAAAATACAACTTCAACATTTGTTCCACTTCCAACCATGTATTTCCCTTTTATCGAGCGAAACAAGGTGATCTCATTGAATACCCTCAGCTAACATCAATAAAGTTTGTGGCTGATGTTTCGCTCATGCACATAGCCGACAATACAAAACCAAAACCCAACATCCGTCTTAGTCTACCTTAAACCGTTACTCCATAGCAAATATATAAATGAAATACAAAGATACATTTTTCAAGTAAACAAATTAAGATACGCATTTAAATAAATAAATAACACAAAATTCCAAATTAAAGAAAGTATATGTAATTATGTAAATATTATTTTTTTCTTCACAAAACTTACAGTACATGGACATGGAGATATCCTACTTCTGAAAATATTACCCTAAATTACCACAAATCACTCACACAACTTTTAACCGCACTGCGCGAACTCGCCAAGCGCCCTTTGTCAACTAGATAGATACATAAAGAGAAATTAACTCTATACGCCTATCTCACTTGGCGAGCTGCATGTGCAGTCCTACTCTAACACTAAATATAATCCTTTGAACAGGAGGGATTTCCCTGTTCAATTAAGCTAGGACATATCTCAATGTCTGTTCAATAAGGCCAGGACAAATTTCAATGTTAACATATACCAACATAAATTGTCAATATGAATCATTTTGGTCAGTTAATAAAGAAGTTTCTAATAACTTGACTCCAGTGCCACCTAGCGGGCGGTTTTTCTACCTAAGTCCTTCCTTAGGACTATCTCTTTGCCAAATTACATTACAATTGGTTCAGCCGCTTAGGAGTGAAAAGGTTTTGTTAATAACTTGACTCCAGCGCACCCTAGCGGGCGGTTTTTCCACTTAAGTCATTCCTCAGGTCACAGACTATCTCTTTGCCAAATTACATTACAATTGGCTTAGCGGCTTAGGCGTGAAAAGGTTTTGTTAATAACTTGATTCCAGCGCCCCTAGCGGGCGGTTTTTCCACTAAAGTTCTTCCGTAGGTCCCAGACTATCTCTTTGCCAAATAGCATAACAATTGGTTCAGCAGTTTAGGCGTGAAAAGGTTTTGTTAATAACTTGACTCCAGCGCCCGCTAGCGGGCGGTTTTTCCACTTAAGTCCTTCCGTAGGTCCTAGACTATCTCTTTGCCAAATAACATTACAATTGGTTCAGCGGTTAAGACGTGAAAAGGTAGACAGACAGACGGACAGACGGACGGACGGACGGGCAGACAGACCGACGGACGGACGGACAGACAGACGGACGGACGGACAGACAGACGGACAGACGGTCGGACAAGCAGACGGACGGACAAACAGACAACAGTTGTCTACATATTTCCCCGGTATGGAATCATTTCCCCGTTATCGAAACACATTTATCGGAATTTATCGTAACGCATTTATCGTAACTCATTTATCGTAACTCGTTTTCAAAAACAATACGTCGCTAAAGAAGTATTCATTTCAAAAACACATAAAATAACACAAAATAAAAGTATCAATTCTAGGTTAAAGACACGAATTCTTTTCATGATTCATAAGTACGCATTCATTGGGCGAAGCGGCAAAATTATGAATTGCAAAAGTATGAATTATGTAGTTAGAAAATCGCACTTATTGTCAGCTGTGGTTAAAAACGTAGGTAAATAATCATATTTTTCCTTTTTTCCTACTGCGGTTTTTTCAAGTACCATAAAATCTGTGGGTTTTTTAGCATACTTACCACAGATTTTTTTGTTTACAATTGTTACGTTCATAAGAAAAAATAATAGAACGGTATGTTTATTACGCATTTTTTAAGAAAATCGACCTGAAAGTCAAAATTTGCATAGGCAATTTAACGGAAACTGACTTAAAAAATAAAATATCTGGAAAGCCAAAAAAGTAATCGGTTTTATTTAAAAGCAGTTAAAAAGAGTACTATTTTTTCTAAAATTTAAGCCCTAAATGAAGTTTCTGTAGTAATTATTAGCGAAGATATTTGTTTTAACATGGGTCAAGGTACATCAAAGTAGGTCTTTTCTTACATTCATACATATGTATGTGTTACCTGCGAAGCTAATAGCTTATCTGCAGGTGGTTAGGTTTATAAATGCAATTTAGCTTGAAAGTTTTAAGTTGGTTAGCATTTATAATGAATCTACCACAAAACAATAGGAAATTAAATAAAAATTAAAATTTAGTTTTAAGTTATCGAATTCAATCTTAAAAAGTACATTTTGGTTATCTTTTTACGTTTCTTAAAATTTCGATTTAATGTTGCTCGGCTAAGAATTTATAATTGTAGGCATTATGTGGGCAAGCTGTCTTCTTCCGTAATTGTTGTTTATTGCTGGTAGTTCGAGAAGGTGTTGAGCTCGTCTTCGCGTATTTTGGACATGATTTATCGGGTGCTGAAAACGAGAGTCATCGCAGTACTCAAGGATTGCTGTAATCTTGTATATACTAGTTACATCTAGAACTTTAAAAACATTATTATTTTTATTTATAGTTTTCACTAAACGACGTTGAATATTAGATATTTTATCGAGATGGGTTTTCGATGCATTTCCCCATGCTAATATTCCGTATCTTAAGCGGGATTTGGCTAATGAATAGTAGACCTGCCTCTGGACATCTGTAGTAGTGTATTTTTTCAGGTACACCATTGCAAAAAGAGTAGTTTTCAATTGAAGCCGCAGGTTACTGATATGCTCGTTCCAAATGAAGTGTTCATCTATTGTGATACCTAAGTATTTTATGGATTTGACGACTTCAATATCATCACTTTTGCACGTACTTGGACATCCATCATTTTGTTGATATATTTTAATTGCAGCTGTTGGGTTATTTGATGTGTGATAACCAAACTATGATCATGGCACCATCGTGACACCTTATCAAATTCATCCTGCATTATTTTTATGGCGATATCAAGACTTCTAGTGGTCGCCGTGGCCATGGTGGTTAGTGCGTTGGACTACCACGCAATGCTGCCCAGGTTCAACTCCTGGCCGGGTCTAACACCTAAAAGAGTTTTTTCACAGTACCACCTCTTTCGAATGCCTGACAAGCATCCAAGAGTATCATTTGTCACGATTAAGCTTCTCAACTCGCCGTTCGGAGTCGGCAAAAAACTGTAGGTCCCTTCCATTCGTGCAAAAATATAACACGCACACACAAATGGTTGCGAGAAGCAGGCCCCGGTTCACCTCGAGCTGTAGCGCCAACTAAGTAAGTAATCAAGACTTCTATGCTTGACAACATTTGCAATATCAAAAGCATAGGCAAAGGCTGTAGCATTTTTAAACACACGTAGAAGCTCGTTTGTGAACAGGATGAATAATAAAGGACCCAATTTCGACCCTTGTGGTACACCATACCGGCTCTGTGTTTCTCTGCTTATTTCATTAGATACTTTCACCCTTGCTGTTCGGCCTGATAGATAGTCCTGAGACCAGTTAGCCGCCTTCCCCCTTATTTCAATTCTGTATAGGCTTTCCAAGAGTTTTTCGTGTACTAGAGTATCAAATGCTTTACTGAAATCAACGAACATTATAAGTATATGATGGCTCATGTTCAAGCCCACGGTTATCAGATTTTACAATTCTCCCAGTAGTCGTCCTGTACTTTTTCCCTTTTGAAAATCATACTGGTTTGGTTGCAGAATTTTATGTTTCTTAATGAAAAGTGTTAAATGGCTAACTACAACTTCCTCTAGACACTTTTCTACTACGGGTAAAATTGAAATCGGTCTGTAGTTTCCTATATCGGTTTTCACTCCTCCCTTGTAGATGGGGCGAATTAAAGAGGTCTTGAGCAAATTAGGAACACGACCTTGATTGAGACTTTGATTTAAAATTGTTTGCAGAACTGGTGATAGCATTGTGACATTAGTTTTAAGATCTATTGGTCTTATGTTGTCAAAACCTGAACTTTTATTTGTCTGCAGACTGCACAGCATATCTCGCACTTCTGCCTCACTGATTTCTTCTAAGAACAAAGATTGGACGATATACAAATTTTGGTGACTCGACGTCTTGTGCTTGCAATTATGGATAATTTTAGATGCTTGGTTTGACAAATTGCTCAGCAAAGTCATCTACAACTGACGTAAGCTCGTTATCTTTAGCAAAGTTACTGACAAAATAGACAACTTTTTCCGTCCTAGGATTTCATTTAAAAATCCCCAAGTTTTTCTTTTTCGGAAGTAAGAGTACTCATTTTTATAACTTTGATTAAGTTGGTTATTTTTGTATCGTCTATATAGATCGTCTCTTCTCTTACAGATGCTAATCAATTCGGGCGTTATCCAAGGTTTGTTTGCTCGCTTTTTCTTGTTCGTTGTTTCTGTTGATTGTGTATATATGTTGTTAATTTTTTCAACAAACTTCTTGTAGAAACATTCAACATCGGATTCATTACAAAGACTTTGCCAATATGTTCGCTCAATCAATTGATTGACTTTACTTACTTTGATTGATTGACTTTATGTTGATTAATTTGACTATGCATTTTTTGGACAGTCTTGCAGCCATTATTGTCATTAGTAGCATACATGATAGCATAGTGATCCGATATAACAGTTTCAATAACTGCCGATGAGATACCACGTGATGTGATGCTGACGAATAAATGATCAGTCAATGTTGACGCATTGGTGTTTAAATCTACACGTGTGCTTCCTTTTATGACATTCATTAAGCCCTTAGATGCCATAATTTCCAAGTAAGATATTACTTGCGAGTCACATAAATTATGTAAATTGATATTCATGTAAAGTACACAAATTAACACACTCTATTGGTTTAAAATAGTGAACAAAAATTAAACGTTTATTAAAATATTAAATGTTTTACATAGAGAAGAACACCTCAACTTTTGGCTTCAGTTGTATATATGTATATTGTGCATGTCTAGACATGTCATGTCACCGTTTTCAATTAAATTTTTAAAACGGGGGTAAACTCACCACGCACAGCACAACTTCAACCTCGTAGGCCAGAGTGCTGCCACTCTTATCTTATTCTATTACAGAAGTTTACCACAGTTCGGCCGTCCTACATAAGAATTGTCCTCAATTCACAATGATATACACAGGTACATACATAAATATATAAATGATCAAGACACGATTTTATACCATATACCAACTTATACTACGGGCTCTATTTCTAAACGTATAAGTGCTCCTTCAGGTGGATCAGAAGGGACATCAGCAGAAGGCGCAATCCATTTCATTAATTTATTTGCCTCCAGAATACCATCATATGGCATCTGAGTTATTTGACACCCATCAATATCCCGAATAATATACCAATCATTAGGCAATTTTTTCTGCACTACATAAGGGCCTCTGAATCGGGCAAAAGTTTTTTATTCGTACCAGCACTATTGTCAACATTACGTATTACCACATACTCTCCCTCCTCAAACTCAGGTGCAGAAGTATGCGATTTGAGAAAATTCTTCATATTACTTTCATGCGATTTTAAAATATTTTCAGAAGCTGCACCTCGAAGTGATTGTAAACACCTGTCAGAATTCTGATTCTTCTCTTCCAAATATTCCGTTAGTTCGTCCAAAATCTTACCACGCTGTTCAACACCAAACAGTAGGACAGCTGGGGTTAACTGGGTGGTTGTGTGAACTGTATTGTTCAACGCATATTCGACAGAAGTTAATTGGTTAGACCAGTCCGCATGATCAAAAGGGTTGGACATTTTACTCAGGATTGGACGAAGGACACGATTGACCCTCTCCACTTGCCCATTAGCTTGTGGAGACGCGGTAGCATTTAGGATATGCTGAATATTTCGTTCATCAAGAAAATCTGCGAACTCTCCTGATGTAAAAGCGGTACCGCGGTCACTTATTACTCTCTTAGGTCTACTTTAGTAAGAGAAATACTGACAATTTGGTAAATTTATTGAAGGCGTGAATGACCACTAGAATATATTTCTTTTTAGACTGAAGTGACGGAAGGGGGCCTAAGTGATCAATATGAATTGTATCAAAAGGGACGGAGCTTTTGGGATATTGTGGAAGTTGCGTTGATACTCCTAGCCGGAGCCGAATAACTAATGCATTTCAGGCAATTTCGTGTGAAGTTTTCTACACGAGTTTTCATATGCGGAAACCAATAGTGTCTACAAATTTGATTACAGCACTTGTCAACACCCAAGTGACCAATTTTTTCATGAATACCGCGAATGACATTATTAATAATTTCCTTAGGAACATAAAGTTGCAGATTGCCCGATGGAGACTTGCGGAAAACTAATCCATCTTTCAATTCGAAGCCATCAACTGGTCCGATTTCCAGACTCATCCGAAGTTGTTTTATTTCACTGTCCCAACATTGGGTCAGTTGTAATTGAAAATCTGTATCTAACTCATCAAACGTTGCACCCACTTCAACTCAGCTAAGAGCATCAACATGATTCATTGAAGTACCAGACCGATGTTGGACAGTATAATTATAATTCTCAAGCAGAAGAGACCATCGGGCTATTTTAGCAGAATTAGTTTGATTTTTCAGTGTTTGGGCCAAAGAGTTACAATCAGTAACAATTTTGAACGGAATACCCTCAACATAAGTATGGAACCGCTTCAGTGCATAGACAATAGCCAAAGTCTCAAGTTCATAGCTGTGCAGCTTAGATTCATCAGCAGAGGTAGTCTTAGAAAGATATGCAACAGGGTGAAACTTCATATCATTTTGTTTCTGAAGAAGCACCGCACCGAAACCTAATGCACTTGCATCACAATGCAGTTCTGTCTCATACTTCGGATCATAAATCGATAAAACTGGAGCCTTTAAAAGTTTTTGTTGCAACGTTTCAAAAGACTGCTTACAAGCTTCATTAAAATCATAAGGGGCGTCTTTACGCAGCAGAGAGGTCATAGGGCGAACTTAGGCGGAAAAAGATTCAACAAATCGACGGAAGTAAGAGAAGAGTCCTAAACATCGCTGAAGTTGCCTCTTATCCTTGATCATAGGATAAACCTTAATCGCTTTCAAGTGAGTCTCACTTGGTCTGATTCCGGAGGAATTTGCTCTGTAACCTAGATAATCCAACTCGTCATAAGCAAATTTATATTTATCTAATCGCAGCTCAAGTCCATGCATTCGCAACAACCGTAGTACCTCAGCCACAATACTTATGTGTGATGCGAAATTCTCAGAGGCAATAAGTACGTCATCTAAATACACAACTATTTTACCAGCTTGGATTAATTCTCGCAGAATCATATCATAAAGCGCTGAAATTCGGGAGGCGCATTCTTAAGGCTAAAGGGCATCCGTGTGTACTCGCACTGTCCGTCAGTGGTAACAAAAGCAGCATTTAATCGAGTCCCTATGCATTTTGACCTAATGAAATCCACTACGAAGGTCCAACAAAGTGAATAACTTTTTTCCACCTGAGTGCTCCAGGCAATCTTCAATCAAAGGCAGCGGGTAATTGTCACGCACAGTGATTGTATTTAAAGGACGGTAATCAAAACTTTTGCGAATCTCTCCAGTTTTCTTACGAACTAACACAAGGGCAGAAGCATACGGAGAATTACTCAGTCGAATTATATTCCTTTCTAGTAGGTCATCTACTATTTTTTGCACTTCCATTCGTTCATAGTGAGACAAGCGTCGGGGCCTACAGAAAATAGGAGTATCATGCTGAAGGTTAATCTTCATGGAAAAATCACTTTCAACTATCTGTTCAAAAGGGAAATCATAATAATTGCATAAGATTATATCCGAAAGGGCATCAGCTTGAGTTTTAGACAACTGTGGACTTATATCTAAAGACACCAGATTAGAATCAATTGCACACATCTGGCCGAAAGCATCGGCTATAGCATTCTCCTTGATGACAGGGGTGTAATAACACGTAACCGACATTCAATTTTCTTTAATGGTGTCTGGCATAAAGTTTTTATAGATCGCTTACCTAAAGCATCATCACTTCTGAAACTATTTTTTAAAAAACCAAGCGATTTAAGTAAAACCGACACATGTGGTTTCAATGTATTACTATATTTTCTCTTTCTTAAGTTTAACAAATGACCTCTGGTATATTTATAAGTAATATGACATAAGTGTACATTAAGTTTGGACATTAAATCTCTTCCTATTACCATCTGAATAGACGAAGAACTTTTTGGTAAAATAATAAATATATGTTTCACTTTAATATCTTTGAATTTAATAAGGCATTCAATTTGTCCCAAAGACATAAGTGGGTTATTTCCCAGACTGCGGTATCCAGAAGGACAAGTAAGGTTTTGGCAGAAGGATGGCACTTGATGTTCATTAATAAAGCTCCTCGGACTACCAGAATCGAAAAGAGAAACCACATGTGAATATCGCACACCAAACTGATCATCATATTTGAAAGCAACACTTACCCGTTGTACAGCTTTAAGATTCTTAACTAAAGCATTACGTTCAATTGAAACATCAGATTCGTCAGCAGCATCAGTAGTAGACTCAACCACAGCAACGACTTTTGAAGGTCGGGTTGGACAATCACGGTAGATGTGGTCGGTTTGTCCACATCTGAAGCATGATCCCTCATGGCGTTTTGGTGACGGACACTGGCTTTGAAAAAGTCCAAAACGCGAACAATTGAAGCATCTTATATTTTCAGTTGTAGAAGCAGCAACGGAAGTGGTGGCGGAATGTGTTTTTGCGACAGCAGGTTTGGAAGGGACCAGGCGATTTGAACTCGGTGCCGAAGTTGTCAATGTACTAGCAGCAGGACGTCGGGATGAAATATTTGTTTTTGCTCGGGAACGGTAGCGCTCATAACGCGTTAGCAACGTCTTCAGCTCACGAATGTTAGTAGCACTATATAAAGTGGAAGCACTATGTATCACCAATGCCCTCAATGATTATGTTGACCAGCCACTCTCAGGGATTTTGCCACGGGCTGCGAGTTATTGCATTTCTATCACGTACCGATGCAAGCTTTCAGTTGACTTAAGGGCTCGGGAACGTAACTGCTGATACACTTCATTGACGGAATATGTACGGCCAAATTCATCAATTATTGTAGTTCGTAGGGCAACATATGTATGCGCAGCAATTGTACGGACGAAAACCTTAGCCGTACCACCCACAAGGCGCCGCATTCCCACAAACCGAGCACGTTCATCGAATTGTAGAAGGCCGACGGCATCTTCTAGGTCATCAACCCACTTAAGGACATCATAAGTATTGTCAGCAGTAAACT
This sequence comes from Brachyopa scutellaris, assembly GCA_949775065.1. NCBI lineage: Eukaryota > Metazoa > Arthropoda > Insecta > Diptera > Syrphidae > Brachyopa > Brachyopa scutellaris. Next base: position 121,840,508 of record OX459112.1, read on the forward strand.
GCTGCACCATAGACTCAATGACGCTGATGTTCACATGAACTGCCGGACTAGCAGCAGTCGAGGTTTACCGAAGGTTATCTATTTCTTGTTGCAGCAGTAAAATCTCGCGTTCCTTTCTCAATTTAACCAACTGAGCATCGAGTTGGGCTTCAGGTGTATTAAAGTTGGCCGCAGGTGTACCTTGGTTGAAGTCTGGTTCATCACGGAAGTTGGCATCAGACACATCCAGGTCAGCAATGTCATCACTTAGCTTAACCATTTCCTTGGGCGCCTCCTCACTGACGTTATCATCAGTTTTGGTCTTAGTACTTACCATCCTTCCATACAAAGTACGTATGTATATGGTTCAGTCTCGACTTAGTTGGCACTTTAATTTTTGCGAGTCGGAGCGCCAGTAGCATCTCGTCTTTTGTTGGATGATTCATATTTTATTTCTTTGGTAAATATATCCCACTTCTGAGTTGTAGACGAGCGGAAAGTACACAAATTAACACACTCTATTGGTTTAAAATAGTGAACAAAAATTAAACGTTTATTAAAATATTAAATGTTTTACATAGAGAAGAACTCCTCAGTTGTATATATCAGGCTTCAGTTGTATATATATTGTGCATGTCTAGACATGTCACACACAGCACAACTTCCACCTCGTAGCAGTGATGCCAGATTGTGGGTAATTACCCATTTTGTGGGTATTTCGCATCTCAAAATAAACTAAAAGGGCGAAAGGGTATTTTCATAGCACCCAGAACAAAATTTGGGGATTCTACGGTTTGTTAGGCGACACTGTTTGGAAATGCTATTTTGTAAATCTCGATAAGCACAAAATATAAAGTTACAGTCAACTATTAATCGCTTAGTTTTATGAGATATCGAGGTTTAAAAATTAATTTTTTTCCTATGGAAATTCCATTAAACCTAATAATTATTTTGCCTCGGTACAAACAAAAGTGCTGCATATTTTTTTTGCGAAATTTTAACGAAAATCTATTGGTTCCTAACTTAAAAAAGATTGCCCAAATAGCGTTGACTCTACCTTCACTCAAATGCCGAGGCAGAACGAGTTTTTTCAATTGTAACCGATGTTAAATGCAAAAAAAGAAATCGGTTAGAAAAATACATCATAAACAGTATTTGTCCAATATGATAGGCATTTCAATCAAGAAACATTACTTGCTTCAATTTTGATGTGAACAAGGATCACGTGTTCTTACACAATTCAATTCAAATTACACAATTTTACATTGTATACGTTTATACATTGTATACGGATACAGACATTTTGGGATCTGATTCATTGTTTCATGCTATTAAAAAAATCGTATGGGACTTGTGACTAAATTAACTTAATACCAGGAAAACTGTGAGCCCAAGGTAAAAATTGTATACCTAAGATAAATGTAGGTAACATTATGGCGCACAAAAATAATAATAGCAAAAAAAAAATTATAACTACTACATGCGATTTTCACAAAAATTGGTTAAAAAAAATAAAATAAATCTGGGTTTGAAGACAAATATCATGAAAATGAAAACACGGATGGTTATAATTTATAACTGTTTCAAAACTTTTTTAAACACCCTGTAGTTCAGTGGGTGTTCAAGATAGACCCCCCACCTATTCGATTTTTTTCATAACATGAACCAATGAATCAGTTCCCAAAATATGTGTATCCTAAACCGGACCACCCTGTATACATTCATTTCATAGTCATTGACTGAATTTGTTTTTTTTTTTTGTTATTTGTTTATGTTTTTTGTATGTATATTTCGTGGGTGATCTATTCCAACAACGGCGTGGGAAAAAAGGGTATTTTTCATCATTGCTGTGGGAAATTTGTTGCATAAAATCTGGCATCACTGCCTCGTAGGCCAGAGTGCTGCCACTCTTAACTTATTCTACTACAGAAGTTTACTTCACTATATATTATTTATTCATTATTCACATAGTTATTTATTTATTACATAGTTGTTTATTTATTTATTTATTGTTACGTACCCTTAGATGATATTTGTTATTATGTATGTGCTGTTATTTATTTATTCATCCTATTCAAGTAAGTTATGTATTATTTATTGTATAGTTTATTATACATGAAGTTATGTATTCATTGTAGTTATTTATTCATCAACATGGTGATTTATTTATTCACTTGTCATGTACTCTTTGTTGTTATTTATTTATTACTACGTATTTGGTTATTATTCTATTTATTTATAATGTATGTAATGTAAGAATGCATTCATTGTTAGCATTAGACTATTTATTTATTGTAGCCAATTAAGTTATGTAAATTAAATTTTATTTATATCTTTTTCATTAAAAAAAAAACTTTATTTCAATAACCAAACCGGCAGCGATTCTGCCTACAAAATAACTGAACATATTCTTACAAAATTTATGTCTTAAATACTAAATTAATGCTAACGGAGGCAAATATCCAACGGCGACATGTTCCCACAGATACTCGTTCATTTCATATCGTACGTGATGGAATGCGGGTCCAGCGATGTAGACGAATCAAGTTGCACATACCACGGGCGCACTATCAGCGAAGTTCATGGCAGACACATGGGAAGCAATGTTGAGTTTCGGGTTTCGGATGTTAAACATATTTTGTGTTAACTCTTCCACCCTTAAATTCGAGTGTCCTCACTCGTGACCTTGAAGAATGGCGGGCATTGACTTATGCCAATCGTTTTGATCGGTGATGGTCGTTCCGGAATCTCTGCAGATGATTCTATTGGTAATTGGGCTGCTGCTTGCATTTCTCTCGCTTCTACTGTTGTGGAGATTTTTAAATTGCTTTGCTTGCGTGCTAAAAACAGTATTAGGGATATTACCACTATTGCAATGATGATAATGGTCGACAAACTGTAAGTAGCTATCAGGTGCGTTTTGTTTCTTCCTTCAATTTGGCTTATGTAGAGGATGTTGTTCAAATGCAGCTCTTTCATCACTTCGAGGGTTAACAGTTCTTCGAAGGCTTTCGATGGTGAGTCTAATTGTACGATGGCCGGAAGAGGTCTTGAGGTGGGGATTTCGTTGGAGACAAAAGTTCGCTTATTTACGACGATGGTAGCGTTATAGTATTGTACTATAAATATTCCCGTTATGTTGAGCGTGTCGTTGTTGACCAGTATTGACCCATTGAATTGGTTAAGAAGTAGTGACCCAGGGAGTATTTCCTCGACCGTTGGAATATGTTGATTGTTAATGTCGGTACAGTTTGCTGGTCTGTTTCGTAGTAGGTTTGGTATGCACTCCGTATCACTTAAGTTAATAATTTCCTTAATTTTACAAATGGTTAAATCGTTAAAAGTTTTACAATTATTTTTAATTCCATAAAAATCATTTTCACATCGAAGTACATTATTAAAATCAATTTTAGTTACAAGGGATTTTCTTTTTATTGGCTTTACTAACAGTTTCTTGCATTCTTCTTTTTTTGTGGTTGGCACACTTACGATATAAATTATAGTCGAACTATTACAAGCTATTTTTACATTGGCAAATTCAAATGCCTCTTCCATATATGATAAGCTATTTTTTTCAAAAATAATCTTAACTAAATTTATTTCTGTGTTTGAAAGTATAAACGAATTTACTATTCCGGCTTTTGCCCATTGTAATGCGTGTTCTATATTTATTATTACCTCCTTAATTACATATAATCTATATTTAATAATAGTGGAATATTGATTTTTAATCTCGACATTTGTCTTTAAAGACTTAATTATATTGTTAGTTACATTTGTAATATTACTTATTCTCTCTAACGATAGTTTATTTATTATTAATTGTTTATTATTGTTTTCTAGTAAATTTTGAGTTTTGGATTTTATAATTTGAAAATCGTGGTGGTCCGGGGTACCGGCTATCCATTTCCACGCAGTGCCTAAAATGTTTATTGCCCTTTTCTTCTTTTTTACTAGCGGCTTGATGCGGTTGAATCGGTTAAGGATTTCGGAAAGTTCATAGGACAGGTAAGGGTAGGCGGGATTATCTTTACTTACATTAGATTGGATTTTAAGCTGTATATCGTCGATTATATCTTGGTATGCTGCAAGGTCAATTATGTGTACCAGCTTAAACGTACCAGTTTGCACTTTCGCTATTCCTGTACTCAGGATAACCAGTTTTGAGTTGGAATAGTCCAGTATTTGAACCTCTGCTAGGCCCAAAGATATGAATAACCTAAAAGAAGACATCAGGTTTTAATATTGGCTTTATGGACGATTTTGCCTGTTTCAGTTAGAATTGTAGTTGGATTATTTTCCTTGACTACTTCCTTTCTGTACCTTGCGGAAAGCTTGGTACCTAATCGTCTATTAATTTTTACGAAGATAATTTCGCCGGGAGAGTAATTCTTTAGTGGCTGTCGAGTTCTATTGTGATAATCTAAATCTTTATTTTGCTTTTCTTTTAACTTTAATATGTTTTCTTTTCTAGCCTTCTCAAATTGTTCAGGGTCAGTGCTAACGTTTCTTCCAAAAAATACTTCGATCGGTTTCCTATTAGTTGTGGAATGAACAGAGAAATTATACTTATAGATAGCACGATCTAATAGCTCTTCAAGCGATCTATGGACTCGGTCTGCCTTAAGGCACCGCATGATCTCGGAAAGTGTCGAGTGAAATCTTTCCACTTGACCGTTGACAAAGCTTGAATATGGGGGAGTCTTATAGATTTCGATTCCCAACTGATCCTGGAGCATGAAACATATTGAGGCAGAATTGAACGCTTTTTCGTTGTCAAAAACAATTACTTTGGGTACACCGTACGCAAATAATAGTTGCCTTAACGGTTCCCTAATGTCCTCAATTGCTCTCGATTTCAGGATGCGAGCCTGTGCGTATTTGGAAAATTTATCGATTGCCGTTAGGACCAAATTGGTATCTGTGGAATAAATGTCGACGTGTAATATATGACCGGGATGTTCGGGGATAGGAGTGTTTTGCAGTTCCGGCTTATTCGGATGCCGATCATATTTGTGTTGTTTACAAGTAACACATTGCCTAACTATTGTATCAATTTTGAACTTCATTTTCGGAAAGTAAACTTTTTGTAGTAGTTGGATTTTATTTTTTAAACTGTTGCGGTGAGCTCTTCTATGCTCTTTTAGAATCTCTTCTTCCTGCTCGGTTGCATTCGGTAGATCTTTAACTTGAATCCGAGTAAACCTTATCTTGTATGATTTAAAATGTGTGGGGTACACTTCCTGAATTTTACCCATTACAACTTCAGTCGTTAAAATTCCATTAATAACGCTTGGCTTCAGATGCCGTTTAAGTAGCTGAATCAAATTTTCCTCAGAATAATTCTGTCTAGTAAGTATGTGTCTATGAAAGGTAGGAAAAGGAATTTGAAATTGGTAGCTATCTTGGTTTCCAGTAAAAATCATCAGCTGGTTCTTAAAGACGTTAATCGGGCTTTCAACAGTTTGGATTAATTCGTGAGACGAACTTTCGCTGCTGTGTTGTGTAGAAGTCAGCGCATTTACTTGAGAGACCCGTGGAGGCCGCGAAAGAGCATCTGCAACTACATTGCTTCTCCCTGGCTTGTAGCGTAGCTCATAATTGTATTCCTCGAGAATCGCTTTCCAGCGTTTCATCTTAGAATTATTATTTTTGTTACTAAGAGCATACGTTAACGGCTGATGGTCTGTGTAAATTTTTACGCTTGAAGTTCCGTACAAATAACTTCGTAAAGAGTTCAATGCCCAAATTATCGCAAGTATTTCTTTTTCATTTGCTGCATAATTTTCCTCCGTCTTGTTTAATGTTCGTGATATAAAGGAAATGGGTCTGTCATCTTATGCAAGAACAGCGCCAATGGCGAAATTAGAAGCATCAGTTGTTAACTCGAAGGGTTTTCCAAAATTAGGATATGCCAGAATTGTATCTTTCGAAACAAGAGTTTTTTTTATTTTGTTAAAGGCCGCGATGGCGTCGGAGTTTAAATGAACTGGTTTTTGGCTAGATTTAGATTTGGACATACGTCCCTCCTCCCCCCTTAAAAGGGATGTCAGGGGCTTTGCGAGTTGCGCGTAGTTTTTCACAACACGGCGATAATACCCTGACAGGCCTAGAAATGACCGGAGTTCTTTAAGAGTATTCGGAATGGGAAAATTTGTGATGGTTTCTACCTTTGCGGGATTTGTTTTAATGCCTTCGGAGGATACCACGAAGCCTAGGAATTCGACCTGTTCTTTAAAGAAATCACACTTTTCTAACTGCAGTTTCATGTTGGCTTCATTAAGAATTTTAAAAACTTCTTTGATGTGCTTAATGTGGTCCTCCTGATCTTTGCTAAAGATGATAATGTCATCTACATATACGTAGCAGATTTTCCCAATGACATCACGCAATATATCGTCTAGTGCTCGCTGGAAGATAGAAGGCGCATTTTTTAACCCAAATGGGAGCCTTGTAAATTCGTATTTTCCGTTATTGATGGAAATTATTCCGTCATCGATTAAGCTTTGAATTTGTTTATTCACTTCATCTTTAAGAGATACGGGGAATGGATAGTATCGAGTGTACACGGGGGTATCTGAGTTAGTGCGGATTTCGCCTACCACCCTTGTAGTGTAAGTCAGCTTCTCGTCCGGTTCCGAAAATAAAGTGGGAAATTCATTTACGAGATTGGCAATGTCATGTTTTTGTTCAGAAGTCATGTGTGTAGTTCGTAAGACTACATTGTTTATCGCCTGTAAGGCTTGTTGTTTTATCCTGACTTTCATACCATTTCCAATTTGCATATAATCTTCGTGAGTGTAGATGACGGCAGACAACTCTTTTAAACTGTCGTTGCCTAATATCGCGTGGAAGGACTTTAGCGATGGTAAAAGGAAAAATTTAATTTTGTGGTTGTTTAGACCAAAGAGACTCGTTTGAACGTGGTGGCTGACTTTAATACTGCCACCTACTGAATTTGCATGAAAACATTTATCGTTTGGTATTGGTTTATCAACTAGTTGGGGTTGTATGTAGTTTCTGTTCGATCCGGTATCTATTAAAATTTTAATAATCTCTCCACTCTTCGTCCTACTTTCGAAGTAAGGTAACGAAGAGTTAGCTAATCTAAAAAATGAATGTCAGTGAAATCCGTGATTTCATCAACATTGGTGTCGGGAATATAGTCAGATTCCTCCAATGGCTGAATGTACTCATCGAAGGTTTGATCATAGTTACAGTCTTCGGCCTGTGAAACTTCATCATATTGACTATCTATGTGGAAATTTGGTTGTGGCTTGGTTGGATTAAACGGGGGTTGTTTTGACATAAATTGTTGGGGTCTTGGTGTTGGTCCACGCTGCGAAAATTGGTGAGTCCTGGCTTGAGCACTCTGACCCAAGGGCTCTGCTTTAATCTGTTGATTAGAAGAGAAGGGAAATTGTTGCCTTGGTACAAATGGTGGTCTATAACCTGGTTGGGGTTGATATTGATTCCATTGTACGTTTTGCTGTTGATAAAATGATGGTCGTGGCGGTGGTTGATAGGAAGGCAAAAAGATTGACTGAGTGTGGAATGGTTGTCTATTTTGTGGATTCATATAATTATTCGGCAAAGTCCTACGTGGCGGTTGTGACGATGAATTAGGATGTTTTATCATCATACCATGGTTAACCATGTGATGTGATCTATAGCCCTGGTTTTCCAGCTTGAGGCACAAGGGAAGAGCCTGCGGCAAATCTACGGGCTCGCGCACTCCCAACAACCTGGGAAGATCGCCTTTGAGGCCTCTAATAAAAGTATCGAGAGCCTTGCCTCTATAGGTCTGCGTAAGCAATTGAGTAGACTCTTGAGAAATTTCCATGCAGGAAATTTTATTGAGGATAAGAGAAAGGTGGCTGTATACAGCCTGGTAAAACTCTGATACCGTTTTGTTCCCTTGAACGAGGGACGACATTTGGTATTCGAGAGTATTTAAATCACGCTTGTCGGCATAGTGCATAACAAGGCATTTTGAAATATTGTCCCAATTGAGTGGAGTATTGTACGACTCCAAGACAACGTCAGCGCTTCCGATTATCTTATTGCGGATTACGCTTAAAATACCATAGTATTTAGGCGTTCCTTTTATGGGCTCATAAATCTGGAGGATGCGGTCAACCCCTTTCTTCCAGGAGCTGCTGCATCGCCTGAGAAGTTTCTAAGGCATCGGACAACATCTGGTGTCTTGTCCAGATCTTCTAATTTGTTTCGATACTGTGCCGCAATCGGCTGATCGACACCGGCACAGAAATCAGCGCTAGGGTTTAAAATGTTATGAATAATCTCTTTTCCTGATTCTTTTAAAGTTTTCCGAATTAAGGATGAAATGAGGATGTCCAATTCACGAGTTCCCCTTACCTCCTGGTCACCATCTGAATGCGATGAACTGGTCGTGGATGTGTTGTTTGGGTTATCCCTTGCGGGGGTAGAAGTACGTGCTGATGTGGAAGGGGTAGGATTTGGAAGTAAGATAGTGTTAATATTGATAGGAGGAGCATCGCCTCTAGGGTTGATTGGTGGAGGGTCAGTAGATACTCCTGAGCGTAGATCAGGCATAACTATATATTTATATAAGATTTTTCGGTAGTAAAAAGAAAATAATAGTAATAGCGATAAAAGGAAGAGGAAAAAAAATGTTTATATTTTAAATCTAATTCACTTAATTTCTAATTTTCAATCGGTTTAACGCTTTAGTTAATTTAATATAGCTTTATATTTTTCCTTTTATATTCTCACTTTATAATTTTTTTGTTTCTCTATTATTATTTCTCTTTCTTTTTAATAAATTTCTTAACCTTGCTTAGTACTTCACTTTTGCGTTTATATATTTTTTCCAAGTCACTTATTCAATGTAATTATTTATTTTTTTTATGATTTCTAAATATTTTCGTAAAATTAAATTATTCTTATTCTTAAATCTTTCTAATTAAATTTTTTATTTTTGTATTTTTCCTGTTCTGATTTCATATAAATGTAGTTACTATATATTCTTACAATATAGTGGTGAGTTTCATCACAGAGCGGCTGGTGGGTTGCTACTCCGTTTCCTCCAACGACGAGTTGTTGGCTGTGTTGGTTACTTCGGGGCCTCGTTTCTCTGGAACTCACTTTGTAACACTTGTCACTAGCACTTCTTTAGGGCGTTTTGTGACAGAGGTCACTTTTTCTTTTGGATTATACTTGCTTTCGCAACACTTGTCACTAGCACTTCTTTAGGGCGTTTTGTGACGGAGGTCACTTTTTCTTTTGGATTATACTTGCTTTCGCAACACTTGTCACTAGGACTTCTTTAGGGCGTTTTGTGACAGAGGTCACTTTTTCTTTTGGATTATACTTGCTTTCGCAACACTTGTCACTAGCACTTCAGGGTTTTATTGGGGATACCACGGGAATTTTATTTTTCCTTTTTACCGTTGCGTCACACGCGTTCGATTTACGCACTTCTTGAGGGCTTTTTCGTCGCGGAACACACGTTGGAAAATTTATCGCACTACTTAAGGGCTTTTTCGTTATTTGTTAATCCCGTGGTCCCTGCTCGGGCGCCAAATTAATTTTATTTATATCTTTTTCATTAAAAAAAAAAACTTTATTTCAATAACCAAACCGGCAGCGATTCTGCCTACAAAATTACTGAACATATTCTTACAAAATGTATGTCTTAAATACTAAATTAATGCTAACGGAGGCAATATCCAACGGCGACATGTTTCCACAGGTACTCGTTCATTTCATACCGTACGTGATGGAATGCGGGTCCAGCGATGTAGACGAATCAAGTTGCACATACCACGGGCGCACTATCAGCGAAGTTCATGGCAGACACATGGGAAGCAATGTTGAGTTTCGGGTTTCGGATGTTAAACATATTTTGTGTTAACTTGTATGATAGGTTTATAAATTCCACTGTGATATGCATGTACAATGTAGTATGTGTGTAGATTGAAGTGACGTTTTGTTTATTAATTTATTATACCTGTTATTTATTATTTACCAATGTATTGAGAAGGTGTATTTTGATATATTAATTATTAAGTCTTAACTTATTCATATAAATTTATTATATTGATTTATCAAGTAAGTATTAAGTATAATAACGCATTAATTTATGCATTTATAGTATATATTAGTAGTATGTAAATTAAGTATGAAATTCAGACTTACGTGTCACATGGTAGAGGCTCATGCTAATATTCCTTTTGTTGCCAACTTATCTATCGTTTGTTAATTAGTTGTTTGTTGCGATAAGTAAGCTTCCGCCTGTCAGTCGTTCACAGACCTCCGTGGAGAATAGACGTGTTTCGGCTTCCAAGTGAATAAGCAGTGAGTTAACTACAACATTTGCTCAGCGAATTTTAATTGGCTCGGTAGCTCAGTGGTGGTAGTGGTGGACCGTCACCCAGTAGGCTGAGGTTCGAATCCCAGTCAAGAAAAATTGACAAAAGAGTATTTTTTAAATTAATAATCAAAACCGAGTGGTCGGCAACAGCCGATAATACCGGAGATGGCTGATGGCCAACTGTCCGCGTCCCAAAAAACGGGAATAGCGGACAAAACAACATCAGGCGATGTGCCAGTGGAATCAGGCCGCCAACCAACAGTGGTCAGTGAAGGAACGGGGAAGAGGAGGAGAAGGCTGAATCCGACTCCCAACATGGGAAAGCGCCCCTCTCTATCAACTTCTACAGAACAGCTGCATGTGGAAGTGGGGGAGGAGGCGCCTACGACGTCAGCAGCAGCAGCCAAACAACAACAACAACGATCAGCCGATGGTGACCGATTCGCCTACGTCTCCGACGGTGGTGAAGGGCACTACACAGGCACGACTAACAGCTTCGCATCTCTGGCGGCCTCAGAGTCAGAGGATGAAGACGACGAACTGGAGCTCCTAAGCCGCAGCATCAGACAGCTGTAGCAAAAGGTGCTTATTATTAAGGCCAAACAGGTCGCCAGGAGGGCAAAGGAGCGGGAAATGGAGCTCCAGCAACCACAGCAACAAAAAGCAGCAGACACAATTCAGCAGCAGCCCAAGCAGCAACAACAACAGCAACAGCCAAAAGAAAACCAACAGGCTGTGCTGAAAGTAAAACGACAGCTGTCACAACAGCAGCAGAATCAGCAGAAGCAGCAGCAACAACAACAGCAACAACAACAACAACAACAACAGCAGCAGATCCAGCAGCAGAAACAACAACAACAGAAGACAACAAAGGAGAAGGTGCCCCCAATAAACACCTTTAGAATGGAACTTAAGGACACCATTGAACTATGTAAGTCGGCCATAGGCAGTAATTTTTACATAAAAAGATTAAGCGTAGATAGACATGCTATCCACTGCAATACAGTGGATCAGTATAATAAGATAAAGAAATTATTAGCGGACTCGACGACGGAGTTCTTCTCCTTCACCCCGAAGGGGGAAAAGCTGCAAACTATGCTGCTGAGGGGGATGGAACCGTCCACCGAACCGGAGGAGCTCCTTAGAATGCTCAAAGAGAAGAAGTACGATGGGCTTGAATTCGTAGGGGTCAAGCCTTTCACCACAGCAAGGGCCAAAAGGGAGAATCGGAAATTACCGTTCTTCCTGGTTCAGCTGTCACCCAACAGTAAACTGGATGGTCTACGGAACATTAAGGTCGTAGACTACCAGGTTGTCACATGGGAAAAAGTAAAGAGGAGCGATAGCATTATCCAATGCGTTCGCTGCCAGAGGTTCGGGCACGCCGCGTCGAACTGCGAGATGCAGCCTCGATGCGTGAAGTGTGGAAAGAACCACAAGTCCGAAGAATGTTCTCTGGGGAAAGAGGGGGCATCTGAGAAATCTCAGCTCTCGTGTGCGCTATGTAGGAACTCGGGACACACCGCAAACTATCGGGGTTGCCCCAAGTTCCAAGACATTAAGTGAACATGGTTCGACAGCAGAAAAGCGTAGTGAAAAGTCTACCACGTCCAAGCCAAAGTCAAACCGTCACACCCCAAATTTCCTACGCCCAAATGGCGGCAGGAAGGGGACAGACGGTACAGCAACAACCGAAGGCTGCTTCACAGGCCCCACTGCCTAAAGCACCGGAGGCTGACGTGATGGCTATCTTGCTCTCTATTCAAGGGCAGATGGGTCAGCTACAACGTCAGGTACAAGAGCAGGCGAAGAGGGTGGACCAAATCTGCGCGCTTCTGCCGGGCCTAGCGCATCTCCAATCATAATGTGTGCGATGGCGGAGAATACCTTTAGGATCCTTGCGGTGAATGTAAATTCACTGATTAGGATCGAACGAAGAGCCGTACTATTTAAGTTGTTAGAAGATCAAAGCCCTGAAGTGCTTTTGGTTAGCGAAACTAAGCTAAACCAGAAACATAAGTTACGGCACAATAATTATAATATAATAAGAAGAGACCGACCCAACTCTATACAAGGAGGAGGTGTTGCGATCTTCATTAGTAAAAAGCTTAAATATAAGGTAGTGTACAGTGGTGAAGTGCGGAGATTCCAGGAGCTAGAAGCATGTATCGTGTGCATCCCTCTCCATAGTGGAAAGAGGATGTACATGATCTCAGCTTATGCACCTGAAGCTACGCAACCAACTTTGTTTATTTCAGAGCTCGAGACACTTTTCCGATGCCTTAGGCTGGAGTCGGAGGAGAATTATTTCCTTTTGGCCGGGGATCTAAATGCCAAACATAGAGATTGGGGAAATAATATTCCTAACTCTAGAGGGAACCTACTTTTTAATTGGTGGGGTCAGCACAGTGTCGAGTATAGACTCGATTTGAAAGCGACAGATAGTCCGTCGTTTCCTAGAAGCGGATCATATCTGGATCTCCTGCTGTTCGACGTACGGTTACAACTGACTAACACAAACGGACAAACTTTAAACTGCCTTCACACTTTTGTGTATGACAGTGACCATTGCGGACTCAGTGCCGAAATTACAATTCCCAACGAGATTGCGGAACTTGAAGCGTTTGTCCATGCACATCCCTACAACTATAGTAGGGTGCGTTGGACACGCTTTTCTAGAGTTATGACAAGAGCACTCTCCTCAAACTCGCTCAACCCACCGTCCAATAGGAATCTGTCAAATGAGGAGATTGACGGATACCTAAAACAAATGGACGAGACAATAAAACAAACGATGGACAGGACGATACCTCGACATCGACAAACTGACAATGTAGGGATATACCGCAACGCAACAATTGACGCACTCCACCAACACAAAAGTAGACTGCTGTCGAGATTAAAAACCTTGTACAGACGGTTTACTGACAGACAAAACTCAGAGATTAGGACACTAAAGGCGTTGATTAAAAACCTCCAACAATTAATTAAAGAAAACTACCGATTAGCGGTAAATCTGCACTGGAACAAAAAAATTGGGGCTGTAAAAGCCAACAACCACAGTACGTTCCCGCAAATAAATAAAATATTTCGGAGGAATAATCTCAACGACCTTCCATGTCTCAAAATTCCTCGAAATACGGACAACGAACGAATACTTGTGACAGCAGGTATAGATCCAGTAAACGCAGTCGATGACGACAATTTCTTTTTGATCGAAGATCCGCAGGAGAAGGTTGAAACTATAGGAGCGACTTTTCAGGAAGTGTATAAGGTGAATAGCAGTATTTGCCTGAACCATGACCTGGAGAATCGAGTCCTTGTGCACAACTTCTACCTTCGAAATGAACTACAGCAATGGCGATCAGAGAACATCGGTTTCACCGAGTTCAATGAAGACAATAGGGCAAATAATGCCATCGCCAACGAAGGGATACATCCCCCGTTCTTATCGAAGGTAGAGCTCCAAGCGATCTTCGAATAATTGAGAAAGAAGAAGTCAGTGGGAATCGATGGAATATCTAACATTGTGCTTAGACATCTCCCTCTGGAAGCGGTAGACATTTACTGCATTTTGTTTAATAATGTGCTGAATAATGCGTATTATCCAGCGCATTGGAAATCAGCAGTAGTACATCCTATCCCTAAAAGGGGTAAGGACAATTCCAATCTGGCAAATCTCCGGTCAATAAGTCTCCTTCCGAACATCAGCAAGGTATTCGAAAAAGTGGTCAATAGAGCCCTGACTAAGTGGGTTGACGACAAACATACAATTCCAGATAACCAATTCGGTTTTAAGGCGGGGCATGATACCATACATGCCGCGTCTAAGCTCGTATCGGATATTCAGTGGAACAAAAACAAGAAACAATGCACGGGTGCCTGCCTGGTTGACTTGGAGAAAGCCTTCGACACCGTTTGGCTAGAGGGACTTTTTTACAAGTTGAGCAGGTTGAGCATAAGTAAACCACTGCTGTACATACTTTATAATATGCTCACCAGTAGGCGGTTCGTTGTGAAAAATGGCAATGCGACCTCTGCGGGTATTTTTGAAATTAAAAATGGTCTACAACAGGGTGCGGTTAATCCGCCGATCCTTTTCAATATTTACACAAGTGATCTCGTAGGGTCTCTTCACCATGCTATTGCGTACGCAGATGACTTGGTCGCGTACAGATCAGGGCCAAAGATCGAGGTCATTGCAATTCTCTTGCAGCATGACTTCGATAAGATCCAGCGATATTGTGACGACTGAAAGTTGAAGATCAACCTCCAGAAGTCAGAAACCATCTTGTTTCGGACGCCGTTGTCTGGGGCCTCAGGGGACACCAGAAAGAATTGGCGAAAGTTCGCAATCATTGGACGACACGGGCGGCCACTTGTATGTCGCAATGTAGTCAGATACCTCGGGCTCTGGCTAGACCAATATCTGTATTTTAACAAACATATAGATGCTGCTCTGGCCAGAGCCAGAGGCGCTTTTGCCCTTACGAAGAGACTGTTTTATAGCAGCCAACTCGATGCGAGGGTAAAGGTTATCTGCTACACGGCCCTTATACGGCCAATGATAGCATATGGTTGTCCCGTGTGGTTCAACGTCGGACCAAGTTCGATGGAAAGGATTCGGGTGTTTGAGAGGGCTTGTCTTCGGGCTTGCCTTCGTTTATACAGAACACCAGAGTCTGAGTACAAAAAATTCTATTCCAATGAGGTCCTATACAATAGGGCTAACTTAATAAGAGTGGATAATTTCCTGATCAAGATGACTCGAAGGCACATTGCAAGAGCAATGAGTTCGATGAATAGCCTGATCTTCGGGGCTTATTACCCCAATTTCACGTACCACGAAAGAGTGCGCCTTAACGGCTTCGTTCCACCAGAAGCATTCCTCTATTTTGACCAACAGGGTCTGATCCAGGATAGATCAGCGGTACCGCTAATCTTCCATGTTGCTCACACGACTGTGGATAGGCGGCTCAACTACGACAGAGACGTCGCACAGAGCCAAACGGAGCGCCTCCGGTTTAGTAGGTCGGTTTCGGGGCGCGATGGGCACGATGTTGAACAGCAACATAAGAAGTTCTGGTGGCTGTTAGAAGCAAATGGAATTCCCTCGTCGATTCCGTTCGATCCGGGGTAGACCCCAAGGCATAGTTGGCCGCCTGTTATGTTTATTCATGTAGACATGCCGTGGCCGGCTTACGTAGGTTTAGGTAGGATAGGTCTATTTAAGTTTTATAAAAAATAACAAAAAAAAAAAAAAAAAAAACAGCACTTTGCTAACAAAAAAAATATAAAAACAAATAAATAACCACAAAAAAAAATTATAAAATAACACAGCACAAAAAAAAACAAAAAAAATTACGTATTTAATTACGTAGCTAGAGTTAAGATAGGTTAAGTAGTTGTAAGTTTTATTTAAGGTAGTTTTAAACAAAAATTAAAATGTTCTTTTGCTAAGTTTTTTAAAAAAAAAAATTTTTCTTAGCTTATAAATTGTAAGTTTAATTAAAATTCAATACTTTAAGTTAGGTTACGTCGAAAGACATAGTATAGGTATTAAGTTTAGCTTAGAGTGCCCGTGTGGGGCCAGTAAGTTAGAGTACGATAGTTAAGTTAGTTAAGCTAGTTTTAAGCACTTTTGTCTAGCATGTAAGGAATACTTGAATTAACAAATAAAAATGCATTAAAAATGAAAAATGAAGCTTCCGCCTGTCAACCAAACTACTTGGGTTCAATTCCCAATCGCGCATAATCATACTTTTTTTTTTTTATTTATTTTTTTATTTTATTACTAGCTGAACCCGGTGCGCTTCCTTCCACCTATCTTTTCAAAATTTGCCCGCGCACTAAGTTATTCGGGTATTATAGAAAGGAACTACATAGTAGGATGCAATCACTGCTGTTCTATTTTCTAACTTGAATTTCCATTTTTTTTCTATCTGTCTGTCTATTTGCCTGTGTGTGCGTATATCTAACTGTCTGTGTTTCTACCTATCTGTCTGTCTGTCTATCTGTCTGTATGTCTTTCCATCTGTCTGTCCGTCTGTCAGTCTATCTATTCTATCTATCTATCTATCTATCTATCTATCTATCTATCTATCTATCTATCTATCTATCTATCTATCTATCTACCTATCTATCTATCTCCTAGGTTCCGAACCTGTGGGTAATTACCCCTGCGGCGGTAAAACAACTATTTTGCGGGGGTAATACAGCTGGTATTAGACAATAAATTTTACAATCAATATTAACTAAAATTTCATAAAATGACAGATCAGCACCACTAGACCAAGATAATATTTTTCCGCTCATCAAGCAAACCGTTTTTCCTAACGTACATACATATCTCCTTTCTCGAGATATGGGCGTTTCAAAAGTTTGCACGCTTTTTTTTGCATAGACGCCGGGGTTCTGGGATTTCTTTAAATATCGTATCTCTTTCTTTCTGACAACGGGATGTTGTGCTTGCTAACGCTAGCGAAGCAAGGCAACATCGCCACAAGTTTGTTTGAAGAAACGGCGTTGGCGAAGTGGGGGGAGAGGCGTGAGGCCGAGTTGCAGATTGCAGCGAGCAGCGGCGAACGGCAGTTGTTAGTGAGCTTCAAGTGAAAACTAAAAGTTGTGTGTCGGTGCGGAGAAGCATTTGTACATTATATTTGTTTGTAAGAATAAATAATTCACTGTCTTTTTATATATACCTGTGTTTCATGATTATTTATTCTTGCCCTCTTCAGCCATGGCTTCTAATTCCGGAAAAAAACGCTCCTATAAAGAAGCATTTCTACAATGGGGTTTCACGAATCTTTTTGACAGGAATATAGAAAAGCCTCAGTGTGTGATATGTAATAAAGTTCTTTCTGCAGAGAGCATGAAACCCAACAAATTAAAAGAACATTTCGAGAAAGTTCATAAGGAGTTCAAAGGTAACGATATCGATTTTTTTAAGAGAAAAGAGAGTATTTTGAAGTCTTCGCGATTGGATTCTACGGGAAATGTACAAAAGGCAAATCAATCGTGTCTTCAAGCTTCCTATCAAATTTCTTATCGAATCGCTATGAACAAAAAGCCATACACTATAGGAGAGGATCTCATCAAACCTTGTTTGTGTGATGCAGTTTCGCTCGTTATTGGTGAGCAACATGTGGCTAAGATTAAACAAATATCACTCTCCAATACAACAGTTCAAAGTCGTATTTTAGAGTTGAGTAATGACATTTTGGCAACCGTTATTTCTGAAATTAAAGAAAGTTCTATGTTTGCGCTGCAATTCAACGAATCAACCGATGTAAGTTCTTGTTCGCAATTACTAGTATTTACTCGGTACATTAAAGATGACTGTGTAAAAGAGGAATACTTGTTCTGCAAATCTTTGCCCACCTCTACTCGCGGCGAAGACGTATTTAAAACGTTAAAACAGTTCATTGAGGAAAACGGATTGGACTGGTCAAAGCTACTTGGTGTTTGTACAGATGAGGCGCCTTCAATGATGGGTATTCGTTCTGGATTTCAAGCACTCGTGAAACAAATAGCCCCTCAAGTTCTATCTTATCATTGCCTGATACACCATTACGCTTTGGCTGTGAAGACACTTCCTCCAGATCTATTAAGCACGTTGAATTACGTAGTAAAAATTGTTAATTATATTCGTTCCAGCGCCACGAATTCCAGATTATTCAAAGTTTTATGCGATGAAGTTGGTGCGAAATTTAATGCTCTTTTGTATCACACAGAGGTACGCTGGTTGTCAAGAGGGAAAGTTTTAAACAGGGTTTATGAGCTCCGTGAAGAAATAGGACTATTTTTTGAAAACCAAAGAACACAAAAAGAAAAAGAGTTGTACTCAAAAATAAAAGATGAAACACTTGTCGAAATGCTGGCTTATCTTGCTGACTTTTTCAGTGAAATTAACAGTCTGAATATCTCATTACAAGGAAATATGACGAATATCTTGACATCGCAGGATAAAATTGCGAGTTTTGTGCGTAAATTGGAACTTTACCAACGCAGAGTTCGAGTTGGCGATGTGTCGATGTTTACACAACTGTGTGAGCAATTGATAAATAATGAACCTGTCAAAATTACGTTAGCAAATTCCATTATTCAACATCTATCTGCCGTAATAGACTCACTGAGGCAATATTTCCCAGACATGGAGAATCGTCAGTCCAACTCTTGGATATTAAGACCATTTTCTACTGATAGTGACATTTTTAAAGACGAAGATGTGTCAGCCAAAGTAGAGTTTCTTGGGTTCCGCGAGGATAGCACTTTCAAAGTGGAGTTTCAAAATTATGAACTCGGTACATTTTGGCAAAAAGTAGGTACTGAATATCCTACTATAGCTGACAGAGCTCTCAGAATGTTGATACCATTTGCTACCACTTATAGATGCGAGAGTGGTTTCTCAACTTTGGTTACAATAAAGACAAAGGCCAGAAACCATCTCAATGTGGAACATGACTTGAGATGCGCTCTAAGTGAAACGAGACCGGACATAAAAAAAACTTGTGAATGCAAAACAATAACAACCTTCACACTGAATATCAAGTTAATTATTTATAAAGTACATACATGTATTAAAATTTAAAGAAAGTATATCATTGTGCAATTTAATATCACTAATAAAGCCAATTTGTATTTGCATGTATTGTTTTCTTTTACACGGGGGGTAGAATCACTTTCACTAATATGCCATAGGGGTAACAAGATTGGAAAGCTTAGGAACTAAGGCCAAACCAAATTTTCAAATATTTGAAATCTCGCTTGTTCAGTTTTATGTTACCTGAAGCCTAGGAATTAGAGAGAGATTAGAGATTAGATAAAATTTTATTTCATAAAAATTCAAATATGTACATACAATTTTTAATGTTTACATAAGTTATAACAAATTCAAGAAATAATATAAGTGACATTTTTTATTTATGTACTACAAAGTATTAAATAGTGTCAAATGTCACATCGAAGGATATTACAAAAATAATTATAATTATAGGTGGTGTTAAGGCGGCAACACTGCTCAGCTGCCAACTGCAAGCTTCTCTTGCTACTCATTTTCTCCTGTCACATTACAGTCCACTCGCGTCTTCACACGAACAGGTTTAATTTATGCGATCCAATAAAGTTAAATAATTGAATTAAAATAAAACGGACAAGTTTTTTATTTATAGTAGATCCCATTTCAGAACCAGCCCGCGCTCGAACATTTTTTGGTTCCTTCTCACGGATCTCTGAATGGGCATCGATTTCGGTTAATTGAATCGCGAAAACACGATTAATTTAATTGACTCGGCCGTTACTCGGCTCTCGGTTACTGTTTCTCGGTAAAGCAATAGTTGGTGGTGGTGATAGAAAAGAAACATAAAACATCTCGATTCGGTGCTGTGTGGTGATTTTGCATGCGTGAAACAAATAAACAACATTTGTTGCATATTAATTTAATGAGTTATTGAGTTACAAAATACGATTTCGTTCGGTGGCATTAACAGTTATCCAACTTCAACGCGTAAGAACAAGACAAGTGCACAACTGTTCCGCTATACAAGCAATTGCAGCGTACCGCACATTACGGTTAGTATCAGAAGAAATTACTAACAAGCAGCGTGACTCAAGTAAGTAAGAAGCTAACTATTCTAAGCAATGCACTTGCGCAAGCTGATAAGGATGATCGCAGGCTTTCCAAGGAAGAGATTCAGGTGTATTTAGAGCAAGTGTCAGATAATAAGAACAAATATGAAACAATCCAATTAAAAATAGTTAGCACAGGTGATAATTCCTCGGTTGCAGATGATTTTTCCCATGAAGAGAATTTTGAAGCAAAGTTCTTTGAGGTCAAAACTAATTTATTAATTCGGTTAAATACAACAAACTCGGTTCCGTTATCGCCCACACACCACCAACAGCCGTCCGTAGAAAATAACAGCACGATGGTGGAATCCAATAATCAGTTATCTCGCGTATTAGAACAGCAGAATAGGATACTGGAGCAGTTCAATGATACAGCTAGGCATATCGCAAACACATCTCAGGCTGACTCTGATCTTAAATTACCTCACGTAAAAATCGAACCCTTTACAGGCAAATACGAAGATTGGTTATCATTTCATGATTTGTATACAAGCATCGTACATGAAAAGCTATCCAACATTAAGAAATTCCAACTCCTTAAAACACTCGTCAAGGATGAAGCGGCTGCCCTATTAAAACACACCATAGTCTCCGATGCAAACTATACTGAAGCATGGGACAAATTAGTCCAACGTTACAGTAAGAAGATTCCCATTGTAGCAACACAAATTCAGCGTTTCCTGGATCAACCGATTATAAAGGATACTTACAATCCTCATGCTTTGCGACGAATGTATGATACCTCCGACGAAGTAGTTAGGGCATTAAACTCTCTTAAGGTTGAGGGACGCGATGCTTGGTTAGTTCATCTGTCACTTCAGAAACTAGACAGCGAAACGAAACTTCTATGGGCGCATGAAAATGGGGACAACGACTACAACTGGAAAACTTTCTTGACCTTTCTAGAAAAACGATGCGTTACCTTGGAATCATGTCAGCAGTCTGCAGACAATAAACGACACACCACCCACTCGTCAAGCTCTCATGGCAGTGGTCAAAGAATCTCGAAGACCTTTGTAGCGCAAACAGGCAAATGCAAGTTAGGTTGTGTTGAATTCCACGGAATCTATCATTGCCCGAAATTTCTGTCCTCGAATATAGACGCTAGAATTCAATATGCCAAGCAATTTAACTTATGTCTTAACTGTCTTAGAGAATGCCACAATATTAATATATGCAAATCTAGAAACTGCAAATATTGCGATAAACGGCATAGTAGTCTCTTATGTTTTTCGCAAAACAACAGTTCGCCTCGCTCCATTTCCGAAACACAAATTGCCTCTACTGTGACTACGGCTGATCACTCGAACTCCACCGAATTGGTTGCGCTCTCAACAATGCGTCGTTCTCACGTTTTCCTATCAACGGCCATTGTATGGGTATACGACAATCACGGCTCACGATTCCCCTATCGCGCATTATTGGACTCAGCGTCGCAAACTAATTTCGTAACATCATCACTTATTACAGCTCTTGGGATACCTACCGAAGAAACAGCTTTATCGGTTCAAGGAATTGGCCAACTTCTTAAAGGCATTAATAAAAAATCTGATATAAAAATAGGCTCACGTGATTCGGAACAGGCTTTCAAAACAAAAATAGAGTTCTGCGTACTCGATAAAATTACTAGTCACGTACCTCAAATCAAAATAGATATGAAACAACTGCATTTCCCCCGGAATTTAATTTTGGCAGACACTTTTTTTAATTTACCCGATAGCATCGACCTTCTGATTGGGGCAGAGTTCTTCTATAATATACTCAAACCCAAGAAATTAGACCTAGGACCAGGGAATCCAGTTCTACAGAATTCATCATTCGGCTGGCTTGTCACTGGCAGATGCACCTTTGAACTAGACCCTATCAAAACATTTAATCATTCCTGTTTGCTTATATCCAATGAAGAACTAGACAATCGCATATTGAAGTTTTGGGAATTAGATTACAGCATCGAAGAAAGGAAATCCTTATCGGCGGAGGAAGCTAAGTGTGAACAACACTTCCTACAAAACACTCATCGCAATCCCGACGGTAGGTTTGTTGTTGCTCTGCCCTTCAATGAACGAATTTTAAAGTTAGGATGTTCAAAGCTACAAGCACTAAGGCGATTTTCTCAAATGGAGTATAGGTTCAAGCGAGACTCTAGCTTAAAATCGGAATATTCTAACTTCATCAAAGAATATATCTCGCTTGGGCACATGACCTTTATTCAAACCATTGATGATAACGTTGATGAGAAGGTTTTCTATTTGCCACATCATGGCGTCTGGAAGCTATCGAGCTCAACAACCAAATTAAGAGTGGTCTTTGATGGTTCGTCTAAGACCACAACCGGTATCTCGTTAAACGACGCTCTAATGGTTGGGCGACCATGCCAGGACCATTTAGTTAACATCATCATTCGCTTTCGTACCCATAACATCGTTCTTGTTGCCGATATTGAGAAAATGTTTCGGCAAGTTTGGGTCAAGGAAAAGGATAGACGCTTCCAGAGAATTCTTTGGCGATTTCATGACACGAATCCTATCGGCATCTATGAGTTGAACACAGTCACGTATGGGCTTAGTTGTTCAACGCATTTGTCAACCCGCTGTATAGCTAAACTTGGTGAAGATGACGAAACGCATTCACTAGCTAAACAAGCTCTCTGTAGAGACATTTACATCGACGATCTGGTGACAGGGTGTAAAACTGAGGAAGAAGCTAGGGCATTACGAGCTGAATTAAAGGAACTTCTAAGGCAGGGTGGATTTAATCTGCGAAAATGGGTCTCCAACTCTCAGCAGGTTCTAAACGAAATACCAACAGAAGACCGCGAAATATCAGATGTTGACTTTAATCTGGATGGAGAGATTAAGACACTTGGGCTTAGGTGGCAACCTCTAAACGATATTTTCCAGTTTACAACTATGAATTCACAGGTAAATCCAACGAAGCGTGTAGTGCTGTCTGAGATATCAAAACTATTTGATCCGCTGGGGCTATTAGGACCAACTATCATCAGTGCCAAACTGCTCATGCAAGAGTGTGGAGAAGAAAATGCCCCTGGGATGATCGGCTATCTGAAGATTTGGTAAAGCGCTGGAGGTTGTATCAGTCAATGCTCAGCAAGACATCAAAAATCCAAGTTTCTCGCAGGGTCATAAGTGTGACTGTTGGCAATTAGTGCCTTCCCAAAGGATATGACCGGACACGCTCATTTTACAAATAAAATTCCCATTATTTTTCAAATGTCAAAATGACAATGTATTTTTCAAGGTTATATGCATGTATAAAAAACCACGCTTTCTTTTCAATAAAGATCACTTAATATTATAACGTTGAAACGAGAGTTTGTTCTAACTGAATTAATACAGTCCTTTTGCGGTACATAGATATACATACATATATACATATAATATCAAGGGCATTCTGTTCCTTGCAAATAACCACGAATTAATAATTCTTCTTTGTTCCACGAACAAACATTGGTCCTTCGAGCCGGATTTAACAGCATAAATTAAAATCTAAAACGAAAAATAAAAAAAATAAAAAAAAAGATTAATAAATAATTTTAAATATTTTGTGTGATGTGTGAATACATACGTATATACAATATACACAATCGTCTGCAATAAGATTGGAGATATTGGAATTGAGTAACAGCGCTGGATTTTGAACATTCATTAGATATACACAGACAGTATACATATATATACATTTTGGACTTGATCACGGATTTTAGTCTACCAAACTGAGTGTTTGTACATTTTGCCCTTTTTTGGACTGGACTTTGGAACTGTTGCGGTGAACTTTGGCCGGATAAACAAGTAAGTGGTTATAGTTCTTTATTTCTTACTTTGTTGTGCTGAACATACACATTAAATGAAACCCAAAATGTTGAGCCGATTCCTTACACAATTGGAAAAGGACATTTCAAATTTTTCCAAGAGGCGCTCCTCCGAACGAACGTCTAACTATCTGCGCGGTCGCCTTATAATGTTAGAGAAAACAATGGAGGCTGCAATTAAATCTTTTGAAACCATTGTAAACGAGTTGAAGGATGATGAAACCAACCAATTGGAAGCAGTTGAAACTACTTATGATAATATTCGCGAATCCTACTTCAACTATCGGGGTGATCTACTCGACGCAATAGACAAAGTTCAGCCGGAGCAGAAAGAAGAAAAGCCAAAAGACGAGACTTCATTGGTCACATCGCATAGATCATCCATAAAGTTGCCAGTTATTACGGTACCAGTATTTTCAGGAAGCTACGAAACGTGGCGAGGATTCCGTGATTTGTTCATATCGCTCATTCATCACAATGCGTCCTTGTCTGAAATTCAGAAAATGCATTATTTGAAAACTAGTGTATCTGGTGAAGCTGAGAAACTTCTTGCTCACCTCGGGATTGACAACGGCAATTACATGAAGGCATGGAACATCTTGACGGATAGATACGACCATCTACGTTTCCTCACCAATACGCAGTTAAAACTTTTGTTCAATCAACCATCGATGACCCAGGAACGCTCGGAGTCCATTAAAGCGCTATTGGACACATCAACGGAAGTGGTGCATAGTTTAACCAATCTTACAGTACCTGTTCAACATTGGGACTTAGTGCTTATATTTGTGCTACTACAGAAATTGCCCTCTAAGACACAGCAACTTTGGGAGGAAAGGTTAGGTGCTAAGTCCAACAACAAAGAATTGCCAACATTCAAGGAATTCACAAATTTTCTGGAGATCAGATTCCGAACACTGGAGGCGGTTAACACCCAGCAAAGTCGAACATCATTTGACACGTCACGAAGCGTAACCCATCGAAATACATTTTACTCGCAAACCAATATTAACCAGGTCGCATGCAAACTATGCAACAAAGGTCAGCATGCGATGCGTAAATGTCATCGGTTTCTAAGCATGAGTGTTGGTGATCGAGTTCAAACTATACATAAATTAGGTTTATGTCAAAATTGCTTGGCGTACAGCCATCCAACAGAGCAGTGCCCAAGCGATCGTAGATGCTTCTATTGCCAGCAGCCACATCACTCATTTTTGCATATCACACCACCTCATGCTTCACAATCATCTGCCTCACACTCGCAACATAACAAAACAAACAACTCCATAACTCCTAATTCATATCGTATTTCTAATACTAACCCCCCTAACCAAAATAACTTTTTAGCTACGACGTTGAATACTACCGCACCAGTTTTTCAGCCACTTAACGGAGAACAACCATCAACCAGCTCGGCGCTCAACAACTTTCATGCTATACCCCAAATAACAACACAAGTCTTGCTAGCCACAGCTCTAGTAAAGGTAAGGTCTTCAACAAAGCAAATGTTTTTACTTCGAGCACTGTTGGATTCAGGCTCGGAAGCAACCTTCTTTACCGAATCAGCGGTTCAATTTCTCGGTTTAAAATCTAGATACACACATGTCGAGGTGTCTGGGCTAGGGATGGTCAGCAGTGGCACTTGTCAAAGGGTCGTAGATATTTCGTTTGCATCGCAGCATTCGCCCTTCGAAACAACGACGCAGGCATATATATATAAGTCACTGTCTGGCCATCTCCCGGCTCGAAGCCTTCCAGTTGAAAATTGGAAGCACCTTGATGGCCTAGTTTTGGCAGATCCTTTGTTTTATCAGCCTAATAAGATCGATCTGCTCTTGGGTAGTGACGTGTTAGCTGATATTTTGTTGCCAGAATTAATAAGACCACAAAACCATACCATGCCGGTCATTCAAAAAACCAAACTGGGTTGGATTCTGTTTGGAAGAACACCAGTGGAGCCTCAACCCATACGAAATTTTCTTCAAATAACGGACATGGATGCGCAACTCAGGAAGTTTTGGGAACTGGAAGAAATACCATTTCAGCGTTTTGAAACCAGCGAAAACATCGCATGTGAAGAACATTTTGTCGAAAATGTAAGGCGTACGACTGATGGGCGATATCAAGTGGCACTTCCTTTTAAAGGGAACGTTCATCCAGTATTAGGACACTCGCGGGAAGGTGCGCTAACCCGATTTAAGGCACTAGAGAGACGTCTAGCAGCAAACCCTCAATTGCAGAAAGAATACGCGGCATGTATCCAAGAATACGCGGACATGGGTCATATGAGTGAAGCCGAAGAGGACTCTTTGATTAAAACTAATCACTATTTTTTACCACACCATGCGGTAATCAAGGAAAGCAGTTCTACAACCAAACTGAGGGTGGTGTTTGACGCTTCATTTAGAACAAGCAACGGTGTATCCCTAAATGACCAACTGATGGTGGGTCCTACACTGCAACACAATGTCACCGATATTATTCTACGTTGGAGGTTGTACAAGTACACCTTCACTGCCGACATAGAAAAAATGTATCGTCAGATATGGGTAACCGAACAGGACTCTCACTACCAGTATATATTATGGCGCAACTGTCAAACTAAACCAATAAAAACTTACCGTCTTAAAACCGTCACATTCGGCACGGCTTCTGCACCATATTTAGCAATCCGAACACTTCGAAAACTAGCAGAGGATGTAGAGTCTCAATGTCCGACAGCAGCAAAGATGATCCGTGATGAGATGTATGTTGACGACTTGATTTCCGGAGCAGACACCATAAATGAAGCTAAAATTAAAAGTGCTAACGTGAACAAGATACTGGAAACAGCCGGCTTCAACTTACGGAAATGGACCTCCAACACCGAGGAAATTCTCACGGACATTCCCCTTAAAGAACGGGAGTCAACATTTTCAGTACCATCGAAAGGCTCCGACCGGGTCAAAACCTTGGGCATACAGTGGCTTCCTGGCATCGACAATTTTTCTTTTTATTGCATCCCCCCAGCTAATCCACAGCCAACAAAGCGGTTTGTTCTGTCAACAATAGCGCGCCTGTTTGACCCAATGGGATGGATCGCGCCCTGCATAATCAAGGCAAAACGTTTCATGCAGTTACTTTGGGTCCGCAAAATGTCCTGGGATGAGCCAATTGAATCCGAGATCCTGAAAGACTGGAACATGTTTTATAATGATCTCCAGGTTATCAATGACATAAGGCTCCCAAGGTGGGTCCAAACAATCAATAACAACAGTTCCATTCAGTTACACGGTTTCAGCGACGCATCGGAGAAGGCATACGGGGCAGCAGTATATCTAAGGACAAAGGACGACACCGGCAAAATCCATATGCATCTACTCATAGCCAAATCAAAGGTAGCACCAATTGAACCTGTAAGTCTTCCTCGTTTAGAATTATGCGGTGCTGTTATGTTAGCTAAACTACTTCACTATGTAACACAAGTACTTGAGCGGAAGGACATCACGATGTTCGCATGGACGGACTCCACTATAACACTGTGCTGGATACTCGCTCCACCTGCGAGATGGGAATCGTTTGTCAAAAACAGAGTGGGAGAAATTCAGCGGCTAACGGAAACCACAATATGGAAACATATCCCAACGCAACAAAATCCAGCAGATTTGGCGTCTCGAGGCGCGTTACCATCAGCACTTATTCAAGCATCTTTATGGTGGAACGGACCTTCATTCCTTCGAGAAACTTGGAATTTTGAGCTTCCGACGCAACCATCTGACCTCAACACTGATGAAGGAAAACGGACTATCCACGCTTACCATATTGACATCACAGAGAATCCGATCAGGCAACTTATTCATCGATCCTCGAAAGTCAAGCAGCTAACCAATATAGTTGGCTTCTGCAAAAGGTTCATTAACAATGCTCGGGCAGAACGCTCGAAGCGGACATGCGGACCTCTTTGTCCAAAGGAACTTGACGACGCAACAAAAATACTTACGTATTACGCTCAACAAGAAATGTTCCAAGAAGGGATCGGTAAATCCAGAGGAATGGGACCATTGCATCCATTCACAGATGGCGAAGGAATCCTTCGAGTTGGCGGAAGGCTTAAGCATGCAGACCTACCATATGATCAGAAACATCCAATTATCCTCGACTACAGACACCATTTTACAACGCTGATCATTCGTGAGGCACACGAAAAAACAATGCACGGAGGAATTCAGTTAATGCTAGGTTATCTACGTAAAAAATATTGGATTTTTCAAAGCAAGAGAGCGGTAAAGAAACACCTGCATGGCTGTACCATCTGCTATCGATTCCGGAGTAAGACAGCTCAACAGCTAATGGGAGAATTACCAGCCCCTAGGGTAATCATATCAAGACCTTTCTTACACACTGGCGTAGACTACGCGGGTCCGATTACCATCCGTTCATGGAAAGGTCGAGGAGCCAAATGTTTTAAAGGATATCTGGCAGTCTTTGTATGTTTGGCAACGAAGGCAATGCATCTAGAAGCGGTAAGTGATCTTACCACTCAAGCCTTTCTAGCTGCATTCCGGCGATTCACTGCACGACGAGGAATCTGCAGCCAGATATATAGCGACTGTGGCACGAACTTCGTGGGAGCCGAAGCAGAACTACTTCGTCTTATGAAAAACGCGGCTTATGACTGGAAGGTGGTTGCTAGAGTATTAGCGTCACAGGGGACCAAGTGGAACTTCATTCCTCCAGCTTCCCCCCATTTTGGAGGACTGTGGGAAGCAGGAGTGAAAAGTGTAAAGTACCACTTCAAACGCATTGTAGGAAATGGGACGCTTACGTACGAGGAGCTCGCCACACTTTTAACACAAATAGAAGCGTGTTTAAATTCGAGACCCCTCTGTCCCTTATCAGAAGATCCTGATGACTTTCAAGCACTTACTCCGGCACATTTCCTTATCGGAGAAGAACTTTTCACCGTGCCAGAACCAGATATGACTGTAGGCAAGCAGAGCTATCTCGATCGTTGGAAGGCAGTTCAAGTTCATCTACAAATTTTCTGGAAGCAGTGGCAAACAGAATACTTGGCACGGTTGCAACAACGACCTAAATGGTTAAAACCACAACCGGAACTCAAAGTAGGCGACTTGGTACTTCTGAAGGACGAACGACTTCCCCCTGCAAGATGGAGTTTGGGCCGTATTCAAGAAACTTACCCCGGGTCGGATAACATTACACGCGTCGTGAAATTAAAAACGCAACAAGGAGAGTGTCGACGACCAATAACGAAACTGTGCCCATTGCCAATTAATCACACGGAAACAAATTAATAACACAAGAACAACGAACACACAATCCCTTAATCAATGAATTTAACCCTTAAACACATATGCGAACGATTTCCTACTCATCATTATTAAAGAATTAAAAGTAAATAAATTTATTATCATATATTCTACAACTCATAAAAAAATAAAAAAACAAAAAATAAACTTATAAGCACAACACTATCCCGAATTAAAATTTAATAATCAATATTCTAATTAAATATTACATTCAACACAACACTTACCTGAATTACACATATGGAAACTAGATCTTCAAATATCGAATTATAAATCGAATTAAACCGCGCACAATTAAATTTAAATTAATCATATTGAAGCAGAATAATCGAGAAGCGATAAACAAAACGAATTCCACCGATCCCGAGTCCCGAAGCAACTGCGAGAACGACGAACACACAGGCCAGGCTGTGCTATGTTGAAACCCTTTTACAATTGAGTGCAACAACAATCTTACAACCAGCGGCCGACAATAACAAGAAAAGAACAACGACCATTCTTCGAGCAGCTGAATCGAAACGAAAACAAAATACATCTCCACCCCGTACACAGGAACGGGAATGTGCGTGCAGGCAGAGATAAGCAACTGTTTTCGCTGCTCATTGTTTTTTTGTTTTGTTTTGTTGTTTATGTGTCGTCTGCGTTCTGCATTTTTCTCTGATTGCATATTAATATTCCGTTTCTTTACATGTAAACCACACACATATACACGGCGAATATGAGATTGAGAAATACATAGGGTATCACCGTATTGACAGTCGATATAGGAAGAAGAAAAAGCAGACGACAATGTGCAAACAGCAGAAGAATAGAAACGTTGATCTTCGGGCCGGGGAGAATGTTGGCAACTAGTGCCTTCCCAAAGGATATGACCGGACACGCTCATTTTACAAATAAAATTCCCATTATTTTTCAAATGTCAAAATGACAATGTATTTTTCAAGGTTATATGCATGTATAAAAAACCACGCTTTCTTTTCAATAAAGATCACTTAATATTATAACGTTGAAACGAGAGTTTGTTCTAACTGAATTAATACAGTCCTTTTGCGGTACATAGATATACATACATATATACATATAATATCAAGGGCATTCTGTTCCTTGCAAATAACCGCGAATTAATAATTCTTCTTTGTTCCACGAACAAACAGTGACCGACTATTCCCGCCTCGAACTTCATGGGTTTAGCGACGCTAGCGAACAAGCTTACGGGGCAAGCTTGTATATCCGGAGTTTGGACGCTCTTGGGAACATCTCGTCGCATTTGCTTTGTTCAAAAGGTCGCGTAGCTCCACTTAAACGTCTCTCTCTACCACGGCTTGAACTGTGCGGCGCCCATTTGCTTGGTCAGCTTGTCAAACAAGTTAAGGGTTCTATAAATCTGGAGTTTGAGCGTGTTGTCTGTTGGTCTGATTCAACTATCGTCCTAGCATGGTTGTCTGGCGATACTAGTCGATGGAAGACATACATTGCAAATAGGGTAAACGAAATAGTAGCAATCTGCAGCCCGTCGAATTGGCGTCATATCTCCTCGGATCAAAACCCATCCGACCTACTTACACGTTTGATCGATACATCGGATCTCGACAAAAACATATTATGGTGGCACGGTCCATCGTTTCTTCTCGATTCAACGTGGCACTTTGAAGCCTCTTCTATTAATGTTCAAATCTCAAAGGACGATGTGGACTCAGCAAATCTCGAGCTCCGTCCTCCGAAACCTAGCCACTCCTACCTTACAGTTGACACCACCCTTCCCTTAGACTTGTTAATAAATAGGACCTCCAGTTATTCTCGACTCATTCGCATTTTGGCTTATTGTATACGGTTCATCGAAAGGACACGCAAGGAAAAGCAAACTCGGACATCACTTCAAATATCCTTAGCTGAACAGCAATCGGCCTTATCCATCTTTGTTAAGCACATTCAAGCTAAATATTTCGAATCCGAACTCAAGCTACTAAGATCTAATCACAAAATCAGCAAACAGTATCAATCGCTTAATTTGCACATCGACAAACAGGATATCCTCAGGGTGGGCGGCAGAGTTCCAGGCAGACATCCAATGCTGCTTCCTTCGAAGGATAGATTCACGCAACTGCTGTTTGACGCAGAACATAAGAGGTTACTTCACGCAGGGGCCCAGTCATTGCTTGCATCTATACGTCTGAAATTCTGGCCTCTCAGTGGAAGAAGCTACGCTCGGACGACGACTCACAGCTGTATTGAGTGTTTTCACGCTAAGCCTCCCACGGTAAGTCAACTGATGTCAGACTTACCAGAGGATAGAATTCGTCAGAACAGGGCCTTTAAGATTTGCGGTGTAGACTACGGGGGCCCCTTCAATAGTCTGCACTCAAAGGGTAGGGGTGCAAAATCGTCCAAGGCGTACATTGCATTGTTTGTTTGTCTACCCACAAAGGCAATTCATATTCAGCTCGTGAGTGAGCTGACGACAGCAGCCTTCTTAGCTGCACTCAAAAGATTTGTTTCACGACGACGGCGATGCTCACGAATTTACAGCGACAATGCAACCAACTTTGTTGGAGCCAAGGGAGAGCTCAAGGCACTGTTTAAATTATTTTACGACTCCCAACACAAGGAAAAGGTGAATGAATTTCTAAGAGAAGAAGGCATTGAGTGGAAATTTATACCCGCGGGCTCACCTCACCAAGGGGGGCTATGGGAGGCTGGAATCAAGTCTACGAAACATCACCTCAGAAGAATTTTAAAGACACATCATTTTACGTTTGAGGAATTTAGTACCTTGCTCACGCAAATAGAAGCCTGCCTTAATTCGCGTCCTCTAACTAATGTTTCATCGGATCCAAATGACCTCGAACCATTAACCCCAGCGCATTTTTTGATCGGGGAATCCCTAATGGCTATCCCGGAACCTAACTATATCGAAACCAAGCTTAATCGACTCTCGCGATGGCAGGTAATTCAGCAATGTGTGCAGCATTTTTGGAGGCGCTGGTCACAGGCGTACCTGTCCACACTCTATCTTCGATCAAAATGGAAGGTGATCCATACAAACCTGAAGGTTGGCGACATGGTCCTTATAAGAGATGAGAATCGTCCTCCATTGCAGTGGAATCTCGGAAGAGTAGCAGATGTCTTCACTGGACCCGATCAGCTCGTGCGCACTGTTAAGGTCAAGACGCAAACTGGATTTATTAATAGAGCCGTTCATAAGCTTTGTAAGCTTCCAGCACAGATGTCTCCGGAAATTATGAAATAATTTGGTGGGCGGAATGTTAAAGCGGCAACACTGCTCAGCTGCCAACTGCAAGCTTCTCTTGCTACTCATTTTCTCCTGTCACATTACAGTCCACTCGCGTCTTCACACGAACAGGTTTAATTTATGCGATCCAATAAAGTTAAATAATTGAATTAAAATAAAACGGACAAGTTTTTTATTTATAGTAGATCCCATTTCAGAACCAGCCCGTGCTCGAACAGGTGGGGTGACCCTTAAATCAAATAAAGTTATCGTATAAATTAAGAAAAATGAAAGATACAATGATACGATATTTTAATATTTAAATGGAGATAATACAAAGCAAAAAGAAAAAACTTATGAGTAATTACACCAGAATGTCAGAAAAAAAGGATTCTAAGTTAGCATAATCAAGCTCTGAAAGCCAATTCCTTAGACATTTTTTAAACCTGCTAAAAGAATCTAAGGCTCTAATTGATTGTGGAAGCTTATTAAAAAGGCGGCAAGATGAAACCGAATAAAAATTACACAAAGCAGTAGTTCGACAGAAGGGTACAGAGACAACATTCGAAAAGTTTCTTCGTAGATTATAATCAGAAATTAATCTGCAATTAAGGTTTCCTGATCTCATATAGAAAGTTTTTAATACTTTAAAACAATATAGATGACGGACTGGAAGAATTTTCATATTACGAAACAATGGATAACTGGGACTACGACGGTGTTTGCGGCATATTTTCCTTAATACATTTTTCTGCAGAACCAACAACGGCTGAATTTTATTTTTATATGCACCTCCCCAACAAGCAATACCATACTGAAGTTTTGAATGGAAAATACCATAGTAAATTATTTGTAGCAGTTTATTCGAACAAACATTTTTTAGGTAAAAGAAATTCCTGAGAGAACAACGAAAATATTTCCTTTAAGACTCCGTATGATTAGCAAAACTCATCCTAGAATCAAAAATGAGTCCCAAGTACTTAAATTCATCCACATTTTCGATTAAAAAACACTTATCATTACAACTTAGAGTGCTACAAAAAGTTGAAAAGGATGAATCGGAAACACATGCGCAACCAGCCATTTTGTATTTTTGGCACTGAGGTGCGTGAAAATAAATTTCTGGATTGATGCCAACTGGGGCGGATAGATTGAAATGCACTAATTTAGTTTTAGTGCTAATACTCAAACTATGTTCAGCAAACCACATCCTTAATAAATTAAAATCCCAGTTGATATCAGATACCAAATTCAATGCACTGTCATCATCGGCGAAAGCAGTAAGAGTGCCTTTAAAATTAAGGTCAAACAGTAAATTGATGTAGACGAGAAACAAACTCGGTCCTAATACAGAACCTTGAGGTACTCCCAGATTAATTAACTGGATCTCGCA
Source organism: Brachyopa scutellaris (assembly GCA_949775065.1). Lineage (NCBI taxonomy): Eukaryota > Metazoa > Arthropoda > Insecta > Diptera > Syrphidae > Brachyopa > Brachyopa scutellaris. Next base: position 121,874,231 of record OX459112.1, read on the forward strand.
CCTTATATCACCAATCTTTACTCTTTGGGATCTATTTGAAAGGTAAGACCTTAACCAGTCGAGCATAAAGCCACGAATTCCAGCTATTTCAAGTTTTCTCAACAATATAACATGGTTGACCATATCAAAAGCCTTCGTATTGTCAACAAATAAGCCTGAAGTGTACTTTTTGCGGTCAAGGTTAGAGCAAATCTGGGAGCAAAAATTTAGAAGTGCATCTTCCGTAGACTTACCTTTCCGAAACCCGAATTGCACCTGACTATAAAAGTTTGATCTATTTGAAAAAAGATAAAATCCTCTCTTTAACACTATTTTCAAAGACCTTGCTAAACACCGGAAGAAGAGAGATTGGCCTATAATTGCTCATGTCTTTTGCTGAACCTTTTTTAAATAGTGGAATTACGTCCGCACATTTGAGAGCCTTAGGAAAAATTCCCAAAAAAATACTGCGGTTAAAAATTACTGCTAGTACATCAGCTACAAATCACCCAATGTGTTTTAAAATTATGTTAGAAACGCCATCACAGCCACTAGCATTGGAATTTCTAAGCGAACCAATAGCCTTTATGACAGTGGTTCCTAACCTTTTCAATCTTGTTACCCCTATGACCTATTAGCGAGACTCATTTTACCCCCCGTTTCAAATGTCTTTATTAACAGATCCGTTCGCGTACTATTTGCACCAAATATGTGTTTTTTGTCAAATTTCGACTGGGGGTGAAATTCTCTCAAAAACAGAAAAATTCCGAAAAAGCAACCGAACGCGTTAAAACAACAAAAAATCAAAAATGTATGTGATATGACAGATTTGACAGTTTTCATACATATATTAGCCCAAAGAAATTTTTTGTGCTAAAACTCGTACCATGGGGAAATTTCTTACTCTCTCGTAAGCACTCTCTTTTACGAAAAATTACGAAGTTTTTGCGTACGCTAACGGGTTTTCATAACTTTTCGTTATTTTTCGTAGATTTTCGTAGTTTTGGGAGCGTACGCGAACGGACCTTATAATAAACGTTACTTTATTAATCAAACGTGATTTTGTCAGGATCGTTATTTACCAATTGCCCACACAATTGTGTAAACATCGACAAACTTGAACTCTGCATTCGGATTGCAATTTTATCCTGCGCTGTCGAGATATTTGTTACATTTCCTTGTAATGAGATATTCAAACTGTCAATTTCACTGAAAAAATCAGCAATATACGCCAGCATTTCGACAAATATTTTATCTTTTCCTTTCTGTGTTTGTGTTCTTTGGTTTTCAAAAAAAATCCTATTGACAACATACATGCATACAAACGTACAACTTTGAATAACCGGAGGAAGTGTCTTCACTGCCAAAGCGTAACGGTGTATCCGGCAATGATTATGTTGGTTTTCATATAAATTTTTGGGGACATTTTTCATTTTTGTTTTGGGGCCATTTTTCATTGGGGCCAATCAACCGAATGTTACCCGATGGTAACTAAACCGATCAACATTGGCCGTATTTTATTATCCCCAAGATCTGATCCGGATCAGATCAAGTCATTGGTTTGTGTACATTACAATAACAATACGAGATCAAGCTTTTTATCAGGATAAATTTTCGTGATCTAAAATTAAGTTTAGCTATTTCTCACTAAGATACACTTTCGTAGCGCAACTTCGCGCTAAATGTCAAAAGGAACTTAGCTTGTATAATCGCGACAATACAGAACTTTGATCCAGTTTATTTTATTATTCTGATCTGATCCGGATCAGATCACGGGGATGATGAAATACGGCTATTATTACTTCTTTCTTTCATTTATTTTTGGGGCCTTATTTCATTATATTAGGGCCTAATTTCCATTTTGAAATTGGGGCTATTTTTAATTATGGAAAAAAAAAACAGTTTTGCGGCCATTTTTCATTAAGGCCAAATTTTATGTAGCCGCCAACCAGCTTTGACCAGTCCGTTTTCCTCAATTAGCTGTTTTAGATTTTTAAATATGTGTAAATATGATATTTTAAATATATAGCAAGGGGTCTCCACTCCTCGTGCACTAAAGATGACATTATAAATGACCTTAAAGGAAAAGGCTTGAAAATTATCGACGCAAATAATATCTTAAAGAAGATAAAGCAGAAAACGGAACAAGGCAATGAAATCTTTGTCAAGCATGGACTCCCGCTCTTTATGCTAACCTTCGATAGAAGCGAAAATATAGACGATATTTATAATGTAAAAAGTATTTTGAATATCGTAGTTAAAATCGAGCCTATGCGTACGAATACACGATCGATACCTCAGTGCAAACGCTGTCAAGGTTTTAATCACACCCAGTCCTATTGCCAAAAAGAACCGAAATGTGTGAAATGTGCCGGGAACCATTTATCAGAAAGGTGTGACCTAAATAAGCAGGCTCCGGCGACCTGCATAAACTGCAAAGGCAAGCACCCAGCAAACTATCGAGGTTGGGATGTAGCAAAGGAGCTTCAAAAAAGGCGGGATACTCTCAAGAAACCGATAGACCCGAACTCAAGCTTAAGATATCGTAAAGCCGATAAGCCTAAGACCGCTAAGCCGATCAAAACGACGAAGCCGATAAAGGAAAGTAAAAAAATTGCGCAAGAAAACGTCGCTGGTCCAAGCGTAGCGGAAAAACCACCACAGATTGACGCGAGATCGTACGCGCAAGTCGCTTCAAACGAAAACAAATTACGATCAGCTACAACAGACCCGGTCAGCCAAATATTTACTATTATATTGGAAAAATTTGAGGAGCAAAACAAGATTAACAAAACAATACTTGACAAATTGAGCAAGCTCGAGTTCAAACCTCGCAAGGCAATCCAAAAAATATGAATATGAAACAGCTACTTAAGATACTAACGTGGAACGCAAACGGCCTTCTGAAAAAAATCGACGAGTTAGAAGTGTTTCTACGGAAAAATAATATCGATATATGTTTGGTATCGGAAACGCACTTAAAAAAGGGACATAGACCCAAAATAAAGGGTTACAGCGATTACCATGCGAATCATCCTTCGGAAAATGCGAGAGGCGGGTCCTCTCTTTACATCAAAGACTGTATTAAGCATTCCGAAAACATAGAAATAGAATTTGATTCTATGCAAATAAGCTCAGTCTCCGTAAAAATAAGCCACTTAGACTACAACATCGGATCTAGCTACTTCCCTCCGGGATATAAGCTAGCAGAAGACGACCTAGCTCGTCTCTTTGACTCCCTCGGACCTAATTTTGTCTTAGGTGGTGACTTTAACGCGAAACACACTTTCTGGGGTTCAAGATGTAATTCGACAAAAGGCAGATTATTGTACAAAGCCAGCATGAAACGTGGGGTGAATTTTTTTTCGACAGGAAAGCCAACTTATTGGCCAACTGACAAAAATAAAATCCCTGACCTCGTCGACTTCTTTATCGCAAAAGGGTTAACTAAAAATTTGACGGAAATCGAAGAAGGCTATGATCTATGCTCAGATCACTCAGCAGTCACTCTGAAAATAGGTGGAAGTTTAGTTAAAAAAGAAGGACCGCCTAGGTTAACGAGTAACAAAACTAACTGGGACACTTTCAGAAGAGACTGCAAGGAAAATGTTGCTTCAAATGTACCGCTAAAGACACCGTTCGAAATTGAAGAAGAAATCGACAAACTCGTCGAAGCCATCCAGAGCTCAGCGTGGAAAAACACTCCTCTGCGAAAGACAGCAGCACGGAACAATAAAGTCAAATACCCGCCTGAAATCGAAGACCTCATACGAGAAAAGAGGAGAGCGCGCAAGAGATGGCAACAATCCCGCGCGCCACCGGATAAAACTTATTTGAACCACCTTTGTAACAAGCTTAAAAATGTGCTGCATGACCTAAAAAATCACGAGACTTCTACTTACCTTGAGGGTCTGACCGCTGATAAGTATTCAAACTACTCTCTATGGAAAGCCTTGAAGTCCATAAAGAAACCTGTAGTGCACTCGCCGCCAATTAGGAAAGCTAACGGGGAATGGGCAAAAGAAGACAAAGAGAAAGCAGAATTATTTGCCGATCACTTACAGGAAACGTTCAAGCCGTTCGATGGGCAACCGTTGACCGAAGATCCGAATGATAATATGGCACCCGACAATTTTAAAGTAAAAACTGTATCCCTGTCCGAACTTCGAATGACAGTAAAAAAACTGAAAAATAACAAGGCCCCGGGATATGATTTAATCACTGGCGAAATTTTGAAAGAGCTACCGAAAAAAGTGCTGGTTAAGTTGCTCTACATCATAAATGCTTCTTTAAGACTATTATATGTCCCAAGGCAATGGAAAGTCGCCGAAGTTATTATGGTTCCAAAACCGGGGAAATGTGCAAATGACAAGAAATCATATAGACCCATTTCACTTCTGCCAATAATATCTAAGGTCTTCGAGAAACTTCTGCTGAAACGATTGCAACCAGTAATTGAAGAAAGACACTTGATCCCGGATCATCAATTCGGCTTTCGGGTCAAACATTCCACAATCGATCAGGTGTATCGAATAACGAACGAAATTGAAAAAGCTTTAGAAGGGAAAAAAGTATGCTCTAGCGCTTTTCTCGACGTATCGCAAGCCTTCGACAAGGTATGGCACGAAGGCCTAAAGTATAAGCTAAGGGTAATCTTACCGGAAAAGTTGTACAGACTATTGGAATCTTATCTTGAAAACAGACTTTTCCGTGTTAGACACGGGAGTGAATATTCGGATTTCAAAGAAATCTACGCCGGTGTTCCACAAGGAAGTGTTCTCGGCCCAATTCTGTTCCTGCTCTACACAAGAGATATACCACAAGATGAAGGGACCGTTGTAGCAACGTTCGCAGATGACACGGCTATCCTCGTAACGGATGAGTCAGTCGAATCATCAACGGGAAAACTCCAACGAGCTTTGAACAAAGTATTCGAATGGACAAAAACCTGGCGAATAGTCCTCAATGAGACAAAATCAACGCATGTAAATTTCACGCTAAGAAAGATAAACAACTTACCTATATACATTAACTCGGTGCAAATACCGTACGCAAACGAGGCAAAATATCTAGGAATGACCCTAGACGCAAAACTTAAGTGGAAACCACACGTTAAAAAGAAGCGCGAAGAGCTCGAAATCAGATTTAGAGAAATGTATTGGTTACTCGGGAAATACTCGAAGCTAAGCACATATAACAAACTGCTTCTGTATAAGCAAGTGCTAAAACCGTCTTGGACATATGGTATACAACTTTGGGGTTGTACCAAACCAAGCAATATGGCTCTACTGCAAGCATTTCAAAACAAAATACTAAGAGCAATCGTGAATGCTCCTTGGTATATAAGGAATAGTGATATTCACAGAGATCTAGGAATTGCTACCGTGAGGGACGAAGTAACAAACTTTGCTCGCAAACTTCGTACCCGTCTTCATGTTCACTGCAATAATGAAATAATCCGTACTATGGACGTGACAATTCTTGAGCGCCGACTACAAAGAACAAGACCTTTCGACCTAGCGCCGTAAGGAAAACCGCATTTAATGACGGTATTAGTAGGTGCTTTCACTGGAAAGCTACCTACCTAACGCGATTAACACTACAGAAGCGTAAACTACTTGTTAAGGCAACTTAGTCGTAGTCATCACAAAAAATGAAGAAATGAGAGGGACGAATTTCCTACTACTATGAGTACGCGCAGCCGGTTCTCATAGTGCCTCTCTGGGGGGGGTGAGGTTTAGCCCGTAGGCATATACTGACTAGCACTGATGGCATTGTCAGATATATGAATCGGGCATAACCAATGGTACGGACCATTGGTATCTTTTGAAGATTCCTGCACCTCCAGGCGCAACCAAAAAAAAAAAAAAAAAAAAATATGTGCGTCTTCGTCGCGAGTAGTGGTAGGCAAAGATTTGCAGAACAAGTATTCCTCTTTTATATGGTCATCTTTTATGAACCGAGTAAATACCAGGGGTCTGTAACACAACACGATAAGTGGACAAGTCTAAATTCACTTGTCGAATGATGCTTGTCCGACAAGTACAAATTAATTCTGTAACAGAACTCAAACCGTTGGACTTGTCAAAAGAATTAATTTCTTTTGACTTATTGTCGTGTTCTGTTACAGAAAGAGGGAAATTTTATAATTTCCCACTTGTCATCTTTCCTCGCGACAATTGTTGAAGAGCTCATGGACTTGTCGTTTTGTGTTACACAATTTTTTACAAGTTGTCGAAAAATTCATTTATCCTACAAGTACTTGTCGCGTTCTGTTACGGGCCCCAGTAATTACTCAACTTTAAATACGAATTTAAATTCTTGTGTTGGAGAGTGATATTTGTTTGATCTTAGTCACATGTTGTTCACCAATAACGGCGAAATTGCATCACATAAACAAGGTTTGATGAAATCCTCTCCTATAGTGTATGGTTTTTTGTTCATAGCTATACTATAAGAAATTTGATATGAGGCTTGAAAACACGATTCATTTGCACTTTGCACATTTCGCTGCTGCTCGCTGCAACCAGCAACTCCTCCCCCCCACTTCTCCAATGGGCCGTTTCCGTGAGAGAGAAACGAGAGAGAGACGACAGTAAAAAGTAATCCTAGAGCCCGGCGTCTATGCAAAAGAAAAATTGTGCGAACTTTTGAATCGCCCATATCTTTACGTTTATAGTAAAGAAAAACGACTTGCTTTGTTTGATGAGTGGAAAAAGATTATCCTGGTCTAGGGGCGATCTGTCATTTTATGAAATTTTGGTTAGTTATTTATTGTAAGATTTATTATTTATTAGCAGCGTTATTACCCCCGCAGAATATTTATTTTACCCCCGCGGGGGTAATTACCCACAGGTTCGGAACCAATGCTTTAAGACTTCAAACGCAGTTATAGGATCAAAGGCAAAACTATTGCCTTGTATTGATTCACCACAGCTCCCAGAAAGCGTACACGAATTGCAGCTCAGTTGTGTTGCTTGTATTGGTAAACTGCTGCCTATTGACGTAAAGAGACTGTTAAAAGCGTTCGCAATGACGAGCTTATCAGAAACTTCACAGTCATTGAATTTGTTCGCAAATATGCCGGCATATGCAATGTAAGGTTTTCGTCTGGTCGCATATGGTTAGGACGCTTGAAAATGCTCGTATATGCTCGCAAATTGTCACAAATGATATGCGAAAGTGTTCACACGATATGCGAAAAAGTCGCAAATTAGTTTGCAAACTGGGTGTCGCATATTGTCCGCATATACTTTGCGAGCATATGCGGACTGTCCCAAATAGGTGTTCAGACGATATGCGAGCAATAATCGCATATGATGACGCAAAAATTACGTCAGATTCGCATATATAAGCGTCTGCTTTAGGCATTTCGTCATGGGGGGGGGGGGGGGGGGGTTTCAGCCGTATAGCTGCCTCTCTACATAAAAATTTGTATGCCTCTGTACATTTGGAAATGTGTGTGCTAATGCACGAAGTGTATCCCCCTGTTCTGCAATTCGGGTGAAAGTGGAATGAAACCGAAATTGAAATTCACTCGGAATGGAATTCAGTGTTCTGCATTCCGAGTGATTTCGAATTTTTGGAATCCACTTCGAATTCATTTGTTTGAAACGTCAAACACAGCTGTCAAATCACTTCAAAATTATTGGAGATTTTCAGTTCCTGGTTTTTGCTCTGTGCAAGTGAATTAAACATTTAAGAAAACATGTGTTATTAAAAAAATGGATTCAATTTTGTTTTAAATGATTGGTGAAAACCGAATGGAGAAAGTTCGCAGGAAGACTGCGAGATAAATCTAACATTTGGATCTTCCCGAAGCATTGTTAGCAGAACTGAAGAAAAATGTTTTTTGCATTTTTCAACACAGTTTTAGGCTGAGTAAGGAAATATTTGTTGATATCCTGCGAGAAGTGAAGTCAGAGATGGTACCAACTGAAGGATCTTATCAAAGGTCAGTGGGAAAGGATTTTAATCTTCGCCTTGGTAGATCCACAGTCAGCCAAGTTCTCGGCGAAATGTAAAGCATTGTGCAACACAAGTTGTGGTCGAAGTGGACTGAACTGAAAAGTACGCAGATGAAAGAAAAAAAGATGTTCCGGGAATTAAAGATGCTTGGATGGTACAAGCATTCACCTTCGCCCATTAAAAAAATATAATGTTTTATTTTGTTAATAAAAATTGTTAACTTCAATTTCTAATCATTTTCATCTAGTCGTTGTTCTAACTCCGTCCACAAATCCTTGGCATGCGCTTTGTCCCGTTTAACAAAATCTTGATTTTCTTCCATGCAATTCAAGTGAATACTCTCTTGCCTCTAATTTTTGTGTTGTACTATATTAAACAAACGAATTATTTTAATACACTAATGGAAAGTCTTATTATTCTACTGACATTTTTCAAAATGATTCTGATCATCTAATTAATCAATTAATTCACTTTACAACGGCATGTGAATTCAATTCACGTCAAGAATCTCAAGTGAATTCAATTCACTAAAATCACAGGATTTTCGGAATGCAGAACACGAATTTACTGCTGTCATTTTGAGTGAAATGCAGAACACCAAAATATTCACTTTCGAACATACAATCCACATTTCATAATTTCGTTCGGAATGCAGAACACCCAATTCCACTCTTGGTGGTTGAATTCACTTAAAGTGGAATGCAGAACAGGGGGGTATGTGTTCGTTTTTGTACTTGTCTGTGTTATTTGTCTGTGTTCGTACTTGTATTTGTCTGTGTTTGTTCTTGTAGTTACATTTCCTCCTTCCGTTTCCTCAGCTGCCAGGTATTGTAGGCTCTTCGCTTCTCGCTGCCCGCTCCACGATGCGCAGATGCTTCATAATATTTGTGATGACCTCATCCGCTATATTCCATGCTTCGCTTGTCGTCAGCATGAATGTTATAAGTCCTCTCGGTGTCACTTGGCCGCCAATTGCTCTTTCTAGGATGTTTCTGGCCGCTGTGTACCTCTAACATTCGGTCAGAATATGTTTCGCGATCTGGGCTTCGCCTTCGCAGTGTGGGCAGAATAGGTCACCCACGTGCTTGTATTTGTGGAGGTACTCCCGGAAGCATCCATGCCCCGATATGAACTGAGTCGGGTAAAAGTTTACTTCTCCATATTTCCTACTGGTCCACTCCTCTGCGTTGTGGATCAGCATATACGTCCATCTTCCTTTCGTTGTCGTGGTCCACCTGTTTTGCCATTCTGATTGTATAGCCTCTCTCGTATTTGTTCCGTTTTCAGCTCATTTCCGCTTACTTCAGCCGTCTTTTTAATCTCCAGATCGATGTGCATTCGTCCGGAGAATGCACTGATAGATTCCGCTGACACCGTTCTAAAAGCGCAGCACACTCTTAGCCATGCGATCCTGTCTCATGTACAGATGTATGTACATATGTATGTATATCAAATATGTTTATCAAATAATGGTACTATATCCAAGATTTGTACTTAATGTTCAAAGTTAAAGTAAGTGTGAGTAAACAGTAAGATGACCTTACACGCACACATAAAGAAAATTCCAGATATTTGTGGCATTTTATACGAAGTCCCTCAACTCAGTTGGTGCAGTGTGTGGCCGAATATAAATTCATGTGTAAGCTCAATCGACAATTGAATTGATATGTGTATGGACTGCTTTATGGTGATTGCACAAGCTAAGTTTATTTTGACATTTAGTGCGAAGTTGCCATGCGAATGAATATTTTCTTTTAAATGGAAATTTAATGCACTTGTTTTATTTTTTTTAAAAGGAAATTGTTCATTTTCATTAAAAGATACCGAATGAGAATAATATTTTGTAGCTATAGTTTCAGTTTTCACATCGCTTAAATATCATTATGGGCAGAATAATTCATTTATTCGAATAAAATAACAATAATGATATTTGGATTGCCAATAATATTCTTATATTCTAATCTGGCAGCACTTACCATTGACAATTGTCGATAATACAGCAGCATTTACAAATGAAAGTGTATCATAGTGAGAAATAGTCGAACTAATTTTTGGACCACGAAAATTGATCTTGATAAAAAGCAAGATCTCGGATTGTTGTTGTAATGTACACAAACTTATGAGTTGATCTGATCCGGATCAGATCACGGGGATAATAAAACACGGCTAATATATGTATGTATTTGTGAATGTACGTATGTTTACGTTCTTCGCACTTTTTGTATTGTTGTTGCTATTGGGCACATCAAATGGCAAAAATGTTAACGGTATTTCATTTTACTACTCATCGTCTTCTTTTTCGTTAAAAATAAATGCAATCCGGCAGTTTTTATCCAGCTTCCGACGAGTAAGTTGCTTTAAAGAGATTCGATCAATTAGTTGAGTTAAACAGCACGTATCTTTTTCCGTCACAAAACTTTTTTTTTTATTTTTATTTTGATAACAAAGTTCATATTTAAAATAAAAATACTGTGTTGATTGGTATTTGAAGGTAAAATGGTGAAATTTTATTTAATTTGTTAATATTTTTCAAAAAATAACTGAATTTCTAGATGAAGCCAGTATCGAAGGAAACTGTGAAGAAAGTTCAATTTTTTTTGCGTGAGGGGCTTACGCATAGAGTAATCGCAGCTAAGGCTGAGTATTCAGTTTCCACAGTAAGTCAAATTCAGAAAACTATGGACGATTTCCAAGAAATACACTCAGCTGGAAGGAAACCAGTTATAACAAATGCCTTAAATCGTAGAATTATAAGACAAATTAAATTTGGAATACATGATACTGCCGTACAGATCAATAATCCATTAAGATCTGATGAAGGAATCAACGTTTCGAATGAGGCGATTCGAAAAATTTTAAGGCAAAATGGATTCAAAGGGCGTTCAAAAGTAAAAAAAACCTTTGTTGACCAACAGGCATAGAAAATTAAGGTTACACTTCGCGAAAACCTACAGAAATTACACGATCGAAGATTGGAAGAGAGTCGTATGGTCGTCTCGTCTGACCATACGACGCTCTTCCAATTAACCGCTTTGGATCGGGCGGTAAACAGTGGATGTGGAAAAAGAAAGGAGAACCCTTATCTAGCAGACACGTTCAGCCTACTTTCAAGTTTGGGGGACGAAGCATTATACTGTGGGGATGCATGATAGCAAACGGAATCGGAAAATGTTGCAGAATCATTGGAAAAATGACTGCGAACGATTACGTTCGAATTTTAGATGACACCCTCTTTGCAAGCCTTGAAATCTGGGGTCTCTCTGTTGAAAACGTCGTTTTTCAGCAGGATAATGACCCGAAGCATACTGCTCGGGTCACAAAATCATAGTTGGATGAGAAGGGTTTTCAAGGAATTGAGTGGCTCCACAATCGCCCGACCTAAACCCCATCGAACACCTTTGGGGAGAGCTGAAAAGGGCAGTGGCGAGTACTACTCCTGCGCCTAGAAATATTGATGAGCTCTGGATTATCGTTCAGGCGAAGTGGAATTTAATCAGCCAAAATGTTGTTATGGTCCCATATTAGCTGAAACAAATGTTGAAAATAAATATATAAAATAAAATAAAAAAAAATAAACTCATCTTGTTTCCTGATTCGTGTCATTCCGATATGTGGTATGAGCTTAAACGTCAGTGTCATAGTTGAGTCTCGAGTCGTAGTTATGGCATATTTTGTTCCCATTTGGTCCCTGTCAAGGAAATTAATGTGTCCCGACTAAGGATATTTTTTAGATTTTAAAAGAAAAAGAAAGAAATATTAGTCAAATAGCGGCGAACAGCTCCCTTTATATACAATCTCCAACATACAAGAAAAACGTAACCGTCGGTTAGGCAATATTGCAGCAGATCACACCACCGACTGCTGGAAAGAATTCAATGCTTGATAATCAACCGAGCAAGAAGCACGTAGGTACATGGTGCCATAATCAAAAGTTTATAGTATAGTGCGGTAAAATTTATAAAGACCTATAAAAAAAAGGCAGTGAAATTATAGTGTATATACGATATACCTAATTGAATTGAAACCTGGGTATTGTGTTATATTGGGGTAAGTGCAGAAAAAGGTATTATTGAAGAAAATAAATTAATTAGTGGTATATCTCTAGGCGCCCTTTTTACAATTAAATAAAGTGAATATTCAATTTGGCGGTCACCGACGAAAGAATTACAGTCGTGGCCGCCCAATTTTTTTTAAATTTGAGATCCACCTCGAGTCGTCATATGGATGCACATTGTACATATACATGTATATATATATGCATACAATAAAAATAAAATGGATAAGGATCGTTAACAAGGAGCAACATAAATCTCCCTACATCCGTCATAAAAAAAAAAAAAAAAAAGGAGATACATATATATGTGGCGGTGGGTTAAGCCACACTGAGCCGTGGCATTCTGGCATCACTGCATTTCAAAATGTCATCAAGAAGACGCCCGTCGACAGCCAATGGGAGATAAGATGATGAAATCACCAGTCAGTCGCATCGTAGAATCATCGAGACCAGATCGCTTATATTTCGCGCATAATTTGTAATTCGTTTTTTATTATTCTATTTTTGTAAGATTATCAAAGAAATTTGGAAACAATAAACAATTTTAGTTGATCATTTAATAATTGTGTTGCGCGTTTATCTCGAAGCAACCAAAGTGGTGACCCCGACGACAACCAAAGTGGTGATCCCGACGACAACCAAAGTGGTGACCCCGACTCTTCGCCGTAAACGGATCGTCTATCAGAGTTTACGGCGAGGTTATTTCTAAGCAACCAAAGTGGTGACCCCGACACCAAAGTGGTGACCCCGACACCAAAGTGGTGACCCCGACACCGAAAATAAGAACGGATAGTCGCAAATTCGACACCGTTTGCTCGCAATTGCCGCCCGCCATGTCGCTTCCGGCAACCAACGTCAGCGTCCTCGCCTCCGCGCCACTCGCATAGTGGAGCATGACTCCACTCGACGCCCTCGCATATCGCCAACTTCGCCCGACTAATACGCAACTCTTCGCCGTAAACGGATCGTCTATCAGAGTTTACGGCGAGGTTACTCGCCTCGCGCCACCGGGAGCCTCGACCAACTCCGGTAGCATCGCCAAACAACCAGCAGCCGCCAAAGAACCAGCAGCCGCCAAACAACCAGCATCGCCAAACAACCAGCAACCGCCACAACGCACTTCGACTCAGACATCTCGCTCCCTTACAGGCCGGAAGCGCTACCTGTAGGGTGCGCGAGTCTTCTGGGGGGCCTCTGTGGCGGTGGGTTAAGCCACACTGAGCCATGGCATTCTGGCATCACTGCATTTCAAAATGTCATCAAGAAGACGCCCGTCGACAGCCAATGGGAGATAAGATGATGAAATCACCAGTCAGTCGCATCGTAGAATCATCGAGACCAGATCGCTTATATTTCGCGCATAATTTGTAATTCGTTTTTTATTATTCTATTTTTGTAAGTTTATCAAAGAAATTTGGAAACAATAAACAATTTTAGTTGATCATTTAATAATTGTGTTGCGCGTTTATTTCGAAGCAACCAAATATACCTATTCATAATATAGTACGTATAATAAAAATCATCAGCATCAAGAATCCGTTGGCATAGGTCATAGGGGTGACCTTGATCATCCATCGCTTCCAAAGACGTGGTTCCTACAAAAAAAAATAGTTTTATATATAGATACATATATAAATTACCTATCATTAATATGATTTACTTACATATACCTACAAGTGAAATTATCGAAAAGAGACGTGAGAATAACTTATATGTATATAATTTTTGATAGTTTTAGATAGCGATAATTTTTGGCATATTCGTATTATTTTGCGTACTTACTTACCTCACGTACTCTTACCTGCATACATCTAGTTAAGTTTAAGTTAGTGTTCGGTATACATAGATATACCTGTGTACGTAAATGTAAATTAGAGTAAACATTTTTTTTTCTCCATGCTACTTAAAAACAATTGTTCGTTTTCTTTTGTAATAGGGTTATTTCCCCCATCCCCCATTTTGAAGCGAGATTTCGCACCAAAAACTAAGGATAGTGTATCTAAAAAGAGCTCTCTTTAGGTAGAAACGCCTGAGTAAGAATTTTTTTGTTCAAAACCAGATACGGATGGTTGATCGTAGTGCAAGCGGAGGGCGGAGAAATTCACTCTAGGATAGTGAAATATTTGTTAATGTTTCTTGATTTCCTTTTTTTTTATAGCATGTGTGAAGTTTCGTTCTATGTATAAATATAATTGATAGGACAGAATCATTGGTTGTTTGTTTTTCATCTCCTTGAAAGTTTATTGTCTTGGTTCTAATGGGTTGCTAAAGCGACATTTCAGGGGATGCGGTAGGGTGCGCTAAGGAACATTCGGTAGAAATGGTCTGAGGCTTTGGCAGCATCCGCTTCATCGGGGAAGTCCGCAAATCCGCCATTGGACTTCATGGTTGGGAGGGCATGGCAACTGCTGCAACACCATCAGTAGCGCCCTTTAGAGTGGTGGACGTCCGTCCGCTTTTGGTGGAAGAAAAAAAAGTAAGTAGTAGTTTTTTTGGCATGATATATGTTTTTTTGTAGTAGGTTTGGTTGAGTGCGGGGGCAAGAACCACGCCAATTCCGGCGAGCGAAGTCGAGCATCGCGAGCATGCCACGTCCCTCGCACTCAGCTGTCTCTCCCTTTCTCTTTCCTTTCCACTTCTTATCCTAACATCCTGTCCACACTCCAATTTCCTGTCAAATTCAAAATCCAACGTCCTATCCGCTCCACACACCTCCTAAGGCCTATTACAATGTATGCTACCGTCTTGTTGAGAGTATACCGCGAAGGATAAATGCGGTTATAAAAGCCAAAGGGGGCTATACCAAGTACTAGTGGTGAAAGTCAACAAATTGATCGAGTCAACTAAAATTGTTTATTTTTTATTTTTTTTTTATTCGCTTACAATACAACTGAAATTTCTCTTTTATTTAAAAAGCTGTCTCAAATATTAATGAATAAAAATACTTACAAAAATCATTGACTTGTCTTTTTTATTAAAAACGTAGTTTAATGGGGAATGCGAAAACATGCGATCAATTAGTTGAGTCACTGTATGTATGTAGGTACTGATTTTTAACCTTTCATTTTCTCCTCTCGGTCTGTATCCGCATGCTGATGAAGCAGAAACACAACTAAAGCTACGAGCAGACGATATGCAAAAGTCGCATATATATGCGAGTCTGACGTAATTTTTGCGTCATCATATGCGATTAATGCTCGCATATCGTCTGAACACCAATTTAGGACAGCCCGCATATGCTCGCAAAGCATATGCGGACGATATGCGACACCCAGTTCGCAAACCAATTTGCGACTTTTCCGCATATCGTGTGAACACTTTCGCATATCATTTGTGACAATTTGCGAGCATATGCGATCATTTGCAAGCGTCCCACCCATATGCGACCGGACGAAAACCTTACATTGCATATGACCGCATGTTTGCGAACAAATCAGAGATCTCAAAACTTTGAAAATTTAGTTTGGGGTGTGTGTAGGTACTTTTTTTTATTTTTATCTTACATTTTGCTTTGGTTGGGTTGTGTTGTGAGTTGTGACAGTTAAATTGTGAAAATAATTATTAGGTCTGTAATACGTTACTTTTCGTAATACTTTGTAAAATTACATAGAATCACATGAATCTCTGTTTGTTACCGCGAAAAAATCACGGTACATCGCAAGCTGAGAGCAAAATGAGAGCGTAAAAAATAAAGAGCGATGAAATTGTACGCAACATCTTTTTCTTGTGATGAGCTGGACAACTCTGTCAAATCTCATAAATCTTCATTGTTAGTGAAAAACAAAAACAAATCGAAAGGTTTGACCAAAACTGTGTTTGTTTACTGTCTTTGAGTTATGCTCGCTTGTGCACAAAAAAGATACCAAACAGACCTATTATATGTAATTGTGTAAGTAATCAATCCGTAGGCTACCTAGCGGTACGTGTCGCCATGTAATTATAGCCGAAAGAGTAGGTCTCTTTGTCTTTGGTAACTTTTTTTTGCACAAGGAATTGAGACCTGTCAAATAGTAACATCGTCTCAAAGATAGAAAACTTGAACAAAAGTTACCAATCGCTTTTGAAACAACACTTGGTAAAAAAAAATTGAGAGCCATGAAACTGTCATGATTCTATGATAGTTTACATAGTAGGTTCGCGTACTTTTTGCACTTAATATGGTTTTCTGTCAAATCTCGAAGAGTGGGGTTAAAATTCTGTCAGACAGAAAAATCACGAAAAAGTAATCGAACGCGTTTAGCACCAAAAAAATGGTATGTGATTTTACAGATTTGACAGTTTTCATAATATACCCCAAAGAAATTTCTTGGACTAAAATTCGTAGCATGGGGAAATTTCTTACTCTCTCTTCTACGAAAAACTACGAAATTTTTGCGTACGCGAACGGGTTTTCGTTGTTTTTCGTGGATTTTCGTTGTTTTGGGAGTGTACGCGAACGGACCTAGTATTCCGAAAACAAACGTGTTACCAAACAGACCTAGCAGTGACGTTTATTCTAAGGTGCGCAGGTGTTCTCCGCACACCCCAACGAAATCCATCTTTATGAAAAATGTATTTGTTTATGTACATGCGCTAACAATATCGTTGAGTTGTAATTCAAAAATGTTCAATTAAAAATTCTGCTTTAACATCCACTTCTGTTCACTCTGTTGTGCCGCACCGTCGCGTCATAGCCAAATCAACCAAACCAAACACCGCAGTCACCCAATACCAAAATGTATATAAACCATTCAATACAAATTGACGTCGAACAAAATATTCTCCTCTTTTCGTAAGTAAATCGAACGGCGCGCGCCGTCATACATACTTTCAAAGCTTTATCAACCTATCCAAACCAACAAAACAAATTCAGTTTGACGTCGACTCGCCCGGTTGTTCTCCATTTACTAGCGCACCAACCCAACGGAAATATCCATATAAAAAAAAATTCTACCACATTCAAAGTCCCAACAATCGTCTGTACAACAACATGAATTTGGGTTCTCCAGAGAACTGCGCACCCAGGATCGATGCAACACATTTCTACCCTTTTCTTTAGCGATGGTGATGTTAGCTGTGGGTATGATGTTGCTTTTCATATTCTGTTTTATTTCGCATGCTAACGTTTGTTTGGTTAAATTTTGCTCGATTCTCTTCTCTTGAGCAGGGCTGCCGTTTTGAAAATTCCAATGGGAGTATTTTAGACGTTTGCAGGGGAGTATTTTGTGTCTGAGAGGAGTACAAAACAGAAACAATACAATTCCAACATCAAGCTCAATATAGACGACCACCAATTTTGGGAAAAATCGTTATGAGCGACGAAGCATACTACGACTTGGCTGGCTTTGTTAATAAACAGAATAGCCGCTATTGGGGCACCAAAAACCACTTCACCCTCGTAGAGTAACTGCATGCTGCCCTATTTGGGCCGGGGGCATCAGTAGTGATATCGAGTGGCTCCATGATCCCCTGATTTGAACCCTCCCGATTTCTTCATATGGGGGTACTTGAAGGAAAAGGAAAAGGTGCACACCAACAAACCAACCACAATCTTGATGCTTAAGGACAACATTCGAAATAAAATTGCCTTGTAACACCAGATTGTGCTTAAAAGAGCCCGCCTTTGTGCCATGGCCAGCGCTAGCCACTTAATCAACATCATATTCCGTATATAATTTCATTGGAAAGCTATTTAAAAAAAGACATCAGCCTGGGACATAGAAATCACCCTGTATTTGGATTTAACATTTGGAAAATTTAGTATTTTAACAAAGTACTATTCACTGAAGAAAAGGTACTCAAAAAAAATTGCAGTTGAGGAGTACAATCAAGACGAGGGGAGCACGGGAGTACTGTCTTTGAGAGAGTAGTACGAATACTCCCTTAGTACTCACTTCGGCAGCCCTGCTCTTGAGTATTGATGTTAGTTTTTGTTCGATTTCGATGTGCTCTATATTTGTAGAACTCTGAAGCGAAAGCAAAAAGCAATACAACACTAGTCGTTTTTTTTTCCAAGCCTATATAGGCTAAACATGTTTCAGCAGCATGTTTACCATGTTAAATAAGGAATTATCCAGTCTTATTTTTACTCTGAAATCTTTTTCGAAGTCTATACGGGTTACAAAAAAAAAAAGCACGCCTACTAATCATTGTTCATTCGCATTTTGGCAGTAGTAAGATGTGCATGTCGTTCTTTTAACCAAAGTATATAAGAGAAAAATATGACCTGTCGATGCGCTATTGAAAAATGATTGGAGAAACCATATTCAATTCAATTCAATTCAATTAAATTTATTATAATTACTATTCGGAAGTACAAGTAAGATTCAAGTCTTTTATAGTACATTATAAAGTTAAATATTGACATTGGTTATTTACAATTATAATTATAACTAACTTATAACTAATAGGCAGAAAAAGGGGAGATATGTACATATGTTTGTATTGAAATTTGTTTATTATTATATTAATTAAAAGGAAAATTGTGGATAGGGAAATAAAAGAAAGGGGCAAGGAAAATGTATATATGTAGATCATTATATATTTACGAGTATTAAGGCTGATTGAAATATTTCAAAATTTCTGTCTTGAATGGTTTTGTTCCAGATATTTGTTTCACATGCGTGGGAAGTGAATTCGCAATTAAATTTGGAAGAAAAACTGGAAATAATTAGTTCTGGAAGGCCAACACTGTCTCTTCCGGATTTGATTTGTAAGGTGGAAATTAAAAGTAAATCTTTTAGTAGACATTTTCAGTTTTTTAACTATGAAGAAAAATTTTGGTTGTGTGGTTTGTTTGGTTGGCCTTGTTTACTTCACGTCCTCGTCGTGGTCCTGGAGAAAACTGAGAATAGACGTTATTATCTAACAAAAAAAAAAAGGAGAACACCCTGATTAGAACATCACGGCACGTCCCTGAGACCTAGTATCCACTGGAATACGGAAATGGTATTGCAAAGACCAAACATTTTCGTCAGTGGACAAGAAGCGCAGCATCAGCAACAGGCCATCTGACGCGGGAATGCTTGATCGCATGTTCCTGTCGGCTTTTTGAATTCGCGGTTTTACCAAACTTAGTAGATGACCAAATTGGTCGGTCGACATGTGAACGAAACCGTGATATAATTCCGGTTTATCGTCACGCTGTTCTAGCAACAATTTTGCGCAAAAGCCTTCAATCCCGCGAAGTCGTACCCAATCTTTGGCCCATTCACAACGAATCCTTTGCACTTGCGCACTCGCTTCTTCGTGGGTTCCATCTTCGTCGTAATTTTCCATCATATCTATTGCTAAAATAGCAATAGCAGCCCATTTTCTTTATTTCGATCATTTGCAAGCGTCCCAACCATATGCGACCGGACGAAAACCTTACATTGCATATGACCGCATAACAATAAATCCGAGGTCTCAAAAGTTTGAAAATTTAGTTTGGTGTGTGTGTAGGTACTTCTTTTTATTTTTATCTTACATTTTGCTTTGGTTGGGTTGTGTTGTGAGTTGTGACAGTTAAATTGTGAAGATAATTATTAGGTCTGTTTAGTAACACGTTACTTTTTGTAATACTTTGTAAAATTACATTGAATCACGTGTTTGTTAACTCGAAAAAATCACGGTACATCGCAAGCTGAGAACGAAATGAGAGCATAAAAAATAAAGAACGATGAAATTGTACGCAACATCTTTTTCTTGTGATGAGCTGGACAACTCTGTCAAATCAGGCCATCTGACAGTTTGTGAAATTTCATAAATCTTCATTGTTAGTGAAAAACAAAAACAAATCGAAAGGTTTGACCAAAACTGTGTTTGTTTACTTTTGTGCAAGTTTTCTGTCTTTGAGTTGTCCTCGCTTGTGCACAAAAAAGATACCAAACAGACCTTTTATATGTAATTGTGTAAGTAATCAATCCGTATCCGTAGGCTACCTAGCGGTACACGGAAAGAGTACGTGTCGCCAAGTAATTATAGTCGAAATAGTAGGCTTCTTTGGTAACTTTTTTTTGCACAAGGAATTGAGACCTGTCAAATAGCAAAATCCTCTCAAAGATAGAAAACTTGGACAAAAGCTACCAATTGCTTTTAAACACTTGGTAAAACAAATTGAGAGCCATGAAACTGTCATGATTCTATGAAAGTTTACATAGTAGGTTCGCGTACTTTTTGCACTTAATATGGGTTTTCTGTCAAATCTCGAAGAGTGGGGTTAAAATTCTCTCAAAGACAGAAGCATCACGAAAAATTAATCGAACGCGTTAAGCACCAATAAAATGAAGAATGCATGTGATTTGACAGATTTGACTGTTGTCATAATATACCCCAAAAAAATTTCTTGGACTAAAATTCGTAGCATGGGGAAATTTCTTACTCTCTCGTCAGCATTCTCTTCTAAGAAAAACTACGAAATTTTTGCGTACGCGAACGGGTTTTCGTTGTTCTTCGTTATTTTTCGTGGATTATCGTTGTTTTGGGAGTGTACGCGAACAGACCTAGTATTTCAAAAACAAGCATGTTACCAAACAGACCTAGTATCCACTGGAATACGGAAATGGTATTGCAAAGATCAAACATTTTCGTCAGTGGACAAGAAGCGCAGCATCAGCAACAGGCCATCTGCCGCGGGAATACTTAATCGCATAGTAGATGACCAAATTGGTCGGTCGACATGCGAACGAAACCGTGATATAATTCTAGCAACAAGCCTTCAGTCCTGCGAAGTCGTACCCAATCTTTGGCCCATTCACGATGAATCCTTTGCACTTGCGCACTCGCTTCTTCGTCATCATTTTCCATCATATCTATTGCCAAAATAGCAATAGCAGACCATTGTCTTTTTGACATTTTTAATATATTTCCGCACTTTAAATTCGCACAAATCACCAACACAATACAGAAAATACAAAACGTCAAAAGATTGATAATGCTCGCAAATCTGCATATGATTGATAATATGTGATCTGCAAATTCTGTCGCATATCGTGTGTCTATTGCTACGTAATCTACATTTAATATTGTCTTTGACGTAGATAACAACACCGCCACCAGGACGACCAGTGCGGTCGGATCGAAAAACCTTATAGCCACCCAGATGACACAGCTCATCACTAAATGAATCCCTAAACCAAGTTTCGGACACACAAACCACATCAACCCCTGATTGCTCAAACAAGTAGCGGAATTCATTGATTTTCGGAAGAAGACTTTGAGCATTAATATGACAGATATGCAGACCGATATTAAGGCGTCTTAATACTTTTAACATAATATAGAGTCTAGAATCCATATCTTGATTTTAGTAGGAGAAATAACACAACTTAACCTTTACAATATAAACAAATATATAATAATTCTCTTATAATGAAGAATAATGAGCTATAATCTAATAATTAAAATGAAAAAAGAAAAGTAATAATAATAATTGGCAGAAAAGCTAATTTCCATCTGTTGAGCTGGCAATTCCGTCAAGATCATCAAAACATTCGACCAATACAGCAGCTTCATCCATTTGACGTGTAATAGGCCTTAGGAGGTGTGTGGAGCGGATAGGACGTTGGATTTTGAATTTGACAGGAAATTGGAGTGTGGACAGGATGTTAGGATAAGAAGTGGAAAGGAAAGAGAAAGGGAGAGACAGCTGAGTGCGAGGGACGTGGCATGCTCGCGATGCTCGACTTCGCTCGCCGGAATTGGCGTGGTTCTTGCCGCCGCACTCAACCAAACCTACTACAAAAAAACATATATCATGCCAAAAAAACTACTACTTACTTTTTTTTTTTCTTCCATAACCAGAAGCGGACGGACGTGCACCACACTGTAAGGCACTGCTGATGTTGATGCAGCGAATGCCATGCCCTCCCGACCATGAAGTCCGATGGCGGGTGTTTGGACTTCCCCGATGAAGCGGATATTGCTGACGTCTCAGACCATTCCTGCCGAATGTTCTTTAGCGCATCCTACCGCACCCCCTGAAATATTGCTTTAGCAATCCATCGGAATCAAACTAACCGTCAAGCTCAAAACAACAAAAACACAAGATATTCATCCTAGGATGTGAATTTAACAATGTTTATTAAATTTGATCTGTATTTATGTTCGAACATTTAAAGTGAAAACAGACTTAACCATATGACAAATAAAAATAATAATAATTTAAGCAAGAAAATTAACAGCTAAGGTGAATTTCTCCGCCCTCCACTTATACTCTGTGCAACCACTTGTATTTAATTGCTACAGACAAAAAAAATATAAACTATTCAGACGTTCCTACCTAAATAGAGCTCTGTTTAGAAGTCTTGTCTTGTAGTGCGAAATGTCGCGGCAAAAGGGTGAGGATGGGAAAAATAACCCTATTACAAAAATTTTAGTAATTCACTATTTGTATGTAAGTATATAATTTATGCTGATGCTACAACACTAAAGGTAAGAACTATCACTCTTGGAAATTTCAATTGCATACATATATTTATGAACGTCAGAAGGACGTTTAACAAAGAAACAAAAAAAAACGTTCATTACAATTGAATGTTTCAAAATATGTGTTCGTATGTAAGGGAATGTATGTATTATGTTACGTATAAGTTAATTATCTAATTTAATTATAGTGCTATATATGCAGTTGTGCACTTTAGTTTTATATATGTACATAAGTACGTAATCACGTATATCGAATTATATACACATATTATGCGTACGTATATGTGTATGTACACCTGTTGCACCTAATTATTAATTTAAATGCAGCTGAGCGGCTTTGGATGCAGTGGGTGCTCAAGGTCACCCCTACGTCCTATATCAACGAAGACGCCTTGATGCTGTTGGAGTAATCTAGTTTCTGGGACGTGAATGTGGGGAGATTTTATATTTTCAGCCCTCGATCAATAAAATTTGTGTGATGAATCTCCTTTTTTTTTTCAAAAAAAAATTTGGGCGGCCACGACTGTAATTTGTTCGTCGGTGACCGCCGAATGGAATATCTCTTTTATTTTGGTAAGTCGCCTAATTGTATACACCGAATTAGTTTTATCTTATCTAAAAGGATTTATTTTCGCTTACCCCAATATAGAATAAATATTCCCACTATAAATAGCACTGCCTTTTTATAGGTCTTTATAATAATTTTTTTTACTTTTCTTTAAAATTATGGCATCTAGTACATGCCTCTCACTATGGTGACCACTGACGATTAACTTCTTTTTCATTTCCAGCAGTCGGTGGAGTGATATGCTGCAATAATGCCCAACCGACGGTTAGGTGGTAAGTATATAATTGAAACCGTTTGCCGCTATTTGAGTCGAATGGATATTCTTCTTTCCCTTTTCTTTTTTTTTTGTGAGAATTAAGAAAATTTCCTTAGTCGGGACAACAAAAATTTCCTTAACAGGGAACAATGGGAACAATGTCTAATACAACAACCACAAGACTTTAGACTTCACAATCGAAGACAATGACGTTTAAGCATTACGCCCATGACACATCAAGCAATGACAGGCATCAGGAAACGAGGTACTAAATAGTTTTATTTTAATTTTATTTATTCTCCATATTTTGCAGGTATTTGGTGACCATAACAAAACTCCGAGCATGGAGGAGGTCTACCGAAGTTATGGGCGGTGCAAGGTCACTAGGAGCTAGGATATAAGCTATGGCGAACGTGGTGAAGAACCCACCCTAAACAAGCCGGGCAACATTTTTGTTTACAGTCGCACAGGTAAGTGTCCCTAACCTCTTCAATTTGCATATTCATTCTATATGCAGGTATTAATGCAATCAATTATATTTAATAATCTTTTCACACATTCTAGGAACACTACCGTACCACCCGATATGTGCAGCTATCCACTTAGGAACTATTCCTCCGCCATCAGGAGGGAAGCAAAATTATAAAGTCTGCTGTGGCAGAACACGGCGCTTTCAGGTAAGTGGGACTTAATTTTATTGTTTGGTTCTAGATTTCCGAGAGTGCATATACTTAAAGGACCTACATATAATTATACTTAAAACAATATAATTGCAGCTAATCGTTTCGTTTTTTTTTTTTTTTTTTTTTTTTTTTTTTAGGAATGAAAATTATTATCACCTGTATGTGCTAGCGTTAGTTTGGGATGGATACGGCCAGGTGAGTGATCAGTATTTTAGATGTACACTTTGTTGCTCGATTGTGTTGTTTTTTTTTCAGGGATTACACCACCGTGCTGAGCTTGTTTTTGCCGTTGAAGCAGCTGGACTGATCCTATTGTGGTAGGGGTTAGTGACCTGACATCCAGTAAACACGTGCACGTGAGTTAGCATGCAAACATATTTACGAACTCTTAGGATACATAATAAATAAGTAAATAAATAGAGCTATGCATAAATGAATCTTCTACTATATCTCGACGAGTACATAAATACATGAATAATAGACTAGGATACGTAACGCGAAGAACTAGACAAATAAATATTAATAAATAACACTGAAAACAGCGTGGATACATGAGTGGATAGATAAGTAGATAAACTATAAATTAATAAATAGATAAATAAATAAATAAGCTATGAATAAATAAATAAACTAAATAAATAAATAAGTAGATAAATAAACTCTATAAATAAATAAATAATCTCTGTAAATAAATATGTAAATTCTATAAATAAATAAATAATCTCTATAAATAAATAAATAAATTCTATAAATAAATATGTAAATATATAAATACTTAAGCTAGATATAAATAAATACGATGAATACATAATTAATAAATAGAATAGGAGAGTATACGTACATACATAATCTTGCCTAATAGATGTGCACACGGAATATCACAGATGGAGAATGTGTACCTAGGTATATATCACAGTTGGAATAGATGTTGTTTTCAGGTACACTATTGCTTTAAGTCTTTCGCGTGGAAGACTCCTATTGTCTTTCCCGCAAGATTCTCTAGTTCGTACATGTTATTGCCGATCCTTTTCACTACGCGACATTTTACATACTTCGGACAGAGTTTTGTTGCGAGGTACTTCGATGTATCACTAAGGATAAAGTTCCGTTTGTACACCTCTTGTCCAGGTACAAAACGTACATTTCGCGAGCGCACGTTATAAGTCTTTGCCGCCTTTTCGTTCGCCTTGCGTATCTGCTCCTTGATTTTCTCTCGTACGCACTGTAGTCTAGCTTGTCGGGAGAGGGTGAGCAACTCGCTATCATCCACCGCGTTTAATCGCTTTGCCAGTTCATAATTACTGCCGTGTGTCATCATGTTGGTACCAAAAAGTGCGAAGTATGGTGACACACCTATGGATGCATGGACAGAACTTCGCAAAGCACAAGCGATTTCGCTGAGGTGGAGATCCCAATCTCGATGGTCATTTTTGATATACGTGCGTATAGCAGCTAGCAACGTTCTATTCACCCTCTCCGACGCATTGGACTGAGGAGAGTAGTTGGCCGTTTTAAAATGTCGGATTCCATACTTTTCCAACAGCGTTTGGAAGTCTTTCGAGACAAATTGTTTGCCGTTGTCGGAGTGTATAATTTGTGGCACTCCGAACATATTGAAGACTTCCTGTACGAGGAATTTAATCACGCTGCTGGTATTGGCGCTTCTTAGTGCCTTGAACAAAACGAATTTGGACAAATGGTCAAGGACTACAAATACAAAGGCGTTACCGGACTTAGTTCTTGGATACGGACCCAAGAAATCAACATAGATTTTCTGGAACGGACGATCGGAACAATAACTCGTACGTATAGGTGGACGTGAAATCTGACTGGTGGACTTACATTGTTTACAGATAACACATTGAGACACATATTTTTTTATCTGAACAGTCATGTTTGGCCAGTAAAAATATTGTCGGATACGTTGCAACGTTTTG
The DNA here is from genome assembly GCA_949775065.1 of Brachyopa scutellaris. Taxonomy (NCBI): domain Eukaryota; kingdom Metazoa; phylum Arthropoda; class Insecta; order Diptera; family Syrphidae; genus Brachyopa; species Brachyopa scutellaris. The sequence continues at coordinate 121,900,062 of OX459112.1, forward strand.
CCTATACCACCATGAGCTGCCTGAGGAGGATTGTGCGCTCGAGAGATTATATCATCGGTTAACCCAGATGGTATCCAAAGATGCCACCTGTGGTCTACCATCGACTCATCTCCCATTAGTGGTAGTGCGCGTTTGTAAACATACTCGTCTACTATTTTAAGATCGGGCAGTTCTTCGGTGTGGTTTCGGATCGTCTCTATGAGAGACTTATATTCATCCGAGCTGAACTCTTCCGAATTTAAGTCGACCAACGGTGCAACGTCTGCGATGCTCAAGCTGTCGACGTAGACTCGAGAAAGAGTGTCTGGTACCACATTGAGTGAGCCTTTGCGGTGCTCTATGTCGAAGTTAAAGGCTTGCAGTTTTAAACTCCACCGTGCCAATCTGCCGTTTAAGTCTTTAAGGCCCATCAGCCAACGCAGGCTGGAATGGTCGGTGATGACTGTGAATGCCATTCCTTCGACATATGGCCTGAATTTTTGCACTGCCATAACCGCTGCCATACACTCTTTCTCGGTCACGCTATAATTTCTTTGGCAACTGTTCAGTTTCTGCGAAAAATAAGAAATAGGGGATTCTTCATCATTGTCATTCTTTTGGAAGAGGACTGCACCTATTCCCGACTCTGAGGCGTCGCATTGAATGAAAAACCGCTTCGAGAAGTCTGGGTGTGTGAGCACCGGCGCGGTTGTCAAAGCCGCTTTGAGACCTTGGAATGCTAACAGTGCTTCCTCGGTCATTACAAATTTTTCTCTTCCTTTCTTCAGCGTGTCCGTGATGGGAGCAGTCAGACTGGAGAAATCCTTGATAAACCGTCTATACCACCCTGCTAGACCAAGCAATCGACGAACCTGTCTGGGTGTTTTTGGTGCCGGAAAATCCGTGATCGCAGCAACCTTATCTGGATCCGTTTTGAGCATCCCACCACCAACTATGAACCCCAAATATTTCAACTCCTTGAAACAAAATTTGGATTTGTTCAAGTTGATGGTGAGATTCGCCCTACGCAAACACTTCGCTACTTCGTCCAGCAGGGTAATGTGGGTTTGGAAATCAGGAGCTACGATGAGCAGGTCATCTAAATACACGAAGACGCGGTCCTTTAGCCGTGATGGGATAACCTTGTCCATAAGCCGACACATTCTTTGAGCAGCATTACACAGTCCAAAGGGCATGACGGTAAATTGGTACAACGGTCTCCCCGGCACCGTAAACGCAGTTTTCTCTCTACTCTGCTTGTCCAGCGGTATCTGCCAAAATGCATCTTTTAAGTCTACACTGCTGATGTAATAGGTGTCCTGTAACCGACTGAGAAGTCCGTCGATGTGGGGGAGGGGATACGCATCTTTTTTCGTAAGGGCGTTCACCTTTCGCGAGTCCAAGCAAAGACGATTTTTGCCTGGCTTACGAATCAACACAACCGGTGAGCACCATGGACTTTCACTCTCCTCCACAACGCCAAGGCTTATCATCCGGTCTACCTCCTCATACAGTAAGGCTTGCACCGCTGGAGAAACAGGGTAGTGACGCTGCTTAACTGGGGCCGCATCTCCTGTATCGATGACGTGCTCTTCCAGCTCCGTCTTTCCGAGACCGTGCTGAGTATAACAAAGAAATCTATGCCTGACCGCTTCCAGCTCGGACTGCTGTTGAAAGGAAAGTTGGTGAGTATTTGGATAACTTGTAACTTCCCGAACTGTAATTCCACTAATTATTTTAGGTGCAATTTGAAACGCTTTCCAAAAGTCGACTCCTAAATAAATCTCCTGATCTAAATTAGGGACGAGGTAAAATGTGATGCGGTGTTCAGAGTCTTTGTACTTAACAGGAGCAATTATCCTTCCGATGATGGACTGATTTGCGCCATCTGCAGTTTTCACTCCGGATCTGTACGCTTGAATGGGTAAGTTTAATGTTTTTACAAAACTCTCACAATCCTTTCCTAAAATGCTGATGCTGGCCCCACTGTCTAATAGACCAAGAACTTCTCTGTCTGCGATCTTAATTTTTGCATATGGTCTTGGGTCAGCAACAGTATCTAGGATTGTCGATGCTATACTTCTCCTAATTTCCTTTCTTATCTTATACCTATTTCTAGCTTTCTTTATCTTATTTGGAATTAATCCTTTACCTCTAAATATCCTATCCCTAGCAATATAATATTCTCTTATTCTAATGTGGAGTGGCTTAAACGCTACACTTTTTCTGATTCCTACATCTATTTCCTTATTTCTTACTAATACTTGAATTGGTCCATTGTCCATTTGTGGACAATGGTCCCTGCCAAACTCGGTCTGCGATTCTACTTCGCTGGTTGTTTTTACTAGGGGGTTTGAGTAGAACGCGACTCCCCCATCTGCATCGTGTTCTTCGGCCTGTTTTCCGAATTGCATCGGCCGCACTTCGGGGTGATAATGCCCTCTTGTCCGCACTTGTAACAAAAGATGTTACGGACTTGCGATGGACAATCGAAAAACGTATGGCCATCTGCTTTGCAATTCCAGCAATTCACAGATTTCGGAGCCGCGAAACGAACTGCGTTTTGTCGAGCCCCAGAATACTGCATTGCAGCAACGTGTTCATTCGAGTATTTTTCTTCTTCATCTTCATACTCAATTTCATGAACCGCGTGTCTGCTTGGAGGCCTATGGTTTTTGGGTGCCTCTACACCAGGAAACGCATTTTCTGCTTCCTTACACGCATATCTCAACTGGTCCATAGTGAAGATTGTCATTGGAAAAATCAATCTTCCCAATTTCCTGTTAAGATTTCTTTTCAAGATGCGGATTAATTCTACTTCAGGTATCTGCACCCTGAGTTGCGATTTCAGCTTCGATACTGAAGCGAAGAAGTCGTCGCATGACTCCCAGTCGCCTTGCCGGCGGTCCATCAGATCGCGCATGATTTCGAAATCCGTCTTCGAATTTCTAAATTGGCGCATAAGCGCTTCGCGCAAAATTACCCAATCTGGCCGATAGTTGGAGCGTTGAAACTCCCAATACCACTCGTAGGCGGCACCTGAGAGCAGTAGGTGGAAGTCTCTCAAAATCTCACCCCAGCTACAGTCATACTGACGCTGAAGTGTCTCTAATCTAAATATGAAATCCTCCACGGTAAGCATGTCCGGTTTTCCTTCAAAAACTATCCCCCATCGATCTACTTTTATTGGGCCACGATTCCCTAAATTCTGGTTGAAGCTAGATGGATGAGTATGCGGACTATACTGCTGCCTACCGGGAGTATTTCTATTTTGTTGTTGTGGGCGGTTATTCTGATAACTATTGGGGTTTCGACTGTGTCTGTTTTTACTAGTACTATCTAAGAGCAGCGCTTCTTGCTCCAAATCGGCTCTCCAACTTCGCACTGGCTGTTGTTGTGGGGGCTGCATTGGATTTCCAACCACTTGTGGATTTGGGGCTGAGGCATGCGCTGGTTCCTCTAATTCTGGAGTTGGCTGTGTAACTATATTAACCTCCCTCATAAATTCTAAGAGGCTATTCCTCATCTCTATTTTCAAATTTTCTGATATTTCGTTTCTTAATGTATCTTTGTAAGACGAGAACGCATTAACTAACGCTAAGTTGATATAGGCTTTCAAATCGGATGGCACTATATTGTTCCCTTCATGTGTGTTTTGATTACCCGTTAGTGACTGATTGTTTTTGTTATTAAATGGCTGTTTATTTTTACTTTCAGATGGATTGTGACTTATGGTTCGATTGGTTATTGTTTGCTGGCTATCATTTTGGACTGCTAATGATGCCGCACCTAACTCACTAACATCACTGTAAGCGGGTGTTGCAACGCTTTCGCTAGAACCACTAAACCTACTCTCTGGTACGGTAACGTTCGATGCCCTGGAACTGGGTCTATCCCTTGAGGTGGATACTATTGGTGGTTGCTGGTCTGCCAAATTATTTGATGTACTAGGTGCACCAGTCAACACATCGAAAGCACCTTGGGGTGGAGGCCACCTTTTATTCGAGGGTGGTGTGCGTGGGAGGTTTGACATTGTGGCAGTATTATTTTCTGTCAATAATCTACTTTGAGATCGGGTGAGTATCCTTTTGTTTTCTACGTCTTTCTTTTTCTTATTTGTATTGTTATTTTTAGATGAACTCATCTCTTGAGAATCTTACACAGAAGAGACAACATTCACCAAATTTGACGCTGAAAACTGGAATCACAACGAATACGGACGAGATTGTTTACCACAGAGAAGATCTATAGAAAAAGGGTAGGTACGAAGTAAATAGCTGAATAAATAAATTAAAGGTGTAATGTAGAAGTATATAGACAATTTTATTCAATTATGTATATTAAGTATATAAATAATTAAATAAATACATGTAATAAATAAGTATAATAAATAATCCTATCTAATTATATATATATGAAAAATATATGGATAAATAAATAAGTATTTATCTGAACAATATATGTAGTGTTCTGTTTCTATTTGGATATGAGTAGGGTAAGTATTAAATGTTATATATGTATATATTTTTGTTTGCTTGTGTGCTTCATTTTAATGCGGGGGTGTTTCGGGCGTCTGTCATCGACGGCTCGATTGTTGACGAAAGCATAATGGTCTGATCTTTCAGCAACATCCAGGATATTAAGACTGCAGACGGACGATTTTTGATTCCCTCCGTGTGGTGGAATATCTAAACATGTAAGTACAAGGACACACAATGTTACATCTTTTCACGCTCCCGCAATTTCATTCTAGCCTTTTATAGCCTTTGATAGAAGACTTGAAGCGATCTATTCCGCAACACACTTAAGAAGACTACTAACTAAACGATGGACTAGTGCTACATGACTTGACAATATAACATCAGACAAGGTCACTAGTTCCATATAACATTCTAGACGATACGATTTGAAAATGAAATTTGAAATTTTAGATAGAATAGTAAAAAGGGACATTTAAATTAGTAATAGAAGAGAGAAGAAGACAAGGACAAACAGGTTCCAATTGTTTTTGTTGTCACCACCAATTATACTCGTCGCAATTCAGTATGGCAATTTGAGACATTCCAGACGAAGACTTACGAGTCCCTTGGTGGTGGCAACAGGAACAATTGTGGACTTACGACAACATATAGGACAGGAAACGGAAGCCCCACGTTGGGCGCCATCTTGTAATAGGCCTTAGGAGGTGTGTGGAGCGGATAGGACGTTGGATTTTGAATTTGACAGGAAATTGGAGTGTGGACAGGATGTTAGGATAAGAAGTGGAAAGGAAAGAGAAAGGGAGAGACAGCTGAGTGCGAGGGACGTGGCATGCTCGCGATGCTCGACTTCGCTCGCCGGAATTGGCGTGGTTCTTGCCCCCGCACTCAACCAAACCTACTACAAAAAAACATATATCATGCCAGAAAAACTACTACTTACTTTTTTTTTTTCTTCCATAACCAGAAGCGGACGGACGTCCACCACACTGTAAGGCACTGCTGATGTTGATGCAGCGAATGCCATGCCCTCCCGACCATGAAGTCCGATGGCGGGTGTTTGGACTTCCCCGATGAAGCGGATATTGCTGACGTCTCAGACCATTCCTGCCGAATGTTCTTTAGCGCATCCTACCGCACCCCCTGAAATATTGCTTTAGCAATCCATCGGAATCAAACTAACCGTCAAGCTCAAAACAACAAAAACACAAGATATTCATCCTAGGATGTGAATTTAACAATGTTTATTAAATTTGATCTGTATTTATGTTCGAACATTTAAAGTGAAAACAGACTTAACCATATGACAAATAAAAATAATAATAATTTAAGCAAGAAAATTAACAGCTAAGGTGAATTTCTCCGCCCTCCACTCTGTGCAACCACTTGTATTTAATTGCTACAGACAAAAAAAATATAAACTATTCAGACGTTCCTACCTAAATAGAGCTCTGTTTAGAAGTCTTGTCTTGTAGTGCGAAATGTCGCGGCAAAAGGGTGAGGATGGGAAAAATAACCCTATTACAAAAATTTTAGTAATTCACTATTTGTATGTAAGTATATAATTTATGCTGATGCTACAACACTAAAGGTAAGAACTATCACTCTTGGAAATTTCAATTGCATACATATATTTATGAACGTCAGAAGGACGTTTAACAAAGAAACAAAAAAAAACGTTCATTACAATTGAATGTTTCAAAATATGTGTTCGTATGTAAGGGAATGTATGTATTATGTTACGTATAAGTTAATTATCTAATTTAATTATAGTGCTATATATGCAGTTGTGCACTTTAGTTTTATATATGTACATAAGTACGTAATCACGTATATCGAATTATATACACATATTATGCGTACGTATATGTGTATGTACACCTGTTGCACCTAATTATTAATTTAAATGCAGCTGAGCGGCTTTGGATGCAGTGGGTGCTCAAGGTCACCCCTACGTCCTATATCAACGAAGACGCCTTGATGCTGTTGGAGTAATCTAGTTTCTGGGACGTGAATGTGGGGAGATTTTATATTTTCAGCCCTCGATCAATAAAATTTGTGTGATGAATCTCCTTTTTTTTTTTCAAAAAAAATTTGGGCGGCCACGACTGTAATTTGTTCGTCGGTGACCGCCGAATGGAATATCTCTTTTATTTTGGTAAGTCGCCTAATTGTATACACCGAATTAGTTTTATCTTATCTAAAAGGATTTATTTTCGCTTACCCCAATATAGAATAAATATTCCCACTATAAATAGCACTGCCTTTTTATAGGTCTTTATAATAATTTTTTTTACTTTTCTTTAAAATTATGGCATCTAGTACATGCCTCTCACTATGGTGACCACTGACGATTAACTTCTTTTTCATTTCCAGCAGTCGGTGGAGTGATATGCTGCAATAATGCCCAACCGACGGTTAGGTGGTAAGTATATAATTGAAACCGTTTGCCGCTATTTGAGTCGAATGGATATTCTTCTTTCCCTTTTCTTTTTTTTTTTGTGAGAATTAAGAAAATTTCCTTAGTCGGGACAACAAAAATTTCCTTAACAGGGAACAATGGGAACAATGTCTAATACAACAACCACAAGACTTTAGACTTCACAATCGAAGACAATGACGTTTAAGCATTACGCCCATGACACATCAAGCAATGACAGGCATCAGGAAACGAGGTACTAAATAGTTTTATTTTAATTTTATTTATTCTCCATATTTTGCAGGTATTTGGTGACCATAACAGACGTTTGAAATATATTACACCGCGTGAAGAGAACACTGATGCAAGTTGTTTACATTTTTTGAGTTTTATAGCAGAGTTTAAAAGTTGTTGGTTATATTTTGTTAAACATTCACGCAGCTTGATGGTACGGCTCGAATCCGTAGTTAATGCCATTTTCCATGAGCTCATTTTCCATCGATAGCAAAACTTGCTTTGTAGTCTCCAGTTCAGCATTTGTGTTTCCTGTATTATTTTCGGTGGTTTTACTTACTATTTCCAAGTTGCTCTGAACGCATTTGGTAAAGTCAATGGAATTAGGGTCAAAAGGGAATATGCCACATTTTCTAATTGCATTTTTTATTATTATTGACCGATCAGATTTGTCCATCACTATTTTTAATAGTCCGCAAAAGTTTGATTTCGTTACCGGTTTACCGTGATTTTCAGGCAAATTACTCCATTCTCTTACAGTTGCTCGGTAATCACTTTTGAGTCCTTTGAAGGCCCCGACGTCGGCAGGCTGCATGATGTGTGTTGTGTTAGGTGGGAGCGAAGATAATATTATTTGGTTGTTCGAGCTTAAAATAACTTCATAAACCCTTTTGGGAAGTGAATCATGAAGTTTCTTTAAATGGTTTAACGAAATGTCACTTCATGCTGCCTTAATTGCAGTAATGAGTGGTTCACTATTGTCAAATTGTTGTCCGTTATCGTAGGCTCTGCGAACCATCCATCCCCACACATTTTCCGTAATATTAAGGGTGATGGCCATCTCTCTCATTTTGCTCGGATATCAAACTTTTAATGCTCTTTGCAGTGTAGATTGGTGTATCATCTTGTTGGAATGTCCAAGATATTGTTGTCCACATATGTTGGGAGAATATACATGGAAGTAACATGTTGGATCTTGCAGCATTGTCATCTTTCATAATTTATAAAAACGTAAATAATGTGAGAGCGAACAAAACCAATGCACATCGACAATTTCTGCATTCTTTGATTGAGCAGTTAGTTACCCCTCAGATCGGAGCAAGGATGAACAATCCAAAGATTATAGGGGTGTTTGATATGACATCGAATTTTTCTTTGGAACACCATTACAACAAAGTATTCCACAACCCAGTGATAGCCAGAAATCACCGGCCCAGTAACGTGCAGAATTTGCAAAGAAAACGACCCAACGCAAAGAAACCCCAGATTTGTATGCACTACATGCAAAGAGCCTGTCTATGTACAGCACTGTATTCTATTACATAAATGCCATAAGTGTGTAAATCAACAAAATACTTTGTGATATCACTATTATGTATAAAAACAACTTTTAACCGCAAACAAAATAATAACATGTCCAAAATAACAAAAAAAAACTTAAATTATTTCATTGTTTTCGAATAATTTCCATACAAAATGTATGAAGGTCCAGCCAGACATTTGATCCTTTGTCCATTGACAGAACGGTTAAAAACTAGTTAAAAAAAAACATTTTATTTCAAAACACATACGCAAGCATACCTACGTGTTTGCTTCTAAACATGATACCTAAATTGATAGACAAAACTACCCAGGTATTCTTAGTTTTTTTATTTGCATAAATCTATATACCTACCCATGAAATCGCTTTACTAATCTAAACTTTGAAATATTTACATATGTACATACATACATAAATCTAATATTATTTAAAATAAGAAGCACTAACAACGAATAAGAATTACATACCTAGACGTACCCAACATACATTATGTACATTCTTATGTACTGCGAGAAAATAAAAAACCATTTTTGTCTCATTATTCCGAATGAAACAGTTTGTTTTCAGCGAAAAATAACCCTAACTTTGCACGAAAAGAGAAAAAAAAGCATTTTCATATCAAGTGCAAACGAACAAAAAACGGAGAAAACGCAAAAAACGAGAAACGAACAAAGAGTTGAAAAAACGAGAAACGAACAAAAGGTAAAAAAAAATTTCTTCTTCTAAGTAAAAAAAATTATTCATCATTTGTTCGCCTACTAGGTCAAAATATATTTTTGCATCGACATTTAATGATAAATGATTGCCAATAATATTTTTATATTCTAGTCTGGCAGCATTTACCCTTGACAATTGTCGATAATACAGCAACATTTACAAACGAAAGTGTATCATAGTGAGAAATAGTCGAACTAATTTTTGGACCACGAAAATTGATCTTGATAAAAAGCAAGATCTCGGATTGTTGTTGTAATGTACACAAACTTATGAGTTGATCTGATCCGGATCAGATCACGGGAATAATAAAACACGGCTAATGTTACAATACAACTGTGCACCTGCACTCACCCCTTCATCTTCACCTTTATAATTCAAAGCAAACCAAAAAATTGGATTCATTTTCAACTCTCCTTGGGCCATTCAGAAATAAAATCTACCCATGCGGAATTTGTTGTTGTTGTGGTGAGTTATTTATAATTTTTCGCTACCTGCTTTTGGTATTGGTGGTGAGTTGCTATATGTTCGTAGCACAGACAATAAGTTATACATTTATTTTCTGTGTTCGTAGCTTATTCTAAAAGCTCGTTTTTCTGTGCTTTTTGATTTCATAGGACACTTTGTTCCATAAGCGTGAGACATCTCTATATAATTGTCTCTGCTATTATGGTTGTACAATACAAATTACTTGTGTTCGCACAGTTTCGTACGTGGTCGTACGAACCCATTCGACTATTATAGTTCAGACTTTAAGTTGACGGTTGAGTTGAACGGTGTATGATCAGCATAAGAAGAGCGTAATATTTACACGAACAACCCTCTCTCAACAGAATGAACTGGAAAAATGCACATTATTGAATTAAAAAATTATGTTTTTGGGATAAAAAGTAGCGCATTGGCTAATCCAGGAGTGATAGAATCCCAAACATCCAAACATCGCACCATCTAAACATCCAAACTTTCACATAGTAGGATAGGATACAGCACTGATCTACGGTTGAACATCGAATGAATTTTAATGAAAAAGTAAATGGAAATGTATAAATGTGCGTGTAATGAATGCGAAGTGTCAGAGTGACCAAAGAAAAAAAAAGGAGACTTAACAGCCGTGTTTTATTATTCCCGTGATCTGATTCGGATCAGATCAACAAATAAGTTTGTCTGCATTACAACAACAATCTGAGATCTTGCTTCTTGTCAAGATCAATTTTCGTGATCCAAAAATTAGTTCGACTATTTCTCACTTTGATACACTTTCGTTTGTGAATATTACTGTATTATCGACAATTGCCAAGGGTAAATGTTGCCAGATTAGAATATAAAAAATATTATTGGCAATCCAAATATCATTTATGTTATTTTGTTCGAATAAATTAATTTTTCTGCTCATAATGATATTTAAGCGATATGAAACTGAAATTATAGCTGCAAAATATTATTCTCATTCGGTATCTGTTAATCAAAATTAACAATTTCCTCCTAAAAAATAAAACAAGCGCATTCAATTTTCATTTAAAGGAAAATATTCATTCGCATGGCAACTTCGCACTAAATGTCAAAATGAACTTAGCTTGTACAATCACCACAACACAGAACTTTGATCTGGTTTGTTTTATTATTCTGATCTGATCCGGATCAGATCACGGGAATAATAAAACACGGCTAACATCTCGTTCTCGACCCCCTAAAGTATACTTGTGTGCTTAAACTCTTCCATCTGTAGAAAGTATAGTTTGGCCATTGTCCGCTTGAAGTCTCCGTTTTGTGTTTTCACCTATGCTACGTGATGAACACCAGCCGTGTTTTATTATTCTCATGATCCTATCCGGATCATCGTTTTACACGCATTACATAAACAAAAGAAGATCTTCCTTTTTTTCGGGATCTCTTTACGTGATCTGGTTTTTGGTTCACACTATTCACCACTAGGTTTCGTTCTGTTTTGTGAGGGTTGGTATGCTGTCAAAGGATTTGTCAAACATGGGTACTGCCAGATCAGAAATTAAAATGTAAATAGAATGCAAAATGCTATTTATTATTCTATCAGTATATACATTTCTGTGCTGTGCTTTCCAACAGGTCAACCTGAATTTTCACCTTTTTTTATTATTTCTGGTAAATATATGTTATTCTAAGATGTTCTGTATATAAATTAATGTGAGGAAACATTTGTTTATGTGTTTAAAACAATAATACATTTTCACAAAACCATACAAATCTGCACAAAAACCGTACAAAAGTCAGCAAATTTGACATAAAAATGACTTCACAGGATGTTTTTTTTACGTTCAGTGTGCATCGGTCGCACTGCCTTAGTGTGTGCTGAAAAACTTATGAAAAATGCAATGAATTTACGGCAGCTGTAAAATATTCTGCATTTACTGTTTCGCTTTATTTTATTTGGCAATATATTATTTTGTAATTTTAATTTGTTTGCTTTTCATTTTATCACATGATAAAAATTTCGCGCGAATACAGAATATCTTATGGTGAAATAATTGAAAACCTAAATGAAAGTTTGCAAAATAAATAAGAAAATTATACTTTTTAGTTTTTTTTGATTTATTTGTTATTTCCTCACATTAATTTTATTTTCTTTTTGTTTTAGAGGTCATTTGGGCCCGTAAAAAAAATCCGAAGGTTGACCTATTGGCAAGCACTTTATTGATGTTTATATTATATTAAACTAGCTGAACCCGGTGCGCTTCGCTCCACCTACCTTTTCAAAATTTGCCCGCGTACTTAGTTATTCGGGTATGATAGAAAGGAAGTACATAGTAGGATGCAATCACTGTTGTTCTATTTTTCAACTCCAATTTCCATTTGTTTTTTTTCTATCTGTCTGTCTATTTGCCTATGTGTCTGTCTATCTATCTGTCTGTCTATTTGCCTATGTGTCTGTCTGTCTGTCTGTCTGTCTGTCTTTCTATCTGTCTGTCTATCTGTCAGTCTATCTATTTATCTATCTATCTGTCTGTCTGTCTGTCTGTCTATCTGTCTGTCTATCTATCTGTCCACCTGTCTGTCTATCTATCTATCTATTTATCTGTCTGTCTGTCTGCATGTCTGTCTGTCTATCTGTCTGATTGTCTATCTATCTGTCTGCCTGCCTGTGTGTCCGCCTGTCTCTTTGTTTGTCTGTCTGTATGTCTGTCTGTCTGTCTATCTGTCTGTCTGTCTGTCTGTCTGTCTGCCAATCTACCTGTCTGTCTGTCTATCTGTATGTATGTCTGTCTGTCTATCTGTCTATTTTAATTGACCAAAATGATTCATATTCACATTTCACCTGAAATTACGACTTTTAGTATAGTTTTCTCTTTTCGTACTGAACATACATATATTTTGAATATGATCCTTTTTGGGCCATAAATATAGAAGTTGTTAATAACTTGACTGCAGCGCCACCCAGCGAGCGGAATTATATCCTATCATCGTCGATGGTGTGTGCACAACAACTCAGCAAAATTTCATCACAATCGGATGAACGATGCGCGTTCGTTATAAATTCATCCAAATTGGTTTTGCAGGTCAACATATTGTTATTCTTTTAGTTAATATGAGTCGTTGAATCAACATTTATGTATATTGTGAATATAAGCCTTTTTGGTCCAAAAATATAGAAGTTAGTAATAACTTGACTCCAGCGCCACCTATCGGGTCCAGATTTTATAATTTTCTATTTTGGCACTGAACCAACATATATTGTGAATATGAGCCTTTTTGGTTCATAAATAGAGAAGTTAGTAATAACTTGACTACAGCGCCACCTATCGAATCCAAATTTTAAAATTTTCTCTTCTGGTACTGAACCAACATATGTTGTGAATATGAGCCTTTTTGGTCCATTAATATAGAAGTTGTTCAGCGCCACCTAGCGAGCAGATTTTTAGCCTATCATCTATTCTGATACGCGCACAACACCTCACCAAAGTTCCATCGCAATCAGATGAGCGATGCGCCCTCGTATAGGGTTCGAACATACACACATTCATTTTTATATAATAGATTGGTAATAAATAGTTATCATATTTTGTATATTTTTAGTAAAGAAACTACTTAATTTCATTATATACATCAAAAAAAAATTTTCGCAAATTACAAATGGTAGCTCCGCGTTTTTTTTTAACTTCGCGCCAAACACGAAACTGTCAAATGCAAAAAAAAACAAACATCTCCAGAAGTAAACAATGGAAAACAACCGAAAACGCTGAACTATAATAGTCGAATGGGTTCGTACGACCACGTACGAAACTGTGCAAACACAAGGAATTTGTATTGTACAACCATAATAGCTTCTCGCTTCGATTCGTAAAGTTTTCGTCCACTTTTGCTCACTTACGAAAGGAGCGAATCCATTCGCTCTTTCGTACGAAAATTTGAAATTTGACTGTAACAGCTGGGTAAATGTAAAATTGGAATTTCGGAAATAAAAGGCGTGTTTTTTTTTTGTAACCTATATAGACTTCGAAAAAGCTTTCAGTGCAAAAATAAGACTCGATAATTATTATCCAGGCTAAGGTTTTGTTGTTTTTTAGTTTTACGCCTAGATGTATGCAACACTTTTCTTGTACCGAAGCAAAAATAATTAATTTCAATGGAATTTCCATAGGAAAAAATTAATTTTGAAGCCTCGATATCTCCTAAACTAAGCGATTAATCAATATTTTTGGCATGAGTACGATAAGTTTGGCGCAAAGATTTGACAATGCCATTTTGTAGATCTCGGTGAAATATAAAGTAAAAAATATTAATTAATCGCTTTGTTTAGGAGATATCGAGGTTTCAAAACTAATTTTTTCCTATGGAAATCCCATTGAAATTATTTTTGCTTCGGTACAAACAAAAGTGTTGCATACATCTAGGCGTAAAAGTAACGAAATTGTTTTTAAGGATTTAAGTAAGGAAATTTTATAAACTTTTAGTTAATCGCGCGATTTTTTTAGTTTTATTTTTTCAAAGTCTGATGCTCAGAAACTAAGTTTATAATAATGTCTTTGCTCAAATTTTGAAACCTCGATATCTTCTAAACTAGGCGATTAATAATTTTTTTTTACTTTATATTTCACCGAGATCTACAAAATGGCGTTTTCAAACCTTTGCGGGGAGTATTACGATAACCGGGGCGCCGAAGTTCGATTTCACTAGTTATTTTGCAGAACAAACTAATCGGAAAGAAACTTAACGAAAGCTAGTGCTAAAATTCTTCGTTAAGTTTCCTTCCGAAATGTCCATTGCTCAAGTTGCCCATAATAGGAGAATGCAAACGGAAGCGATTGTCACTGGCGATTGTCAGATTTCAGTCGTTTTGCCCGTGATTTGTTTGTTGTTTTGCAAAATAACTAGTGAAATCGAAAAAAATTACAACCTAACAAAATAAAAATGATCACTTTTTTCGTACATTAATTTATATTTCCATTGAGAAAGCAAATCGTAGTCCTATGTACAAGCCATTTTTTTATGTTCGACGTACATATGGATATGTATGTGTAATGTATTGTACTACATACTTGCAAATGCATGCCTAACAGTATTTAAATGAAATCTAAGAACAATTATTCTTGTAAATGATAATGTTATTAATTGCAAAAAGCAAATAAAACAACACTTCTTTATATCCGAAGTTCCAATTTTAAATTTACCCAGCTGTTACAGTCAAATGTCAAATTTTCGTACGAAAGAGCGAATGGATTCGCTCCTTTCGTAAGTGAGCAAAAGTGGACGAAAACTTAACGAATCGAAGCGAAAAGCTATTATGGTTGTACAATACAAATTCGCTGTGTTCGCACAGTTTCGTACGTGGTCGTACGAACCCATTCGACTATTATAGTTCAGCCTTTAAGTTCAGATAAGAAAATTACAACATACGAGTATGTACACACTTACAAACATACATAATACATTTTTTCAGATCAATTTCAAGGTGGACGAAGCTGAAAAAGCCAAAGAAAGGAAAAATCAAACTATGCAACTATGCTTCTTCGCCCATTGTTTTAATTTACGACAAATGTCAATGTCAAAGTACAAAAGCAGTTGCACCAATCTTTAAAAGTTAAAATTTGAGATGATCTGGAGTCAAATTACCGCATCCGTTAACGAGTAACTCGTTATCGAAATGTGACGATTTTGGATTACCGCTCTCGATATCGAGCACTCGGTATCGAAATTTGAGATGACATCATACGTTAACGAGTGTCATTTTATTCGAAAGCAATCTGGCTGTCGGGTGCGAACAAAAAATTATGTGAGTATTTTAGAATTGATTTTTTGTGGTTTTTGAAATAAACTAATATATAATTATTTAATTAGGGTCAATCTCAACAAAACCAACACAATCCAAAAAAATTGTCTGGCTGAATTTATGGCCAGACATCCAGATTGGCTGAGGTTTCCATTATGAACATTGCGGTAAAAAAAATGTTTATGATTTTTGTTTAAATTGATTTATTTTAAGATATTCTGCATACAAATTTTTGCGAGGAAACTTGTTTTTCTATTGTTTATTTTTTTAAAGATTTTGATTTTCCCTAGGTACATGAATGCATGCAATTCAATTGCAATTTCATTTAAAATTGCAGAAATGGGCGCTATTTGCTACATTTAACAATGGCGACATTGTTCTTCAACATAAACAAATGAAACACAATTGAAATATAGTAGTCATGTGTGATTTGCTCACGGACCAACAGCCATACAGGACCCGGCGACCTATTTAATGAATTCAGTCGATGTCGTCCATAGTTTTTTTTTTTTTTGTAATCGCGCGCAGCGCTCCAGGCACCCAAGTGTTTACATTATTTTTTAATATATGTATATATTTCACTATATTTCCTCATAAAATGACCACTTTCATTCAACAAAATATATATTAATATATTTGTGCTACTTAGACCCTAATAAAAAAAAAATTACCGTTATGTTTATAATGGAAACCCGCTCCAAATATTTCTTGGATTTAACTAAAATAATATTTTTCTATATTTGAATCAACCGGAGAAACGTCACTTTATTAGTTGTAGTGGAATTTTTCTAGTACAATTTTATTTTTATTCGATACGTTTGCTATCGAGTGCCGTCATCCCAATGAGGTTACTCGATCATTCGATAACGAGTCCTACTCACTCACAACGGATGCGGTAATTTGGCCCCTGGATCGTTTTATTTTAAGCACTTGATCGGATTAGGATCATGCGTATAATAAAACACGGCTATCATCTCTGCCTGGATAAGTTGCTACTAGCCGTGTTTTTTTGCACTTATATATAAAAGTGCACAAAAAAACGCGTATCGCCACTTAACGAATCCATCACAAATGACAGATAACTACAACGTTTACATGCAGGGTTGAACTTACATTAGGCGTGTTTCTTTTTTAGTTCAGAGTAGAGCCTGGGTTGTCAAATAAAATATTCGTGTTTTTTTTTAGCTCAGAGGGTTCAGAGTGTGGAACGTAGTGGAACGTGTGTTTCTTTATTCGTTCAGAGCGTGGGCTGAGCGCGCTCGATGCGCTCAGAATAAATTTACTGAGCATCCTGAGTAAAATGCTGAGCGCAGCCAAAACAACATTTGACAGATAGGAAAAAATCGAAAACAATTGAAATTGCGGATGACGATTTTTTGTTATGGGGTAGAAGTTAGTTAATACAATTTAATAATTACATTAATTAATATTAATAACTAGTTTGACTATGCATAAACTTAATTTAAGGTTATAAATGGATGAAAAACAATTTAAGGTTATAAACGATTGAAAAATCATATGACAGCTAAGTGCTCAAGTGTGTTTCAAAATTAAATCAGAGCGCTCAGTGCTCAGACGCGCTCTGAACACAATTAGTTCAGAGTGCGCTCGATTCGCTCAGGCTCTGTTCAGAGCTCAGCTCTTTCACTACCCATGTGAAAGTTATGTAAAAACCAGTTCAACATATTTTTTTTATAAAAAAAGTAATTCATATGAGCAATATCTTGTAAAAACAAGTAAAATTGATAGTTTGAATAATGTTGATTGGTGAAATTTGTATCTTTATATTTTCCATTTACAAATGACGAACTTTGTTAATCATGTACACAAATTAGCTATTATTTACAAACAAAAGCATAAACACGGAAAATAATTATTAGTTATGTTTTTTATGTTATTTTTTTTATCTAAAACTGGGAAACAGTTTGGTAATTTTAGTTATAATGAAATCTGATGTAAATGAAATGAAAGGGAACATTTTCAATTCTAGTGGGAAATTAATGAAAACTAGCACTAAAGAAATCCCATTTAATCCAATCGACACAGCAAAAAGGTAAAATTTTATCCACTTCTGGTAGAAACGTCAAATATTAGCCAGTGGATAAAAAATTAACGCAATTGGCATACGGCCTAAATGATCATTTAAAAATGATGTATGAGTTTGAGTTATGTTATTAAATACTAACACAAGTAATTTATTTTCAATGTACATATTTACTTTTTGTCTGTTGTTGTTTATGAATTTTTGACGCTTTCTTTTATTAAGAAATATGTAGTACCTAAAAATATTGGCGCAAATTTATAGTCGATTAAAGTTCACTTTAAAATTATTTTAGAACGAAACAAAGGTTTTTTGCATAATTATAGTCGTCATAAAGCCCACTTTATCGTTAGCGCCTCGTATTAAACTTAAAATCACCCGGTCCTCGTATTAAATATTTAATATGGAGCTAAACTACTAAGTTTTTTTTATCAAAACTGTTACATACATAAAGTTCGAATAAAATTTCTCATAGGTACGTTACGTTGCAGCATACTAAAAAGTGTCTATTATTGAACAAAAATTAAAGTATGCTTTTAATTTTAAAGTTGCGTTTAACTAATAGTACGGGGTTTACTATAAATTTGCGCCAGTATTTTTGTGAATTTTAAAGAAGCTTTTTTGTTTTTTTCCTTTGATAAATTCAAATATGTATCTTATTCAAATTATGTATGTGGACTCCTTATTAGTCCGAAACACCTTACTGGACACTTTTTACATTTTACCAGCGGCAACGTTGAACTGGACTCGACTGAACTTGAAAAATGCATGTATACCTGGGTTGAGTAGTTGAACTGGGCGCATTCCAGATCTTAGTTGACTAGATTTGCAGTCAATTCCACGGCCTCTGATTGGTCGAGAGCCCGAAAATTGACAGAACAGCTAGTCAATTTTTTTGAGGTCGGGGACTGGATTTTTAGTCAAGAAAATCTTGACTAGCCCACTAACAACCGCCAAGAACAGCTGACTGGTTGGTGTGGTTATACTGTGTGGCTGTTGTTTGCTTGTTACAAAAATACAAATCCAAGTAAATTATGAAGGAGTATTTTTATTTTTTCTATTTTTTATGCAGTTCATATACTGTTGGATTATGTAGAACAATCGACGAACTCAGCAAATCGTTCACAGCAAAAAATGCAACTTGGCCTATGAAATAACTAATTTACATTCCGAACACATGTGTTACACATGTTACTTGCATAAAATGTCATCCTCTAATTCGTGCATTCTTATTTCTAAGTTTGTTTTTGCTCTTCTTTTCTTTAAAAAAACAGATTTGTTGTGCTGCAATAACAATTCTCCAAACAATCCCAAGCGAAAATAGAAAGTAGATAACGTTTTTGACATCTGAACTGTCAACTAGATATGCAGTCAATTTTGGCATTCAAGATCTTAGTTTGACTGCAAATCTAGTCAACTAAGATCTTGAATGCCCCCACTGATATGTAGTCTCTGTGTATGTGTGATCTCTGTTTGTGTTTTTCTTTTCCTTTGTTTGGAGCAAGAAATCATTTGTTTTGATTGCGTTTATGGCTAATTGCGGTCAAAGTGTGTTATTTTATCTGTCAGTATAACAACGTTTTTAACCATTCAACTCCGTGTGAAATACTCAGGTCGAAATATCAGCTGTTTCTTTTTCGCAGCCTGCATGTAAGCATGGTAAATGACACTTGAGCTCTCAGCTGTTGACAAAATTGAAAAAAAAATATTTTGAAGAATCTTATCTTATCTTATTCTTATTAATATATAAATCTCAGTGTGACGCTCTTACCTGTCAATTTTACGATTAGATAAACACAAAAACTAATGCACAAAATGAAGTAAAACTTCGTATTCCAGTTCATTAAAATCCTGTGCCTATTATTGACTGATTTTTAAATTAATTTATTCGCAATATAATTTAAATTAATGCAAAAATAAAAACACTAACAAATGCCACTTTCTTGAAAAATGTCACTTATTCAAACTACGAATACTTACAATCCACACTTGTGGATTGTACGTCTGCTTTTACACTTAAGACTTGTGAGCCTAGACTTTTTTCGAATTTCTCTTTGTTATTTACATCCGTGAGTTTTGTGCTTTTACACTTCAGACTTGTTTCCCTGACTCAAATTTGACATTCTTCTTTTATTTTGCAGTTCTTGTATTGTGCAGATGGCTAGGTGGGAAGCAACACAATGATAAAACGAAGAAGAGAAAAGAAAAACGTCAAAAAGGGTCGCCAAAAACTTTATCTTTTCGAACTTTCTTACTCTTTTGCACCCATGTGAGTCTAGACTCACTACTTCACTAGTCTAATGTCGATTTCGATTGGGCAAAAAAATCACTTTTTTTTTTATCTCGAGCAATTTTTATCGCTCTAGTACAATTTTCATTTTCCAACCGAACAGATCAATCTCGTTTGTTTTCCAACCAACACGAAAAATCTGAAATCTGAGAGCAAAATCTGAAAAGCCCAATCGAAAACGACATAAGTGTAAAAGCAGACTATATATTGGCAGATTGCAAACCTTGGGGTGCGCTCGCGCTGTCTTTGATTCTTTGAACTAAATGACAATGTATGTCGCAATCCACACGTTGACTCATGAATCGCGACTCACACGAGTACGAAAGAGAAGAACGATGAGATAGAAAACAAGCTACCAGGTGAGTCGCGGGCAGAATTTTTCTTGACTCTTTTGACGTTTCTCTTTTACTTGTTCGTTATTTTGCTATTTCGCTGCGCGTAGAGCGCAATTGTTTTGAAAATTACGAAAGAATTTAATTTGACCACCAAAAATTGATGTTTTAAGTAATTATGCATATATGAAATACATCCAAATTTGTATAACACCTAGTACCAAATTACGGGATGCATCAGCCTATTAGCCGCATGAGTAAAATCTATAACTTAAATGTAAACATTCTTGACTTTAATCTTAACAAGATTACACTAAAAAATGTATTGCGTAATGTAGTTCCTCGAACATAAACTCTAATTATGTATATTTGTTCTTATATTTGTTTATTTATTGCTAGTGGTAGTGTTGAAATGTAGCGTAGCCTAAAGCCTAGTACGCTGCTGATGCGAAACGAAATTTTCCTGTGGTCTCCAAATCGAGTGCGAAAAGCTTGCGAAATATCGACGAAAAAAAATGTATGGAGAGTTCAATCAGCTGCTTGAAAATAAAACTGACAGCACAAAAAAAACGAAAAAAAACTAAACACAAACACGAGACCGAAAATACAAAATACGAAAAAAACACAAAAGTCACAATTCCGCAAGGAATTAATGAAAGATTTAAATATATTCTTCAACAAAATCAAAATAACGACACATTTGAAGAGGATTTAATAACATCTTCTGCAACTGTTGTTCTTTCATTGGTTTCTGCCGCACTGGAACTGGGGCCAAAGTAGGTGGTATATTATCCAGGAAATCGTCAGCTTCAAAAATATTCTTTTTCTCTAAAATTTGCACTAGGACTTCACATTTTTACGGTACAAAAACCGTAACACGAAACACAAACATGAAACCGAAAATATAAAATACGAATAAAATGCAAAAGTCAAAATTTCGCAAGGAATTAATATACCGGACAATAAATTCTGTGCGAAAACTGAGTGGAGAGATTTATCTAATACAATCACCATCAGCATAATTTCGCAGCGGAACACCGTACTGCAAAACGAATATCACGACGAAATTTTCCGTTTTCGATTTCGTCGTGTCACTTTTGTATGGGATTTTTCGTTTCGCATCAGCAGCGTACTAGGCTTAACCACTAACACCAGCACTAAATGATGAGCCTGTTGATGCATATTTTGCCCTGGCAAATTTCTGCTTATGGCTGTTGCTTGCATTAAGCACACCATGACACAGATCTGATAGTGTGTTAAAAGTACATAGCATCCAAAGCTACTATTTTATGAAAATTAAAAAATGTATGCAATATTTCTTCATAGAAACTAACAAATACAGAGCTGTAACCATTTTAAAAGCGAAAGAAAAAATAAAAGAGAACTGTCAAATTATGAAAACAGAAATTATAAAAGAGTCGTGACTCAAAAGTCAACGTATGGATGCAAGCGCCTCACCGAATGACAGATGAAAACAGAAAATAAAAAAGAGTCGCGACTCATGAGTCATGAGTCAACGTGTGGATTCCGACTATATATTGTTATTAACACTATAGTTTTTAGACACGGGCGAAGCCGGGCAGGACAGCTAGTAAAATGATAAAGATGGAAAACTCAGGGAATGCACATCCAAATATATTTAATTCCGATAAAAGAAATCATTATCTGAAATAATTAATTTATTGCTCATTGACTTAAACAATCGTCGGCAATAGAATAAATAAGAGATGAAAGAATTGTTTTCGATTGTTCTTTGTTTACGTTTGGGTTTCTCAGGTTGTCAAAAGAATGAATTTCTTCATGGGAATGCATCGTAAAAGAAGAACTGCGTTTGGAATCACTGTTTTTATATCCGCTTAGCTAAGCGGTGATACCGTAAAATGGGGTGACAAGCAATTTTTTTTTTGTTTTGACTGTATTTTCTTTTGTTTTTATCGTACTTTCAATGTGAATATACCAAAACATGAGTCACGGCTCCTATTTTCATTGGCAGTCTCCCCGATGCTGTACAACAAGCCGTTCTTTTTAATTTTGGGCAAAATATGGCTTGTTGCGAGTCACCCAGCCGTTGGGGTGACTAGCGACGCGACGGGGGCGACAATCGACGGTAAAGGGGTGTCAAGCAACTACACTGGAGTGAAAAAAAAAAACAAACTTATTAAAATTCAAGTTTAAGAGTTTTAAGATCCACTTTAAGCTGCAATCTGAAAAAAATTCATCAAGTAATATAAATAATGCAAAGCAAATATATTTTTCTTCATAAAAGTGCAACTTTAATAGCTTTGAATAGTTATAAAAACAAAAAAAAAGAATTCAAATTAAATAAATGATGATTGCGTTCTTCACCCTATTGTAGTTGCTAGTCAACCCTTTCCCGTCGCTAGTCACCCCCTTCTCGTCGCTTGTCACCCTGTTTTTGTCAAAAAAATGTATGATTTCAAACTTTAGATTAAATAATATGTTTTCTTCTACTTTTTTTAATTAATCTGCTTAATAATCAAATAGACTCTGCCGCTAATACAAAATAAAGAATAAATCTTCACTATTTCACACCAAAATTTAAAGAGTTTTCAAACCAACAAAAATCACTTCAAAATATATTCAACACTCAAAGCCAATTTGGCGCGAAAGTAGGTCTGATACTTAATGTTGGAGTTGCCGATATGCAAAAGAATGTATCTTTTTTTGATTTGACCAACAAATTTGTGCCAGTGTGGAATAATGTAGAGCATAGAGTACTGGTTGTTTTTCTACTGGGAATTGTTGCTAGTCACCCTGCAGTTGCTAGACACCCCATTTTACGGTACTATCGCCGCTTGTTTTACTTTTGTTGTATTTTACATGTAAATTTGCAAAATAAGCGTATATACGCGTGCAAAAAAACACGGCTACTATGTTGCCCAAAACACATGTGCAGAGTTCTATACGCAGAGCAATTAGAACATAAATGTTTCAATACGTAAAGCTACATGTAAATTCTGTATGCAGTGCTGTTCTGCAAGATGTCTCTATTTCTAAATTCTCTGCAATCGACAATATTGACACAACTCAAAAGAAAAAAAATACAGTTTGAGGTATTTAGTTTGACCGATGTTTGAAGTTTCATTGTTTATTTATATTTCAAAATGGAAGATAAATGGAATTTGTAAAATAAAATGTATTTCAAATAGGACTGTTACACACATAAAAGCAATGCCACTTTCTGAATTTTTGTGTATTTTGTAATACTCTCATTTTTTCTCAAATCACATCAAAATAATTTTTGCAAAAACAATTGTGATTTTAAATCAGTAGCAGTAAGTGACAGTAGCCGATTCTCTGCACATCAAATAATTTCTGCACGTATGTTCAACCTGCAGTGCTGCGGGCAGTACATGTGTTTTGGGCATGTGACCAAGCGACTATTATGATAATAGCTAGGAGCTAACGGCCAACTCCTTTGGAGTCTTGTTAACATTCTAGTTATATTCTCGATTTGCGAAGGAGTGCGATTTTTTTTATTATGTTTTTGATCCAGCATTAGGTTCGTCTGTAAGAGCCTTTCTTTGTTCCTCTTTGCTCTATCAACTCCGTGTTATTATTGTTTTAAACACATAAACAAATGTTTCCTCACATTAATTCATATACAGAACATCTTAGAATAACCTATATTTACCAGAAATAATAAAAAAAGGTGAAAATTCCGGTTGACCTATTGGAAAGCACAGCACAACAATTTATATACTGATAGAATAATAAATAGCATTTTGCATTCTATTTACATTTTAATTTCTGATCTGGCAATACCCATGTTTGACAAATCCTTTGACAGCATACCAACCTTCACAAACCAAAACGAAACCTAGTGGTGAATAGTGTGAACTAAAAACCAGATAACGTAAAGAGACTTTTTATTGTCGGATAAACTCGTATTTCTTTCATTTCTACCCATTTTAAAATCAACAGAAATAATAGGCGTGTTTTTTTTTAAGCCTATATAGGCTAAACATGTTTCAGCAACATGTTTTCCCTGTAAAATACAACAAGACCTTAGCCTGGATAATTATCCAGGCTTATGCCCTTAGCCGCGATAGAAACCGTGCTACCAAAGCCTTTTTCACAAATTTATCGAAAAATGTTATCGAAAATGTCAAAAATTACATATTGCTTGCTGTTAAAAACAAAACAAAAATATTCCAGAAATAATTTCAGCTGAAGAAAAAATTAAAAAGAAAATTAAAATAGACTAGAAACTGCATTTATTTTTTATTTATTTATTAGAACCAGTACCCATGTTCTGTAACTCTCGCATCGAGAAATTTTTCGACGGAACGCTGTGAATTGAATTAAAATACATTTTCTCGCATTCATCTGTTTCTGTAACTCTCGATGTCGAAAAACTTTTCGCATGAAACAATTTGGAAAAAAATTACTGGAAGGATGCGAGAAAACTTGTTTCTGTAATTTTCACATGGGAAAAGTTTTTCGATTTTTTGTCAAAATTTCTCACTAAGTGTAAGGCATGCGAGAAAGACAGAATGGCCGAGAATAATAATAATAATGATAATAATAACCCCTTCAGGGATAAACCTTGCCGCGGTGAGGTGGCTTTGATGTTTATTTCTGCGAAGCTAAGAGTAATGTTGACTCACGACCACCTATGTCAAAAAGATCGAGGTGGAGAAATGAAACGTAACAAGTTATCCCATAAATAAACATGGAGACACACAATGTTAATAGATTAGAAAGAATGACGCTCCCGAGGTCGTCGGGCACCACCTGGAGCCAGCCCTCGGGCTGACAGCATGAAAGCCGTTGGTGGTCAGATGCCTGTGAGAGCACTGTCAATAGTCATCACCCCAAAAGTGCAAATGTGCTTCCTCGCAAATTGGGAGGCAGAGGTATAGTAAACATAGGTCAATTGCATTACCAACAGCAACTAAATCTGCGAGCCTATTTCCAAAATACACCATTAGACCTATTAAAGGTCATTGCACTGAGCGACAATGAATACTCACCACTGCAGCTCACCTCAGAAGATTTTCCTTGTCCCAATAATTTAGGAATCACTAGTGAGATTATCACAACTTGAAAATCGAAACCCATACATGGAGGCCACTCTCGTGAGCTCCATATGTAATACGTCGACCAACAGGCTTCAAAACCTTTGGCTTATCGAAGAAAACTTGTTTTCTGAAACTGAGAGATTCGTCATCGCCATACAAGACAAAGTCATAGCCACTAGAAATCATCGAAAGATTGTGATCAGGGATGAATTAGAGGACAAGTGCAGACGGTGTGGAGACAACAGCGAAACCATCGAGCACGTCATCTCAGGATGCAGGGCACTTACTAGCCAGAATTACACAAATAGGTACAACGTCGCTCGATTGATAAACCAACAGCTGGCACTGAACAGCGCGTTACTTCAACAGCATACGCTCTACTATAAATACCAGCCCCTTCCTGTGCTAGGAAGTAATCTCTACAAGCTTTATTGGGACCGGTCAATAACTACAGACCAGCATATACCAGCAAACAGACCAGACATAGTTCTGTTTGGCAAGGCAAAAGTTGACAAGTCTCCAAAAACTCCGCACTGGGAATAGAACTTAGGACGACGTATAGCGCAGAGCAAGTGGAAATAACACCTATACTAGTTTCAGCCACGGGCAACGGGCCACCGCGACTTTAAAAAAAACACTGCTTAGAAAGATTGCATCCACAAATACAAAGAGCTGTCTTGTTGAATACCTACACAACAACAAGAGACCGAAGGGCGTAGAACTTGGACAACGCTCCAACAGAGTCTAATCCTTTGGATACATACTCCCGGGATAGGTGTTTCTCAGCCTTTGAGCTGAGAATGAACATACAAATCTCAAATAATAATAAACTATCTGACACAATTTAAGGAATAAAACTCAATTTCATTTTTTTTTTGTTTTATGTCAAATTAATTTTTCCATTGGAAAACGAAACTATTTTTTCAAGTTTTCGACCTCAGTTACAGAAACACTTTTTTTCCAGAGGCGAGAAACACAGGAATTTTTTGTTTCATGAGTTCTCGATGCGAAACTAAGCTGTAGCTCTGATTTCTGTTGAAATCCGAGCCTTTTCACTTTTTCGGTTCAATAAATTTTCACAAAAAAATAAAACAAATTGCAGACATATACAACTGTCATTCTCACAGTGCTACCAAATTTATAGGCGTTTTTTTTGCTAAGCCTATATAGGCTAAAAAAAAAACACGCCTAATTTAAATTCGAAATGACAGCAGAGTTCGGTTGATACCTACCGGTCTTAATATTTCTCTCTCACGTTCATGTCATATTTGACATTTCGATAACATTTTCGATAACTATCGACGAAAAACAGTTTGGTAGCACATTTTTCTATCCAGGCTAAGCACCTAAGACTGGATAATTATCCAGTTTTCGTATGCCTATATAGGCTTAGGTGTTAGTGTAATTAACATGGAAAACATTTTCTAAGCCTATATAGATTTAAAAAAAAACACGCCTTTTGTTTTCATTGAAAGTAAGGCCGGTAGTTATCAAACGCTCATAAATAAGTTGGCGGATAGAATTTTTTTTCGTCAAATTTAATTCAATTAAATAGTAAAATAATGAACATTATTCACTTAATTCATTATAATTTTCTTTTCCTTGTCGGAAGAATTCGTATTTTTTTCTTTTCTAACCATTTTGTAAATCAACAGAAATAATTTAAAATGGAAGTAACAGCAGAGTTCGGTTGATAACTACCGGCCTTAATAATTCTCCCTCACTTCCATGTCATATTTGACATTTCGATAAAATTTTTGATAACTATCGACGAAAAATAGTTTGGTAGCACATTTTTCTATCCAGGCTAAGGACCTAAGACTGGATAATTATCCAGTACCCATGTTCTGTAAAGCTTCCAGTACACGGCATGCCAAAACCGACATACGCATGCCACTCCGACGTCATTCTGACGTCAGAGTATGTTAGAAAAGGTGGCATGCCGTGTACTCGGCATACTTGTGACACTGTCATGCAGTTGGCATGCGTATGTTAGCCACATACCAGACCCAGAATGGCATGTGTACATGACAAAATTGAACTGTCGTGTACTCGGCAAATCATTTTGTTTGTGACTGCATGACAGAATTTTTTGTCATGTGTCATGTGTTTGCCACTACAAATCCACATGCCACGGCGCGAATTTGTGACATGTCATGTACTAGCACATGCCATCATTTTTAGTATGGATTTCGTTTGAGGGCATGCTTATTTGTTGCATATTGGAATTAGAAATCATTTAATAAAATAATTCATTTGAAATCTTTCAATTACTACAATGGTGCCGAATTATTTTTCAAAAAATCCTCTTTAAGTGGACTATAGCAATATCCTGTCCAAATTTCAGACCTTTAGGTTCAGCGGTTTGGTCTGGGCGTTGTCTGTCAACCAGTTAGTGGACTACTTTATATATTAAGAATATGCGTTGTTTCGATGCCATTTTCACATTTTTTCCGTCGTCCTCGCTTCTATGCTGGTCAAATGATACAGATACACGGCCAAATACCAATGACTGCGAAATTTTTTTTTTAATTAAGCAAAACGAAATGCAACTCAATTCTGTTTAGTAAATTTAATACCACACAATACGCACGTCTATTTTTAACAAAAAAAAATACTGTTTTGAAATAATACAAAAATGTCGTGTAATCGGCATATTTTTGTTGTCATGTTCACATGCCAACACATGACAAATCGCCGCTGGCATGTGAACATGACAACTTTGTGACAAAATTGGCATGCCGTGTAGTCGGCATATTTTTAGCACATGACACAATACAACATGTACGACATATTAGGTGTTTGCGCGGAAAATATTGTGACGTCAGAGTGGCATGCGTATGTCGGTTTTGGCATGCCGTGTACTGGTAGCTTAACTCTCGCATCGAGACGGAACGCTGTGAATTGAATAAAAATACATTTTCTCGCATTCATCTGTTTCTGTAACTCTCGATGTCGAAAAACTTTTCGCATGAAACAATTTGGAAAAAAAATTACTGGAAAGAAGCGAGAAAACTTGTTTCTGTAACTTTCACATGGGAAAAGTTTTTCGATTTTTTGTCAAAATTTCTCACTAAGTGTAAAGTGGGAGACAGACTGCTGGTATTGATATTGTTATATTTCTATCTACAGGAGATAGAAAACCCACGACTGGGCTCGAATGT
Source organism: Brachyopa scutellaris (assembly GCA_949775065.1). NCBI lineage: Eukaryota > Metazoa > Arthropoda > Insecta > Diptera > Syrphidae > Brachyopa > Brachyopa scutellaris. The sequence goes on from OX459112.1 coordinate 121,928,320, forward strand.
TACAATATCATGGTATTGCAATACTATGTCCTATACCACATGTCTGTCACTACAATACCACGTTTAAAGCTAGTATACCATGAAACATACCTAGTATTGAAATTCGAAATTTGTTGGTGGTATACCACCTTCTTATTGACTGCAGCGCCGCATTCTCTCTGTTGGCGATTTTTGGTAGCTTCTCTTGCAATAGACGTGTTTTTTTGAAACGTAGCTAGCCAGTCGTTCATTAAAACGATTTCCAGCCAGCCGAACCCAGCTGACTTACCTCCAAGTTGGTGTGTGTGATTTCGGTCATATGTGTGTGATTTCGATCAGCTGTTAAGTGTGAACTGTCAAAGTATTCGGCACTCAACCAAATCGAATTTTTGTTATTTGTTGTGAAAACAATTAATTTCGGTAATTTATTCAATGGATAATTTACATAAAGTGATATGAAATCATAATATAGTGGACTATTTTTGTGAAACACCATTTAGTAATTGAAATTATATGGGATTCACACTAGCGTCCAAATGAGATAATTTTGAGTTTCAAATGAAAAGTGTTCATACCTACTCTTGCTAATTTCGTGAATGGATGCATTCAGTTCCGATCGTAAATCTATGACGGTGCCATGTTATAAAATGTTTTAATATAAAATTATTATAGGTATAACGTATAGTAATAATAATAGTTGAATGTTATTGTTTAACAGTTGGGTAGATAAAGTCGACTATTATATAGCTAACATTGGATAGATGCGGCGCTGCCTCGGGTTAGTATGTTAAAATATCACTTTTCGGGTGGGTTTGGCCACTCCGGGTATTTCAACAATTGTCAGGCACTCACGTGGATATCAAGTCGACTATAGAGCCGACTGTAGAAAAGTGCCCCAATGGGCGCGGAGCTCAAATAAATGGACAGATATTGTGTATGCACGAATCTTATGGCCGACGCTCTTTGGCTCCACATGCAGTTGATCAGAGTGCCTCTACGCGGCGTACAACTTCAATTTCTTTTTTTCAGATAACATCCCATATTTATTAAACCATTCCATGAGATATTTGTGTTTTGTATGTTATTCCATTATATTTTTCGTTTTTATATCACTTTACTTGTGCTGAACGGGGCCAGTAGCTTTGACAATTGTAATCTCAACCACATAGTTCATTTACGGAAATAACTACTAAACACTAAATATCTCCTAAATTAGCGATATATTTTTTTTTTTAGTACTGAATAATTTTTCTTTTGTGTTTAGATCACTAAGATCAATAAGAATCCGTTGTTTAATCTTTGCGAAGCGAAAACTTTAATATTCCCTTATTAATTTGTTCTGTCATTGTCATTCAGAATCATTCAACTGCATTCAAGTTAAGTTTGTTCGATTTTATTTTCACATAATTTTGAACGAATTTCAACGAAATTATGTTGAAATGAGATAACTTCGATGTGTCAATTCGTATGGGAAATTATCTTATTTCGAGCATAATTTGGAAATTCGCAACGAAATTAGCTGTTTTGCCCTGGTGTGAAAACCGTATTATATATATATATACATCTATTTTTATCATATAGTTTACATTAGCCGTGTTTTATTATTTGCATGATCCTATCCGGATCATCGTTTTACACGCATTACAAAAACAAAAGAAGATCTTCCTTTTTATCGGGATCTCCTTACGTGATCTGGTTTTTAGTTCACACTATTCACGACTAGGTTTAGTTTTGTTTTGTGAGGGTTGGTATGCTGTCAAAACATGGTGAAACAGCGGTATTGCCAGATCAGAAATTAAAATGTAAAAAGGATGCAAAATGCTATTTATTATTCAATCAGTTTATAAATTGTTGGGCTGTGCTTCCCAATAGGTCAACCTGAATTTTCACCTTTTTATTATTTCTAATAAATATATGTTAATCTAAGATGTTCTGTATATGAATTGATGTGAGGAAACATTTGTTTATGTGTTTAAAACAATAATAAATTTTTTACAAACCCATACAAATCTGCACAAAAACCGTACAAATGTAAGCAAATTTGACATAAAAATGACTTGACAGGCTGTTTTTATTGCGCTCCGCCCCGCCTTAGTCTGTGCTGAACAACTTATGAAAAATGTAATGAATTTACGGCAACTATAAGTTTATTTCACCATAAAATATTTTGCACTTACTGTTTCGCTTTATTTTATTTGGCAATATATTATTTTGTATTTTTAATTTGTTTGTTTTTCATTTTATCACATGTAAAAAATCCGCGCGAATGCAGAATATTTTATGATGAAATAATTACAAACCTAAATGAAAGTTTGCCAAATAGATAAGAAAATTATATATTTCAGTTTTTCGAAGTTAGAATTTCTAAAATTTCAAAAAATTTTTTTTTGATTTATTTGTTAAGCAGCAAATACACGATACAATCGTTCTACAATGCTTGTATGCAATTTGCGGTTGTATGCGACGATTATATCGTGTGTTAGCTAGCTTACGACGGTTGTACCGATATCGCACGGTTGTGCGCTTTGATTCGAAAACCTGCGGTTGGATGCGCCGTTGTATGGAAATCGCACGCAGATTGTATAGTGTGTGTGCTACTTACAACGGTTGTACTGAAATTGTACAACCCGCGGTTGTACAACGATTATGTCGTGTATTTCCAGCTTTATTTCATTAATTTTTTTTTTTTTTTGTATTGTAGAGGTCATTTGGGGCCTATAAAAAAATTGTTTAAATTCAAAGGTTGACCTATTGGAAAGCAGCCCCTTTATTGATGTTTCATTTAAATTTAAAAGTAAAATATACGATACTTAATTCCATTATATACCTACATCAAAAAATATTTTTTGGAGATTCGCAAATTACAAATGGTAACTCCGCGTTTTTTTTTTAACTTCGCGCCAACCACGAAACTGTCATATGCTACAAAAAAAAAAAACATCTCCAGAAGTAAACAATGGAAAATGACCGAAAATCTTAAGTTCAGATAAGAAAATTACAACATACGAGTATGTACAAATATACAAACATACATAATACATTTTTCCAGATCAATTTCAGGGTGGACGAAGCTGAAAAAGCCAAAGAAAATAGAAATCAAATTCTGCTTCTTCGTCCATTGTTCTAATTTATGACAAATGTCAACGTCAAAGTACAAAAGCAGTTGTACCAATCCTTAAAAGTTAAAATTTGAGATGATCTGGATCGTTTTATTTTAAGCACTTGATCGGATTAGGATCATGCGAATAATAAAACACGGCTAACATCGCCAAAGTCAATAGCCGTGTTTTATTATTCGCATGATCCTAATCCGATCAAGTGCTTAAAATAAAACGATCCAGATCATCTCAAATTTTAACTAAGCCTATATAGTTTTGAAAAAAAAACACGCCTATTATTAAAGAAAGAAAGCAGTGGAGGTTGCACAGAAGCGTAAATTTCTCATTTATTTAATTTCATTTGTAAAACTTATACATACCATATATTATTAGGAAATAAAATACTTATCTTACTGGGAAGAGGCGTTATTATTTGAAACCTTCCACTGAACGAGCAATAACAAATTTTTATTTCGCTTCTTTGAACGAAGAAGTTGATTTCAAGAACGGTGTGGTTATGTCAACAGCACCAGGTTACCAGCAGCAACAAGTCATCTAAGAAGGCGAATGTCAGCGGAGCGCTAGCGCTACAACGAAGTGCAGAACGGAGTGTAAAAGGGGTGAGTGTTTGTACTTTTTTGAATTTGATTTGGGCTAAGGGTCAAGTGTGGTGCAGAGCTAGGATTTAGTCAAAAATATTAAGAACGGTAACTCAGTTAGGAGTAAGATTTTACTGTGTGAAACGGGGAACATAACAGGTTCAGCATATCGCGTCATACCAACTACACGTTCAGGGGCAAACAAGGAACAAGAAGGAGACAGCGATAGTGCAGAGGAGCTAGACATGACCTTGCACGAGTCGACCGCAACTGTTTCACATGAATCGACTTAAGAAAAAAGATTAAACGACATGATTTTTTTTTTACACTGTCAGATCTGTATCGTGATGTGCTTAATACAAGCAACAACCACAAGCAGAGATTTGCCGGGGCAAAATATGCATCAACAGGCTCATCATGGACGGCTTCAACACGAGTATTGAGATTTTTCTGATAAGGTGTCTATACTTGCGAAGCATATTCGAGGTGCGGACGGACAAGACTGTTATAGTGAGAGAGTAACATAAGGATTTTTAAATTTTTTACACCACCTTTTAACGAAACCTAGCATTGAGTTTGATTTATTCACAATGTGGCTTATATGCTCTTTAAAATCAAGTTCAGGGCTAAAATAAACACCCAGGTCCTTAAAACTATAAACCCGACAGAGATGGTGATTAGATATCGAGTAGTTAAATATAGTCGGTACCCGTTTCCTAGAGAATGTCATGGACTGACACTTGAGTGGGCTAAGGTCTAAACCATTTTTACAGCACCAGGTACTGAAGTTATCAATATCTGACTGCAGAAGTCTACAACCATTTATCATTTAAATGTGGGCCTCTTTGACTCCCTTGAGGCACGCCGGATCCTGCTAAGAAGGAGTTTGAAAGAAAACCCCTAAATTAAACCTGATATGACCTCTGGTTGAGTTAAGAGCCAACCCACGAAAAAAAATAATGGGGAAAAACCTAGCGCCTCGAGTTTGTTAATAATTATGTCATTAGAAAGCTGATCAAAAGCTTTGGAGAAATCAGTGTAGACACAGTCCACCTCATGACCATTTTCTAAGGCATTATAACAGTTATGAGAAAATGTTAACAGGTTTGTGACAGTAGACCTGTTTCTGACGAATCCATGTTGTTCTTTACAGATAACACCTCGACAAAGAAAAGTAAGACTATCACACACCACTTGTTCAAATAATTTTGGTATGCATGACAGCTTAGAAATTGGTCTGTAGTTTGTGACAGTATTTCTTTCGCCTTTCTTAAAGACGGGCGTAACGAACGATTGCTTCCAGAAGCTAGGGAAATGTCCAGTTGCTATTGAGAGCAAGCGGCAGAGCAAGGACATCGCTGCATTTTTGCAGGACAATTAGAGGAATGCCGTCTGGACCTGAAGACTAATCATCTTTTAGATATGAAATAAACTTGGAAATAGTCTCCAAGTCAAAGGCAATATTGGTAAAGCCAACTTGCGGAACATCTTTAAGATACTCAATGTATTCATCATCAATACTTAGCGGTACATCGTTAAAAGATTTGCGAAAGTGGTCCGCGAAAGCGTTGCAAATATCGACAGGGTTATTAATAACACTGTTATTATAAGAAAACTCTGCTGGATATCCGTCAGACTTTTTCTTGGAATTAACTAAGCTCCAGAATTGTTTCGGGTTATTCCTAAGTGAGGTTGCCATTGTGCTTATATAGTCATTGTATAAGCTGTTAGAAAGCACTTTGAATTCATCGAAAAATGCAATGTATTTATTAAAGTCATTTGGGTTGAGGCTTTTAATATAATTTTTCCATGCTCTATTTCTTTTATTTCTTAGAGTTTTGAGGTCTTTAGTGTACCAAGGATGGTTCGATATTGCATTTTTCGATAGTTTCGTTGGTATACAACTACTTATACAGTCATTTAGGATACTATAAAAGCATTTTACTGCATCCTCAACATTAGGTGAAACATTAATGTTTTGTAAATTGGAACACCTTATTCTTTCAGACAGTTGCTGATAATTAGCCCGTCGAAAGTCAAAGATATACGAGCCATCATTAGGGTCACTATTATCATAAATATGACAGCTCAAGTCAAAAAGTACATCCAATGGTGGTTGATGTCTATCTATGTTAGTTATGCTTGAACAAGATTCTTGAACAATAGTACTAACAGCGTCAGATGAAAAGACCAAATCGAGAGTTCGATTATTGTAGTTCTTAATACAGCTGATTTGCTGTAAGTCAAAAGACGTAATGGAGTGAAGTGTAATAAGCTCCTGCTGAGCGGAATTAAACGATGCTGTAAGATAGGATCCATCCTCCGATGGAACCCAGATCGTTTGTAGCAAGTTGAAGTCGCCGAGCAATAAAATGCTATTTTCCGAGCAGGATAAGTCATGAATGTATTACAAGATAAGCGAAAGCTCAGAATACAATGATGTATCACTATTAGGAAGAGTGTATGAATTAATGATAAAGACAGTTTTGTCCTCAATACAAATTTTAATACAAACAGTTTCTGTGTTCAAAGGGAAAGGAACATTGATTAAGCTGGAACTGAGGTGAGAACGAACTGCAATAAGCACCCCACCACCCAATCCCGTGCAACTATCCCTATGCGAACTCGGAGTTGAAGAGTTCCGTGGCCAAAATATTGGCGTTTAACCAAGTCTCTGTAAGAACAAAAATGTCATGTGGAAATGCCTGAGAGTTGGCAAAAATATCCGTAGTTTTACTTCGTAACCCTCTTACATTTTGGTAGTAGAGGGACAATCGAGAGTTTTTTGAATTTAAAACCTGCTAGGTGCTGGTATGTCTTTTAGATGCTCGATTGGTGAATACTTTTACGAGAGTATTGGGGGGCCAAATGTCATTTTTGCATAGTGAGTCAAAGATCGAAACAGGGGTAACTATTTTAAAAGATGAAACGAAACTATCCGGCTTACTTATTTTAGTGCACTTTATAGACACTCTATTGGAAATCAAACTTTTAGACAATAGATGATTTACTACATCATCTACAGAAGTGTCGGGCTTAAGCCTAGAAATAAAGACAGAAATAAAGACAGACCCAGGAATCGGGAACAGGTTTGGCTACCGCGTTGGGAGAACTCAGTCGTTTGCTTTCCGTCCAAAGAATAGATCATAGGCAAAAACTATAAGATCTACCGGACTTCGATGGTCGCCCGGAAGACTGGCCAATGTCATTCCAAATGTCTACGCAAGAATATCAGTATATGGATTGTCAAAATTTAATGAGGTTGCAGAAAGCTATCAAGGGTAGGGCGAGAGAGACGGTAGAATTGCTGCTCATTCATAGCAGCAACATTAAGCGTATTATTGAGACTTTGAAAGATCGTTTTGGCAGGCCGGAGATTTTAGTAAAAAGTTAGATAGAAAATATACGAAACTTTCCATCTATTCCAGAAAATCGTATCGAACAGCTGGTGCCAGTTGCAACTAAAGTGCAAAATTTGTCGTCCTTTCTTGAATCCGCACATTATGAGCACCATCTATACAACCCTACGCTTATGAAGGAGCTGTTAAAGAAGCTTCCGGTACAGAGAAGGTTAGACTGGGCTAGGCACGCAATTAGTATTGAACCTAGTGCGATTAAGCATTTTAGTAAGTGATTGCAGGAAGTAGCGGCTATGGTAAATATGGCGTGTGTAGTTTTAGTGAGCCGCCTCAGCAGTCAACGGTTAGGGCAGCTGGTCGGTCAAGGTTTTTTCATGTCAACGAAACGGTTGGTGAGACACGAACGGAAAATGGCTGCAAGTTGTGTTCTGGTCAGCATGATATTTCAAGATGCAAGCGACTATTGGATATGGAATGCGGACAGCGGTGGCGAGTTATTCGGCAGCGGCGATTGTGTTTTAATTGTTTGCGAAGCGATCATCGAAGCACAAATTGTGAACAGCAACATCATTGTGATGTAAGAGGCTGTACGAGAAAGGTGCATAAACTACTACGCGATTCCAGTGGTGCAGTTAGTCAACGGAATGATACGGTTAGGCAGAACAAAGGTGAGCAGGAGGAACACGTATTCACCAACACAGTTATAGAGAACTCCGCAACGAAAATTTTATTCAAGATACTACCGTTTAAGCTGTATGCAGCTAACAATGTGATCAGAACGTATGCGTTTTTTGATGAGGGATCTTCGGTATCTTTGTTGAATAAAAATTAAGCTGCGCTTGGGGCTTCGAGGAAATAAGGAGAATTTAACTTTGCAATAGTTTGGTAACACTAGTGTAACGGAAAATTCATGTAGGGTAGACGTAAGGATATCTGGTGTTCGAATGAATAGTAAGTGCTTCACTCTGAAGAACTTAAGAACTGTCAACGATCTTATGTTACCTATGCAAACACTAAATGCTAATGATCTTCAGTATTGTCACATGAAGAGGCTTCCGATTTTCAGCTATGAAGGCATAACCCCGGAGCTATGGATCGGCATCGACAACGCATATCTAGAAATTTCACGAAAGGTTGCAGCAGATGGATAGAAAGGTCCTGCAGTAGTTTTTACTAAGCTCGGCTGGGTAGTTTACGGTTCATGTAATGAACACGTCGCGGTACAAAACCATCACGTATGTTCTGCAAAGACTGGATTAGCGTCAACGGATAATTTGGAGCAGCTAGTCAACGATTACATAGCAAACGATAGCTTAGGCGTGAGAGAGGTCGAAAGGCACGTCGAATCAACAGAGACTGTCCGAGCAAAGGCGTTGCTGAAAGAAACAACTGTTCGAAAGGGTCATCGTTTCGAAACCGGTTAGTTATGGAAACAAGATGACATTCTCCTTCCATAAAGTCCTGAGCAAGCGGTAAAAAGATTTCTAGAGCTTGAGAGGACGTTTAAGCAGGATAAAAATTTTCACAAGGAATGTCGGCGCATCATAGCGGAACACATAGCAAAGGGGTATGCCAGGAAGCTGAGTGTCGAAGAGGCTACGAGGATGGGGCCACGTGTTTGGTATCTGCCACACTTTGGTGTATATGTATAATCCCAGCAAACCAGGAAAACTGGGAGTGGTGTTTGACGCAGCAGCGGAGGTCAAGGGTATGTCGCTGAATTTAGTTCTACTTACTGGCCCAGACCAACCTCAAGATCTTTTAACAATTTTAATGCAGTTCAAGGAAAAATCCGTCGGTGTGTGCGCAGATATTGTTGAAATGTTCCATCAAGTGAGAATATGCAAAGTAGATCGGGACGCGCAACGCTTTTTGTGGAAAGATACACCAACGGGACCAATCACCGAATATGTAATGATAGCTATGATGTTCGGGCCTAAGTGCTCACCCTGTTCCGCTAAATTCGTGAGGGACCAGAATGCGTTGGATTTTGAGGATAATATAATAATATTAAAGAATCATTATGTAGATGATTACGTTTGTTGTTTGGCTAATGAGACGAAAACCATAAGTGTAACTAAAAGGTAGTGTAGATTCACAAACAAGGTGGTTTCGAGTTGTTTGTTTCGAACTCGAAAGTCGTAAGTCAAAGGTTTAACGATGCCGAAGAGAGGAGTTCAATTATAAATCTAGAAATGGGAGATACTGCGAATTTTCCGAAAGTGCTTGGCATGTTTTGGGATACTTCAAGGGACGTTCTCCGTTTTGTAATGGCCTTTGGTAAGATTGATCCGAAACTGCTGAAAGGCGAAAGGCGGCCTACGAAGCGTGAAACATAACAATGTCGGTCTTTGATCCCTTCGGGTTGGCAGCGGAAAAACGATGAAGCAAATGAACTATGGGTGAAGTGGTTGCATAAACTGAAGTAGGTTGAGAGCATTTGTATTCCTCGATACTACAGCGCAGCTTTCTGTGACACGCCGGTGAAACTTCACGTGTTTGCTGATACCAGCGAAACAGCAAACGCCGCCGTGGGTTATTGGAGAATCCCTGTTCATGCAGGGAATCAGAAATTCGAACTGGCATTTGTGACGGGAAAAACAAAGGGCGCACCGCTCAAGGTCACATCAGTCCCGCGTTTAGAATTGCAGTCTGCTGTTTTAGCCGACTTCGTCAAACCATTGTGCAGAGGCATAATATAAAGCCAACCAAGGTAGTGATGTGGAGTGACTCTCGCACAGTTTTATCTTGGATAGCTTCCGATCACAGACGTTACAAGCCTTATGTCGTGCATCGGGTAAATGAAATTTTAGAAGGAAACGAGGTAGTGTGCAAATGGCTGTTTTAACTGAGGATTATAATGCACTATGCACCAGTGGTAAGGTAGACAGAAGCAGCCAGTTATGGAAGCTGACGCCTTGTTTAACCCTTAACTAATGTCGTGGGTCCAGTGGACCCATTGGAATTACATGTTTACCCCCTTCGGGTAGGGGTTAGAATATACCCGAGGTAGGCATGACTGTCGTAAGAGGCGACTAAAATCCAATCTCCGTATACCGAGTGTATAGTGTATACAAAAATGCAATGGACAAAACAAAACGACTAATTACCCCAGGTGGCAGTCCAGCTTTACTGGAAAATCCACCCTCTTCGGAGATCGGCTCTACGGATTCTGGGGAGAGCCATTTATTGCAATCCAATGACCCTTTCACAAGAAGTGCAAGGGTATCTCGATCTCCTCCATCAAGATCGAATAATTCCGGGAAAAGAAGTCCGCCGGGAGCGCCGGAGCGCGAAAATCGGGACTTAGCGAAATACAAAAGCTTTGAGGACGAAAATAAAGTACTCCGAATAAAGCTTAACGAAATGGATCTACTCTATCAAGATCTTAAGAAAGAGATAAATCTATTAAAAGAAGAAAATAAGGTTCTAAAGAACACACAATCGCAGCAAGAGCGCAAATGTGCTCCAGCACTACTGGAAAGTCGGGAATACCACACCGATGAAGAAGAGCTAGCACGCGAAATGAATCGGGTCCCAAAGAAAAGACCTACTAAAAAATGGAGAGCCGGTTCTTCGCCCGAAGTCGAGCCCTCAAATGAAGGAAAGCGTAAAGAACCGCAAGAGAATCAACGTAGAACGCAATTTCGTTTACCGCCACCAATAAACATCGTCGGGATAACGGAATATAATAAGTTGCATAGCCTCCTTAAAGGAACGATAACATCGAAATGTAAGGTTACATCTTTGAGGAATAATGCGTGGAAGATTAACGTCGATCACCATGATGACTACCGAGCAGTGTCCCAGTAACTCAATATCGATAAGATTCAGTGGTATACTTTCGAAATCAAGTCAGAAAAGTCACATCGTGTTGGAGCAAGGGAACTTCACCCCTCATGCACCAAAGAAGAGGTTATGAGCGATCTTAAAGACAAGGGCTTTAAAATTCTTGATGCCGTTAATATCATCAAGAAGAAGAAGCAACAATCTGAAATAGATAAGGACATCTTGGTTAGGCGTGGACTTCCGCTTTTTATGCTATCATTCGATAAATCTGATAGTATCGACGATATGGAGGACTATTCAAGAGTGACAAATACATCAAAAACTATAGTGGACTATATTATAACAAACATGCCAAATATGGCAGTATGTGCCAGACCGGATGAAAAGATTTCAGACCATGAAACTATTGAAATCAATATTAACATAAAAAATGATACAAACGTTAAAGAATACAAGACTGAAATTTTTAAATACCGCAAAGAAGAGTTCAGGCAACAAGTAAGGGAAACAAATTTGACATATGATACGGCAATCACCCTACATACGAACGCAGAAAAAATTGGGACCACTTTAAGAGACATAGTTATAAAATTTATCAATAAAAAGACAGTAAAAATAAACTGTGCATCAAAACAATGGTATAACAATGTCTTAAAAATGATGAAACAGGAAAAGATTAAACTCTATAAAATCGCTAGAATGTCAAATGACGACCAAAGCTGGAATTTATACAAAATGACGCGAAATCAATACAAAGTAAAAATAAATGACGCAAAGAATAAGTACATTAACAACAAAATTAGTAATGCGACAGGACAAAAACAAATGTGGCAGGAAATTAAAAGATTAGTTCTACGAAAAAACAGAAATACAATAAAAAGCGTGATATTTAAAAACGAAGAATTTGAAGATGAAGCAGAAATCGCAAAAAAATTTAACGAATACTTTATTACAAGTGTCAGGGAAATAAGAGACTCAATTAAGGATGTGGAATTTGTTAACAACGTACAACCAACAAGGACCAAATTTACATTTCACCTAATAACTTTGGCAGAGCTAAAAAATATATGCAAATCGCTAAAAAACAAATCAGACTACATGAAAATAAGCCCAAGAATAATATTGGACATATGGGATCTGATGGGGCAAAGCTTAGTAGGACTAGTTAACAAATCACTTCAAGAAGGAGAATTTCCAGCATCATGGAAAGAATCAATGATAACACCCGTGGAAAAAATCACAAATACAAAAAATAGTGAGGAATTTCGACCTATAAACACACTACACACCATGGAAAAAATAATAGAAACAGTAGTGAAACAGCAAATTATGAAATACCTGGAACGGAATAAAATTTTATCAGAATATCAAATAGGATTCCGAAAAAATCACTCATGCGAGGACGCAGTAAACCATGTTATGGAAGAATGGAAAGGTGGTGAAAGGAAACGGATTGTAGCCATGTTCCTAGACTTTAAAAGGGCATTTGAGACCATCGACCGCACAATACTTTTGAAAAAATTATATAATTATGGTATACAAGATAAAGAGCATAGATGGTTTAAGACATTTTTAACAAATAGAACGCAACGAACAAAAGTGAATAACAAAATATCGGACAGTGCCACAGTAGAAATAGGAGTACCTCAAGGTTCAATACTAGGAGCACTTCTGTTCATAATATACATAAATGACATGCCGAAGATGGTAAAACAATGCAAAATCGTACTATACGCAGACGATACACTAGTGTATGCTGAAGGAAGAGATGAGGAAGAATGTAAAAGCAAACTGAATAATGACCTTGAACATCTTCTTAAGTGGCTCAAAATGAACAAATTAAAGCTTAATGAGCAAAAAACAAAATTAATGGGACTAAACATAAACAGTGAAACAAGCATCGAAATTAACGGAAAAACTATAGAGAACGTAAACAGTATCAAATATCTAGGAATCATTACAGACAAAAACCTAGACTTCAATGAACATATCGAGTTCATATGTAAAAAAATCGGGAAAAAAATTGGTTTTTTCAAACAAATCAGAAAGAGAATGAATGATTCTACATTGATAATAGTATATAATACCATAATTAAACCACATTTTGAGTACTGTGCGACGATATTATACACATGCTGCAACCTCGGACAAATGGATAGATTACAAAAGCTACAAAATAAAGCAATGCGAATAATTTTAAAATGCAACAGATACACATCCATCAAATGGATGCTAGAAACCCTTAAGTGGCTAAGCATTAGGCAAAGACTAAAATTAAATACCCTAATGGCTGTCCACAAACTTAAGTATGGAGATGCACCAGACGTCTTAACACGTCCCATCAGGAGAGTGGAAGAGGTACAGCCGTACCAATTACGCAATGCTGATGACTTCAGGGTCAGCTTCCAGAGATCAACACGAGGCCAAAATACATTTTTGCATAAAGGGCTTAATCTATTTAATTCACTACCTAGTAACATAAAACAGAAGCAAACATTAGAATATTTAAAAAAAAATGTGTAGATTTTGTTAAAAATAATACTATATAGCCTTGTGATAATAACTTTATGTTATGTGTTTTCGTTTATTTTCCATGTGAGTGTTTTTTTTATTTATAAACATTTGTTTTCAACGTCGGTCATAATGACAGAATAAAAAATGTATTGATATGTGCCGTTTTGTCTATAGAGTATTTAAAATACTAATATATCATCTTGTTTTTCTCTCAAACGCAGTAGCAGGAGGTTTCCACAGAGCCTAATCCATGGTATCTACCATGGATAGGTACCTTCCGGCAATTGTTCCGAGAAGAATGAAATTCTATTCTATTTCTATATCTACCGAATCAAAACCATATTAAATATCGTGGTCAAAATCGAGCCCATGCGTAGAAATTTAAAAATAATTCCGCACCGCAAACGTTGCCAAGGATTTAATCATACGCAAAATAAAATACTCAAATAAAATACTAAAACCGCTAACTGAGGCAAATCGTAAAATCGGTCAGGAGAACGTAGGCAAACAAAAACCATCGGGTTCAGAGCGGAAAAAGTTGGTGACAGGAGAAAAACCCTCGACTTCTGGTCTTAAGAGAAACGAGAATGAAAAGCCATTAGAAAAGACATCGAGTAATAGCCCTCGGACAGCAGGAATGCAGACTTACGCCCAGGCTGCAGCATCCGAAAAATGAAAAAACCTCGAAATCCCGACGGACCCTGCTTCTCAAGTTTTCTCAATTATTCTCGCGAAACTTCAAGAGCAAATCAAAATAAATAAAATTATTCTCGATAGGTTGGTTAAACCCTAGAGTTATTTACGCAAAACGCGTACTTCACCTAGAATATGAATGAAAAAAGAATGTTAAAAATATGTACTTGGAATGCAAACGGACTTTTGCAAAAACTTGACGAATTGGAAATATTCATGCGAGAAAAAGATATTGACATTTGCTTGATTTCTGAAACTCACGTAAAAAAGAATCGCATTTAAAAATAAAAGGCTATACTGATTACCACGCTTGTCACCCTTGGGGTAAAGTGAGAGGCGGATCTTCCTTGTTTATTAAAGAAGGCATTGGACAATGCGAAGACCTAAAGATAGAGCTTGAAACTCTGCAACTGTGCACAATGCAAGTTAAAAACAGTCAGCGTACTATTAAAATCTCATCTATTTACTGTCCACCACGTTCCGCGCTTGAAAAAAGTTATTTTACTAACTTATTTAAATCGCTGAAACCTATTTTCATTATGGGTGGCGATTTTAACGCGAAACATACGTTCTGGGGCTCTAGATACATCACGCAAAAAGGTAGAATGCTCTATAGGGCAGGTATGGAGTACAGTTGTGATTTCCATTCGACGGGCAAACCGATTACTGGCCAGCTGATACTTTGAAAATACCTGACCTGATCGATTTCTTCATGGTGAACGGAATATCTAACAACCACATAAAAGTTGAAGAAAGCTTTGATCTGTCGTCTGATCATTCCCCAGTTATTTTGACATTGAGCGAAAAACTAGTATATAACCGAGAGCCAGCGAAATTAACTGGTAGACCTAACTGGGAAGGCTTTAGGAACGAAATCGAAGTAAATGTTGAACTGAGCGTACCGCTTACGACACAAGAAAAACGCCGGACAAATACGGTCTAAGATATCCTTCTGAAATAAAAGAATTAATCAGGGAAAAAAGAAAAGCGCGTAAAAGATGGCAACAGAGTCGTGCTCCACAGCATAAAACATATCTGAATCGTCTCTGCAATTTGTTAAAGAATAGCATTAAGGATTTTAAAAATCGTGCGATAGGCTCTTACCTTGAAAGTTTAACAGCGAAAAAAGATTCCAATTATTTCCTTTGGAAAGCCGTAAAAGGCACCAAAAGGCCCAAAATCGCCGCGCCGCCACTTAAAATAAATCAAAATAAATGGGCAAGGGAAGATAAAGAAAAAGCGGATATTTTTGCCGCCCATTTGGAAGAAACCTTTAAACCGAACGATGGTCAAGTGGTTCATGACAATATGAATATATATATACGTATATATAAAACTTAATGAAAACGGCAAATGAGTGCACATACATACATATATATATATTTAAAAATTAAATTAAAATTAAAAAGTGTAAGTGAAAAAGAAGTACACGAAGCAGCCTGGATGCAGTGGCCATTGAATCTACAGTTGCGGTAAAAAGAGGTGAGTCAGATTTGACTGCAATTTTTAAATTTAAACATATATATATAATAAAAGTGCACACATAAAAGAAACTATAGCAGTGAAAACGCCGCGAAAAATATATATATATATAACTATATATATATAAAAGAAAGCGCCACAAAGGCCATACAAAAATATACATATATATACATTTTTGAATTTGAAATTTAAAAGAGCCAATTGCAATACTTAATAGAGTCATTTTTATTTTTGTAAGATATAGTAGAGTCATTATAGAGTTTTTTTTTTGATATATTCGATCATAAGCCTTTGTGAAATTTAAACTAAAATGAATAAAATATTTAATATTATATATATATAAAAACAAAATATATGAATATGGATTTGGTTTAAAAGAGGACGAAATAGCATGAGGATGGTAGGATAAGGGAAGGACAATGAAGCGGAGGAAGTGAGAGATGGTGACTTAAGGGGTTACTGAGGCGAGTCAGGCAACCATGGTAGGGAGGGTAATAGAAAAATTTCTCGCAGCGTCTTAACACCAAGACGCGTAAGACTGGCATGACTTTTGTATGTTGGCCAAAATGGGTCAAGATCCCACCTCCTCCGGCGAGCGAAAGAGGGAACTAGCATGCCAGCACAGACCCCGCATGCAACCAAACGGCCAGCAACAAAATGGTAGTTCCTTCATCTGACGATTTAACGCTCACATCTGCGACGCTTAGAGAACTCGAACGTGAGATCGCGAAACTAAAACCTAAGAAAGCTCCTGCTTATGATTTGATTACCGGAGAAATTCTCAAAGCCTTACCTAGAAAAGCATTAATTAAGCTTCTCCATATTATTAATGCTGCGCTCAGATTAAAACACGTGCCGAGCCAATGGAAAGTTGCGGAAGTCATAATGGTTTTAAAACCAGGAAAACCGTCATATGAAATAAAATCGTATAGACCAATCTCGCTTCTTCCAGTCATATCCAAAATCTTCGACAGGATATTACTAAGGCGTCTTCAACCTTCAAATATCTCATCCCTGACCACCAGTTTGGATTCAGAAGTAAGCATTCGACGATTGACCAGGTGCATAGAATTACTAACGTAATCGAAAAGCACTAGAAGAAAAAAAGATATGCTCAACCGTATTTCTAGACGTCTCGCAAGCCTTTGATAAGGTGTGGCACGATGGCTTGAAATGCAAATTACGACTAGTAATCCCCGTGTACCTATACGAGATTCTGGATTCATATCTCGGGAATAAACTCTTCCGTGTTAGAAATGGGAACGAATACTCAGAACTCAAAGAAATTTCGGCCGGCGTACCGCAAGGAAGCGTTCTGGGGCCGCTTCCTTATCTGTTATATACTCGTGATATACCGAAAGAAGATGGCACTATGCTTGCTACGTTTGCCGACGACACCGCTATCCTAGCAGTAGATAAAACAATCGAGGAAACGACTGCCAAACTGCAAAACGCATTGAATAAAGTAAATTAATGGACGAGGGACTGGCGGATCGCCCTTAACGGAACTAAATCTGTTCACGTGAATTTCACTTATATAAAAATTAATGACTTGCTAATTTTTATAAATTTGGCCCAAATACCCTTTGCAAATGAAGCCATTTACCTGGGAATGACACTCGACGCAAGGTTGAAGTGGAATTCGCACGTGAAAATGAAACGTAAGGAACTAGATATCAAATATAGCGAAATGTACTGGTTGATCGGGAAACATTCCCACCTCAGTACGGAGAACAAACTGCTTTTATACAAGCAAGTGCTAAAGCCGGTGTGGACCTACGGTATACAACTTTGGGGTTGTACCAAGAAAACAAATGCCAATATTTTACAGACCTTTCAAAATAAAGTGCTAAGAGATATTGTCCAAGCACCGTGGTATGCTAGAAACGACGATATCCACAGGTATCTCGGAATTCCGACAATCGAAGCTAAAACTAGAAGCTTCGCGCGAAAACATAGAAACCGATTAATCGGACATGTTAATAATACAGTCCTACTAATTTTGGATGAAAGCAATTTATTGCGCTGTCTACAAAGGACAAACCCTTTCGACTTGGCGAGATAAGGATTAACCGCGTCTAAATTGCGGAGCATGCAGGATCTTTCATTGAAAAGTAACCTGCCAAACGTTTATATTTCGTGATAGAAAAATTGCTTGATAAGTACTATAACTTAGTTGCAGTATCTAACAAATTTATATCGAAGGGTGGTGTTTTTGGTCAGTAAGAATCTGACACTACTATGAGCACGCGCTTGCTATTCTCATAGTGTCTATGGAAGATTTTCACCTACCTTCGGAAAAAAAAAAAATGTTTTTATGATAAGTGTCCTGAGACTTATTAATAAAAGTGCAAATTTGAAATAAAAACGAATGTTCCTGCCGCTAATTTTTTTAAAAATTACATTTGTAATTGTTAAGTTTAAGGTTTGATAAAAAAAAAATATTTAAAAAAATTAATACTTTTATTTTAATCACCGTTTGAAACGGTGGGACCCCACGACTATAGAAGCGTTTTTTTTTCACGACATCAGTTAAAGGTTAAATGAAGCCAGGGTTATTTGTGTAGATGAACGAATAAATTATGCCGTAGCAGTGCCCCAACATACTCGCAAGCCTATGGTGCTTCCAAAAAGGCACCATGTAACTGATCTTATCGTAAACTATTACCATCGTATCTGGAAACATCAAAACGAGTATACAATCACCGCAGAGATCCGGAAAAGGTATTGGATACGTCTTTTCAGGGTTGTAGTTCGACGTATTGCGAACACATGTCCCGTTTGCAAAGTAAGCAAGGCGAAGCCGATTGTACCATTGATGGGCCAGTTGCCAGTGGATTGGCTGACACCATTCGTGAGACGTTCCCTGGAAAAGATCTTCAAGTTAGATCAGCCGAGGTACGAACCAAGTTCGGAGTTATCAAGCGACCAGCCTGCATATTGGCGAAGCTGGATATGGGTGAATCTGATAGTGGGTAGATTCACAGAGGTGGGGTTGTTATGGAGAGTTAATGTTTTAGTTACAATAAATTTCTTAATTTAAAAAAGATCATTGTGAATTGTAAGTGCGCACTCCACTGCGAGGACATATATATTTTTATATATATTTTGTCTGCTTTCAACTGCCATATTTCAAAAATGGCGGCAGATAGAACAATTCTGTTCTCGGATTCGGAAAGGGCAGAAAAAACTACAATAGAATGTTTCTTAGAAAGCTTTGGTTGATTGACTCACCAAATAGCATACGATTGAAAACAGTGTAAAAATGTATGCCATTTGGCATGAAACGGGTTAAAGTGAAAACGCACCGAAATTGAATTAAACACAGGAGAACGACAGCTAAATAGCTATCGTGCTATCACGCTCGCCGAAACGATTGTACTTGACAGATTTTTTTTATTAAGTGAAGTAAACACTTAGTCGATCGGTCGATTGGACGAGAGAATATTTTTATGTCAACGTGAAGCATCGCTATCGTTAACGATATCGAAATCGATGACGACTGTCTTACGTGATGAGGGCCCTGTATAGAGTAATTCATCTGTTATTATATCCTGATTCGTTTTTTGAACTCAATTTACAAACCTTGTGCATTCACCCATAAGCATAACATTCGTCAAAAAAAACAACAACACGTTCGTTCAAACATTCGCAGAAACTTAACATTTTGACGTTTACGTTTCGACATTTGTATTTTGATTGCAAAATAGAAAGGAAAAGTTTTTTTTCCTGCACTCTCTAGTTGATTTTCCAATATTTTTTTAAGAAATGGAAGTAAGAAGGCATATCTGATCTACAAGACTACATCGCCTTTATTTATTGTAAAAATCAAGTTTACAAAAAAACCAACAAAATTGCCCGTGTAAAACCACGCACGCACAAAACGCTGTCGCAATATACATCCAGCTAGAAAGGAAGGCAAGGAAAAAGTTATTGAATTTGTGTGGCTGAAGTGAAAAATGGGAGAATCAATTGCGGCCACAATCCATGAGCATGTATTAGAAGCTTTATTCTCCTATTTAGATTTATGCGACTTAAGAAATTGTTCACTCGTCTGTAAGAAATGGTATCGCTTCCTCAATGATGAAAACAATGATGTTTGGCGGATGCATTGCATACGAAAATTAGCGGAGGAAGCATTAAAATCAGATTTACTGTCTTCAGTGCCCACGTATAAAACAAAACTAAGAGCATTCTATCACGCTTGGAATCCAAATGACTGTTCTAGGAATGTATATATTAAACCAAATGGATTTACACTGCATCGGTAGGATAATCATAATAAATTACATCACGATTGTTTTGATTGGAAATAAGTTTTTTATTCCTTTTTATTTAGTAACCCTGTGGCACAGAGTACCGACGCGGCAAGAAGTAAAATTGGCTTCCGGCAAGGGCGGCACGCATGGGAGATAATATGGGAAGGTCCACTGGGTACAGTGGCAGTGATCGGAATTTCAACAAAAGAAGCAGCGCTACAGTGCCATGGCTATGTAGCGTTATTAGGTTCGGATGACCAAAGTTGGGGTTGGAATCTGGTTGATAATCATTTACTCCACAATGGCGACGCACAGGGCAACTATCCACTACTAAATAATGCGCCAAAGTATCAAGTAAGTACATCTGAATATGCAATTATAGCTTGGTGTTAGGAGTTAGACCCAATTTTCGGAAATATCTTAGTGAAAAGATAGAAAGTGTATAAAAGGTATTAAGAGTGCTAATGTAAAAGTGCGAGGTCGATTAAAAGAAAGTTTCATAACACCATCCATCACGTTGTTGTTATTGGCCAATATTGAATGGCAGGCATATCAGACAGTAAAAAATTGAGTTTGGTTTTGTATGCAAGATCTAACAAAATATCCACTATTATTAGGACAGTCAGGTTCATTCCATGACCATGCTCTTTCAACCAGCACGGTCTTTAATGTCGGCAGAAATCATAAACATACTTTCTTTTGTTGATATATGGACACATAGTACAAATGTCCTGATTGACGTTTAGCGAAATTTAAACGAAAGGTCCAATACAATAACTAACACTTGACATTGTTATAACTTAAAATTAAAACTAATGCTTTTTTAAACGTTAAGGCGTATCTAATTATATCACTTGTATAGTTGAGTTGTAAATTGTTATTATGTTGTTTAAAGTAAATCTATGCTCTTAATGCAATCTATCAGGCAGGTTCCAGAACTCGAGTGAATTCAAATCGATATAGAATTTTCAAATCGAGTGAAATTGATTTTCGTGTTCTATATTTCGATCGATTTGAAGAGTTCTAAATCGTCTTCGAAACGATTTCGAATCAGCTGATTTCTGTCATTCTGTGTAATTGTGAAATTGTGCATTTATTTATTTTTTCCAAATTTTGTTTTTTAACACGTTCGCGGAAGCATGATTTTCGGTTGGGAACGCTAGAATTTTTAGAGATATTTTAGATTATTTTGTGCGAATATTGTATAAGGATAAAAATGATTCCGCAGGTCACAGTGAAGTTAAAATTTGTCTCCGGTAGGATAATAATGCTGGAATATGGAAATATACTGTAATTCTCCTCAGAGTATCCAGTCTTGTCCTATAAGACCTAAAATTATTTGACGGGATATGCCGCCATGACCCGTTACTTTCCTCAACCATTGACGGCATATGCCGTCTTGTCCGCGAACGTGTTAAGTGAAAATTAGTGGAATTATTTTAGTGATTTTATTGTGCAACGTAATTCATTAATTCACGATATTGAAGCCTCAATCTCTGCAGTGCAAACCGAATTCGTTGAAGAAACATCTTTGATAGACGATGGTCCTGGCAAAATTCACAAATTAATCACAATTCACAATAAATAAATAAATTTAAACAAAAATCAAAATCCAAAGGCAAAAACAAATAATTATTTCAGTTGGTCGATATCACACCTTTTCTTTTTGGCGATTTCAATTCGACACCAAAACAGTAAAATCGATATCTAAAACCCGATAACTTGATTTGAATTCACTTCGAAAAAAGTGAAATTGAATTCGATAGCCGTGAAACGTGGAACACCAAAACTCGATTTTGGTCGATTTCAATTTCGATATCGAGTGAAAGCATTGTATATGAAACTTATAGTAATATCATCAAGCAGTTATTTTTAACTGGCTGTCTTCTCGCCAGGTGGCGCTTTTTTTAAAAACCAAACGAAATTGTCTCTCAGAGAAAAAGGGAAAGAATAATGAAAACATAAATAACACAGAAAAATAGAGAATGTGAGAAATCGTGTTCGTGTTCGTGTGAAGGTACATATGCATGTATGTGTAATTCAGTCATTGATGCTATATGGGCAGCTGTGATATATATACGATTTTCTTATTTCATTCATATGTTGGGGTAGGTCGGTAGTTTTTTTTTTTTGGAAATCTACTTTACATTTACATTTCGCTTTCAGCATGAGGAACTTGCAACGTTGCAACATTTGAATTTATCGTATTTCGCTATGGGCATAAGGGATTTGCAACGTTGCAATATTTCATTTGTGGATGTGGATGAGTAGGTGCAGGTGTAGATAAAAAAAAGTAATTTGTTTTTATTCAGTCATTATTTACGCTTTGTAGGTACCTAAGTAAGTTTCGATTAAAATACATACATTTAAGTACATTTTGTCTTGTGAATGCACCTACCCACTGCACTCATTTTGCATCAAAAGATTCTTTTTATATGTATGTACAGCTATGTGCAAAACAAAGCACCATCGGTTATGAAGTCTTATGAAAGTAAAATTGTTAAATCTAATGAGAATTTCGATTTCTTTTTTTATTTATTTATTAAAAGCAAAGTTTAAGTATAATTCAGAAATACAAAAGTTCATTCATTATAACCAAAAATAAAAAATATATACGCATTTAGAGCCCCCGCACACTACAGACTTTCTATCGGCCGATAGTTTGGTCGGGTTGGGCTGGTTAGTGCGCACACTGGGCCGATTAAATAGTCGGGTTGGTAGTGAGTACGCACACTAGACAATCAATCGGCCGACTGTTCTCGAACGATTTCCTATTGCTAGTCGTTAAACACATTTTGCAGAGAATAGTCGCTTAATGGTAGTTAATAAAAAGTGTTCCAGAGAGGTAATCATTGTTTTACGCCCAAATATGTCCATAATTCCATATTTAAATACAAAGAAAAATCCAGAATTTAAAGAAAATAAATTAAAAACTCACAGCAAACTGAGCTAACGAAAAAATCGGCCGACTTTATAGTCTGTAGTGTGCGCACGTAGAAGAGCGCTATACTGATTAAGTAGTCGGCCGATAGTTTGCCGATACTTTAGTTTGAAGGCAATCGTGTAGCCTATCAAACTTATTTATCGGCCGATATCGAATCGTTGTAGTGTGCGCACTCTCATATATTTTCATACTGATTAAGAGCCTGACTAAACTGTCGGCCGACAGAAAGTCTGTAGTGTGCGGGGGCTCTTAAACAAAAAAAGCCAATTCTAACCTGTGCAAAATAATAGCACCAAAAATACAAATTCATAGATAAAATAAACTGTTCGAAGAAATCAAAATGTTGATTAGTTTTAAACTAATGAAGAACTCTAATACTTGGTCACTTGGTCTTATGACCTTTATTTTTAATCACAGCAGCGCAACGTCGTGGCATGAAGTCGACTAATCTTTGACATCGCTCAAGTGGAATATCACTCCACGCAGCTTGCATCGCTTCCCATAACTGCAATTTCCTTTTTGGTTTTGCTTCTTCACATCAGTCGAAAGGTTTTCGATGGGGTTCAGGTCTGTAGACTGAGCCGGCCATTTCATAACTTCAACCTTCGTTGCGAAAAATTCTTTAGCCAATTTCCTGGTATGGTTTGGGCCGTTGTTGCAGATCCCATGTGAAAGGCATATCTTACCATTCTGCGTAAGAGAGCATGATTTGAAGTGCGCCCAATTTAAATGATCGTTTGCAAATTTCTTTCTTTTTTGCAAGTGGACCTTCTTCAACAACTGTGCTTTTCTGGGACCTCTGGCAGGCAAACGGTTTTTCTTCGTATTGTAGAAGTGTCCACTTTAAGATTTAAATCTTCTCTTATTTTAGTTGAGGTGATGAATGGTTTTTTTTTTTTGTCAATCTTATAATGCTTTGTTCATCGCTAAGGGTCAAATTCGCCGTCCTGTCTCTTTTTTCCTCGTGTTGAACATACTTTTTTACGTTTGAAATCATTTTATTAGAGAACCCAACTAGTTCTCTCATAAATTTGTATTTGTTTCCTTCAAAAATAAATTTTCTTATTAGTTCTCGTTTTTCATCGGTACAATGTCAACCGCGACCCATTTCAGGTAGCGGATACGTTTTTTTATGAAATATTAATTTTTAATAATTCAAATATCTTGCCTTCAAATATTTTAATCTGAAAAATATGATTAGCACAGCTAAACAAATTCTAAAACTTTCTAAAGAATGACGCGAGACTATTTCTTTGCACACCACAGATTTAACTTTATTACGTATAGCGGGAATTTATTTAACTTAAAGTTCAATTTCAAGAAGGCTTGTTCTTCCATTATGTAGCTTAACATCAGAGTAATATTTTACAATAGATGCCATATATTTATCCCAGCGAATTAAAAAAGTAAATGCATGACAAGTTCAAAACTTAACTTTGGTGCAATTTGCACATAGCTGTACATACTTATATGTACCTATATAAGCACATATTTTTTCCACATCACCCAGTGGGGTAAAATACGAGATGCGTTTCTTTTATCGGATTTCCGCTGTAGGCCTGCTTGAAGCTTTAGTTTCAGAAAATGACACCAGCAGCGATGAAAGCACAAGTTCTTCTCAGTTGCAGCCTAAACGTAAGAGAACCGACGAACCTGGGCAAAGCATCGATACATCTTTCTGGGAGTGTTATGACGAAGTAGTTACTGAAAACCTTACTAATGATGACAACGGAAATAGCATCGAAATACTTTCGACGTCAAAAAACACCATATCAAGTGACCTTGATAAATACTTGGCCATAAGAACTTCGAAGAGAAATGAAAATCCCTTTGCCTGGTAGTTTGCACATAAAGCTGAATTTCCCCAATGTTTAGTCAAACTCGCTGCTAAGTATTTATCTGCTCCTGCAAGCAGTGCCCATTCGGAAAGGCTTTTTAGTGAAGCAGGACTTGTGTATGAAGAAAAAAGAAACCAACTTCTTCCTAAAAATGCAGAAAAGTTGATATTTCTGCACCACAACTTACCTCTTATAAACTTTTATTATGATTAGTAGTTTTGTATTAAACAAAACATGCTATTGAATATTAATTTTCAATGTTTATTTTTCTGATATCTTAATGAAGAAAGATAAATTTTAGTATATGTATATCTTTTTATTATTATTAGCTTTAAAGAAGAAAATACCTCATTGTTTTTGTTGTAAAAATAAAGAAATTATTAAAAGTTACTTTGCAATGTTCCTTGCTATTTTCTACTCCTATTTTTAGTTATTCGGTATTTGGCCGAATAGTAACGCCTGTTCGGCCCATTTTCACTATTCGCCGAATACCGAATAGTAACCGAATATTCGTTTCAAGACTAATAAAAATCTTTTCTTCCCATCTTTGACACAGAAGTCAAGAACTTTATTATACCTTTCTGATGGATATATCTATCTATATAATGTAGTTGTAAACGCAAGTCGAACCTTTCCACTGCTCTCCTGTAAAATTTAAAAAAAAACAACTTTTGATGTTTTTACTTGTTGCCACAAATTTGTATACCTACATACATATATTTACACAAGCCAATTTTTACACTGTACATACATATTAATTTCTCATCTCACTCTGAAATAAAGCTATCCTCATTCCTCACTGCCGCAGATTCAAAAATCATAATTTGTTTCTTTTCACTCTGCGACTGAAACACAGAAAAAAGCAACACTACACATATTTATAGGTATATACGAGTATGTGTGAAAGTGTGAGTTTTCGTTTCTATAGAAACCGAGATTTTTACTTCGATTCTTCTTTGGTTATTTTATTCTTATTCTCACTTGGAGAGGAATTTGAGTGGTTGTTGTCAATGATAGAAAACAGAAAATCATCGGCCAACTCCTCGTCTGAGGCGCCACCATCGAATTCCTCAAGTGATACTACTATGTCTTTTATATACAATGGTGAAAGTGAAATTCAGAACCTGGCTGTATGAATCGTTTTAAATTGAACAACAGAGAAGCTGCGCGAGAAAATGCTTCAATCGATATCTGTGCGATTTTCTTCGACTGGATATTTTGGATACATTTTGACGCCACTCACAGCAATCGTATCATGTCTCGTATAGCTTTGAAACGGTCGGATAATATCTGTGGCAATAAGTTAAAGTAGCTTATGTCTATTTTGGTAGTTTTTCAGTAGAGCAAAAACAAGATTCAATTACTTTTTTAAAAAAAAAAGTATCTTAGGCCCCGTTCAGACACGACCGAAACCGTGCGGTAGCAACCGCGCGGTTTGAACCGCTGAATATTATAATGTGTTCAGACAGCTGCGATTTGCGGGCGGTTTGCGAGCGGTTTGTGTGCGGTTGTTTACGAAACGTTCTCTAGCTTCAAATATGGAAATCGAAGAAGCAATATGTGTGTGGTTGCTCTTAAAAAAGAAAAGAAAAAGACAGTATTGGGTACACCCAATACTACGTGATCGCTTGTCACATGGGCTATTTGTAACCGCAAATAAACTGAACAGTCTCATATACCATAATAGAACTACAACCGCGCGGTTTCCGCTCGGTTTTCGGGCGGTTGAATTGCGGGAACCGCGCGGTTTGCCAAACCGCGTTATATTTTTACACGAATGGAAGAGACCTACAGTTTTTTGCCGACTCCGAACGGCGAGTTGAGAAGCTCAATCGTGACAAATGATACTTTGATGCTTGTCAGACATTCGAAGGAGGTGGGTGCTGTGAAAAACTTTTAGGTGTTTGCGGCGGGATTCGAACCCAAGACCGCTGGCTCAGTAGCCCGACGCACTAACCAATTGCGCTACGGTGCAACTTGAGAACTTCAGTAAAATATAACTTATGTGAGAATAATGACTTAAGTAACGACTTTTGCCGCGGTAGAATTGGAAAAATAGCTTATGTTATTTTAAGCTACTTCGCAAAATTGGTTTTTGATCAATATGAATTTTTGTAAGTATAGTTTAATTCGACATAAGCTGCTAAAATTAAATTAATTCAATAAGCTTTATAATAGCTTTTGTGATAACTTAAGTGGTTTTAACAAATCGAATAGAAAAAATTTAAAAAAAAATGTTTGTCCAAACGCCTTAAGCTGTTTTGTATTCTTCTATACGTTATTTATTGGCGTAGATGTATGAGAACTAGACCAAAAAAAAGGTAGTAAAATATGCCAAAAAAAATTTGGACAAAAAAACTCGATATTGGCTCATGTCGACATAAGCGATTCTAACTTATTGCCACAGATATAGAGAGATGCTTAATATTTACTAGGAAATTAAAATTGCGTAAATACAAATTATATCAGGTTTGTTTTGTGGCGATTGGTCAGGTTTTACACGCCGAATGTTTTCATGTGCATGTTTCATAATTTCTCTTTAAAACAATCTTCTATAAAGTCGCCCGTCTTTACACGCCAATTGTTTTCAGTGACTATTGTTTGACATTTGTTTTTTTCGTCGCCTTTTACTTTTTTAGATCTAGGTCGTTAGCTATCAACCGCTCATAAGCTAAGAGCCTCATAAACCTATTCCTTTTGAAAGCTTTTTTTAAGTCTATATAGATTTCTAAAAAAAACGCCTTATATCAGAGACACATTGGGCGCATTCCGAAAGTTAGATACTTGCAAATGCAATAATCTAAGTTTTGGAACGGCCCCGCGACAAAATAATTTAGTCGACAGTTCAAATGTCAAAAACGTAGTTTACTTTTCATTTTCGCTCTGAAATTGTTTGGAGAATTGTGATTGCAGCACAAAAAATTAATGTTTTAAAGAAAATAAGAACAAAAACAAACACCAAATATTAATGGACGACTTAGAGGATGAACGATTTGGAGAATTCGTCGATTGTATACGAACTGAATAAAAAATTAATAAAATATGTAAAAATATAAAAATAAAAAATAAAATATTTCATAATTTACTTAAATCTTCATTTTTAGGCGTATTTTTTTCAAATCTATAGACTAAACATGTTTCCGCGACATGTTTTCAATGTAAAATACAACAAAACCTTAGCCTGGATAATTATCCAATCTTATTTTTACTTGGAAAGATTTTTCGAAGTCTACCTATATAGATTTGAAAAAAAAACGCGCCTTTTATAACAAGCAAATAACAGCCACGCAGTACATTCAAACAAATCAGTCAGCTGTTTTCGACGTTTAGTCTAGAATTTCTTGACTAAAATCCAGTCCCCGACCTCAATGAAAGTAGACTAGATGTTCTGTCAATTTTTCGGGCTCTCGACCAATCAGAGGCCGTAAACTACTTGCATTAATTTGCAAGTATCTAAGTTTTGGAATGTGCCCATTATTATTATTGTATTTTATATTGAAAACATGTCGCGGAAACATGTTTAGTCTATAGATTTGAAAAAAAAATACGCCTAAAAACTAAAATTTAAGTAAATTATGAATTATTTTATTTTTTATTTTTATATTTTTATTTTATTAATTTTTTATTCAGTTCGTATACAATCGAAGAACTGTCCAAATCGTTCATCCTCTAAATCGTCCATTAATATTTGGATGTTTGTTTTTGTTCTTATTTTCTTGAAAAAATTAATTTTTGTGCTGCAATCACAATTCTCCAAACAATTTCAGAGCGAAGATGAAAAGTAAACTAAGTTTTGACATTTGAACTGTCGACTCAATTATTTTGTCGCGGGGCCGTTCCGAAACTTAGATTATTGCATTTGCAAGTATCTAACTTTCGGAATGCGCCCATTGTCTCCGGCAGTTATCTTAGATAACTTCGAAATAATTTGAAATCTGCTGTCATTCCAAATTTAAATTATTTTTCTTGACTTTTGAAACGGGTAGAAAAGAAAGAAATCCGAATTTATCAGACAAGGAAGAGAAAATTATAATGAATTAAGTGAACATATTCCTTATTTCACTAATTTTTGAATTGAGAAACACGTTTTTTATCACAATTAAACAAATAACAGAAAAGACTTTTAATTTGAAAAATTTAATTTTATTACAACGTATGGATTTCGGTTTTCAACAGCGGAACCATCATCAGCGAACGACATTATTCCACTATTTACATAACTGAATTGAATTTGACTAAAAAAAATTGTATCCACCAGCATCAATTTCACCATCTACAGCTGTGCTGCATCATCCCCATATTTGCATTGCCATTTGCCACTGACAAGTTCGAAAAAGAGCACAATCGGAAATCCTAAAATTGATTTTCTCATAGTCGAGGTAGCATAGACAAAAACCTATTAGTGGTCGATGAATACCAACCAAAAATTTAAACCTAAGAGCCTCTTAACTTTAAAAGCGATTTATGAGCGGTTGATAACTACCGGTACTAGATTTTTACTAGATGTACCTACGCTCTGTAAATCGAAAACGAAGATAAACCAAAACACAAAACTCAGAACAGCAATAAAAAAAAAACGTCAAAAAACAGGCAACGAAAATCGACCGGTGACTGTCCAGGTTGCTGTTCTTCCATCGCATATCCTTTCTCTTCTCCACTTATGGAATTTCAAAACTTGCACATGAAAACATTCATCGTGTAAATCCTGACTTGGCGAAGTCTCAGTCCGACTACTGAATCGATTCAATTGAACATTGCGCTACTTTTTAAGAGAATTATTTAATGATACCCAGTTTAAAAGACTTCCATTAGCCGTTCATTGAATATAACTGAAAACTGCATGTTCAACTTCATAAATTCGGCGTATTGCATGCAATTGTAGTCAATTTGAATGTTGAACTAGTGTTTGTCCTGATGACGGCTTTAGCTTTAGCGATGAGCTCATGAGTTGTTTCAGAAAAATAAATACTGCCTATAGAGTTTTGTGATCTTTAACGTCTCAGTGGCATTTTTTCGACGTTGTGATTCGCAAGCGTTCTCTAATTGAGGATACCAATAATCATGGACATGGTTTTTCTTACAATACTAAACAATATTATGACGGTAGATGTTACGAAGTATGTACATAATAAAAATGCGACGTATGGACAACCTACTAACTAAACGAGCAGCTAGAGCCCATCACATTGTTTGACCACCTAACCAATGTATCACCTTTTCTTAAATCCCAAAGTAGAAGCGAATCCCTGTTTCCGTATTTTTTCTGTTCTATATACAAAGCAACCTTATATAAAGCTCACCTACAGTTTTAATTATTTTCTACTATAAAGGTAGGCGAACGAATACGGGTTATACTAGACTGTGACGACAACACCCTTTCGTTTGAAAAGAACTACGAATTCCTGGGTGTAGCGTTTAGAGGTAAGCTATTTTATTTTCTTTCATCTCTCATTAAAATTTAATTTTAAACAAACAAAAATCCATTCTTTAAGGCTTACCGGACAAGAAACTCTATCCTACTGTTTCAGCGGTTTACGGTAATACTGAAGTATCCATGGTGTATCTCGGCCCACCATTAGACGGTTAATCAATTATGTCATTTGCAATAGGACTGTATGCGAAAGATTGCAAGGTTTTTTTTTTTTGCTACTCTTGCATATTATCCCAACATTCCGCGATAATTGTCTATACAAGAAAGAAACAAAATCAAATAACAAAAAACAATACAACGGTTAACATTATATATATTTTATATACACATTTGCAGCAGCGTATTTAAAAAACAATACTAGACTGGCAAAAAAAAATACAACCATCAAAAGGAAAACAAACAAACAAAAACATCAAAGTATTTTCTAGTGTAATTATTATGTTTTTTTTTTTTTTATTCTATTTCTTTATTGTGTAATTGTACTTGTTTTTTTTTTTAGTATTT
Source organism: Brachyopa scutellaris (assembly GCA_949775065.1). Taxonomy (NCBI): domain Eukaryota; kingdom Metazoa; phylum Arthropoda; class Insecta; order Diptera; family Syrphidae; genus Brachyopa; species Brachyopa scutellaris. The sequence goes on from OX459112.1 coordinate 121,958,809, forward strand.
TAAAGTGACGAACAAATAGATCCACACATATACTATGATTAATTATACAATATACCTTAGTTCTTAAGTGAAAACAAAACAAATTGAGTCTCATTCATTGTTGCAATATAAATGATTTGATAATTTTATTATTTTTTTGTTTATTATCATAGGATAATTATTAATATGCCAGGCTAGATAAAATTCATTTCAGCACGCATTGTTTTTAAAAAATATATTTATATATTGATTATTGTAAAGTTTAGATTTTGTTCATCTACCTAAACTATATTTTGTGTTAAGCTGTCGTTTTCTTTTTTGTTGTATATTGGTGCTAGTCAATAAATCATCCTCCAAAAAATAAGAAAAGAAAAAAATATTAAGTTCAAAGATGTGAATTTCATTTTGTACAAAAAGTGTATTTTATTCAAATTAATTTAACTAAATAAAAACCAATCACAAGATGATTTCTGTTGTTGTTTTACATCTGTTCGCCTTGCTGTTCGGTATCTTTAGGGACTTAGTGTGAAGTCATCATCATCATCAAAGAGATCTTCGAAATCGTTGTAGAAATCAGCATGGACATGCTTCTCATTGGTCGCCAAGTCCATAAGTATTCCCGAAGAACTGCCAGACTGATGAAAAAATTAAAGGATTATCAAATTTGCAAATGGACTTGATTTGAAGGTCAATCATGCTTCGGATAGAAAGGGGAATTTAAATATTTTAGATTTTACCGCCCTAAACAAGCACATGTTTTTAGGAGCAAGCCATTTCGGATGCTATGAAGCATAATTATTCAGCATTAAATATGTTCGCAGGTTCAAATTCATTAAAACCACCTCTACGCTTGTCCCCACGGTATCACCACACCATACTCGTACGTGTGGCTTGTGCAATAGGGTGGTATCAGGAAAAATCAGCGAATTTCAATTATGTATGTTCTGGTGGACGCAATACATGGGGCATTTTTATGGCAGATGTTTAATTGATAAAAAAGTAATGCTTGAATACATAAACGCGACATTGCATGTATTGAAGCGAGTAATTACTAAACTATAACATTACCTCTTCCAAATCCATAAAACCGGCCCCCTCGGGAAACATTTCATCTGCGGCTAGTGTAGGCTTCATATCTTTGAGTGTTGAATCCGTTTTTAATAAGGTTCTTGTTTTCAAATAGAAGTAGAAAAATTAATTTTTTTACCAAGCCTTTTCTCCTTTCATTCAACTTGGTTCAGTTCTTTGTTGACAATCTACGATTGACACAAGAAACGTCAGATTGAGTGTTCAGAGACGACTTGTGTATGGCTTTCTGTGAATGTATAATATCGAAACGAAATATTTCTTTGGCATTATTACGATAACCGGGGCGCCGAGGTTTGAAAACGCCTCGGTGAAATAAGCACAAAATATAAAATATAAAATATAATATAAAATAAAAAAAATTAATTAATCGCTTGGTTTAGGAGATATCGAGTTTTAAAAATTAAGTTCGCGCGATTTTTTTAGTTTTATTTTTTCAAAGTCTGATTCTCAAAAACTACAATTTCATGAATATCTTTACTCAAATTTTCAAACCTCGATATCTCCTAAAGTAAGCGATTAATCAAAATTTTTTATTTTTATATTTTGTGCTTATTTCACCGAGGTCTACAAAATGGCATTATCGAAACTCGGCGCCCCGGCTATCGTAACTCCCGCAAACTTATCGGTGTCCTGTCAATTAGCCACAATTATTTTGGCATTTAATATTTTGACATCTATAAATGAACACCAAAATAAACCGAAGTTCACGCTGTAGACTTGTTCGCTTTGACAACCTCTCACGGACGGATGAACTCAAAAAGATTTCAAGAAGATTTCGCCGAAATCTCAAAACTTCAAAAGCTCGAAAATGTATGGCGAAACCTCGGGGTTTGGATGAATTTGCCGAAACCTCGTATAGTTATAATAGTGCGTTTACATCGAGCCGAAATCTCGAGATTTCGATGAACATTCACCGAAACATCAGTAACCCGTTTAAGCTGGAAATACACGATACAATCGTTGTACAACCGCGGGTTGTACCAATTTTGGTACAACCGTTGTAAGTAGCATACACACTATACAATCTGCGTGCGATTTCCATACAACGGAGCATCCAACCGCAGGTTTTCGAATCAAAGCGTACAACCGTCGTAAGCTAGCTAACACACGATACAATCGTCGCATACAACTGCAAATTGCATACAACCGTTGTACAACGATTGTATCGAGCATTTGCTGCTTTATAGTACGTTTACACCGAGCCGAAATCTCGAGATTTCGATGAACATTCACCGAAACATCAGTAACCCGTTTACACCGAGTTGAAGAGGTTTCAGCTGTCAATTTTGAAGTGTCTGGCAAAACTAGGGATGGGCAATTGAGAATTAGTTTCATAATCGAATAAAAAGACAATTCGGTGTTAGCAGAAAACAATCGAATAACTATCAAATCGTATTTCAGAAAATTTATTTTACTAGGCGAGTATACTAATTAGCCGATTGTAGAAATGTATGTCTCAATTTATTCATCGTGGTACCAGTGTGACTTTTGAATTTGAATCTGAAATCTGAACGCAAGCAATTTGATATTTAAAATAAAAAGATATCTTCAATATCAATTTAAGTTTATTAACCTCATTTACAATCGAACTATCGCCCAGAACAATCGCGCTAGAACAATCGACTCCTGTCGATTCCTGTCACACATCGGAGCGTTACGCGGTACAATGGTATGAAATCCTATTGCCGTAAATATAGGTGCACACACTGAGGTGGTTTACAATTTTGTACCGCAGCAAGCTACGTTGACCGCGTACCGCCTGTCAAAATTTTATTGAAACTGAAAATAAATCCGATTTTCTTTCATTTGACTCATTCAGAGTATAAAAATATAAGAGAAACGGGTAAAATATGAAAAATATAACAGACAGAGACCGGAGAACAATCGAATTATTCGATTGTTTTCATTCGCAATTGCCCATCTCTAGGCAAACAATTGTTTGTTGACTTTCCTCAGTTGGCGACCAAAATGTTTTTTTTTTGTACTTTTTCGTTGCCCATTGCCTGAAAAGATTAACAAATTATATAAAATAAATATTCTCTTGCAAACTTACCTGTGTCCTGTCAATTGGCCACAATCATTTTGGCATTTAATATTTTGACATCTATTAATGAACACCAAAATAAACCGAAGTTCACGCTGTAGACTTGTTCGCTTTGACAACCTCTCACGGACGGATGAACTCAAAAAGATTTCAAGAATATTTCGCCGAAATCTCGAAATTTCGAAAGCTCGGAAATGTATGGCGAAACCGCGGAGATTTGGATGAATTTGCCGAAATCTCGGGGTTTCGTTTGGTGTAAACGTAGTATAACCGTCAAATCGATCACTTGACAGCGCCACACACGGGTTGATTTCACCACGAACCGACTACGTTGACGGTTGAGTTGAATGGTGTATGGTCAGCATTAGAAGTAAATGAGTTAGAGAATCACCCACAATTGTATCGGTTATTTTTAATGCATTCCGTAAGACAATTTTTGTTAAGTTGAGTTGAAATTTGGTTGAAATTTGAAATTCAGCATTACTGAACACAACTCTGAGGAGAAGAGTTGCCTGTCAACATAAAACCAGGAGGGCGAATCCTCTCTAGAGTTGTGTGGGAATTTTTATGGTATTATGGTAGACAACGCAGTTATGTTTTGATTGCTAGAGCTGTCAAAAACTAACAACTGGGTTTAAGCAGTTGTTCGAGAGTAAATGTTGAGATACGAAAGGTGAAAAATTAACAAAAAGACGTATATCTGACATATGAAATAATGCAATATTATAAATAACGTCATTAAAAAAATGTGTGCAGTTTAAAAGCATATAGTCCGCATCAGTTGAAGAAAACAGTTTTACATCTTTAGCACTCGGAAGTGGTAGTGGTATTGCAATTGCAGTCGAGCGTCCCTGCAATTTTAACAAATCTTTGGTTTCGATTTGAACTATGCAAAATGCTTCTGTGTTCAGTACAAAAACACTTGTAAATATTTAAAAATAACATAAGTAATTTACACATTGCAAATGCATATTCTTTACTTAGCATTTTTTCTAGTTGGAATTGGAATATGTCACGGATAGATTTTCAAATGCGCACAACAATAACAATATTATCTTCATCATTATTATCATTAAAAAAACCAAATCAAAACTTCTTTTCATTCTGTTTTTATTGAATATTGTAAGGGTATAAATATCATGCAATGTTGTTATGTAGGGGGAGTTGAAATCAGACCATGACAGAATAAAGATCGTGGACATTACAGAAGGATTATTTGTCTTTGTATTTGTTCTGGTTTAGACTCAACAAGTCAGAAGTGGGATACTAAAGCCTACTCCCTTTCGAGTCGGTTTTTTTTTTGTTTCGTATTCTGGGTCTTCAAATAGCGGACTTGCGCACATACATCGCTTGCGAGTGTAAGAACTAACAACGAACAATCGAGTCTGCATGCACTTGTTCTGCGTCCTCAAATAGCGGATTTTGCGGCGCGACGGTACGAGTGAACTTCAATTCATCAACACCTAGTGTGGGTGCGAAAAACTAACAGCGAGAAATCAAACCTGCGTGCACTTGCTTTGGGTCCACAAATAGCGGATTTGGTGGCGCGGTGTTGTGCATTGACTTCTGTTGGTCTATCGAAACTGAGTTTGACGGCACTTGCCCTTCAGATAGCGGAATTTGTGGAACGGTGCGGTGTGGCGAAAAGAATTTGATATTCGAAGTTGAACTAGGAAGAGTGGACGGGAGTCGAGAATTAAACCTCTCACTAGACGGAAACTGCTGGACCAACCATAGGTAGAAGTAAATAAGTCGTATAAGAAACTCACTATCAGAGACCGCACCATACAAGGCCCTTCGCAAGTACCAGCGATTACGGACGAATCCATCCGACCATGTAGAGAAAGAGAGGGCTTAACTCTCGATGAGTTGGAAGTCGGCGACATCAGTGCTGAAGACAAAAATCAATTAGCGGCGCTAGTAGCGAGCTACCGAGGATGCTTTGCTAAAAATGCTGACGAGCTAGGTGTGTCCAATATAGGAAAATGTGCAATCGAACTATCCACAAAACAGCCCATTTGGGTGCAACCGTACAACATACCGTTTGCAAAAAGAGGAATTGTGAAGAAAAAAGTCGAGGAACTATTGAGACAAGGCGTCATCAGACCATCTGTATCCGACCACTGTTCCCCAATCGTCTTGACTAAGAAAAAGGATGGCTGGCTATCATCAGATCCCGATGGAAGAAGAAATCAAAAAGTTTACTGCATTCCTGACCGATGACGGCTTGTACGCATTCAACATGATGCCGTATGGGCTAGTCAACGCACCTGCCGTGTTCCAAGCGAGCATGAACAAAATTAAAGCCCGATTAGAAAAGGAAGATGCGGAGATTTACATAGATGACACCATTATCGCTTGCAAAACAGTGAAAGACGGACTAGAGAAGCTAGAGAGGTTCTTAAAGGTTTTGGAGGAGACAGGCTTAACGCTCAATGCAGGCAAGTGTGTTTTTTTCAAGACTAATATTGAATTTCTTGGTTACCAGGTCAGCAAAGATGGTCACCGCCCAAGCGCTCGAAAGACAGACGCGATCACGAACTTCCCGAGACCTCGGAATGTCAACGAGGTTCGTCAGTTTCTCGGACTCACGGGATTTTTCAGGAAGTTTGTGAAGGATTACGCTTCTTGGGCCGCGCCGCTCAGTGACCTGACCAAGGCGGACCAGAGATTCAACTGGACCGAGCACCAGCAGACCGCCTTTGTTAAACTCAAAGATGTGCTAATCAACCCACCAGTCCTAGCTCTGTACAGTCCCGAGTGTGATCATGAAGTCCACACCGCTGCATCTTCAGTGGGGCTGGCAGGAATCCTCATGCAACGGGATGCGCAGGGGAAAGATCTACGACCGGTGATCTTCTTTAGCCGCAAGCTAACGGCCAAAGAAACCAAGTTCCATTCCTTCGAGCTGGAAGTACTCGCCATTGTGGAGAGCCTGGAACGCTTCAGGGTGTATCTTTTGGGTAAGAGGTTTAAAGTCGTTACAGATTGCGGGGCGATTGTGGCCACAAGCAACAAATAGAAGATCGTTCCGAGAGTTGGCCACTGGTGGCTAAAGCTGCAGGAGTTCACCTTCGAGACAGTTCATCACCCAGGTACCAAAGCGTCATATGTCGATGCACCGAACTGAACGAAGATGAGCAGGATCCAGAAGAAGCATCATCCTTTGTGCTGAATGTCAACATTACCGACGACGATTGGCTGGCCACGATGCAGTGGCAAGACGACAAATTACGCTTCATCATTACCACGTTACAGTCCACTGGGGTGACTTCCACCAAGACACAGCTGAGAAAGGAGTACCGAATCAGGGGGTGTCGCTTGTTTCGATTGGTTAAGGAGAAGGAGAGGTGGGTGGTACCAAAGGCAATAAGGTGGAGAGTGTTGAAACTCTGTCACGATGACGTAGGCCATCTCGCGGACGAGAAGACGCTTCTAAGGCTGTAGGAGATGTACTGGTTTCCCAAGATGAGAGGGTACACGAGAGCATACATCAGGTCCTGCTTTGAGTGCGCATATGCTAAGCGTAAGGGCGGCATGGCCGAAGGGGAGTTGCATTGCCCTGAACGAGTCCCACTGCCATTCGACACGATACACCTGGACCATCTGGGACCATTCACCTTGGGAAAAGGAGGAACAAGATATGTGCTTGCAATTGTGGATAGCTTCACCAAGTACGCCGTGTTGCGAGCTGTCAAGGCGACCAACACTCGAGGGGTTTTAAACGTCCTGGCAGAGGTCACAGGATACTTTGGTGTCCCACACAAAATAGTAACGGATCGAGGGACGGCGTTTACTGCCAAATTATTCTAGCAGTATTGTGAGGAGAATGACATTCAGCATGTGAAAAATGCCGTGAGAATACCAAGGGCGAACGGTCAGGTGGAAAGGTGCAACCGGACGATCCTTTCATCGCTTAAATGTGTTCATTCCAACGAGAGGGGCATGAACTGAGCCTGTTACCTGCGGTCGATTCAGTGGGGCCTCAACACAGCAAAAAATTCCTCAACTAGGGCGAGCCCACACGAATTACTCTTCGCATATACACCGAGGGATATCCTGGGTAATAAACTTGGAGCTTGGAAAGGGTGCACTTCCTGAGGACAACAAGCTAGCGCAACGAAGAAGCTCTGCACTCCAGAATATCGTAAGGTGTCAGCAGAACCAAAAGCAGTCATTCAACCAGAAGCACCGGACGCCATCGCGATATCAGGTAAATGATTTAATTTTAATCGAAAACGAAGCAGGTGCCACGGGTACATCACGAAAACTGGAACCAGTTTTTCGAGATCCATATATCGTGACAAAGGTGCTCCCAAACGATCGATTTGTAGTAGAGGATATTCCTGGAATGCAACGAAATCAGCGAAGGTTCAGCACAGTCATGTCCTCGGATAAAATGAAGAGATGGTGCGAGCTTCCGAAAGACCCCTTCGAGAACACCGACGATGACGATGATGATGATGGTGAGAATGAGGATGGCGATGATGATGACGATGATGGCGCAGTCTATCCTGAGAACAGGATTTAGCATAGGATGGCCGAGCTGTAAGGGTATAAATATCATGCAATTTTGTTATGAAGGGGGAGTTGAAATCCGACCATGACAGAATAAAGATCGTGGAAATTACAGAAGGATGATTTGTCTTTGTATTTGTTCTGGTTTAGACTCAACAATATTAAGTTTCTGTTGGCAAAATTATTTTCTACTTCGACCACCAGAGGTCAGATTTACGTTAAGTAGTCAATTTGTAGTTGTTATTCGCATCTAAAAGTATGCAATTTTTTTTACAATCACAACTGAAAAAGGTTGTTTTATGTAATATGAAAAATTCGTTGAGTTGCGCGAAAGTGGAGTTGAATGACAGCCAACTCGAATAAATTCAGTTGTGTTTTGGAATAGGGGCATAAAGAAAGGAAACTTGAATTGCTAATAAAGCAAAGTGCGCAACAAGACGAATGGCATAAAATAAATATGCTAAAGGAAAGAAAAATGTAATTTTTTGAGTTTCATTCAAGTGTAATTATTATTATTTTGTTTTTATATAATTTTAAGAACATTTTTGTTTAAAAAAAGTCTGAAGTAGAAAACACCTATTTTATGTACTGAAGTGAAGTCTTTATTATTTTGTTTAAAAAAAGTCTGATATAGAAAACACCTAATTTATGTGGTATAAGTACTAATAATGAATGTATTTCGTTTTGCTATCTTAAAATCAATAAAATCGAAATGTTACTTTAAAGACTACGCATTATGCGATTTCTTATCTCTCTTGCGACTGCTGTACTATTTGTGTCATCATTTACGTCTTGCACATTCGCTTCTTCTATATCAATATGTTCTTGCATATCTTGATATTCAACGTTAAAATGTTGGCTTATATTATATAAAGCACAACATGCGTTTACAATTTTTTTTTGCCTTTTCTGGTTTTTTTTTTTCTGAATTTGCTCTTTAGAACACCAATTGTTCTCTCAACAATATTTCTTGCTCTCGCATGAATAGTGTTGTAGCGCGCTTCTGCAGAGCCTCTTTCAGCCATTCGGAAGGGGGTCATCAGATATGGCTCCAATGGATATCCAGCATCACCCAAAACCCATGTGTTTGTAGAGAAATTTCTTCGACAATATTCCTTAAAACGACAGTGATTCCAGATAAAGGAATCGTGATTTGCACCAAGATACCTTGCGTCGACGTAACGAATGTTCATTTTATAATCACAAACCTGAATGAGTAATTACATATTATTATAATCAAAATGTAGATTTTTATAATTCATCTTACAAGCATAACAGTTAAACTGTAATATCATTTCCTATTAAGATACAAGTGCTGAAGAATTTCTCTCGGTGCTATTATGCGTACATGGGTTCCATCAATGCATCCTACTATTCCCGGAAACCCGGTTTTTTCGAAAAAGAAAATCTTCGAAGCGCTTTGTTCTTCTTCCGTGAGGTGGGACTTGATCCATTTTCCACAAATATGGTTTTCTAATACCTCTAGTACTTCGTTCAAAACTTTCGATACCGTTGGTTGTGCTAATCCTATATTGAAATCATTCCCACTGCATTTTTGATAACTACCATCGGCGAAACAACGGAGAGCCGTTGCAAGTTTTAAAATTGGTGGTATTGCAGTCGAACGCCCAGGAAATTTTAAGAAGTCTTTAATTTCGTTTAGTACATAACGAAATGCTTCTTTATTTAGTCTTAAATAACTTATAAATCTGAAAAATAATAAATGTACATATGTACACTTTTAAAAAGCATTGTATAATGTACTTTACTTTGCATTCGGTAGCTCTAATGGGTTGGAATAGTCACGAATAGATTTTCGTATGCGCGCAACATTCACTGCACTCTCTTCATCAACCCTATCATTAAAATATAAATCTAAATTGCTTTCCATAATGTTTTCATTCAATATTATCAGTTTTATTTCACAGAACTTTTTTCTCGAACACCAGAGAAATGTCACATTGACGTTAAGTAGTCAATTTGTAGTTGTCACTCGCATATAAAAGTATGCAATTTTTTTTACAATCACAACTGAAAAAGGTTGTTTTATGTAATATGAAAAATTCGTTGAGTTGCGCGAAAGTGGAGTTGAATGACAGCCAACTCGAATAAATTGAGTTGTGTTATGGAATAGGGGCATTAGTAGTCAATTTGTAGTTGTCACTCGCATCTAAAAGTATGCAATTTTTTTTACAATCACAACTGAAAAAGGTTGTTTTATGTAATATGAAAAATTCGTTGAGTTGCGCGAAAGTGGAGTTGAATGACAGCCAACTCGAATAAATTGAGTTGTGTTATGGAATAGGGGCATATATTTTGCAATGAAATATATTGGTATGTATATTTATATAGAAATTTTAGTGCGTTATTTGAAAGAATGTGCTGTATTTCGGGAGCGAATTTTCTCGGAAAAATATATACCATCAGATGGAAGCCAAGAGCAATTTTAGATTTAATAATGGCACAATTCTTAATTTCAAAAATCCTTGATGTATTTAACAATATTTATATTTCGAAATAAAATAAATTTGCTTAATTTATTGCGTATATATTTTCCGTAATACACTGTGATATTGTGGATGAAGAAAATGATCCAGCTATCATGCTTACTTGTTTTGCGTGCCTTGACCAAAAAGAAAATCCACCTTCTAATAACAAAACGACAATAAAAGACATGACTTGATTTTTAATTATATATTTATTTTCTAATAAATGTAAGATGTACATATATTTTTTTCACAAATTTGTACAATATTGATGCAATAATTATAGATATATTAATTAAGGCAAATTGACTTTCAATGCGATAAACAATTCATACTTTTTCACTTCAATAAAATGTCAATTATGCTTTAAATTATGTATGTACCTACTACAAAGCATTATAAATTTTAGAAATAACAAAATAAAGCAGAGATACTCATCTACATATATAAAATAGACTGACGTCCGTGTGTGCACGCATAACTTGACAACGGATCATTCGATTTTCATGATTTTGGGCTTGATGGATTCGTATTGGCCCAAGGAAGGACACTGTGTAGGAAAATTCTAGAATATTAGAAAATTAAGAAAAATCGTTTTTCTATAGGATGGGGAATTTTTTTTTTCATTTTTTTCATGACTTATAGTTTAAATGGTTGGAAAAGTGAGTGACGCGACTGTTTGTGTGCACCGGAGGACACTGTGGAGGAAAATCTCGGAAAATTTCCAGGAAAATTGGAAGGCCGGAAAGGTACGGTTTTAAGTAAATTTTTTTCGAAGACAGATGGCGCCGCACATCGACTTTGACATTTGTTGATGACTCGAAAAACTGCCAGGTGGTTGATCATCTTGCTATTGCGGAATGTGACAGGTGTCAGATAAAATAAATATTATTAACTATGTTTTAAAAATGGTGTGATTCCAGTCGATTTGTCACCGGTCTGATTGAATTTCCACTGAATTTTTGTAACTTTGCAATGACGCCGGAGGAGCTCATCACAAATGTTTTCTGGAATATCAATGAAAATTATGCTAACCATGATTGGCTGAGTGCACGAGCGATTTTAGATGCGGAGAACAAAGATGTCGATCATTTGAATTTTGTCATTCAAAATCAAATCGCCGGTGAGTTACATTCATAGAAATCTGTCGACTCCGTGATGGACCAAAACGAAGTCACCAACTATCCGACGGAATTTTTGAATTCTTTGAATGCTCAGGGCTTGCCGCAATACAATTTGAAATTGAAAGTCGGCTCTGTTATAATTTTTCTGCGCAACCTCAATGTACCAAAACTTTGTAACGGAACGCGTTTGATTGTGAAGAATCTTAAATCAAATATCATTCAAGCGACGACTTTCAGGGGAAAATTCAAAGGTGAAAATGTTCTCATTCCGCGGATTCTGCTTATGACAAACGATTTGCCATTCGTATTTAAAGGTCTTAAATTTCCCGCGCGTCTTGCTTTCGCTATGACAATTAATAACTCTCAAGGACAATCGCTGGAGGTTTGTGGCAATTTATTTGTATTCCAAATGAATCATTTAATTTATTTTTGTATTTCCATTTTCATCATATTTCATTTTTCCATCAACTGATTTAATTCAAATTCTTCTTTTTTCTGTTCTTCTTTCTTCTTCAAATTTAGATTTTTCATCAAATTCAAATTCAAACTCCTTCTCCATTTTTTCTTCTTCGAAATTTAGTTTTTTTTCTTGCAATTCGACACCCAATCCCTTTTTCATAAATTTTTTTTATCACACACTATTTTTTTATAAAGGAATTTAATTATTTACGAGAACGAAATGCATTTGAAAAGCTGTCAGAAATGTATACTTAAAATTTACACTTTTACACTCTAGGTTACAATAGGGCTGGAGTATTGCAAAAATGTAAAAGTGTAAAAAAAAACTATAGCTAGTGTATTTTGTTGTTGAATTGTGGGAAAATTTTACACTTTTACACTTTTACAAGACCAAATACACCGAAGCGTGAATACCCCTATTGTAAATATAATTAAACAATATGAACGGGAACACAGCCTATTCACTAATTATTCACTTAATCACTTTTAGCACATAATTTGCACAATTTGCATGCATTATTCGGGAAATACACAAGGGGAACTACGCGTACGTCCCAATCCACACGTTGACTCATGAGTCGCGACTCACACGAGTACGAAAGAGACGAACGATGAGATAGAAAGCAAGCTGCCCGGTGAGTCGCGGGCAGAATTTTCCGAGACTCTTTTTGACGTTTCTCTTTTTCTTGTTCGTTATTTTGCTATTTCGCTTCATTTATTTTCGTTGCGCGTAGAACGCAATTGTCTTGAAAATTACGAAAGAATTTAATTTGACGAGCAAAAATTGATGATTTAAGTGATTATGCATATATGGAATACATCTAAATTTGTATAACAACTAGTACAGATTCTCCATAGTTACTATTTTAGGAAAATTACAAAATGTAAGCAATACATCTTCATAGAAACTAATAAATACAGAGCTGTAACCATTTCAAAAGCGAAAGAAAAAAATAAAAGAGAATTGTCAAATTACGAAAACAGAAATTATAAAAGAGTCGTAACTCAAAAGTCAACGTGTGGATTCAAGCGCCTCACCGAATGACAGTTGAAAACAGAAAATAGAAAAGAGTCGCGACTCATGAGTCAACGTGTGGATTGCGACTACGCGATGGCGGCCATTAATGCCCGAAACAGACTTTAATCTCAAGACATGCAATCTATTTTTGTATAGATTTTTAGCACATCGCGTGCGCCTATTTTTTAAGAATAATATGAGACCACTTTCACTATTTTCTCTTAATTATAACACCCGAATTTTTACATTCTTTTTTCCGAAAATAGTTTTCCCGAATTACCAATACGATATGACGTTTGGCAGCCGAAATTGTAATATTGGATTAACATTGGCGTCGAAATGAGATAATTTCGAGTTTTAAATTAAAAGTGTTCATACCTACGCTGCGAATTTCATGAATGGATGCATTCAGTTCCGATAGTAAGTCTATGGCGGTGCCATGTTATACAATTTTTTAATATTAAATAATTTTTTTATATACATATGTAAGTATAGGTATAACGTATAATAATAATAGTTAGATGTTACTGTTAAACAGTTGGGTAGATAAAGTCGACTATTATATAGCTGACATTGGATAGATGCGGCGCTGCCTCGGGTCAGTATGTTAAAATATCACTTTTCGGGTGGGTTTTGCAACTCCGGGTATATCAACAATTGCCAGGCACGCGCGTGGATATCAAGTCGACTATAGAGCCAAGTGTAGAAAAGTGCCCCAATGGGCGCGGAGCTAAAATAAATGGACAGATACAGCTATGGCCAAAAAAATAGAAACTCCTCTTCAGAAACTGTTTAAAGTGATTTATATGGAAATTTGTAATAGATACTGTAAAAATTGTAACCATAATAGTTAGTAAAGATTACAATAAAAAGGACATTTAACCAATTAAACTTTTCCGACCGCTACGGCGTGTGATATGAATCGAGTTGTAAAACGACCGCAAAATAAAGCTGGCCAAAAAAATAGAAACACTTTGTTAAAACAACGAAAATCTTTTTATTTTTACAGAATTAAGTTAAAAAAATAAAGTTATTAATTGAGATTTAATTAACTTATTAGTATTTTGTCCCAAAACCTTTGTTATTTATGACTGCTTTTACACGTTTTGGCATCGAGTCTACTAGATCTTGACATTTTTTTATCTGAGATGGAGTGCCATTCCTCCTGCACGATTTTTCAGAGATCTTTTAAATTTGATGGGTGACGACTGCAGACTCTCTCTCCAAAGGCTTTCTATGGGATTTAAATCCGGTGACTGAGAGGGCCATTGCAAAACCTGAATGTTTTTGTCCCTAAACCAATTTTGGATAACTTTTGCCGAATGCTTGAGGTCGTTATCTTGTTGAAATCGCCAGTTGAGTGGCATGTTATCTTCGGCACATGGCAGCATGGCATTTTCCTGTATATCCACATACTTTTCTTTCGTCATTATACCATCAATAAGAAAGATGGGGCCCACGCCACACCAAGAAATACAACCCCATAGCATCAAACTGCCACCACCATGTTTAACAGTAGGCTTCGTGTACTTGGGATTATTAGCTTGGACTTCTGGGCGACGTACAAATTGTTTGCCATCCATACCAAACAAGTTAATCTTTGTCTCGTCACTCCAGAGTACATTCCTCCACTGTTTCTTATTTCTGGTTGGATCATCCAGTACATGGTATGATTTGGCAAAAGCTATCCGCTTTTTGGTATGAACTTTCTTCAAAACCGGAACCTTCCTGGAAACTCGGGCATAGAGTTTTGCTTCAACTAGAGGGTGGCGAATGGTTCTGCAACTCACTGCAACTCCTGTCTCTGCTTAAAGGTCCTTTGATGACATAAAAGGTTTTGCTTTGGCTGCTCTCAGTACAACTTTTTAGTCGCCAGGGGTCATTTTGCATGGCCTTCCCCTGCGTTCCGGAACTTTTTTGGCATTCAACGCATTGAATACCATATGAAGAGAGCGTCCCACTTATTTTGATATGGCCCTAACTGATTCGCCATGTTCTCGAAGGGCTAAGATAGTCTGCCTTTGTCCATCACTGCAGTGTTTACCACGACCCATGGTTTATTATATTACGAAAGATGTCAAATAATTTTATTTTGTATTAAATTATTAGTCTTATATCCTATTACTTTTATCTATTAAATTAAATTAATTAATTAAATTAAATTAAATGCACCCGTTTCTATTTTTTTGTCCAAGTTTAACTAAGATGGCTCCGGAATGAAAGATGGTTTGAACGCAAATTAATTTTTCATTTTTACGATCATTAATATTTAAAAGGGAGAACATCAGTAAGATCAAATTGGCGCCAACTAATATCTTTTTTATGGAATCGTTCTAGTGATATTTCTAGTATTGTGGAAAATTGGAGTGCGTTTCTATTTTTTTGGCCATAGCTGTAACGACGCTCTTTGGCTCCACATGCAGTTGATCAGAGTGCCTCTACGCGACGTACAACTTCAATTTCTTTTTTTCAGATAGCATCCCATGTTTATTAAACCATTCCAAGAGATATTTGTGTTTTGTATGTTATTCCATTATATTTTTCGTTTTTATATCACTTTACTTGTGCTGAACGCGACCAGTAGCTTTGACAATTGTTTCACATATAGGAGGCGCTGAGCTGACCTATAATAGGTCCGTTCGCGTACTTTTTGCACTAAATATGGGTTTGCTGTCAAATCTCGAAGAGTGGGGGTAAAATTCACCCAAATACAGAATAATCACGAAAAAGTAATCGAACGCATTAAGCACCAAAAAATGAAGAATGTATGTGATTTGACAGATTTGACAGATTTCATAATACACCCCAAAGAAATTCCTTGGACTAAAATTGGTAGCATGGGGAAATTTCTTACTCTCTCGTGAGCACTCTCTTCTACGAAAAACTACGAAATTTTTGCGAACGCGAACGGATTTTCGTTGTTTTGGGAGGGTACGCGAACGGACCTAATATGTCAATGGCACTGGTGTGCCCCCATAGAAAGTAAATTACGTTTTTGACATTTGAACTGTCACCTACGTACGTAGTCAAAAAGAGCATTAGCGATTTCAGTATTACCATTGTATATGAAACTAATCATCACTTTGGTAAATCGATGGTGGTGCCCCTAGTGTACCGAGTAACAACTACACCGTGAGTATGAAGATTTCTTCTCTCAACTAAATGCGAATCCACTCGAGCGATAAATTTGTTAGTGCCAAAATGGCAGTTGTCTGGGTAGGGTGTGTTGTCTTCGCCAATTTTCGCCAGCTACCGATGGGTGACTTGAAAACTTTTCTTCGGTATAAAAACATGCTAAATAAATAATAAAATAAACACGGACACGGTGAAATATATTATTATTTAATACCGTTCTATAAGTTAAAAGAACTTTAAGAATTAAGTATAATTTGGGTAAATTTAAGAAAAAAAAATCATGTGAATCAAAATAAAAAAAAAAAAATGTGGACGAAAAAATTAATTAATTTTAAAATTTGTCCCAGAGTATTATAAGTGTTAAGGGGATACAAAATCCACTATTTGCGAGATATAGTCACCACGGAACCAGACCGTAAAAAAGTTTCCATTTAGTGACATTTATCGCCTATCGGTAACCCTGTTTTTCACTCGGTTTCCCATCTCACGTAACTCTGTGAGAAAAAACAATGAAAACATTTGAAGCTGAGTGACTATTGGAGTCCATTTCATATAAAATTGTGTATGCTGTATGCATAATGTGACCATTTATTTTTTGGCAAAAAGCGGCGGGTTTTTTGAAGCTAAAAACTAGCGTGTTTTGGTGGGTTTGGCGGGCTTCCCCAAAGTAGATCAGCACAGCCAATACATTGGTGGAATTTGAATACAAACTAGAAATGAACAACAATTAATACATTCTACGTACCACTTTTCCCAATAGTAAATATGGTACCCTACGTTTCACATTTTAACTTCGAATTGTCATCGGTTTTTGAATAAATGGAAAAGCGGCATCCAAATCTGGCGTAAGCATTATTATTTTATTTTTTAACTTTTGATTTTTTCGGCATTTCGGACGTGTTGTGTCTCTCTTTATAAATTGTATCGTCGGGTTTAAAGCGAATGAATAACGTTGGTTGTTTCTTTGACTCATGGTACTTGCAATTTTCCCGCACTGATGCGAACGGAAGTTGTCTACGGCAGTTTAGATCTGCCATCTGCATTATCACAATGTAAATTCAGAATGCTCAATGTCAATGCTAAAGCAGTCAGCATAAAAGGGGTCATTCTGCGGTGAGGACTAAATAAAATTCTTAGAATTATACCAAATTCTAAAGTTTTCTCAAAAAGCGGGTAAATGTTCGTGGTGGCGGGTGGCGAGATTTGGAATGAAAAAGCGGGTAAAACCCGCCAAAAGCGGGTAAAACCTGCCAAAAGCGGGTGAAATGGTCACATTATGTATGCATATTGTGTTGTGATTGTGACTTGTTCTCTTTACTCTTCACCCCTTTTCATAGCTAAGGGACGATCCTCGTAAATTCATTCATTTTTACATATCAATAGAAAAATGCAATTGTGTTTACTTTCGCAATTCGCATTTCATACCCAACCTTGCCGGTGAGACGAAATATTCCTTTTTGAGAGGGGAAGAAAACAGGTTTCTTTAATATAAAATGAAATATAGGATGAAATGTATTTATTGTGTGTGTGAAAACAAATAGCCCGATTTCTGAAAGGATTGAAAGGATTGATTTCAGAGGATTTTACAATCATGTGTGTACATTCGTATATTGGCATAATTGGGCCGAATGACGATACATTATGTACATACATAAGTACATAAAGTGTGTGCATATAAACATATATATATATACTAGCTGACTCGGCGAACTTCGTTTCGCCCAAATTGAAATGACGAAACGAAAAGGACACCTATCATATTGCGCAATGGCAAGTGGATCAACTACGCCACCTGGCGGTCTTTCGAAGCATCAATAAATGTCAAAGTCGATGTGCAACGCCATCTATTTTCGAACAATGGTACTAAAAATGTTCCTCCATAGCGTCCTTTCTTTGGCCAATACGAATCCATCAAGCCCAAAATCGTGAAAATCGAACTATCCGCTCTCGAGTTATGCGGGCACACACGGACGTCAGTCTATTTTATATATATAGATTATAATGCTACTGTTTAGTTTCTGAGCGTCTTTAATCATATTTGGTATAGAATGTAGCTTTTAATTATTATCTACTTTCAATAAAATGATAATGGAAATTATTGCAGAAGTAGGTATGCATATGCATACTTCTTGAAAAATTTTGAAGTCAAAATTTTTTTAAAAAATATATAAAAATATATAAATATATTAAAACAATAGCTGAGGTTTGTAAGTACATACATACAAACATTACATATGTATGTATGTAGGTGCATTTGTTTACCAACTACCACCTTGCTCAGTTCCGGGAATAGCCAACGTCATCTTCAAAATGTTCCTCAAGTTGAGTTCATCAACATTCTTCTTCTTTCTTTAGGGACCGCAACAGTTCGGGCAATAGTTTTAAAGACCTCGGTAGGTATTAATGTAGTTTCGCCCGAAATTTAAACAAAGCATAATTATAAACCACATGAGTAAATCATATTCAATGTTGGGCTTTGTGATGATAGTGTAAGGTATTTAAAGGTCATTGTGTCACTCTTTCCCTCTTTAACAGTCTTGTCCGTCCTCCGCTCGAATATGCAAAATTTGGACACCTCACTGTAAGAATCACATTTCACAATACTCTTATTAGAGGTGGAGAACTATCGATTGCACTATCGATTATAATCGATAGTTTCCACTATCGAAAACAATCGATACTTTTCGATAGCTATTTAAATATAGAATTTCAAAAATTTCTTTGAATAGTCGGGTCCTAACGAACGGAGTATATTTTTAAAGTTTCACAGAGGAACCCGATCTAATAAACCAACTGTCAAAATGGCTTTAACTTAAAAAGGGGATTCCCCGTTTTATGACGTCAGCAACGTAGAAATATGAGTTGGTCTCTCAATTCTCTCTGTTAATGTAAGTAGGTATGCATTTTATGCCTGAACCTAAAAAAGCTGGACCGGGTTTCATTAAAACGTGGAATCTAGTCTCTCTCGGTGAGAAAAGTTTATTTAATATGGTGCATTTAATTTTTTTTATTGTTACCCTTAAGAGGAAAAAACTATCGATATCTATCGATAACTATCGATAGTCAAAAGCCAACTATCGAGAACTATCGATGGCACTGACTATAGATAGTTCTCCACCACTAACTCTTATTGAAGCCGTCCAGCGAAGCTTCATTCGTTCTGCAATAAAAGAGCTTCTCTGTGACGACACTTTTACCCTAGTTTCATATTTGAATCGAATAAAACCTTGTCTCAAAGAGAGGTTAATAAGGACATCAATGTTATGCATCAACTGATTTCAGGTTTGATAGTTGCCCTGATATACCTATACTATACTATACTATACTATACTATACTATACTATACTATACTTTGAAAATTTAACTTTTGGGGGGATCGCACTACCTTACTGCATGCGTCACCATCGCATGAGTAAGCTCCATAATTAAAATATTAACTTTGTCGGCTTTAATTTGAACACAATAATAATAAAAAAAAAAAAAACTATACTACTATACTACTATACTTCAAAAAACCAAAAATTATGTTCAACCATCTTACATCTAAACAGCAATTTTATTCTATTTACGTTCAAATATAGTCAATAAACAATGTACCTACTTTGCATTTTTGGCACAGAACAGATCAACTAAAACACAAAATTCGTCTTTTCACCAAATGCAGAAAAAGAAAAATATAACCTGCGCAATGATTATGATTTTTGTTTCGGCTTATTCACTGTATGTGTTTGTACACATACGCACCTACACACATACACTTGGTTTTACTCATGGTTTCATTCAAATTTCTACCAATCCAGAAAAAAGACAAATCCCTCATACTCGTAAGTTCGTAACACTCAAATCTCAATTTTTTTGGGCTTTTTAGTTAACTCTCCTTGCTTTTGAGTGAACATCGGAAGGCAATGCTAACCGGTTTTATTTTATTCCGACTCAATATTTAATTTTTACTCAATTCTCTCAGATCGTAATATTTTTTTTCAATTTTTTGGGAGAAAAGTCGATGCGCCCTCTGGCTTGCCGAGTAACAAACAAAAAATCTTGCTTGATGATAGTACTATTTTCATATACAATGGCATTACCCAGCGTTGCCGCTATGTGACTTTAGTCGCAATTTGACCCTTTTTTGACGCAAGGAGACTTTGACCAGCGCCTCCTATATGTGAAACAGGCCTTAATGCTCTGCGAAAATGTCAAATGCCACGTGCACCTCTTGGCTTACAGAAAATGTAAACAAATATACTGAAGAAGCCAAGAGAAATTCTATAATTTATTATGCCACATTTCTTCAATGAAAAGTTAGTAGATGTGATTTACAAATACTTCAATTTGCAATGAAATAAAATGGTTTATATGTTTATATAGAAGTTTAGTGCATTATTTCAAAGAATGTGCTGTATTTCGGTAGTGAATTTTCTTGAAAAATATACACCATCATAATGGAAGCCAAGAGAATTTTTTGATTTAATTATTGTACAATTTTTAAATAAAATATGCCGTAATGTGTTTTGATATATTTATATTTCGCAACTACACAAATTGGTCTACATTATTACATAAATTGTTTCCTCAAAATTTTTAGGGATTGTTTGCGAATTCGATTGGTAAATAATAGCGTGGTTTATTTTGCCGCATACTGCTTGTAGGTTCACATATGTACGTGTGCTCTATATAGAAATATCTTCCGTACATCTAATTTTCAAGAAAACCTTGACTGTGAAAATTATCCCAGTGAGCACTTATAAACCGCAATCTTGTAGTTGAACAAAATGATGCAAGTATCATACTTACTTATTTTATGTGCGTACATTAACTGAAAAAGCCACCTTCTAAGACGAGAATCTCGGAAAAAAAAATACAAAAAGCATAGAATAAAAGACATGTCTGGTATTTTAAGTACAGTCGAACCCGAATAATATCACATCGCTTAGAAGCACAAATCGCTTTATATCACAAAATGTTTAAGCCAGATTTCTTTTTTACATAATTCGTATTGGAATTAAACCTCTTTATAGCATCTCGTTTAATATCTCAACCCGCATAGAGTCATTCAAAAATTAGCCTGACAAAATCATTTCTTAGTAAATTTGTCCGCTTAATATCACACATTATTATAGCAAATGCAGTTGCCGTACATATTGGTTGGAAATATAATTTTATGTGCTAGTGTAGTTAAAGCTAATATATAATAGAGATGAAACTCGTAACTGCAACTTCATCCTCATTTCTGTGCTTATTGTAGTCTGTTTCAAATAGTGTTTCCGTTTCTCCTGTTATATAACTCTGAAAAGGTGAAATCTACTGTTTCCTGTTCCAAGAAAATGTTTAGACAATTTCTTTTGTTAGTTTACTTTTTATTATTAAAAACAAAATTAGAAATGGAACGCTAATATAAAAAATCAGCAACAAATAATCTATGGTGTAAACCCAAAGCAATAACATTCCTGCCATTGATTGGCACTACAAGTCCACCATGACAGTAGGTCCGTTCGCGAAAACTACGACAATCTACGAAAAGAAAAGCTACGAAAACCCTTTCGTTTACGCAAAAATTTGTAGTTTTTCGTAGTTTTTCGTTAAAAAGAGAGTGTAAGAAATCTCCCCAGGCTGCGAATTTTAGCACAGGAAATTTCTTTGGGCAGATGACATGAAAACTGTCAAGTCACATTTATTTAGCATTTTTTGTTGTTCAACGCGTTCGTTTAATTTTTCGTAATTTTCCTATCGTTTCCTAATTTCACCCCCACTTTTCGATATTTGATAGAAAACACATAAGTATTTGGTGCAAAAAGCAAGCGAACGGACCTAGTGACATTGACATTGATACTGCTTTGAAGTGCTTTTTATTAATATCGCAATTTGAAAAATGTAAAGTTAGCCGTTGCCAATTTCCGTGATTTTAGGTTTTCTTGGTTATGTAAACTCAATATAAGCACATTATTATATGTTATCTATTTAACGTTTACATACTTTGTATCTAATCCCAATTCAAATTGAATTCAGGGAAAAAGACAAAGTATGAACAGAAGTTTGCAACGCAACAAATGTTTTTTCGACGAACCTGACAAAAGTGGACTATATTATACGACATACTGAAGGGAAACAGCAAATAATGTAGTGTCAAAAAACTTTTTCCTAATGAAATAGACATTTTACTAAAAAACCTTCTATTTTAGAGGTTTTAGGAAGAAACAGAAGATCTCCTGTTTTTCACATTTTCGCGATGGCAACACTGGCTTTTAAATCCTGGTGATTTGATACGACTATACCTACTTGAGCTTCACTTTACATTCTCTGTGTACTTTTTCTTAGGACTGTCACTTATTGGATTCTTGATTTCAGTTTCAAATTTAAAAAGGTTTTGTTGCTCTCTGAATAAAAATTGTTTAGATTTAGCCTTATTCTAATCAAAAATCAGCAGGATGAACTTCTGTGCCTAATATACTGTTTAACCTTTAGTTATATTTTCTTTTCCCGATAAGAGCACAGCCCGCTTATAGTCACAAAGTTTGGCTTCATGTGACTATATCCGGGTTCGACTGTACATACATATACATATGCATTTATTTTAAATGTTAATAAAAACGAGATACAAAACTTTGTTTGAAACTCAAATAACTCAAATAACTCAAAAAAAACTTTTATATTGACACTACTTGTAAAAGATAATATGCATTTCTACACTATAACATTTTGAATACAATTTATTTAAAACGTATTTTTAATACATACAATTAAGCTACGAGATTTACATACAAATAAATATATCCATGCAAATGTAATAGATCCTACAATAATATAAAGAAATGTTTTTCAGAATAGCTTAATATAAATAAGAACTACATATAAGTATTCGAACATGAACAGAAATTAGAAAATTTATTGTTAGATATAGTAAAAGCTCAGTAAGAGGGTATAATTTACATAAGTTAACAAAATGTACAAAACAATAAGTAGGTACAAACATATGTTTTTCTAGTTCATTAGAATATACAATTACAAATCTTCATTTCTAATTAATAATAAAATCATTATATTTATATCAATAGCATTAATATGTATCACAAAACAAAAACTTAAAGATTCTTCTTACTGTTTTAGAACGCCCAAACACATATGATAAATGAACACATATTATTATTATGATACATATACGAATACATAAATGAGAAATAAATAATCTACTTATACTTAAAACTCTTATTGAAGGTATCGAAGAACAATTTGAAATAAGAACAATTAAGAATATGCACCTCAAGGAAACGAAATAGGCATGTGAAGTGCATACTGTAACAAGCAAACAATCCGATGACTAAAATGTTCTTTTCGATTAAAAAAAGGAAGCAGAATAATTTGTTCCAAAATTAAACAACATGAACCGGATCCGGAACACAGTTTATTATTCACTCACTATTCACTTTTGGCATGTAATTTGCAAAATAGACATGCAATTATTTATTGAAAATACACAAAGGGAACTACATACACGCGATGGCGGCCATTAATACCCGAAACAAGCTTTACATTCCAAAAAATATAAGAAACACAAATATTTTGGAATTGATTTTTAGTGCATCGCGTGCATCTGTTATTAAAGAATAATATGAGATTACTTTCACTATTTTCACTTATTCATAACACTACTAATTTTTAAATTCTTTTTCCCGAAAGAATGGAATTCCCGATTTTTCTGTACGATTTGACGTTTGGCAGACGAAATTGTAAGCCAAGAGCTCCACGTGTAGTTTTGCTGCATTACGGCCTGTTTCACATCTAGGAGGCGCTGCTTTGACCTGACTTTTTAAGAAACACCTCTTTTTGACCCTTTTCAGTTTTTTTTAAAACGTTTTGAGACTCTTTCGTACAAAAAATATATTTCCAACAAAAATTCTATTTAGTTGCTATCAGTTATCCTTCTTAACAAAAAAAAAAAAATAAATAAATTCATCAATAATTTCAGTATATTACACAAAAACTCACCAATTTATTTTTTCCAATGTGTAAGGATTTAGTTTAATTAAATTTTTTTTTTTGGTTTGTAAAGATCTTAGCTCTCGGTATGGGCCTCACGAGTTTCTCGCCGTCACGCGTAGCCAAACTTAGTATTACTTCTCTGTATAGGGTTCTCTTTGTTCATATCTCCTTCACACAGAGTAAAAGCAATAGCATAGCAACGTCAACGTTCTCTGTATATGTCATCAAATTTCACGAGTATACCTGGTACATACTCAACTCACGCCTGTTTTATCTAATCTAATCCTAATGCGTTTTTTTTCCTTTTTTTTTTAAATAATAGGTCTGTTTGGTTACTTTTTTGTGATCAAAATGGGACATCTGTCAAATAGTAAATAATTTGAAAAGTGGGGAAAATCCTCTCAGAGAGTGCAATACTTGCAAGAAAGTAACCAAACGCTTTGTAACACTTGGTTAAACTTGTCAATTTGTTTCTGTTTTCCACTAACAATGAAGATTATAACATTTCACAAACTGTCAGATGTCCCTCGCTCCCTCCAAGAAAAATTATTAACCAGATATCACAGAAAATAACTAGAGGGGGAATTTTTTGACACTGTCATTTGGCTCTCTTCTCTGATTCCTTGTGATTTTTTTGGGCTACCAAACACCGATTTGAATGATTCTTGGTAATTTTACGTAAAATTAGCAGTTACCAAACAGACCTAATATTAATGGATATGGAGGTCTAACGTTGTCAACATGTTTACACTATTTGTTTTTGTTCCGACTTTTTTTCGCCCCATGACCCTTCTTTTGCGACTTTTTCAAATCTTGCAGCGGCAACCCTGGTATTACCTACGTACGTAGTCACCTAGAATCGAGAATGCGCCCATTGACGTCACAGTGTTAATAAATTTAAAAGGCGGACATGTGCAAAGCGTGTATGGTGTATTGTGTCATTCCTGTACTTTACCCGGTAGGTTTTTTTTTAGTATCTTTCAACACAAACGCAATTGGGTCCTCTTCATAGATTTTAATAAATAACACAAAATATAGATTAGTCATTAGTCAATCTAATATTCAAGTATCTAAAAATGGTCCGTGTTGGTTTGCAAATAAATGCAACGTTAGAGAATATCGAAGAGATAGAAACATGTCATCCAAACTATTCATTCTTTATAAAAATTAAATGCACGAACTGTGGTGAAGCTTCTGACAAATGGCATGATATCACAGAATCGGAAAGAACTCAACAGGACTCACGCAATTGTGATGGATTCAATTTCTATATGAAATGTAAAATGTGTTCGCGTGAGAATACTATCGATATTTTAGAAAAAACTAATGGTAAGCTAAGTGTGGGCGACATAAATTGATGCCATTGTAAAATCTAAATATAAAAGTATGTACATGCATATATGTTAAAACACCATGTTATCGTTCGTCCTCTGGTTCTTCCACATGCTTTGCTTTATAGTATTATGTATGTAGGTAGGTACTTGAAGCAATTTATATTTCGCTCATCATGATGTGCCTGTAATAGGTCTGTTCCCGTACTGTTGCAAACAGCCGAAAACTACACGCTCTTCTGTCAAAACATGAAAAATCTTCGTACAGGAACAGGATTTGACTGATTTCGGCTGTTTTCGTCTTAGCTTAGTTTGGAATATATCGAGGTTTCAAAATTAATTGTTTCCTATAGAAATTCCATTAAAATAATTTTTGCTTCGGTACAGAAAAAAGTGTTGCATACATCTACATAAGTGTAAAACTAATAGAAAAATTGTTTTTTAAGAATTCGAATGAAATTGGTTGGCAATAGCGCCAAGACTGAAATTTACATGTAATTTTTATTTGATAACTCGAACTTCTATTACTCTAATCTCTAATGTCTTGACAACTCAAAGAGATTATTTGGCGTCCTCGTTGGCGTCATCTTCGATAAGTCGAATTCGATGTGGAATTCCCATATTCTGCGTGTTTTTACAAGTTCGTTTTAAGCGGCCCGTAAACACTAAAACATGGTACGAGTAAACATGCAAAACCAACCAAGTTTTAGCTGATGTTGATCGTTTGCGGAGTGGTACGCGTACCAATTTTTCGGTCTCACTAACATCAGATTTGGTCTCACTAAAATCAAAGCTAGTTAGATTTTTGTGGGAAACATAATCTTCTCATAGGTGCAGTATACAGACCTAACCGTAACATTAATATTACTCCACTCTTTACTCTTCTGGAAGATATTTCTTTAAGCTCCTCCAAAGTTGTTTTGGTTGGTGATTTAAATAGTAACCTCTTAGTTGATAGCTCCTTTATCGATGGTATGAGAACATTTAATATGTTTCCGGTTAATACTATTATTCCTACTCATTTTTCTAGGCACATAAATACACTTCTAGATGTATTCTTCGTAAGCGACTCGAAAGACATATTACTTTATGATCAGCTCTCAGCACCGGCACGACTTAATATATTTAGCGCTTGATTTTTGTGTGAACTGCCCTACTATTTCTTACGAATATCGAGATTTCAATCATATTGACTACGCTGCTCTGGAGCAAAATACACGAAGTATTGAATGGGAACAGGTCTATCGCATAACATCTTCTACTGAACAAATTGAATTCATCAACTGCAATATCATCAACCTGTTTAATCACCATATCCCACTCCTGACTAAAACTGTTCACCAGGGTCATCGCTCTTGGTTTACTAATGAAATCCGACAGCTAACTCAACAACGTAATCAAGCCTTCAATTGCTGGAAACGTTTTAAGCTAGATGTACATCAAAAAATGTACCGGTCACTGCGTCACAAGGTCGTTTGCACGATTAGGGCTGCTAAAACACGGGTGAATAACAGACGCCTTAGTTTGTCTACGAGTGGAAGGCAGCTCTGGAAGAACCTACGAGAACTTGGGATAGGCAAAAAAAGCCATCACAATGATAGTATAGATGTTAATCTACTCAATTCTAATTTTGTTACACTACCATATCCAGTGCTCTCTGAAGTTTCTTCCTTGAGATCTATTACACACGGGTTACATAACGATTTATCGGATATGCATGAAGGACTATTTCAGTTTACGCGGGTTGATACCACTGACGTCGTTGAGAGCCTTTTATCCATCAAATCAAATGCTGTTGGGATTGATGGAATTCATCCTGTGTTTGTTAAGGCCATTTTACCAATTATTCTACCCTTTCTCACACACGCATTTAATACAGTATTGATGACAAGTATCTTTCCAAGTCAATGGAAGCTGGCCAAAGTCATTCCCGTATCAAAAAGTCAAAATGGTAATGAATACAGACCTTTTGCGATCCTTCCTTTTTTTTCCAAAGTGTTCGAAAGAATAATGCAAAAGCAGATTAATGTTCACCTTAGAACTCGGAACATTCTTTCGCCTATGCAATCCGGTTTCCGTCAAAAACATAGTTGTATGACCGCTCTTATTAACGTTGTTGAAGATGTACGACAGGCTTTGGACGAGGACAATGTTACATTTTTGGTACTTCTCGATTTTTCCAAAGCTTTCGATACCGTAGATCATCTTAATTTGTGCAACAAGCTCTTAACGTTATACTATTTTACAGCTCCTGCTGCAAACTTGTTGCTGTCGTATCTTTCTGACAGAAAGCAAGCTGTTGCGGTTGCCAACAATATGTCCGACTTTCTTCCCACAATCAGAGGTGTGCCACAAGGCTCAATATTGGGACCTCTCCTTTTCTCCCTTTACATTAATGAGCTCCCTCTACAAATTTCGACTTCCTCGATTCAGATGTATGCTGATGATGTTCAGTTATTTAAAAGTTGCCCGCTGGGTCTCATCGAAGATTGTGCTAATTCCATAAATCTTGATTTACAGAGCATTTCGTCTTGGTCGATAAAAAACGGGTTGTTTCTTAATCCAAAGAAGTCTAAATGCATCGTTATCAGCAGGAAGTCCTTTAACCTGTCCTATTTTCCAAACATAATGTTGAACAATTCTCCTATAGAATATGTTCAAACCGCAAAAAATCTTGGAATGGTGTTCAATAGGACTTTAAGTTGTGATACGCATATCAATGCGGCTGTAGGGAAAGTGTATGGAGTTCTTCGTTTGCTAGGGTCCACACAGTACTTTACGCCACTTAAAACGCGTCTAATGCTAGCAAAAACACTAGTTATACCTATCCTTATATACGGCTGTGAACTATTTTGCAATAGTGATGCTACCAGCAGGCGTAAGCTTAACGTTGCCTATAACAATACAGCACGGTACATATATGGCCTAAAAAGATTTGACCATATTTCAAATTTCTCAAGGAGAATTTTTAATTTTTCTTTTGACAACCTATTGCGATATAGAGCACTGATTCTGCTATTCAATGTCATACATACACATCAACCTTGTTATCTCTTTAGTAGACTAAGTATGTCCTCGTCTAATAGATCGGAACAGATCACTCATCCTCGCTATTCGTGTTTGACCTCTGAACGCCAGTTTTTCATCAACGCAGTCCGCTTATGGAACTCTTTACCACGGCATGTTAAGAGAGTCAGTAACATAGTACAATTTCGGAGAGAGCTACGGATTTACTTTCAATCTCATCGAGGCTGATATGCAAATAGATATTGCTTTTAAATGGAGATATGTATTTTTATTTTTAAAAGATTTCAAATATAAATTATTTTAGTTTTTAGTTTCGTTTTTTTTTTTTTTTATCCTGAATTTTTCTTTTTTCAATTGGAGAATCATTATGTACATATGTATATATATAACATTTTTCTTTACCCCATTTTCATTTAACTTTTCATTTTTCAAAATACTTCTCTATTGCTTTCATCATATTATAATTATATAGCTTATCACTAGTTCATAAGATATTGTATCTTAATGTGTAAGCAGTCAATTAAATAAATAAATAAATAAATAAATAAAATTATGGGCGGGGCTTTGTGTTGCTGATACCATGTTTGAGTGGCTGCGTGCTTGTCTATCAACATTTGCAAAGAAAAACTGACAAACTAACTTGACAGATGGTTCGAGTGAATTGATGTCAGTTTGGTTTCATCGTCTGCGGGTTTTAGTGAGACCATGTTTACTCCTACCATGTTTTAGTGTTTACGGGCCGCTTTATAATTCATCGCTTTCGGGTGCACTGTGTTTTAGAGTTAGGCTAAGTCGTGAATTTATGTTCACTGGTATAACTGTGAACGTGATTTTTTATTCACTGTGAATATAACCAGTGAACGTGAATTCACGACGATGCGACTATGAAACTACATAAACTACTATAAAACTACATATAATTTACATACAATGAATTATTGACTATGTAATGTGTAAATATGCATGTACATACATACGTTTGCATGTATACTATCCTTATTAGTGCCGTTAAAAACATTTCGACGCAATAATTCAAAAGTAAACTTCCCCCAGAAACTAATGATATTAACGGATGCTTGATTTCCATATGCCTTTTCAAATTGCACAAATTACATTTTGCGAAACTTTCGTCAATTCAAAGAAATTCCACAAAAAACAAGTTTTTCTTCACTTTGTTATTGGCGGCATCTTAAAAGTTTTTTTTTTTTGTAAATACGTAGTCCTAAGCACCAAACAAACAAATGCATGTAAATTTCCTTAAAATCACATATTCGCATGCACAGAACTAAACTAGCACACATAAATTCTTAGAACCGCTACGAAGTCCAACCTTCATCCCTTTTTCAGCGGCAATTCTCAATGCAACCCAGCGAACAATATACATAACACACTATACATACATGTTCGTGTGCGCAAGGCAGCATTATTCAGTAAAGTATACACAATATCGTTCACCGCGTTCTGCTTTGTTCTACGTATCATTCACTGCCCAAGTGCGAAATCGTTATTAGCGAATTCCAAACTGTGACGTGAAACTATTTACGTTTAAGCGATTCACTGTTTATTTCCAAGTCGTTAACAGAGGTAAACAGTTATTTTTCGTTCACGGTGAATAATTCACTGGTAGTGATTTTTTGCTCAACACTACTGTGTTTGTATGTTCCTATTCCTATACCTAGTATACATACGTGTAGAATATCGTGATTTCGTTTCCTATGTGTGAGTAAGAATTGTCAAATTTGTTGTTAGTAGGGGTTAGAACACACATTAGATCAGTTCGTGTACTTTTTGCACTAAATATGGGTTTTCTGTCCAATCTCGAAGAGTGGGGTAAAATTCTCCCAAAAACAGAAAAAGTACTCGAACGCATTAAGCACCAAAAAATGAAGAATGTATGTGATTTGACAGATTTGACAGTTTGCATAATATACCCCAAACAAATTTCTTGGACTAAAATTCGTAGCATGGGGGTACGATTACGATAACCCTGGCACAAAAAAAAATAAAAAACCACAAAAAAATTATAAAATAACACAGCACAAAAAACAAAAAAAATTCCGAGCATCGGCGAACGAAGAGACGCTATCACCCTGAAACTATTTGCGAAGCTAGTTTTCTCCAAAAACTCCATTATTGATAAAGACATAAAGAAGGCAATGGATCATAAACTCGCGAAGAGGATTCCATCCGCTATCGCTACTATCATTGAAAAAGCAGCGCAGATGGAATTACCAGCCAAACCGAAACACATTCCCACCCCACAGAACCCTCCATGGTTAATCAACTCCGAATCATTAATATTGACCCTAGCCAGATACAAAAAAGAAGGCAATGGATCATAAACTCGCGAAGAGGATTCCATCCGCTATCGCTACTATCATTGAAAAAGCAGCGCAGATGGAATTACCAGCCAAACCGAAACACATTCCCACCCCACAGAACCCTCCATGGTTAATCAACTCCGAATCATTAATATTGACCCTAGCCAGATACAAAAAAGCAAATACCAACAATACAGCTTATCGTCAACTCTTTACGAGCATCTCCACAGACCTAAAATCGGACGGATGGAACTTCATCTTCACTGATGGATCAAAAACCACAGAGAATACATCATTTGCTGTTTCATCTGAAAATGGATCAATCGTCAGCATCGGTAACCTGCCTGAATTCGCCTCAATATTTACAGCAGAAGCCTTCGCCATCCAC
Organism: Brachyopa scutellaris; assembly: GCA_949775065.1. Classification (NCBI taxonomy): domain Eukaryota; kingdom Metazoa; phylum Arthropoda; class Insecta; order Diptera; family Syrphidae; genus Brachyopa; species Brachyopa scutellaris. The sequence goes on from OX459112.1 coordinate 121,989,702, forward strand.
CAAGCCATGAAAGCAGCAAGAAATTGCAACGGAAAACACATTATATGCTCCGATAGCATATCCGTACTGAAAGCAATCAAAAACCCCAACAATAACACTGAGCTGATATCAGAAATCAGATATCAACTCACCAAATCGCCAAACACTATAAAGCTGATGTGGACACCTGGGCATGTTGGGATCCAGGGAAACGAAATGGCTGACATCGCAGCTAACTCTGCCAATAACGCACCGGTATATAGATTTAATATCTACACCAAATCAGATCTGTTAAACCTGATCCAAGAGACCATAAAAACGCAAATCAACAACGATTGGAGCCTATACCACCATCACTACAAAAAAGTCAATCCTGAGAGACTCAAACCTATATACCCCACAAACATTCCTAAACAAATGATCTCAAATTTTGTACGACTGCGACTTGGACATACCTCTGCCTCACATCAACACCTGCTCACGAAAAACAATCCACCAACCTGTGCCTCCTGCAACACCACTTTAGACCTAACACACATCTTAGAAAATTGTACCTTATTAAAGCCCATAACCAAAAATATATTTAATAGCAATCCAATATACGAAATATTAAAAAACCCCAGTACCACAAACATTGAAAATATCTCAAACTTTCTAATAAAAGCTAACTTCACTATATAATTTCGACCTATGTAATAAAATAGGGCCAATAGTCTCTGCAGCTAGGCTCGTTTAAGCTAATATTACCATGTAATTTTAATTGCCTGTTAATAAATAATAATAATAATAATTATTACGTAGCTAGAGTTAAGATAGGTTAAGTAGTTGTAAGTTTTATTTAAGGTAGTTTTAAGCAAAAATAAAGTAATTTCACTAAGTTTTTTTTTTACAAAAACATTTTTCTTAGTAAGTATTAAAATTGCAATTATAATCAAATTTAAATAGTATAAGTTAGGTTACGTCGAAAGACATAGTATAAGTATTAAGTTTAGCTTAGAGTGCCCGTGCGGGGCCAGTAAGTTAGAGTAAGATAGTTAAGTTAGTTAAGCTAGTTTTAAGCAGTTTTGTAAGTAATACTTGAATTCCGTAATAAAAATGCATTAAAAATGAAAAAAAAAAAACGATAACCCTGTCGCAAAGGTTTGAGAATGCCATTTTGTAGATCTCGGTGAAATAATATAGAGTACAAACAAATTGATTAATCGCTTAGTTTAGGAGATATCGAGGTTTAAAAATAAATTTTTTCATATGGAAATCGCATTGAAATTAATCATTTTTGCTCCGGTACAAACAAAAGTGTTGCATACATCTGGGGGTAGAACTAGAAACAATCGCTTTTTAACAATTTAAGTAAAGAAATTTTGTTTTTGAGTATCTATCGCGCGATTTTTTTGATTTTATTAATCTTAATCACGCCAGCGTGGGGAAATATCTTACTCTCTCGTGAGCACTCTCTTCTACGAAAACCTACGAAATTTTTGCGTACGCCAACGGGTTTTCGTTGTGTTTCTTTATTTTTCGTGGATTTTCGTTTGATTTGGGAGGGTACGTGAACATACCTATTAGGTCTGTTCCTTAACTTGAAAATTGTTACTGATTTTTACTGATTTTAGACAAACCGCGTTTCTTAAAACAAAAAAGTAGTAAAAGAGAGAGGCAACGAGAGAGTAAAAATTTCCTCTCACTAAAAAATCTTACTATTTCTTACTGGACAAATTTCTTCCGGTAGAAATTTTACTTTCTGTCAAAGTCAGCTGTTTCACTTGTTTGAATTAGGTCCGTTCGCGTACCCTCCCAAAACAACGAAAATCGACGAAAAACAACGAAAACCCGTTCGCGTACGTAAAAATTTCGTAGTTTTTCGTAGAAGAGAGTGCTCACGAGAGAGTAAGAAATTTCCCCATGCTACGAATTTTAGTCCAAGGAATTTCTTTCAAATCACACACATTCTTAATTGTTCGGTGCTTAATGCGTTCGATTACTTTTTCGATATTTGAGAGAATTTTACCCCACTCTTCGAGATTTGACAGAAAACCCATATTTAGTGCAAAAAGTACGCGAACGGACCTATTATTAGCATTTCTTTATTTCAATTCAAAAAGTAAAAAAATGGAGAGAAAAGGAACATAGATGAAAGTTGAACGTTCTGAATGTTTAAATTTGCGTTTCGCAATATATTAGGTCTGTTTGGTATCTTTTCTGTGGAAGTCGTCACTGGCTCTCAAATAATAAAATAATTTGAAAAGTGGGGGAAAATCCTCTCAGCAGTGGAAAATTCGTAAGCAAAGTAAACAAACACGTTTTCGTAAAACCTCCAAATTTGTTTTTGTTTTCCACTAACAATGAAGATTATGACATTTCACAATTGTCAGAATAGCTGGTTTGACAGAATCGATGAAACTACGCGATTAAAAAGACCGCGTAAGTTTGCGTAAGTTTGTGTTGCATACTATTGCATACTATTCCATACTGTATTGGTTCTGGGAAATCATAAGGGGGTGGACTTTTCTGTAAAATCCAAAATCATACAACAACACTCTGTTTACTTTTGCTTCACATATGTTTATGACATTTCGTTTGTTGCAACTTTTGTGATTAATCGCGTTCCTTTAGTTTTTCGTAATTTTGCCTTACTCTGAGAGAATTTTACCCCCACTCCTTGAAATTCAATAATTTACTATTTTTGGAGCAGAAAGTAAAGGAACAGACCTAATTACTATACTCTGTTCCAATAGAATTGTCAGTACAGGCCTTATGGGGGAGCTTTTTAAACCAATGGTGCCTGTAGATGTTTCCATGGCACTCAATTCGAAAAATTGCCACTGAAATAAAAATCAAACCACTGATTTACACACGTTTTGTTTTTGTGATTTTCGTCAAATCCGCATACATCCCACCACGACCAGCCGGGTACACAATCGACGGCACACTGATTATGCGTGGCCGCCATCAACCATCGTGGTTTGTATGAAAATACGAACATCAAAAAAGTGTTACCATTATTAAGTCGAAGCATATCTTTACAGCTTTTTCTGTGGTTTTTGTCAAAGAGCTTTGGGATTTTGTGCTTTGAGAACCAATAAATGAATTTGAGTGTGTGAGGCTGTTGCCGCTTGGTTTTTGTGTTTTTAATTTCCTTATTTTTCTGTGAAATCAGTTAAAATATAGTTAAATAATTTTTCGCTTCTTGTGCTTTTTAATAAAGGTTTTGTTTGCGCGAGGTAGATGTTGTGTGCGGAAATGAATAGTATTTTTTTTTTGTTTTAGCTTATATCTCGTGAACTAATCGTTTTCGACATGTTACATTCATACATAAAAATATTCGAAAAAATGCTTTCTACATCATACTAAAATTTCATTGAAATCGAGGTAGTATCCACTTTGTACACAATTATCTTTATGTTCAATAATTTGTGTTGTTTTTGAATCAGCAAATGGTAACCCTACAGGTATTGCTCTTCGATTTGTGGCGATTTTTTATGCATACTACGGTAATTCAGTCAGAGCTTAAACAAGGGACAAGTGTATGCAAGCTATTGCAACCAGACTGAGAGGCCAACATACTAGGTCTGTTCAGTAAGGAAAAACCAGATCAGAACAGCACAGACTCGTGCAAAATGTCAAATCAAAGTTAGAACAGACAAGTACAGCTGTACAGCCCATATGTTTATATGTTGACATTTGTAAATTGTCATTTCTATTTAAAGTTAAATATAAGATGTTTAAAAGTGAAATCTAAGATATTTAAACAAATTACAAATGGAACAGATTGCCCATATTTATCTTTTTTTTAAATTTTTTCCATGTTTAACTTTCATAAAACAAATTAATTGCTGAAAACAAATCAAAACTATAGCCACAGCTGATTTTGACATCTGTACACTAGTCTGTTCTACCTCAAGAGAAGGTGCAAGATTTCCTGTACTTTTCTGTTCTGACAACCTCACTGAACACAAACGAGATCGGTTTCGGACAGAAATTTTTCTCACTGAACAGAAAACCTTGTACTTTTCTGTACTTTTCTGCCCAGAACAGCCTCAATGAACAGACCTACTATCTTCTCTGTACTGACATTTCTATTGGAACAGAGTATAGGTTGGTAGGTATATTGGTCGATACGAACTCAAAGCTGTTTTTATTTTTGAAAAACATAGTAGGCACCTAAAAAACTACAAAGAGGAAAAGCGTACGTTAAAAACGTTAATTAATTATAATTATTTTCCTCCATAGTGTCCTTCCTTGTGCCAATACAAATCCTTGGAGCCCAAAATCGTGAAAATCGAATGATTCGCTTTCGAGTTATGCGTGCACACACGGACGTCAGTCTATTTTATATATATAGATAACTCGAAGTCTTGATAACTCGATTTTTTTTTGTGGCAAGTGATGGTTCGAGTTATCGAAGTTCGTCTATATAAATAAACTTTTTAATATTTAGTTTGTTTTCCCTTTTTGCATTTTCACGGCTTGTCGCTGCGATATGGATGCAACCAGTTTCTGAGTAACTGCTGGTGGTATTTTCGCCCACTCTTCAACGAGAGGTTCCTTTAGACTTCGAACATTTGTAATGCCATAATTTTTTCTTATTGCATATTGCAGATAGGCCCATAGCCCATAGGTGTTCAATGGGATCAGGGCCTTGCGGTGGCGTTTTTAGAACTTTAGGACATTTATATAGTAGTCAGTAGACGTACTTTGTCTAAAACAGTATGCTTCTGATCATTACCTTGATAGAAGCAATAATTATTGCTTACACCAGTTTTTCTACCAGAAGACGCCATATTGCTTTTTAAAATGTTATAATACCATTTCTTGTTCATTATTGCGTCAATGATCCCATTGACAACCCCATTGTAGCCCATTTCACCCCACACCATTTTTTGAATGTGGCTTCATATTTGGCATTGTTGTTTTGTGTCACTAGTGAACAAGTTGAACTTACTTTTATCTAAAAAATCGCGTTTTTCCAAAACTCAAGATCATTATTTCTGTAGTTATAAGGATATTGCAATCTTTTCAGTCTATTGCTTTTACTGGTCGCCGGCCTATTTCTACATATCCTTGAAGCAAATCCATGTTTTTTCAGGTGTTTTCTATTTGTAGAGGAATCAACCATTTCCCTCTAAATTGTTAGTCATATTCAATGTCTCGAGTTGAATAGTCGGCTTTTTTTTCACTCCTCTGGCATTAACATAAAAACTAAGTGAGTTTCTTTGCTTCAAAACCGTAAAATACCGCGAAACAAGTGTGCAACACCAAAGTTCAATTGAGTCCAGGATTTGTCGCCATTCTATTTAAAGAAAATTATTTTTTGAAGTAAATTAAATTTATCAAAATCTCATTATTTTCCGCGGAATTTTTTTGCCTTTTTTTCGCCGTACTACCACGAATATACAAACTCACATACTCCAACACACCTAATCGCACACACACACAAACACCATGGCACCAACGGGGTCAAAAGCGAATTTAGGAGCTCTCTCAACGTCCACGAACTCCCCTTCATCCAATCAACTGTATTCCAACAACACGGTTCTTACTGTGGCGAGGTTCGAAGACCGCCTGGCGAAGCAGAATGATCTTCTTGTCGCCCGAATAACAGACGAGATGAACAAATTCCGCAGCGAAATTGTTGGGAAAATAGAAGCCCTTGAACACAGCTGGTCGAATCAGCTGATAAAAGTAACCAAATCAGTTGCCGACATAGTAGCACGCGTAGAAAAAATTGAAGCTTAGTCTGAAGATAAGCACACACTTCAAGTAAAGCGTATGAATGTGCACAATATGATCCGTGTACTACGCGCGCAGAATAATGGTCTGCATATTTGCCATCTTAATGCGCAAAGTCTTAAGCCGGAATTGGAGGAATTCAGGCATTTGTTCGTAGGATCTCAGGTGGATGTTGTTTGCGTGACCGAAACTTGGTTCAAAGTTAATATCAGCGATGATTTCTATAGTCTTAGTGGTTATAAGCCTTTTCGAGCAGACAGAGTAAATCGTGTGGGAGGAGGTTCTGCTATCTACATGCGCGACGATATTAACTGCAAATTGGTCTGCAAATCCAGTGCCGGTTGCTTAATGGAATATGTCTTTATAAATGTCTTATGTGGAGCAGAGAAAATACTTATTGGTGCCGGATACAGACCAAACAGAAATGAGGATATAATGTCAATAATTACTGCTCTCGAGCAATTTTCCGTATGTAGCACCAATGTTGTTTTATGTGGTGACTTCAACTGCAACTTGATTGATCGGAGCAGCTCCTCAAGTTTTTTAAACTGCTTTAAAGCGCTTAATTTACACCCCGTGAATTCAAATAATCATACCCACCTTTCAAAAGATTCTAATACACTCCTTGATCTCATTTTCGTAAACGACACTAGTAAAACCTTGCTTTATAGTCAGCTCCCAGCCTCTGGTTTTTCGAAGCATGACCTGTTGTATCTAACATTGGACTATATAAATCAACCCAAAGAAGTAAGGTGCTTCTACCGTGATTTTAAACATATAAATCATCAGCACTTGCTACACGATGTTTTTCGTATAGATTGGGACAGAATCTACTTTCTGTTAATGATCAAGTGGGCTTTTTGGAAGAGACCGTCAGCCATATTTTTAATAAGCATGTTCCACTGAAGACAAAGCTTATTAGAAGACAGACGCCTCCATGGTTGAATGACAATATTCTGCAGCTGATGCACCAACGGGACAACGCCTACATTCGCTGGAAGCGTTACAAACTAAACATTTTCTTTCGCACCTACTGTCACCTGCGCAATCAAGTAGTTTCCCACATAAGAGCCGCAAAATTGGCTTACTACGATCATAAATTTAGTCAATCCACTTTAACAAAAAACCTTTGGAAAACGATAAGAGAACTTGGAGTCGGAAAAGGCAAACCTATAATTCCTGTGGATATTTATTGCGATCAACTTAACCAAAAATTTGCTGCCTAACCTTCACCAAGTGAAACAGTTCCTTTATTTGAGCCGGCGGACTTCTTTCCACCTAACGAACTTTTTGCTTTTATAGGTTTCTCTAATGAAGATGTTGTTGAGGCGCTACTTTCAATAAAATCGAATGCAACAGGTGCTGACGGTGTTGATCCTATATTTATTAAAGTACCTTTCCCGTACTTGCTTCCGTTTCTCACTCATATTTTCAATAAAATTATAACAACCCTTGAGTACCCGGCCAGTTGCAAAAAGGCAAAAATAATTCCAATCCCAAAAAAACAAAATGGTAGTGAAACAGAGTTTAGGCCCATCGCTATTTTACCGTTTTTGAGTAAGGTCTTTGAAAAAGCAATTCTTAAGCAAATCCAGAGCTATTTAACTGAAAATATGCTTCTAAGCTCTTGCCAGTCCGGCTTTCGACCCAAGCACAGCTGTAAAACTGCGCTGCTCTCGGTAGTTGATGACATAAGAAAGTCTTTGGATATGAAAAGTATATCTTTCTTAACGTTACTGGATTTCTCCAAAGCGTTTGACACCATCAACCATAACATATTATGTCAAAAGCTCCAAAGCACCTATAAGTTTTCGAAAGAATCCGCTAAGCTTATATTTTCCTATCTCGTAGGTAGGCATCAATGTGTGGTAGCTAATAACCAATCTTCAAGCTTTATAAGAGTCTCAAGTGGAGTTCCTCAAGGATCAATCCTCGGGCCAATCCTATTCTCTCTGTACATTACTGAGCTGCCTCAAATAGTTCGACACTGCTCGATACATATGTATGCAGACGATGTCCAACTCCTATTTAGCTGTCCTCTTAATAGCCTAGATGTAGCTGAGGCACTAATAAATAAAGATTTGCTTGCTATCCTCCTCTGGTCGCAAGTAAACTGTCTGTGCTTGAATCCAGCAAAATCAAAAATCATCGCCATACACCGGAAATTGCCAGATTTATCTATTTGTCCCCAAATCAGACTCGGCCAAGCCATCATACCCTACTTTTCCACTGCCAAAAACTTAGGAATGGTCTTTAACAGTACTGAGTATCTCTACAGCAGATTAGAATTTCCCCAATCGCGAAGGACTTTCACATTCATCCAGACTAGATATCGGTGCTTAACCTCTGAACGACAGTTCTTTGTAAATGTTACTGGTCTGTGGAACTCCCTATCCATTGAGTTAAGAAGGATCAGAAGCGGCGGAAGTTTTAAAAGGCGTCTCTTGAACTACTTGGCCAGTGAATATATATTTTAATTTATTTTCTTTTGTTAAATTACTTACTTTTTTATACATTTATATATTTTCTTCCATCTGTTTTCGTTTTAATTTATCTGTATCCAATATTTCATAACATGTATTTAAGGCTTAGCTATTTTATAAGATATTATCTTACTGTGTAAGCTACTCGAATTGAATAGTTAAATAAAATAAATAAATAAATAAATAAATAATAAATTGACATAATTAGATCACAGCTCAGCTTTGGTTCCTGTCTTTATTCACTTATTAAAAATGTATTATCAGTATCACTATCTAACATTTTTTTGGACGTCCAGATCGTTGTTTATCTTCAACAGAACCGTTATTTTAATATCGCTTACAAATATAATGAGCGGTGGAAACATTTAAAAGTGTTATTTTAGCTATTTCACTTAAATTTTTACCAATCTCACGGTGATAGATATATTACGAGAGAGTACAGATTCACATCAGTATTTTTACCAGTTTTATCACTTTGTCTATAGTGCGTGCTTTATAGTATAAGATTATTTTACAAATAAATTGGATTAGAGAGATCATAAAACAATGTGCAGTGCAAAAATTTTACATAACGGTACATATTGCTTGCTTTTTGTACAAGCATTCTCAGTTTTTGTTTTGTTTTAGATTTTTCCTAACAATGCAATGTGCTTATTTGAGTTTTCTTACGTTATTATAAAGAACACATTCGTACCGTCTCAGAATTTGTTAAAAAGTCAAGACTTCCTTCGAATATGGTAACAATATTACAGTATTTATTTAATTAATTATGTATTTATACAAAGTTATAATTCAAAGTTTAAGTTAAGTTTATTAAATTGTTGTTAGTGGATACTAGTCACACTAGTCTGTTCTACCTCAAGAGAAGGTGCAAGATTTCCTGTACTTTTCTGTTCTGACAACCTCACTGAACACAAACGAGATCGGTTTCGGACAGAAATTTTTCTCACTGAACAGAAAACCTTGTACTTTTCTGTACTTTTCTGCCCAGAACAGCCTCAATGAACAGACCTACTATCTTCTCTGTACTGACATTTCTATTGGAACAGAGTATAGGTTGGTAGGTATATTGGTCGATACGAACTCAAAGCTGTTTTTATTTTTGAAAAACATAGTAGGCACCTAAAAAACTACAAAGAGGAAAAGCGTACGTTAAAAACGTTAATTAATTATAATTATTTTCCTCCATAGTGTCCTTCCTTGTGCCAATACAAATCCTTGGAGCCCAAAATCGTGAAAATCGAATGATTCGCTTTCGAGTTATGCGTGCACACACGGACGTCAGTCTATTTTATATATATAGATAACTCGAAGTCTTGATAACTCGATTTTTTTTTGTGGCAAGTGATGGTTCGAGTTATCGAAGTTCGTCTATATAAATAAACTTTTTAATATTTAGTTTGTTTTCCCTTTTTGCATTTTCACGGCTTGTCGCTGCGATATGGATGCAACCAGTTTCTGAGTAACTGCTGGTGGTATTTTCGCCCACTCTTCAACGAGAGGTTCCTTTAGACTTCGAACATTTGTAATGCCATAATTTTTTCTTATTGCATATTGCAGATAGGCCCATAGCCCATAGGTGTTCAATGGGATCAGGGCCTTGCGGTGGCGTTTTTAGAACTTTAGGACATTTATATAGTAGTCAGTAGACGTACTTTGTCTAAAACAGTATGCTTCTGATCATTACCTTGATAGAAGCAATAATTATTGCTTACACCAGTTTTTCTACCAGAAGACGCCATATTGCTTTTTAAAATGTTATAATACCATTTCTTGTTCATTATTGCGTCAATGATCCCATTGACAACCCCATTGTAGCCCATTTCACCCCACACCATTTTTTGAATGTGGCTTCATATTTGGCATTGTTGTTTTGTGTCACTAGTGAACAAGTTGAACTTACTTTTATCTAAAAAATCGCGTTTTTCCAAAACTCAAGATCATTATTTCTGTAGTTATAAGGATATTGCAATCTTTTCAGTCTATTGCTTTTACTGGTCGCCGGCCTATTTCTACATATCCTTGAAGCAAATCCATGTTTTTTCAGGTGTTTTCTATTTGTAGAGGAATCAACCATTTCCCTCTAAATTGTTAGTCATATTCAATGTCTCGAGTTGAATAGTCGGCTTTTTTTTCACTCCTCTGGCATTAACATAAAAACTAAGTGAGTTTCTTTGCTTCAAAACCGTAAAATACCGCGAAACAAGTGTGCAACACCAAAGTTCAATTGAGTCCAGGATTTGTCGCCATTCTATTTAAAGAAAATTATTTTTTGAAGTAAATTAAATTTATCAAAATCTCATTATTTTCCGCGGAATTTTTTTGCCTTTTTTTCGCCGTACTACCACGAATATACAAACTCACATACTCCAACACACCTAATCGCACACACACACAAACACCATGGCACCAACGGGGTCAAAAGCGAATTTAGGAGCTCTCTCAACGTCCACGAACTCCCCTTCATCCAATCAACTGTATTCCAACAACACGGTTCTTACTGTGGCGAGGTTCGAAGACCGCCTGGCGAAGCAGAATGATCTTCTTGTCGCCCGAATAACAGACGAGATGAACAAATTCCGCAGCGAAATTGTTGGGAAAATAGAAGCCCTTGAACACAGCTGGTCGAATCAGCTGATAAAAGTAACCAAATCAGTTGCCGACATAGTAGCACGCGTAGAAAAAATTGAAGCTTAGTCTGAAGATAAGCACACACTTCAAGTAAAGCGTATGAATGTGCACAATATGATCCGTGTACTACGCGCGCAGAATAATGGTCTGCATATTTGCCATCTTAATGCGCAAAGTCTTAAGCCGGAATTGGAGGAATTCAGGCATTTGTTCGTAGGATCTCAGGTGGATGTTGTTTGCGTGACCGAAACTTGGTTCAAAGTTAATATCAGCGATGATTTCTATAGTCTTAGTGGTTATAAGCCTTTTCGAGCAGACAGAGTAAATCGTGTGGGAGGAGGTTCTGCTATCTACATGCGCGACGATATTAACTGCAAATTGGTCTGCAAATCCAGTGCCGGTTGCTTAATGGAATATGTCTTTATAAATGTCTTATGTGGAGCAGAGAAAATACTTATTGGTGCCGGATACAGACCAAACAGAAATGAGGATATAATGTCAATAATTACTGCTCTCGAGCAATTTTCCGTATGTAGCACCAATGTTGTTTTATGTGGTGACTTCAACTGCAACTTGATTGATCGGAGCAGCTCCTCAAGTTTTTTAAACTGCTTTAAAGCGCTTAATTTACACCCCGTGAATTCAAATAATCATACCCACCTTTCAAAAGATTCTAATACACTCCTTGATCTCATTTTCGTAAACGACACTAGTAAAACCTTGCTTTATAGTCAGCTCCCAGCCTCTGGTTTTTCGAAGCATGACCTGTTGTATCTAACATTGGACTATATAAATCAACCCAAAGAAGTAAGGTGCTTCTACCGTGATTTTAAACATATAAATCATCAGCACTTGCTACACGATGTTTTTCGTATAGATTGGGACAGAATCTACTTTCTGTTAATGATCAAGTGGGCTTTTTGGAAGAGACCGTCAGCCATATTTTTAATAAGCATGTTCCACTGAAGACAAAGCTTATTAGAAGACAGACGCCTCCATGGTTGAATGACAATATTCTGCAGCTGATGCACCAACGGGACAACGCCTACATTCGCTGGAAGCGTTACAAACTAAACATTTTCTTTCGCACCTACTGTCACCTGCGCAATCAAGTAGTTTCCCACATAAGAGCCGCAAAATTGGCTTACTACGATCATAAATTTAGTCAATCCACTTTAACAAAAAACCTTTGGAAAACGATAAGAGAACTTGGAGTCGGAAAAGGCAAACCTATAATTCCTGTGGATATTTATTGCGATCAACTTAACCAAAAATTTGCTGCCTAACCTTCACCAAGTGAAACAGTTCCTTTATTTGAGCCGGCGGACTTCTTTCCACCTAACGAACTTTTTGCTTTTATAGGTTTCTCTAATGAAGATGTTGTTGAGGCGCTACTTTCAATAAAATCGAATGCAACAGGTGCTGACGGTGTTGATCCTATATTTATTAAAGTACCTTTCCCGTACTTGCTTCCGTTTCTCACTCATATTTTCAATAAAATTATAACAACCCTTGAGTACCCGGCCAGTTGCAAAAAGGCAAAAATAATTCCAATCCCAAAAAAACAAAATGGTAGTGAAACAGAGTTTAGGCCCATCGCTATTTTACCGTTTTTGAGTAAGGTCTTTGAAAAAGCAATTCTTAAGCAAATCCAGAGCTATTTAACTGAAAATATGCTTCTAAGCTCTTGCCAGTCCGGCTTTCGACCCAAGCACAGCTGTAAAACTGCGCTGCTCTCGGTAGTTGATGACATAAGAAAGTCTTTGGATATGAAAAGTATATCTTTCTTAACGTTACTGGATTTCTCCAAAGCGTTTGACACCATCAACCATAACATATTATGTCAAAAGCTCCAAAGCACCTATAAGTTTTCGAAAGAATCCGCTAAGCTTATATTTTCCTATCTCGTAGGTAGGCATCAATGTGTGGTAGCTAATAACCAATCTTCAAGCTTTATAAGAGTCTCAAGTGGAGTTCCTCAAGGATCAATCCTCGGGCCAATCCTATTCTCTCTGTACATTACTGAGCTGCCTCAAATAGTTCGACACTGCTCGATACATATGTATGCAGACGATGTCCAACTCCTATTTAGCTGTCCTCTTAATAGCCTAGATGTAGCTGAGGCACTAATAAATAAAGATTTGCTTGCTATCCTCCTCTGGTCGCAAGTAAACTGTCTGTGCTTGAATCCAGCAAAATCAAAAATCATCGCCATACACCGGAAATTGCCAGATTTATCTATTTGTCCCCAAATCAGACTCGGCCAAGCCATCATACCCTACTTTTCCACTGCCAAAAACTTAGGAATGGTCTTTAACAGTACTGAGTATCTCTACAGCAGATTAGAATTTCCCCAATCGCGAAGGACTTTCACATTCATCCAGACTAGATATCGGTGCTTAACCTCTGAACGACAGTTCTTTGTAAATGTTACTGGTCTGTGGAACTCCCTATCCATTGAGTTAAGAAGGATCAGAAGCGGCGGAAGTTTTAAAAGGCGTCTCTTGAACTACTTGGCCAGTGAATATATATTTTAATTTATTTTCTTTTGTTAAATTACTTACTTTTTTATACATTTATATATTTTCTTCCATCTGTTTTCGTTTTAATTTATCTGTATCCAATATTTCATAACATGTATTTAAGGCTTAGCTATTTTATAAGATATTATCTTACTGTGTAAGCTACTCGAATTGAATAGTTAAATAAAATAAATAAATAAATAAATAAATAATAAATTGACATAATTAGATCACAGCTCAGCTTTGGTTCCTGTCTTTATTCACTTATTAAAAATGTATTATCAGTATCACTATCTAACATTTTTTTGGACGTCCAGATCGTTGTTTATCTTCAACAGAACCGTTATTTTAATATCGCTTACAAATATAATGAGCGGTGGAAACATTTAAAAGTGTTATTTTAGCTATTTCACTTAAATTTTTACCAATCTCACGGTGATAGATATATTACGAGAGAGTACAGATTCACATCAGTATTTTTACCAGTTTTATCACTTTGTCTATAGTGCGTGCTTTATAGTATAAGATTATTTTACAAATAAATTGGATTAGAGAGATCATAAAACAATGTGCAGTGCAAAAATTTTACATAACGGTACATATTGCTTGCTTTTTGTACAAGCATTCTCAGTTTTTGTTTTGTTTTAGATTTTTCCTAACAATGCAATGTGCTTATTTGAGTTTTCTTACGTTATTATAAAGAACACATTCGTACCGTCTCAGAATTTGTTAAAAAGTCAAGACTTCCTTCGAATATGGTAACAATATTACAGTATTTATTTAATTAATTATGTATTTATACAAAGTTATAATTCAAAGTTTAAGTTAAGTTTATTAAATTGTTGTTAGTGGATAGATAGAACCTTCCATGTCGACGGCCAAGAAAAGAAGAGACCGATGTGGTGTCTTTCACAAATGAAGAAAGTATAGATGACTGCAGTTGCTTGGTAATTACAATAGGTATCGTGATGCTCGTTTGATAGCTGGATGCGTGGTGCCAAACCGTTATGTCAACAGAATTGAGTTAAAACATTATATTGATTTGATAGATTTAGTTTTATTAAAATTTATTCAATTTCAAAAACTTTTTCACAACACTATATGTAGGTATGTATCCATTTTTGTATAGTAAGTACAAATCCGATTGTCCACTTTGTATGATGCAATTTCACATATTGCTTCGTTTGAATGAAATTTAGGTAAATATGTAGTTTTATGTACTAAGCCTAAAAGCTACTATTTTGTCGGAAAACCTTCATTTTTGAGCACAGCTGCATATCGTTTCGGAAGCTACACTAAACACTGATAACTTTTTTTTTTTTTTGATAGACCGATCCATATTTTTGGTTAACCACGGAACAAAAGCTCTAGGCATAGCGGAAATGTTCGTTTTTGTTTTATTGTATGCAATATAGAGATGACCTTTATTCTTTTTAGTTTATGATTAACTTCAAGGGTTAAATTATTGTTTTAGTTTTAGTGGAATCTTTAGGTAGTTAGCGTTTATAGAGAGTACGGTTGAGTTCATAAATGTAAACTTTTTGCAGTAAATTTACCGCAGCTTTACTTCTATACTTTTGTGAACGGAAATAATTTTGTATTGTTGCAGCATTCAAACATCTGTATAAATTGCGTTGATAAATGTCTATACTGATACTCTTTTAAAAATGTGTGTAAAAACTTCTGAGTTGGCTGTGTGTTTTAAAAAGGGGCGAAAAAAAATGCTAAAGGCAATTCTAAATTGTCTGAATGGTCCAAATTCAAATTGTATCAGTACTCAATGCTAGAAAGGAAAACAATGATAATATGCAGACGAAGATAACTGTTTTTGAAACAATTTAACACAATCTCAAGGAATATTCCAAAATTATTTACCCCTATCGTGGAATCCGCCGGAGATTCCCTTCACTTGTTCGATTCACTTTCACTTTAGCTTGGTATCGTAGAATCCGTCGGGGAAGTTTCCTTACCGACGTGAATTTCGAAAACGAAAAGGAAGTGTCTCTGCCAAGTGTGATCGTCAATAGTGAAAGAAAGCATAGTGAATTTGTGTTTTTGAACTGTCCTTTGGTTTTTGCAATACAAAAGAAACATAAATAAAAAATAGTAAAATAAATAATATAGCTCTATCTCTGGATTCGTCAGCTGCAGAACAATCTTCAGAAACAAAAATACGCGCATGCGTAGGTGGAGCAGTGGGACAATTTAACTACCAAATAAACGTGTTTTCACATATATTTGTTCTTTTAAATTTGTTTAACAACAGTTTAATCCTGCCGGCTTATTAAAAATGTGCAACAAAATAAATCGAATTTTTCATAATACATAAATTGGATCTAATTCGCAGCTCATTTTCAAATTCTCCCAAAGTAAAATAAGCAGCTTGCATACGATTTTTTCTGAGGGAAATCATCAATAAGGTGTTGGAAAATAAACATATTGAGGGTGTTAAAGCACTAAATTAATCAAATATTAGTCTTTTATTTAGTGCCAAATACATTTTTTGTAAAGTCTGTTTGTTTAAATTATCAAGTTATCAAGTAAAAGAAATCAACAGTATGATATCCACAACGTTTGAGCTGCGGATGAGAAATGTCATATTTTGTATGGAGAGATCCGATTCGAACGTTTTCCACGATGCCGTGAAACTCATTCACATTGCCGACAAGGGAATGATTCACCTCGCCGGATTCAACGATACCGATGCTCAAATTACAGTGAATCTTTCCCGCCGGCGGATTCCACGATAGGGCTGATTATTTTTGATTTTTGCACCCAGCACCGAGACATGAAGTTTTTCCAGCCAATTATTTTGTTCATTATCTTCCCTGAAACAAACAAGAAGCATTATTAACTTATAATACACAATTTTCACGAATTTGTTTAGTAAAATAACGTGAATATATCAAAAATTCCCATCGCTCCTAAACTTTGACATCAGTAAACTTTCTGCAACCAAATAAAAACAAATACAGCTTACAAAGCGTATACATTAGTTATACAGTTTTTATACAATACAATGAATGCAAAATTAATGCAGTGTTACTGTATTTTTACATTTATGAACTCGACCTACTTCAGCGCAATCTCGGCACAGATTACTCCTCTGATTACCTTCATAGAACTTTTATATTAATCACGAACACATTCTTCCAACTTTTTTTTTAAAGTTTATTATATAACAGCAGTGATAGAGGTATGTTTATCATAAGCCGTATTTCATTATTGCCGATGATCCATATAGATCATTGGTTTGTATGAATTACAACAATATCTAGCTTTTTATCAGGATCAATTTTCGTGATCTAAAAATTAGTTCGACTATTTCTCACTAGGATACACTTTCGTTTGTGAATGTTGCTGTATTATCGACAATTGTCAAGGGTACATGTTGCCAGATTAGAATAAGAAATATTAGGCGTGTTTTTTTTCAAACCTATATAGGCTAAACATGTTTCTGCAACATGTTTTCAATGTAAAATACAACAAAACCTTGGCCTGGATAATTATCCAGTCTTATTTTTGTATGGAAAGCTTTTTCGAAATCTATATAGATTTGAAAAAAAACGCGCCTGTTATTGGCAATCCAAATATCATTAAATGTTAATATCTTCGAATAAATAAATTTTCTGCTCATAATGATATGTTAGCGACGTGATAGTATAGATAGCGATTTAGCTACGAAATATTATTTTCTATCTGGTATTTGTCAATCAAAATTAACGATTTCCTCCTTACAAATATAAAACAAGTGCATTAAACTTTCATTTAAAAGACAATATTCCTTCGCATGGTAACTTCGCGCTAATATTCCAAAAGAACTTAGCTTTTGTACACTCACCACAACACAGAACTTAACCTTTTCGTTGATCTGGACTGTTTTATTTTCATTGCGTGATCCATATAGATCATAAGGGATAATAAAACACGGCTATAGTAACATTAATTCAATTAAAACTACATAGAACGACACTGCTCCAATATAGTAGATATAAACACTTTAGGATATTCAAAACATATATACAATCTACATTAAACAACCATATGTATGTATGTATTTAAATTAACTTTATGTTTATACGATATACCCGATGTTTTATTTGAAATTTCCTTTAATTCTAGCTAAATATAGTCAAGACGATTCCGGGAAATTCAAAACCATTGTAATCTTCGATTGTCGTGGCGCCGAACCAACAGAATTCTCACCCCGCACCGGTTGGATAGTTAAATCAGCGGAAAATGGGCAAACATTCGAAAATGTTGATATTTCCGATGATGATTGGGTGGAATACGATCAGAAAAATAAAAACTCCGTCGGAATTTATGAATTCACATCGCAATTTATCAAGTTAAAAAAGTAATACAACTGAACCGCCATTAAATTACGGAATATTTTCTTTATTAATTGTATTAAATTGATAACCATTTTTTTTTTGTGTTAAAACTTAAAACTATATAAAAATCAAAAAAAAAAAAAACACATCGATCAGTTTAATTCTTTTAAAAAAAATATTTTCTTTCAATCGTTTTAGTTACATTTGTCAGCAACAATTGGGAACCTTACCACCCTTATTTCATTACCATAATCACATATTACAGAATTACAAGCTAACATCATAATTTTTGGACACAATTGAGAATTGGAGCAGTCTAGTTTGACTTCTCTAGCTGGCTCACCAGTTCGTACATCCCAAACGATGAGGGAAGCTAAAATAAACAAAAATTGCGTTTTAGGTACTTGGAATTTGAAAACAATATCGTTTACTTACCCATTTTACTCGTGACAAGCAGAGATGGTGTCAACATTAATAAATTAGAATATGCATTCGATATATTGATGGTATTTAGGAGATTCCCCTGGAATCTCTCCCATACACGAATTCGTTCGTCTGTGCCCAGTGATATAACATAACTGGGAGCACAAGCTAAACAGCTTATGGAGCCGTCATGCGCCTGAATGTTATACATACAAGCGCCCGTAAAGAGATCCCACACGCATAACAAACCATCTTGGGAGCCGGATCCACCGGTTCCTGGCTGCCAGCGATCGACAAAAAGGCACGTTATTGGTCCACAATGACCATGCAGTGTGTACTCCACATCGGAGTTTTCTAAACTATAAACCTAGACCAGTACTTCATTGGTTTTTTAAATGAATTCATATTCAAATGGATTAAACCTACTTTCAGAGTATGATCTTGACTTCCAGTGAAGACCATACCGTTGATAACTTCCATACAAGTGATGGGTTGCTGGTGCGCCGGTCGAACACCATCTAAAGTGCATTTCATTTCTTCTTTCGTAGTTTTTGGTAGTTCATGTTCACGTTGCATTAAACCAATGCTCCCGGTAGATCCAGTGCGAACGTGAGCTGAAGAGTTTATTATACTTTAAATAAAATGTAAAATTGATAAAAGGGGTTTCGCGAACTTACTTCGTCGGTAGGCGGACGTAAAGCCCCAGTCTATTTGTTTGCCTTTGTAGTAGGTTTCGAGACGATAGAAATCAATTCGACCGCATAGTCTAGCCACAACAACGCGGTCGCCATTAAGGTGAATATGCGTGATACCCTGACTGCGTTTGGATTCTTCTTGATACGCACACTTAAAACAAAAACAGTAGAATATATACATGTTTACATAGAACAAAAGAAAAAAAAAACTACAGTATGTGTTTGAGATTAAAGTAATCAACATCTACACACATCATTATCGTCGTATATAACATTATCATCATTTGTATCATCATCAATTTCAAATCTAATTTTTATATTATCACTTATTGCTATTACTTCATTCTGTTGTTATAATTCTCAAAGCTCAATTCATGTTTTCTTTGCACTTAACGTAAATTCATTCTCTTAACTATTGTTATTTTCTTTTGCTCTTAACGTACATTCATTTCTTTACTATTGTCATTTTCTTTGCACGCAAGCTCGCATAGCTTTACAACAATTGTATTGCGTGTGCGAAGCTTGTGCGTTATCATGCGTGGTCAATTTGATCTTGATTTTTCTCGGTCACTTGGATCTCGTTCGCTGAAAACACCACATCTCCCATCTTCGGATAAGTACTCAGATTCCCTTATAGCATATTTAGATTACATACATATATATTGAATTCAATCAATAAATTTCTTAAGTGATAGCAAAACGAAACCGAACTCTTTTCATTTCCGTTTAATTCATCAACATAAAATTGGTCCTTCGCTAGCCGAATATTTAATAAATTAATAAAAAAAAAAAAAAAAAAAAAAACGTGTGATAAACTTCTCCAATTAAGAACTGCATGTGTGCATTGTGTATTCGTTTTATTGATACGTTGATTAAAATTGGTAGAAAAACCCGCGTGTGTGAATTTATGCGCTAAGGCGGGAATAAAAATTATTTTCTTGGTGAAGTAGACAATTCTCTCGTTGCGAATTAACCTTATAATTATAGCACCATATACATATATAATTAATTAAGGTGTTTTTGCGCATTTAAATAAGCATTTCACCTCGGCTTTTTCTTTTACCTTTTCGTGTCATATATGAAAATGAATTCCCTAAAACAAAAACGCGGTAATGCAAAGGCCTGCTTAACACGCGCGGTAGATTTTGTTGCATCTATTGAACAATCCACTATAATCGAGATGCTAGAAATTCGGTTAAGCAGAGTCGTGGAAGCATGGTCTGTATTTTCTTCGCTGCATAATGAGTGTTTGCAGTATTTAGAGGATGAGGAGATAGGAGATTTTGAAAAGGAGTTCGGTACGTACGAAGACAAATATTTCGTGGCACATTCGGGCTTAAAAAAGGCCATTCGCGATAGACAATCCGTTGCTCAAGATGAACCCGAGGACTGGGCTTTGAAAACTCTCGCTAATCAGCAAGCCAAAATATTAAAGAAATTGGGTTCTTCGGAAAACACGTGTTCGACAATTAATTTGCCACCTATTGTGGTGCCGCCATTTTCGGGCAATTACAAAGATTGGCCATCGTTTAAAGATTTATTCTTGGGTTCGGTCGACAATAAACCCAATCTTACATCAACCCAGAAATTTCACTATTTGAAATCTTTCTTGCGGGATGATGCGGCAAACCTAATCAAACATATTTCAATTTCGGATGCGAATTATATCGAAGCCTGGGATAGGCTTGACAGACGCTACGACCGCGTTAATTTAACCGTGCAATCGTTCGTACAAACATTTCTCTCACTTCCTTCAATTAGTGTCTCAAATGTGCAAACTCTTAGGAAAGTTACAGACGGTGCGGATGAGGTGATTCGTGGGTTAAACGCGTTGGATAGGAATGGTAGAGATCCTTGGTTAATTTACCTTCTACTAGCTAAACTTGATAGTGACACAAAGCATGCTTGGGCAGAATTAATCGGGTCTCGTGATGATAGTTCTATAATCGATCTGCTGGAGTTTCTTGAACTACGATGTGACGCACTCGAATCATGTCAAACTCTTAATCGCGCGGCCACATCTCGGGGAAAACAGTCGGGTCCGATTCGAACCCATTTAGCTAAAGCATCAGAAACCAATGTGCAGTGTCCTATGTGTAAAGGTGACCATTTCCTATCCCAGTGCAAACAATTCTTAGCACTAGACATTACCGCTCGTAGATTGTTCGTCAAAACAAAACCGACGTGTTTCAATTGCCTTCGGACAGGTCATTCGTCAAATAAGTGTCGGTCATCGTTTCGTTGTCGCGTCTGTAAAGCTCATCACCATTCGTTGGTTCATCAAGATGACTTACAAAATACTTCCTCGTCGTTATCTTCACAAAATCAAAGTCCTGCTTCTGTGGTACCTTCGACGGCACCGCCTATTTCGCCACAGCCCAGTTCTTCGGTGACTCACGATGCTGCTGCTGCTCCATTGGTTAACAACCACTCGCTCGAGTTTAGCATTCGAAAGCAAACTATATTGCCAACCATTCTCGCTAAGCTTCGAGATAATCGGGGACAGCTTATCGATTGTCGAGTTCTCTTGGATACGGGGTCACAGTCTTCGTTTATAACTGAGGCATTCGCTCAAAGGTTGGGTCTTCCAAGGAAGCCTTCTCGTATTCCCATCATGGGATTGTCATCCAAAGAAGCTGGATTTACAAAAGGGTTCGTATCTATTCAACTCTTCTCTCGCTACAACTCCACTCACTTATCGGTCGATGCATTCGTTCTTGGTAAATTGACGTCCAATTTACCAGCCAAATCCTTTGACGCATCGACATGGGAGCATATTCGGAAGTTGGATCTTGCAGATCCATACTTCAACGTTTCCAGTTCAGTGGATGTTCTTCTGGGAGCTGACAAGGTCTGGAATATTCTCAGATCAGAACAAATTCGTGGACAAGAAGGTTGTTCCATAGCGTTCAACACATCGTTCGGTTGGGTCATTTCAGGAGAGCTGTTTGATCCAAATACTCGCAGTCCAGAATTAAATTCGTATCATTCAACTCTCGATGTAGACGGTCTTTTGCAGCGTTTCTGGGAAATGGAAGAGGTTTCCGCTCATAAAGGTCATGACATTTTGAATGATCCAGCTGAACAACATTTCCAAAAAACCTTTTCGCGTTCTCCTGATGGGAAATACGTCGTTGCTCTCCCTTTTAAAATTCTCTCCCCAAAGTTCGGCGATACCTTGCAGTCGGCGGTTTCGCGCCTATATTCTATGGAGCGTCGGTTCAACAGTAATCCTGAACTGCACAGATTATACTCTTAATTTATGCAAGAGTATCTCGAACTCGGTCACATGGAACTAATCCCTCGCGATAAAATACTTATCGATCCTACAAGCCAGTTTTACCTTCCCCATCACGCGGTACTAAAACCAGACAGTTCGTCCACAAAATTACGCGTCGTTTTCGATGGCTCGGTAAAAGACTCTAAGGGACAATAGTTAAATAGCCAACTCTTAATCGGTCCGCCTATTCAACGCGATTTGATAGGTGTGTGTTTACGTTTTCGGCAACATCGGTTTGTTTTTACGGCTGATATTGTAAAAATGTTCCGCCAAATATGGATCCGCGAACAAGACACTTATTTCCAACGCATAGTTTGGCGTCAAAATCCTCGTGATGAAATTCAACACTTTCGCTTACGTACCGTCACATATGGCACAGCATCAGCTCCGTTTTTATCGGTTCGCATATTGCAGCAACTCGCCGAAGACTACAAATCGAAGTACCCTAACGCATCTACCATTTTGCTGAACGACGTCTACGTTGATGACGTAATGACAGGCGCAAACTCTATCGATACCTTACTAGATTTGCAGTCAGAACTAGTCGCGTTGTTATCAGTAGCTGGACTCCAGCTTCGGAAATGGAGTTCCAACTGTTGGACTCTTCTCGCAAAACAACAACCTGAAGACTGCGAGTATTCGTTCGTTGATCCGGAACGTTCACAATCTCTCATTAAGGTATTGGGAATGTTTTGGAATCCTGCTGCTGACGTGTTCTCCTATCGGCTTATAAAATGTAGCCCTTGTCCCTCGATAACAAGACGAAAGTTGCTCTCGGAAATCGCGCGGATTTTTGATCCCCTTGGGCTCCTTGCTCCATCGGTAGTTTTATTTAAAATTATGTTTCAGCAGCTCTGGTCTTCCGAACTTAAGCTAGGCTGGGATGACCCTCTGCCTTCTGCGATAGCAGAACAGTGGATGACTTACCGCGAACAACTCTCATCTTTCGAGCAAATTCAGGCTCCGCGAAATGTGTTTTCATCTGAAGAAGCCATAGAACTTCACGGGTTTTCTGACGCTTCATCTCTCGCTTACGCCGCCGTTGTTTATGCGCGCTGTAAATCTGGTACCGGTGATGTTACTATCACCATCGTGGCCGCTAAAACCAAAGTGGCCCCAATAAAATCCGTCTCCATTCCTCGTCTCGAACTCTGTGGCGCGTTATTGCTTGCTCGACTGTTGACCCGTGTGAAAATGTCGGTAAATGCCAAAATCGTAAAGACATTCGCGTGGTGCGACTCGGAGATTGTGTTGCATTGGCTTTCGTCACTCCCTCGTCGCTGGACAACATTCGTAGCCAACCGAACCGCCACCATTTTAGAAACCATTCCGCGATACTCGTGGTGTTATGTCCCATCGGAATCGAACCCTTCCGACTGTGCTTCGCGTGGTGTCCTGCCTTCGAATCTCTTCAATCACCATCTTTGGTGGACCGGTCCATCGTGGCTGTCCTTATCCGTGGAACATTGGCCAAAATCGAAACTTTCTTCCAATTTGACTGAAAGCGAATCGGTTAAAAGGGAAGAGAAACCAATCTCAAGGCAGGTGCTTATCACATCTTCCGACGGGCATGCCTTCCAGGATTTAATTCAAAACGTTTCGTCATGATATCGGTTACAACGTATTGTCGCTCATTGCTTACGGTTAGCTGCAGAATGTCGGATTCCTATCTCAGCTCGAACCCACCGTGGGTTGAGCTTCGCGGAAATTAACGTTGCCAAGATAGCCCTCATTAAATTCGTCCAATCAAATTACTTCGAAGATGATATCCGGTTTCTGCAAACACAACAACAGCTTCCTCTGAAATCGAAACTTTTGAGGTACTCTGCGTTTTTGGACAACGATGGACTCTTACGCGTCGGTGGTCGCATAAAACATGCTAGTGTATCATTCAACATAAAACATCCTATAATTCTCCCAAAGACTAATCCGATTTCATTACTTATAATAACAGATATACATCAACGGTATCTTCATGCTGGAGCATCCGAAACTTTCGCATTCGTTCGGCAACAGTACTGGATTATGGGCAGCCGAAATCTTATTCGTCATATCATTCACAAATGCAAACCGTGCTTCATGCAGCGCAAGCATACAAGTCAGCAGATCATGGGTGATCTACCTTCGCATCGCATCCAACCCAGTCGTCCATTTACCAATACTGGATGTGATTACGCTGGCCCACTAACCATGAAGTTATCCCGTTGTCGTAAGCCGAAACTGTCTAAAGCCTACATTGCTCTGTTTATCGTATGTCTACGAAAGCTATCCACTTAGAGCTGGTGAGTGACCTCACCACGGATGCTTTCATCGCCGCTTTACGTAGATTTGTTTCTCGCCGTGGTAAGTGTAGTAACATTTACAGCGACAACGGGACAAATTTCCAAGGAGCTCGTCGGTGTCTAACTGAGATGCATAAATTGGTTATGGCACAAACCCACAATGACACAATCGCTGCCGCACTTGCTAAAGATGGCGTTGCGTGGCATTTTATTCCTCCGTCAGCACCACACATGGGTGGTTTGTGGGAGGCTGGCGTTAAGTCAGTTAAACTGCACTTACGTCGTGTTATTGGGACTTCGATATTAACATTCGAAGAATTGTATACTGTCCTTACACAAGTAGAAGCAATTTTGAATTCTCGTCCTTTATGTTCTGTGTCTGATTCCGATTTAAATCCACTAACTCCCGCTCACTTTCTTGTAGGTGAACCACTCACAGCCGTTCCTGAGCCAAACCACTTATATACTCCTACAAACCGTCTCTCGCATTGGAATCACATCCAGAGTATGTCCCAAGGATTCTGGAAGAGGTGGCATATGGAGTATTTGACAACGCTACAGGAACGACCCAAATGGCAACACCTCAATACCAACATCAAGCCTGGGGACCTAGTTATCATCAAAGAACCAAATCTTCCGCCTACAAAATGGTTACTAGGACGCATCGAAAGTGTGAACCCAGGAGCAGATCAACAAGTCCGAGTCGCAACCATAAAAACAGCACCAGGAACATTCGTTCGTCCAATCAATAAGTTAGCCCTTCTTCCTTCCTCCTCCCTTCCTCCTCCCTGAAACTCGTTCCAGGGGGGCCGGGATGTTTGAGATTAAAGTAATCAACATCTACACACATCATTATCGTCGTATATAACATTATCATCATTTGTATCATCATCAATTTCGAATCTAATTTTTATATTATCACTTATTGCTATTACTTCATTCTGTTGTTATAATTCTCAAAGCTCAATTCATGTTTTCTTTGCACTTAACGTAAATTCATTCTCTTAACTATTGTTATTTTCTTTTGCTCTTAACGTACATTCATTTCTTTACTATTGTCATTTTCTTTGCACGCAAGCTCGCATAGCTTTACAACAACAATTGTATTGCGTGTGCGAAGCTTGTGCGTGGGCGTGATTGTTATCATGCGTGGTAAATTTGATCTTGATTTTTCTCGGTCACTTGGATCTCGTTCGCTGAAAACACCACATCTCCCATCTTCGGATAAGTACTCAGATTCCCTTATAGCATATTTAGATTACATACATATATATTGAATTCAATCAATAAATTTCTTAAGTGATAGCAAAACGAAACCGAACTCTTTTCATTTCCGTTTAATTCATACAGTATGTTTTAACTCACTTTTAACCAACCGGCTGGTGCCTCCCACAGCTCAATTCGCCCATTCGCCCATTCGCACACCCAACTGCAATCAAATTGTCTAAATAATCCAAACACCAAACCGGTGAAGTTTTATACCGCTTCTTCACAACTTGTCCATCGTCCAGTGTCTTTGCTATTTGCATATCAGCTCGATTGATGGTTGTAACGTTCTCTCCACTCTTCGCATCCCACACTTTAATCTGCCCCTTCAAACAGCAACTAACAATATTTATTCCATCTGATGCTAAGCATTCAATTTTATGTGTATGTCCGGCAATTTGAGTTGGAACACCCTCCAATATCTGTTCCGTATTGTGCGACACCTCTGATTCATTCCAACTAGAACGCCATTCGGCATAATTTCTTGTACAAATACAACGATAGAA
Source organism: Brachyopa scutellaris (assembly GCA_949775065.1). NCBI lineage: Eukaryota > Metazoa > Arthropoda > Insecta > Diptera > Syrphidae > Brachyopa > Brachyopa scutellaris. Next base: position 122,015,833 of record OX459112.1, read on the forward strand.
GACAACCATCGTATAGCAGAGAACAAATATGCTTATAGCACATAACATAATCGCAAAAAAAATTTCCATTGGACTCTTCGGAAACAATGGTGTTCCTCCGGGTGTAATTAAAGGCGATTTCCGGGTTTCGTCATCGCTAAAGTCCAACGGGTCCAAAGCAGCTGCCAACGCTTTCCACTGGAAATTCTGTATTAATTTCTCCTGTGGATTGCGTACAAGTATCGCCGCATCCGACTTGATGGCATGTGAGAGTTTTATCGTCGGCAATATAGTTACAAAACGCCCACTCAGTGTCACATTATACTGCTTCATTATAGTCGACCAATGGAAATTCGACAAAAAGTAGTTCAACTCAAAATCTGGATACTGAAGCTTTCGCATCTGTTCTGTTATATTGATCACCCCGTCAAAGTACGTTTCACCATCAGCACTGTTCTTCTCATCGGTGGTACTACGCGCTAGTGGACGGTTTGAAAAGAAACTTGAACTTCTTACGGCGTCCATTGCTCGGCCAAAATCCTCGTGATTCAAACTCGTTCGATTGCTGTCCATTATGAAGGAATTCTCCAAAAATCCCGAACTATAGACAATCGAACAAATCCACACACTCATCCACACCATAAATGCCCGCTGAAAAAAGCGAGTTCTCGCCCAAAAGTTTACCAGCTTCAGTCTCTTTGGTATTTTCTGTTCATTCGAAACGATCGTTGAACGCTTTGGTATATCATTGGAATTAATTTCATTAAACGACAACTTTGGATGTGACAACGAACGATGAAATACATTTGTGGGATGATTAGAAGTATTCGAAAAGAAACGGAATTCATTACGTTTGCTATCGACAGTGTAGCTCAACATCATCGTTGGCAAGTGTTTCGCTTCCATTGTGTACTCGACACGCTTGATATTCATAGCTAGAATAGTAGAAAAAAGAAGCATCTGCAAGAGAAAATCCGAAATCAATCCAACAATGGCAAATACACAAAACTCCTGAATGACTGGTACAAATGTTGCTAGTCCAATTGTTAAAATTGTTATTTCCGTAAGTAATGTCTTTGAGATGTGCCATCCCTCTTTACTTAAAGCCTGCGCAACACGTATCTTCACATCAAATGTCTCATCTGTCGAAACGACACTCTTCGTGATGACCAAACAACTCTCCAAGCCAACAAGAATCACAAGATATGGAAAAATATCTTTCGATTGTTAGCTAATGGTTAGACCAAAAAAGAAGCACAATCCCAGCGACATCATGAGGCTTCCCAGGACGGTGACCACAGAGCACAGCGCTAAGACGATTCGTGATCGTATCATATCAATCTTTCGGACGGAGAAGTAAATATACGTGAAAAGAAGCACGAAAGCAGTACAAATAGGAACGAATTCGAAGATCTTAAACTCTCCCGTGTTAAAAAGTCAAGACTTCCTTCGAATATGGTAACAATATTACAGTATTTATTTAATTAATTATGTATTTATACAAAGTTATAATTCAAAGTTTAAGTTAAGTTTATTAAATTGATGTTAGTGGATAGATAGAACCTTACATGTCGACGGCCAAGAAAAGAAGAGACCGATGTGGTGTCTTTCACAAATGAAGAAAGTATAGATGACTGCAGTTGCTTGGTAATTACAATAGGTATCGTGATGCTCGTTTGATAGCTGGATGCGTGGTGCCAAACCGTTATGTCAACAGAATTGAATTAAAACATTATATTGATTTGATAGATTTAGTTTTATTAAAATTTATTCAATTTCAAAAACTTTTTCACAACACTATATGTAGGTATGTATCCTTTTTTTTATAGTAAGTACAAATCCGATTGTCCACTTTGTATGATGAAATTTCACATATTGCTTCGTTTGAATGAAATTTAGGTAAATATGTAGTTTTATGTACTAAGCCTATAAGCTACTATTTTATCGGAAAACCTTTATTTTTGAGCACAGCTGCATATCGTTTCGGAAGCTACACTAAACACTGATAACGTTTTTTTTTTTTTGATAGACCGATCCATATTTTTGGTTAACCACGGAACAAAAGCTCTAGGCATAGCGGAAATGTTCGTTTTTGTTTTATTGTATGCAATATAGAGATGACCTTTATTCTTTTTAGTTTATGATTAACTTCAAGGGTTAAATTATTGTTTTAGTTTTAGTGGAATCTTTAGGTAGTTAGCGTTTATAGAGAGTACGGTTGAGTTCATAAATGTAAACTTTTTGCAGTAAATTTACCGCAGCTTTACTTCTATACTTTTGTGAACGGAAATAATTTTGTATTGTTGCAGCATTCAAACATCTGTATAAATTGCGTTGATAAATGTCTATACTGATACTCTTTTAAAAATGTGTGTAAAAACTTCTGAGTTGGCTGTGTGTTTTAAAAAGGGGCGAAAAAAAATGCTAAGGGCAATTCTAAATTGTCTGAATGGTCCAAATTCAAATTGTATCAGTACTCAATGCTAGAAAGGAAAACAATGATAATATGCAGACGAAGATAACTGTTTTTGAAACAATTTAACACAATCTCAAGGAATATTCCAAAATTATTTACCCCTATCGTGGAATCCGCCGGAGATTCCCTTCACTTGTTCGATTCACTTTCACTTTAGCTTGGTATCGTAGAATCCGTCGGGGAAGTTTCCTTACCGACGTGAATGTCGAAAAGGAAGTGTCTCTGTCAAGTGTGATCGTCAATAGTGAAAGAAAGCAAAGTGAATTTGTGTTTTTGAACTGTCCTTTGGTTTTTGCAATACAAAAGAAACATAAATAAAAAATAGTAAAATAAATAATATAGCTCTATCTCTGGATTCGTCAGCTGCAGAACAATCTTCAGAAACAAAAATACGCGCATGCGTAGGTGGAGCAGTGGGACAATTTAACTACCAAATAAACGTGTTTTCACATATATTTGTTCTTTTAAATTTGTTTAACAACAGTTTAATCCTACCGGCTTGTTAAAAATGTGCAACAAAATAAATCGAATTTTTCATAATACATAAATTGGATCTAATTCGCAGCTTATTTTCAAATTCTCCCAAAGTAAAATAAGCAGCTTGCATACGATTTTTTCTGAGGGAAATCATCAATAAGGTGTTGGAAAATAAACATATTGAGGGTGTTAAAGCACTAAATTAATCTAATATTAGTCTTTTATTTAGTGCCAAATACATTTTTTGTAAAGTCTGTTTGTTTAAATTATCAAGTTATCAAGTAAAAGAAATCAACAGTATGACATCCACAACGTTTGAGCTGCGGATGAGAAATGTCATATTTTGTATGGAGAGATCCGATTCGAACGTTTTCCACGATGCCGTGAAACTCATTCACATTGACGACAAGGGAATGATTCACTTCGCCGGATTCAACGATACCGATGCTCAAATTACAGTGAATCTTTCCCGCCGGCGGATTAAACGATAGGGCTGATTATTTTTGATTTTTGCACCCAGCACCGAGACAAGAAGTTTTTCCAGCCAATTATTTTGTTCATTATCTTCCCTGAAACAAACAAGAAGCATTATTAACTTATAATACACAATTTTCACGAATTTGTTTAGTAAAATAACGTGAATATATCAAAAATTCCCATCGCTCCTAAACTTTGACATCAGTAAACTTTCTGCAACCAAATAAAAACAAATACAGCTTACAAAGCGTATACATTAGTTATACAGTTTTTATACAATACAATGAATGCAAAATTAATGCAGTGTTACTGTATTTTTACATTTATGAACTCGACCTACTTCAGCGCAATCTCGGCACAGATTACTCCTCTGATTACCTTCATAGAACTTTTATATTAATCACGAACACATTCTTCCAACTTTTTTTTTAAAGTTTATTATAAATATAACAGCAGTGATAGAGGTATGTTTATCATAAGCCGTATTTCATTATTGCCGATGATCCATATAGATCATTGGTTTGTATGAATTACAACAATATCTAGCTTTTTATCAGGATCAATTTTCGTGATCTAAAAATTAGTTCGACTATTTCTCACTAGGATACACTTTCGTTTGTGAATGTTGCTGTATTATCGACAATTGTCAAGGGTACATGTTGCCAGATTAGAATAAGAAATATTAGGCGTGTTTTTTTTCAAACCTATATAGGCTAAACATGTTTCTGCAACATGTTTTCAATGTAAAATACAACAAAACCTTGGCCTGGATAATAATCCAATCTTATTTTTGTATGGAAAGCTTTTTCGAAATCTATATAGATTTGAAAAAAACGCGCCTGTTATTGGCAATCCAAATATCATTAAATGTTAATATCTTCGAATAAATTAATTTTCTGCTCATAATGATATGTTAGCGACGTGATAGTATAGATAGCGATTTAGCTACGAAATATTATTCTCTATCTGGTATTTGTCAATCAAAATTAACGATTTCCTCCTTACAAATATAAAAGAAGTGCATTAAACTTTCATTTAAAAGACAATATTCCTTCGCATGGTAACTTCGCGCTAATATTCCAAAAGAACTTAGCTTTTGTACACTCATCACAACACAGAACTTAACCTTTTCGTTGATCTGGACTGTTTTATTTTCATTGCGTGATCCATATAGATCATAAGGGATAATAAAACACGGCTATAGTAACATTAATTCAATTAAAACTACATAAAACGACACTGCTCCAATATAGTAGATATAAACACTTTAGGATATTCAAAACATATATACAATCTACATTAAACAACCATATGTATGTATGTATTTAAATTAACTTTATGTTTATACGATATACCCGATGTTTTATTTGAAATTCCCTTTAATTCTAGCTTAATATAGTCAAGACGATTCCGGGAAATTCAAAACCATTGTAATCTTCGATTGTCGTGGCGCCGAACCAACAGAATTCTCACCCCGCACCGGTCTTATAGTTAAATCAGCGGAAAATGGGCAAACATTCGAAAATGTTGATATTTCCGATGATGATTGGGTGGAATACGATCAGAAAAATAAAAACTCCGTCGGAATTTATGAATTCACATCGCAATTTATCAAGTTAAAAAAGTAATACAACTGAACCGCCATTAAATTACGGAATATTTTCTTTATTAATTGTATTAAAATGATAACCATTTTTTTTTGTGTTAAAACTTAAAACTATATAAAAATCAAAAAAAAAAAAAAAACACATCGATCAGTTTAATTCTTTTAAAAAAAATATTTTCTTTCAATCGTTTTAGTTACATTTGTCGGCAACAATTGGGAACCTTACCACCCTAATTTCATTACCATAATCACATATTACAGAATTACAAGCTAACATCATAATTTTTGGACACAATTGAGAATTGGAGCAGTCTAGTTTGACTTCTCTAGCTGGCTCACCAGTTCGTACATCCCAAACGATGAGGGAACCTAAAATAAACAAAAATTGCGTTTTAGGTACTTGGAATTTGAAAACAATATCGTTTACTTACCCATTTTACTCGTGACAAGCAGAGATGGTGTCAACATTAATAAATTAGAATATGCATTCGATATATTGATGGTATTTAGGAGATTCCCCTGGAATCTCTCCCATACACGAATTCGTTCGTCTGTGCCCAGTGATATAACATAACTGGGAGCACAAGCTAAACAGCTTATGGAGCCGTCATGCGCCTGAATGTTATACATACAAGCGCCCGTAAAGAGATCCCACACGCATAACAAACCATCTTGGGAGCCGGATCCACCGGTTCCTGGCTGCCAACGATCGACAAAAAGGCACGTTATTGGTCCACAATGACCATGCAGTGTGTACTCCACATCGGAGTTTTCTAAACTATAAACCTAGACCAGTACTTCATTGGTTTTTTAAATGAATTCATATTCAAATGGATTAAACCTACTTTCAGAGTATGATCTTGACTTCCAGTGAAGACCATACCGTTGATAACTTCCATACAAGTGATGGGTTGCTGGTGCGCCGGTCGAACACCATCTAAAGTGCATTTCATTTCTTCTTTCGTAGTTTTTGGTAGTTCATGTTCACGTTGCATTAAACCAATGCTCCCGGTAGATCCAGTGCGAACGTGAGCTGAAGAGTTTATTATACTTTAAATAAAATGTAAAATTGATAAAAGGGGTTTCGCGAACTTACTTCGTCGGTAGGCGGACGTAAAGCCCCAGTCTATTTGTTTGCCTTTGTAGTAGGTTTCGAGACGATAGAAATCAATTCGACCGCATAGTCTAGCCACAACAACGCGGTCGCCATTAAGGTGAATATGCGTGATACCCTGACTGCGTTTGGATTCTTCTTGATACGCACACTTAAAACAAAAACAGTAGAATATATACATGTTTACATAGAACAAAAGAAAAAAAAAACTACAGTATGTTTTAACTCACTTTTAACCAACCGGCTGGTGCCTCCCACAGCTCAATTCGCCCATTCGCACACCCAACTGCAATCAAATTGTCTAAATAATCCAAACACCAAACCGGTGAAGTGTTATACCGCTTCTTCACAACTTGTCCATCGTCCAGTGTCTTTGCTATTTGCATATCAGCTCGATTGATGGTTGTAACGTTCTCTCCACTCTTCGCATCCCACACTTTAATCTGCCCCTTCAAACAGCAACTAACAATATTTATTCCATCTGATGCTAAGCATTCAATTTTATGTGTATGTCCGGCAATTTGAGTTGGAACACCCTCCAATATCTGTTCCGTATTGTGCGACACCTCTGATTCATTCCAACTAGAACGCCATTCGGCATAATTTCTTGTACAAATACAACGATAGAAGACAACCATCGTATAGCAGAGAACAAATATGCTTATAGCACATAACATAATCGCAAAAAAAATTTCCATTGGACTCTTCGGAAACAATGGTGTTCCTCCGGGTGTAATTAAAGGCGATTCCCGGGTTTCGTCATCGCTAAAGTCCAACGGGTCCAAAGCAGCTGCCAACGCTTTCCACTGGAAATTCTGTATTAATTTCTCCTGTGGATTGCGTACAAGTATCGCCGCATCCGACTTGATGGCATGTGAGAGTTTTATCGTCGGCAATATAGTTACATAACGCCCACTCAGTGTCACATTATACTGCTTCATTATAGTCGACCAATGGAAATTCGACAAAAAGTAGTTCAACTCAAAATCTGGATACTGAAGCTTTCGCATCTGTTCTGTTATATTGATCACCCCGTCAAAGTACGTTTCACCATCAGCACTGTTCTTCTCATCGGTGGTACTACGCGCTAGTGGACGGTTTGAAAAGAAACTTGAACTTCTTACGGCGTCCATTGCTCGGCCAAAATCCTCGTGATTCAAACTCGTTCGATTGCTGTCCATTATGAAGGAATTCTCCAAAAATCCCGAACTATAGACAATCGAACAAATCCACACACTCATCCACACCATAAATGCCCGCTGAAAAAAGCGAGTTCTCGCCCAAAAGTTTACCAGCTTCAGTCTCTTTGGTATTTTCTGTTCATTCGAAACGATCGTTGAACGCTTTGGTATATCATTGGAATTAATTTCATTAAACGACAACTTTGGATGTGACAACGAACGATGAAATACATTTGTGGGATGATTAGAAGTATTCGAAAAGAAACGGAATTCATTACGTTTGCTATCGACAGTGTAGCTCAACATCATCTTTGGCAAGTGTTTCGCTTCCATTGTGTACTCGACACGCTTGATATTCATAGCTAGAATAGTAGAAAAAAGAAGCATCTGCAAGAGAAAATCCGAAATCAATCCAACAATGGCAAATACACAAAACTCCTGAATGACTGGTACAAATGTTGCTAGTCCAATTGTTAAAATTGTTATTTCCGTAAGTAATGTCTTTGAGATGTGCCATCCCTCTTTACTCAAAGCCTGCGCAACACGTATCTTCACATCAAATGTCTCATCTGTCGAAACGACACTCTTCGTGATGACCAAACAATTCTCCAAGCCAACAAGAATCACAAGATATGGAAAAATATCTTTCGATTGTAAGCTAATGGTTAGACCAAAAAAGAAGCACAATCCCAGCGACATCATGAGGCTTCCCAGGACGGTGACCACAGAGCACAGCGCTAAGACGATTCGTGATCGTATCATATCAATCTTTCGGACGGAGAAGTAAATATACGTGAAAAGAAGCACGAAAGCAGTACAAATAGGAACGAATTCGAAGATCTTAAACTCTCCCGGGTAGAAAATGTACATTATAGAAGATTTCTCGGGCTGACCTTCGTTTTGGTGCATTGGATAGATGGTTGTGAGTTTTTGCTTAAGTGTTTTTAGGAACTCTTTGTCATTGGTTTTTAAGATAAGTGTAATGGCGTATTGTATGACACGTGATCTCGACCGTAGAGGATATCGCTTGAACCCGGTATCTTGCATTGGAAGTCCAAAGAGCATTTCTGCTGTCGAAACTTTAGATTTTTGTAGGTTCTGTAAAGAGAAAAGTAAACATGAGCTTAATATGATATGTGGAAAATAAATATAATTTGATGTACTAAATCTAGATTGTTGCAGTTCATGTTGTTGCAACAATTGCAATTAGTCAAAAACCAAACAATGTATAAATTACCCTATGAAATCATTATGAATTGTATAACACTTAATTGTCAATTGTATAACTTAACTATTGATTTTCGTCAGTCACTTCCCAACTCTCATTGTGGATAGTCGACTAAGTTAGAGCGGCAGTGATTGGCAAAAATCAACGAGTGTTAATAGGTGGTGACTAAGCCGAAGGAAATCGTAATATCGATTTGGTCTAGTGCATAAGCATTCGACTCTGAACCAGTAGGTACGGAGTTCAAACCCCAGTCGGGGATTCAGAAAAATTAGTGCTTTTTTTTTCACTCTAATAAATTAAGAGAGATAGTGTGATAGTGAAAGAAGGAGTGCCGAAAGGCAGTGGACCGGCGATGGACACCGGCAAAAACAATGTCCCGCAAGCGGGTGGACCGTTGTCTCAGCGAGAAGCCAATGACATTCAGCAAGAAGCAACAACTTCAAAAACAAAACCAGCGTTAGCAAAGCCATCTGCAAAGTCAGATGACGATATAAAGAAACAAAAAGCAGCAAAAACAACAGCACAAACATCGGATGACGTCTTTAAAGTGGAGAAGCGGCGTCGTCGAAGCAATTTGAAGCCAAATCTCATGGCAAAAAAAATAGCCAAGGAAGACGGCAAAATTACTCCACGTGCGGTATCATCAGCCGCCGAAACAGAGGATGACGATGGACTCAGCTATTCCTATGAGTCAGAAGGGGGTGAGTGCCGATATGTCGGAGAAGGGAACCCCTTCAAGGAACTATCGGCGGACGAAGAAGTTGACAAAGACAACAACAGCAACGAAATCGACGAAGAAGAAGCTCAGATTGATAGCTTAATAAAAGAGTTGCTGGCTAAACGGGAGAAGCTGCGTGAACAAAGGCGCCAGCAACAGCTACAAACACAACAGCAAAAAGAGCAGCAGCAACAAAAACAACAACAACAGCAGACGCAATCAAAGCAGCAGACAAAGCAACAACAAAAAGAACAACAACAGCAACAGCAACAACAGCATAAGCAGAAGCAATACCAACAACAACAACAACAACAGCAACAGAAGCAGCAGCAACAACAACAGAAGCAGCAACAACAGCAGCAGCAACAACAACAACTGCAACCACGAAGGGAAAGAGTGCCTCCCATCAATGTAAGTAATTCTGAAATAAATGATAGTATAAGAATATGTAAGTTAGTAACTAAGGATTTTTATGTAAAACGTCTTAGTGCCAATAAGCACATAATTGTGTACAAAAATATCGAAGAACACAAAAAAGTACGCACCGTCCTGGGTAAAGCCGAGACGGAATATTTTACTTATACACCGAGAGGAGAAAAATTACAATCCGTCCTCTGAAAGGGCATTGATCCCGAAATGAAAACGGAGGAGCTCGAAAAGGAGCTAAAAATGTTTGAGAGCGCGGACCTTAAGTTCGTGGGGGTCAAGCCGTTTTCCACGGCCGCGGCAAGGGGTGGTAACCGAAAATTACCATTCTTTTTAGTTCAGCTAATGCCCGACAGCAAAATTGATAGTTTGAGAAGCATCAAATTTCTATACTATCATGCTGTAAGCTGGGAAAAATTAAAAAGGGCAGATCGTGTACTTCAATGTATGCGCTGCCAAAGGTTCGGGCATGCCGCAGCTAACTGTAATATGCAGTTCAGATGCGTGAAGTGTGAAAAGGACCACAAGCATGGAGAATGTCCTCTAGGTAGTGATAGGGTCGAGGATAGGAGCAAACTCTTTTGTGTACTCTGCAAGAGCTTGGGGCACCCTGCCAACTTCAGGGGATGCGCCAAGTTCCAAGAACTGAAGACAAAGGTTCAGGCTCGGAAACAGTTGGCTGAAGAAGAGAAGCGTCAAAAAAGTCGCGCATTCTCTAATTTCGTGGCACCTAATGTGTCCTTTGCCCAAATGGCAGCTGGACCAGGTAAAACCACAACAAAAAACATGCCGAAGGCTGCTGAAAAGGCACCCGAAGCAGATCTGGATCTGAAAGCAATCTTACTGTCTCTGCATGGAAAGCTCGACCATTTCCAGAAACAGCTTAATGAACAAGCGGCCCGAATAGACGTCATCTATTCGACGCTGTTTGCCGAGTCTGGCGCGCCACAATGATGGGTACACTATACGAGGCAAACCTGAAGATCCTTGCCGTGAATGTTAATTCACTGGTCAGGGTCGAGAGAAGAACCACCCTTTCTACTTTGTTGTTAAACGAACGCCCGGATGTGCTTTTGGTTAGCGAAACTAAGCTAAATCAGAGACACAAATTAGGCACAAGGACTACCATGTAGTTAGAAGAGACCGGCCTCATTCTACGCAAGGGGGTGGGGTCGGTATCTTGTTACGTAAAGGCTTGCGATATAGAATAATATATAGCGGGGATGTGCGTAGGTTTCAGGTGTTGGAAGCGTGCATCATATGCATTCCTCTCCATAGTAGGAGACGAATGTATTTGGTGTCCCTTTATGCGCCGGCATCGCCTCAGCCCACTCAATTTATAACTGAGCTCGAGACACTTTTTTGTTGCCTCCAGCTGCACTCGGAGGAAAATTATTACTTTCTGGCCGGAGATCTTAATGCAAAACATGCGGCATGGGGAAATGACTCTCCGAATACTAGGGGTAACCTACTACTCGATTGGTGGGGCCTCAATACGATTGAGTACAAACTAGATTTGTACGCGACGGATATCCCGTCTTTTTCAAGAGCCGGCTCCTTTCTGGACTTAGCGCTAATGGACGCTAGACTTGAATTAACTGACGTAGACCGACAAACGCGGAATTGTTTGCGGACGGTTGAGTACGATAGTGATCACTACGGACTCGGCGCCGTAATACGGATCCCTAACGAACAAACACAGCTCGAGGAGTATGACACAGTGTGTTCATTCGATTACCGAAGGACACATTGGTCACGCTTCTCCAGAACTATGAGGCGTGAATTGCGTCTGAGCGGGATCGATTCTCCAACTAACAGGAACATGACGAACGACGAAATTGACCGACATCTACTTCAAATTCTGACTAGGATGGGTATGCAAAAACCTCTGCTATATATGATCTACGATATGTTAATGGGAAAGAAGTTTGTCGTCAAATGTGGCAACGTAACTTCGAGTACAATCTTTGATATTAAAAACGGTTTACAACAGGGTGCGGTGAATTCTCCGATACTGTTCAACATTTATACAAGTGATCTTGTAGGTTCGCTCAGATTTGGTATAGCGTACGCAGACGATCTGGTGGCGTACAGATCAGGTCCAAAAATCGAGGTTATTAATATCCTTTTGCAACGTGACTTCGATCAAATTAAGGGTTATTGCGACGATTGGAAGTTGAAGATCAACTTCCAAAAGACGGAAACAGCTTTGTTCAGGACTCCATTGATTAGGGCTTCTAGGGATACCAGAAAAAACTGGAAAAAATTTGGCATTATTGGACAGCACGGGCGGCCATTGGCTGTGAAAAGTGTGGTTAGATATCTTGGTATTTGGCTCGACCAGTACCTGTATTTTGATAAACATATAGATGCTGGTCTCGCCAAGGCTAAAATGGCCTTTGCTCTGACAAGAAGACTGTTTCACAGCAGTCAGCTTGACTCCAGGGTGAAGGTCATTTGTTACGTTGCCCTAATCAGACCAATTATAGCATATGGTTGTCCGGTGTGGTTCAATGTTGCGCCTTTCTACATGGAAAAGATTCGGGTGTTTGAGAGGCAATGTCTTAGGACCTGTCTCAGATTGTACAGAACACCAGAGTCCCAGTACATAAAATATTATCCCAACAAGGTCCTTTACAATGGGGCACATCTGAACAGGATTGACAATTTCCTTATTAAGGCGATTCGAAGGCATATTGCAAGGGCGATGACCAGCGACAATAGCCTGATCTTCGGGGCTTATTACCCCAATGAAATGTACCATGAGAGTACGCTCCTATCGGGCTTTATCCCACAAGAGGTATTTCTTCATATTGATGCTAAAGGGTTAGTTCAAAAAAGGGATGGTATCCCGGTAATGTACCACCGCCACCGCGGTGCGCGAGATAAGCGGCTCATCCACGGCGGGTTCGACGCCAATGCTCATGAGCTCCTTCGTTTCAGTACCGCAATAGCGGACCGGGATGTAATAGATACGGAAAAGCAATATACCGAATTATGGTGGCTTATTGAGGAGGAGGGGGTCGATGACGCGCTCTCCCAGGTCGGTGCGTTACTTTTGTAACATCCTAGTTTTTTAAGTTAGGTTAGTTACGTAGGTTAAGGTAAGCTAGGGGGTCTCCGTGGAGTAGCTGGGCCCGCTATTACGATGCATCGTCTCCGAGAGGTGACCGACGCTGCGGCCTCGCTCAGGGGCCCTACTCTGTATTTCGTTACGAAAGTCAATCCTATTCGAAATTGCTTTTCGTTTCGCTTTTGAATTGGTACTCTGTAACACTTTCGGAATGTAAAAAATACTACTAGATGATTTTCCCACTTAAGGATTTTTTTTTGTCGAGTCTCGATATATTTCTTATGAGATATGTCAAATCAATAAACCGAGAATAGGAGGAATAATATTGTTGTGAATTTTAAAGGAAGAATTTAATATAATAAAAAAGGAAAATGTATTCTGTTGCACTTCGGATGGACGAAAAAACAAGTTAGGAACGGATTGAGTGGAAAATTATACGGGGTAATTAAATTTTATTGAAAAAGGTGATAAAAGGTAAAACTCGGTTGGTACCAAGGATTCATATCACCATTACTTATCATTTATTATTTTAGTTTTGTTCAGAACTTTCGTCCTTCGAAGAATGCTTTTTTGTATGTTTTCAATTGCATACGAGATGAACTTCCTTCTCCTTTGGGATCCACTGGAGTCCCTCTAAATTTGAAATACCCGATGATGCATCATCAATCAGCATTGAACAGCAACATGGAGAACATTGCAAAGAGAATACGGGAGCAAATCAAAAATAATTTATTAAATCAATAAACACAAAAAATAAAGCACACATGAATGGCTTGCTTGTTTAAATTGTTATCATCACTAAAATTTTCTTAAAAATCTTGCATTCGCAGGTACTTTTAAATCCTTCCGTTAGCGAATTAGTTGTAGAAAGAAATTTTCCGTTTTTCAATGCTTTTGACATTAGGAAACGAGTTACAGAGTATCAAAATTCCACTTTCGGAATTGTAAATCCGAAAGTAGTAGATTTCATTCCGCTATCGAAATAGAGAGTATAAAATATTCGTTTTCGGAAAATTTCCGTTTCGAAACGAGATACAGAGTAGGGCCCCAGGTCTCGGCGGCGCGAGGGGGCGTCGTAATGGCGCGCCACTCGGGGCACTAGGCAACGGGCGCTTACCACGCTGATTACAGTTAGATAAGGCTAAGTAGCTAGGGTATTTTAGGTAGGTTAAGTTTTTATAGTTTTAAGATACAAATAATAAAACATTGATACGGAACCCAAGTTTCCAAACTTTTCTTGGGATGTTATTGTAATATTAGCGTGTTCGTAATATAGTTAGGTAAAAGCCGAAAGGCAATAGTTTGTAATTATAGAGTTAAGCCTAGAGTGCCCCCTAAGGGCCAGTAAGCTAGATTAAGTAATTTTTGTTAGTTTTAAATTAGATTTAAGCATTTTTGTCTAGTATGTAAGTAAATATTGAAAATTGAACAATAAAAATGTTTTTAAAAGTAAAAAAAACTATTGATTTTCGTCTTATTCGAAAAAAAAACATTTTTTTTATTTTCCGCTTTAAACAATCGCTTTATTAATCCGTCACTTATCAACTAACTTACTTACAAATTTCAATCTCAAAATCTATCTTACGTTGCTAACTCAGCTAAATATAGTTTCACGGTTCACGCTGGTTCATTATGGGACATCGGATCCCGTTGCGCAATTCGCCGATTCAGCATTACTATGCCTGCGCGTGCACCGGTGCACACTGACCTTCGAAAATGTGGGAAAAGATAAATGAACTGGAATTACTTCAGAGTTGTAAAATTGGAAAGGTCCGTGTTCCGTATGGGATATGTAACCCCTCCCACTACTTACTTAGGTGGCGCTACAGTTCGGGGTGAACCAAGGCCTCAACCAACAACCTCTTCCAGCTAGCCCGGTCCTTAGCTAGCCGCTTCCAGTTGCGCACGTCAAGTTGGCTGAGGTCTTGTTCTACTTGTGTGCGCTACCTTAGGCGAGGTCGTCCTCTGCTGCGCTGACCCTCCGGGTAAGAGTCGAATATTCTCCGAGCCGGAGCGTTGATGTCCATACGCTCTACATGTCCTGCACGCCCAATGTGCAGTTTTTTGACCAGGTTGATGTCGCTGTACAGCTCGTACAGTTCGTGGTTGAATCTTCTCCTCCAGAACCCGTCAACGCAAACGGGACCGAATATCTTACGAAGGATTTTTCTCTCGAAGCGACCAAGGATATCTTCATCCGCTTTCGATAAAGTCCATGCTTCAGCTCCATATAGCAAGACTGGGATGATAAGGGTCTTATATAGAGTCTCCTAAGTCGATCGAGAAAGGACTTTACTACCCAATTGCCTTCTTAGCCCAAAGAAACAGCGGTTGGCAAGAGTAATCCTTCGTTTGATTTCCGGCGAGATGTCATTCTTTGAAGTTATGGCAGAGCCGAGGTAGACAAAGTCCTTTACTACCTCGAAGTTGTAGCTGTCTATTGTGACGTTCTGTCCAATTCATCGATGTTGGGTGTCCCTTTTTGTTGACAGCATATATTTTGTTTTGGCCTCGTTTACCGCTAAGCCCATTGTGACAGCTCGCTGTGTTCTACCAATGATGTCAATATCGTTGGCGTATGCAAATAGTTGAACGGACTTTTGAAAGATCGTTCCTTGTGTGTTGGCTTGTGAGTTACGAACAATTCTTTCAAGTATAATGTTGAAGAAGTCGCATGACAGCGCTTCACCTTGTCTGAATCCTTTTTTGACATCGAAGGTCTCGGTGAGGTCATTACCGACCTTGATGGAGCAGCGAGCTTTCTCCATCGTCATCCTGCACAGACGGATGAGTTTGGCAGGGATGTCAAAACTAGACATGGCTCTATACAGTTCATCCCTCCATATGCTGTCATAGGCGGCCTTGAAATCGATGAACAGGTGGTGGGTATCGACTTGGATTTCTTGGTTTTTTTCCAGGATCTGCCTGAGTGTGAACATTTGGTCTATGGTGGACTTTCCTGGCCTGAAACCGCACTGATAGGGGCCAATCAGGTTGTTGACGAAAGGCCTCAGGCGTTCACAGAGTATGGCAGACAGGATCTTGTAGGCGATATTGAGGAGACTGATGCCTCTGTAATTGGAGCAGTTGAGGGGGTCTTCTTTCTTGTGGACCGGGCAGACGAGATTCCATTCATCTGGCATACTTTCATCTGACCAAACCTTGGAGATGAGTTGGTGTATGCCCAGTCATCTCCAGCTGCTTTAAATAGCTCTGCGGGTAGACCGTCAGGTCCAGCAGCCTTGTTGGACTTTAGCTTGGATATTGCTATCCGCACTTCGTTTTGATCAGGTGGATGGGAGTTTTGGCTATCATCATCTAAATTGAACGGTACATTCTGTCTAACAGCGGAGTATTGGTCTTTATCGCCATTATCAGCACCGACTGTGTTTCCACTACGATATTTCCATCGCGTCTCTACAGGTTTCTGTACGGGATTTGTTTTGCTGGCACATTCTTTTTACCCTCTGGTAAAACTTCCGTACATTGTTCCTGGAGTAGCATCTCTCAATATCCTCGAATGCACGCTTCTCGTGCTCTTTCTTTTTCCTTCTTAGAAGCCGATGTTCTTCCCGTCTCTTCTGCTCATAGAGCATGCGAGCAGATCTAGTCCTTCTTTGCTGCGCCGCTTTATACGCTTGTAGTTTTTCCGCGTTAGCTAGTCTGCACTCTTCATCAAACCAGGGGTTTCGTGGTGGTGGTCGTGTGAAACCCAGCACATCATTCGCGGCACTTATGATGGCTTGCTGGCAGTGTTGCCACTGGTCTTCTGTACTAGCCGTTGCTGCGGTAGGACTCGTAGCGAGAGATCGGGATATCCGTTCTCTGTAGGCTCTGGCGGTGTCTTGCGATTGTAGCTTTTCGACATTATACTTTCTCACAGTATTTTGTTGTTGTGGCGTTGTGGATATCCGCATTTGTACCTTGGCCACAACAAGATAGTGGTCCCAGTCAATGTTGGCCGTACGGAAGGTTCGGACATCAAGGATACTGGAGGTGTGTCGGGTGTCGATCGCAATGTGGTCGATTTGGTTGATGGTTAGTCGATCCAGAGACCGCCATGTCCCTTTATGGATATTGAGATGAGGAAACCGAGTGCTTGCTATACTGACGATTCGCCCCGCAGCAAAGTCAATTAGCCTTAGTCCGTTTTCGGACGTGGTGTCGTGTAGGCTGTGCCTTCCAACCGTCCTACCAAAGATGTCCTCTCTTCCTATCTTGGCGTTAAAATCGCCCAATACGATTCTAACGTCATGCTTAGGGCATTGCTCGTAGGTTTTGTCGAGGAGCTCGTAGAAACTATCTTTGGTAGCGTCGTCTTTTTCTTCTGTGGGGGCGTGAGCGCATATTAGGCTAATGTTGGCGAATTTCGCCTTGACACGGATTGTCATAAGACGCTCGCTCACGTGCCGAAAGCTCAAGACTTCTTGCCTAAGTCTGCCGCGTATGACAAATCCGCATCCGAATAAGCGCTGTCTATTTTCTGTATAGCAATCACCGTAGTAGATGTCGCATTTTCTCATTCTTTCTCTGCCTGGCCCATCCCATCGCACTTCCTGGATGGTTATATCCGCTTTATAGCGGTCTAGGGCCTCTGTCAGTTGTTCGGGTGCACCGTCACCGATCAGTGAGCGAACATTCCAGGTGCAGATCCGAACGTCATTGTACTTTTTTCGTTTAGCGTGGTTGTCAACAGTAGATCCGTCCTTTTCCGAGGCTTTTTTTTTTTTTTTTACGCGGTAGGTAGTTAACCTTACGCCCAACCCCCAACCTGGAGGGCCAGATCCTTATATACCTCTAGGACAAGGGGCCGGGTCCACTGGTGTCAGTAACCCACTACGGGGTTGTGAGCGCTGCCGTTGGCCCAATAGGGGCTCATCCGCCATCAACTCTTTTCCACGACCCTGACTAGTACGTGGAAATCCTTATCGACCTGAGCTCCGAATATTTCGAAGTAGCTCAGATAAGGTTTTGTTTCCATTATGGAAAATTAACGCCACCGTTGGTTCCATCTATGGAATTCGTTCGCTGACGCGTATTATAGTGCTGTTATTTTCGCTTGGTCAGCGACCAGTACCCGATAGCTACCACTTGGAGGTAAAATAAGCACAATTGATGTGTAGCAACAGTTACAACACTGGGCTTTGCCAAGTTAAAACCAGTCAGTGCCTACCCTATTTCTACAACATCCAGCCTCTCTCTCCCCCGCTAAATTGAAAATCCTCCTGAATTTTGTTTGGTGTAGGAATTTCATTATTACAATTTTTGATCGAAAGCTTTAAATTTTTATTTTTTCTCGTCAGGATTATTATTGAACAAATTATTATGATTATGATTATAAGCATAGTTGAGTTAGCAATGTAATTAATATTCTTATGAAATTTAAGTAGTTTAATATGTTCCAAGTTTGCAAAATTCTTAATAATAATGTCTTCGTAATTTAATTGTTTTGTAAAAGTATGGGTTACATCTTCGGTATAGAAAAATCTGTCTGAGAATTCTAAATTATTGTTACTAAATGTTTCTTTAAGTATTTCAATCGTACAATTATTAATAGTTATCAAATAGTTTCCATTAAATTTTTTTTCTATCGTCACATTGGTTTATTATTTCTACACTTTGCATATTTTTACAAATTATAGTAAAGGGTGGTTTTTTAAGAGGTTGAGAACTTTTTTTAAAAAAAAAACACAAAAAATTCGAAAAAATGAATGAAATATTTATTTGAATCGATAGTTTGAACCTTGCAATTTAATGTTTAAAGATAATTTCATGCAAATGTTGACCGCGGCTGCGTCTCAGGTAGCCCATCCGCTGAGTCCAATTTTGGCATACTCTTTCACACATATCGGCCGGTATCTCACGAATGAATGCATGGATGTTGGCTTCCAGTGCGTCAATCGAAGCGGGCTTGTCCCTATAGACATTAGCCTTGACATACCCCCACAAAAAATAATCTAATGGTGTCAAATCGCACGATCTAGGCGGCCAATTGACCGGCCCGAAACGTGAAATTAACTGTTCACCAAACTCGCCTCGCAATTGCGCCATTGTTTCGCGTGCTGTGTGGCATGTGGCACCGTCTTGTTGAAACCACATATCATGCAAGTCAAGAACTTCCATTTCGGGCAAAAAAAAGTTTGTTATCATCGCTCGGTAGCGTTCACCATTGACAGTAACGCTGCGATTCGCATCATCTTTGAAGAAATATGGCCCAATAATGCCGCCGGCCCATAAACCGCACCAAACAGTGGCTTTTTCGGGATGCATTGGTAGCTGTTGCAATGCTTCTGGCTGATCTTCACTCCAAATGCGGCAATTTTGCTTATTTACGTACCCATTCAACCAAAAATGAGCCTCATCGCTGAACACAATAAAATGGAAGCAGCGCGCGATGAACATTTCGAACCGAGCACGAATTTTGATAGTAAAATTCAATAATTTGCAAGCGTTGTTCATTTGTAAGACGATCCATGGTTAAATTGCAAACCAAACTGAAGCTGTTTGACAGTGACACAAGGTACTAAACACACGTCAGCTGTCAAAACCAGTGTTGCCAAAACCAAACCAGCTAAAAAATCACCCTTTACTATCGTCTAGTTTCTTAATTTCTATTACTTTATTTTCTTTTAGTTTACAGTTATTTTTTGTAATACAATTGCTTATTGGTTCTAATTCATCTTTGAATTGAATTTTATTGTCGTATTTATATTTTGTTTTATTAATTTCTACAATGTATTGATCGTTTATTACTATTTCCATCATATTTTCCGTAGGTATTGGTGTAATTAGCTTATAGTCTACAAGTTCGTACGAGTGTGGGATTTTCAATGCTATAATCAGTCTGTCTTCGTCATATTTTAATAGTCCTAGTTTTACGTTTTTCAGTTTGTAAACGTCCAGTTATGTCCTCTTTGATTTCTACTGTTGCTAACATGCTCGGGTGTACTAATCCCTGTGTTACTAAAGCTATGCTATCTAGGATTTGGTCAAGTTTTTCTTCTAAGATTCTTAATTTCAGTATTTGATCTATTTTCAGTTGCTGTAATATAATTCGTTTTTCATTAGCTGTAAGTTCTTCATATGCTTGGCTTAGCTGTTCCCTATCAGTTTCAATACGGGGCAATACGGGGAACCAAATGGTTCAACATGTTTTATTGCATCAAGCACTTCCTTTTTGGAACTTTATATTTGATCCATTTTTTTTGTATCTTTTAAGCTCCAAAATAACTTGTCGATCAGCTGGTGTATTTGTAGCTGATTTTCCCTAAACATAACGTTGCTAATGATGCAAATCAAACTGTTAATCCCTTGAACAAATGATAAATAACTAACCGTTTCTTTTCAAATAGACAACGTAATCGCATTTTCAAAGATAATCACTCAAATTGTTTTGTTTCGAATTAGTTACTCTGTAAAACTTCGCAATGTCAAGTCTTAAGTTTCTAAGGCCCAATTTATTCACTCTCCATTAAAAAGTGCCTAATGGATATTTAACTGAAACCGCCATTAAGCTAATGCTGCCATTAACTACTCTCCATTAAACCTCCATTAATTTTCTATTCATTCGCTCTCCATTATTTTAATGGAGCGCTTCTAATGGAGCCTTTAAATTTAAATGAATTTTAAAAAACAGTCCCAGTGATTTTTACATTATTGTGATAGATTTTTATTTTTTTTTCTTCAAGGTGGAAATCTTCAAAAGACAAGGGAAGTTCATCGGTACCAAGCGAGTGGGATTCTTACCTCACCAAAAACACCTGGGAATCAAAACCAATCTTTGAAAGATTGACAAATGATTTTTCTTTTTTGAATTTAAATCGCATTGGGGGAAGTTTGAAGTTATAATATATACTTCCATAGTTTTTAGACCATTAGCTCGTGAGGCTTTGTTCTTCTCAATCTCCGAATAATGTTTCGTACATTTAAGACGGTCTCCATCTCGGACTTAATGTGATTTTCAAGACGCTGGTTATGTGAAACTTCTGAAATCATGTCTATCTGTAGTTGCACTTGATGGCTTATAAAAGAGAAACATTCTCAAACAGAAACAGATTCTGAATAATTAAACATTCTTAACCCTCATCCTCTAAAGAGAAAAAACTACATATTCAGTGTTTTCAATTTTATTGCATTATTTGCACTTTTTACAATTTATTTCCGTAAATGAATGTTTTTTACAGATAACTGAATTACATTTGTTACATTTGGTAGCATACATATTATAGAAATCGCACGAGTTTTTTATGTCTCAAAATGTGTTTGGGCAAATTTTGCCCAAAATACAGGATGAGGGTTAATAAGAGAGTTTTTCAAGCTTCTATTATTTTTGTTTTCACAGAGTACGAAAGTTATTGAGTTAGAGATCACGCGCAGTATTTTGATCATTTGGTTCAGTTGTGTTTGTAGTTGGGCTCTCTGTTGCAGCCATCATTTCGTCAAATCCTTCCAATTCTGTTGGTGGTATATTTTAATTTTCATCGATTGCAATATTATGCAGCACAGCGCACGAGTTACATATGTGTATTCATACATTTGTAATCTTTTGTAATCGATTTATTTGTTCGTGTATAAATGTTTAGTGTTTAATGTATTAATAAAAAAACTTATATTATAAAATGTTGTTTTGAATTTATTAAATCCATACTTAAAAAACTAAAATCGTAACTCACGCAATGATGACTAATTCGATTGTTTTCAATTTAATTCACATACCCATAGATAACACTGAGAATCTTCGCTTTATTACGCCAAATGTCCGCTCTATGACATTTCGCGTACGAATCTGGCTCTCGTTGTAGAGGTTTCCAAATCACTGTCAGGATTGACATATGGAGTTGCCAAATAACGTGTGTTCCGGTAGTCCGAGTCGTCAACGATTATGAAATTGTCAAAATCACCACGCTCTAATTTCAGGCCAGCGTGCGACAATTGGCGTGTTTTTTTTTCAAACCTATATAGGCTAAACATGTTTCCGCAACATGTTTTCAATGTAAAATACAACAAAATCTTAGCCTGGATAATCATCCAGGCTTATTTTTGTATGGAAAGCTTTTTCGAAAAAATTGCATTTTTATATGAGTGCAATCAATTGCAAAAATTGTTCGTGGAAATCGAGCAAATTTATAGAATTCTTCGCGATCAATTTTTAGCGATTGTACGCGTTACTTTTCGCAATAAAATGCACACCTCTAATGAGGCTGAATAAATCAAATTATTGTAAAATCTCCATTAAATTAAAATTTCCCATTTTTAATGGCCTAAGTAAATTGAATTATAAATTAAACGTCCGAATAATCAGAATAGAGAAAGAAACAAAGATATGAGAAGATAATCATAGCAATCGTTGTTGTTGCTCGTAGCTGCATCAAACAATTGCATATACATCAAGCTATTTTGCAAATAAAGTCATATTTTCAAAAATAAAAATTAAAGATGTAGAAAGTTAATATGTTCAATAAAGATAGTATTAATTTTTGTCAATATTTGATTTACCGGATCTAAAAAATTCAAAAAACAAAATAAACCTCTAAAATTCACCTCAATTAATTGCACACATACACTACATCTAAAACTACATTTTAAGGGTGTTAAATTCTTGTTAGTAACTTATGTGGTATTCTTTGGCTAAGATAACTTCCCGCAAGCGATTTATCAGAGATGCCACAAGTTTTTCGTTTCATCGCTAGATATTTTGCACCACTCCTCCAGAAGCTTTAGCAGCTCTATGTTAGTTTTATTATATCGCCTCATTTTTTTGGTCCAATAAATCCCACAGCTGCTCGATCGGATTGAGATCAATTGATTGGGGAGTGTGTGAGAGAGTTGATTTGCAGGTACAGAGCAACTAAGATCGAATTAATTGGAAGTTATGCTTAGGGTCATTATACTGAGCCAGCACAAACTTGTCCCCTATAAATAATAAATATCGAAATCTATCCATTGTGGAATTAACAAACGCCATATTTCCAACACCATTAGCCGCCATTGCACTTCCACCCCCATGTTTTACGGTTGTAGTTAAATTTTTTTTGTTCATGGATGAGTTGAATCTTCTACATCTGGGTGCACGGTAGTACCCTTATAATTCAGTTTCCTAAGTTACTAGAAACCTCCTTAACTTAACTTAGGTGGCGCTACAGTCCGGGGCGGGCCAAGGCCTCAACCAACAACCTCTTCCAGTTAGCCCGGTCCTTAGCTAACCGCTTCCAGTTGCGCACTCCAAGTTGGTTGAGGTCTTGTTTTACTTGGTCGCGCCACACCTTAGGCGAGGTCGTCCTCTGCTGCGCTGACCCTCCGGGTTAGAGTTGAATATTCTCCGAGCCGGAGCGCTGATGTCCATGCGCTCTACATGTCCTAGCCATCTTAAACGCCCAGTGTGCAGTTTTTTGACCAGGCTGATGTCGCTGTATAGCTCGTATAGTTCGTCGTTGAATCTTCTCCTCCAAAACCCGTCAACGCAAACGGGACCAAATATCCTACGAAGGATTTTTCTCTCAAAGCGACCAAGGAGATCTTCATCCGCTTTCGATAAAGTCCATGCTTCAGCTCCATATAGCAAGACTGGGATGATAAGGGTCTTATATAGAGTCTCCAATTGCCTTCTTAGCCCAAAGAAACAGCGGTTGGCAAGAGTAATCCTTCGTTTGATTTCCGACGAGATGTCATTTTTTGATGTTATGGCAGAGCCGAGGTAGACAAAGTCCTTTACTACCTCGAAGTTGTAGCTGTCTATTGTGACGTTCTGTCCAATTCGTCGATGTTGGTTGTCCCTTTTTGTTGACAGCATATACTTAGTTTTGCCCTCGTTTACCGCTAAACCCATTTTGGCCGCTTCCATTTCTATATTCGCGAACGCACCGGTGACAGCTCGCTGTGTTCTACCAATGATGTCAATATCGTCGGCGTATGCAAGTAGTTGAACGGACTTTTGAAAGATCGTTCCTTGTGTGTTGGCTTGTGAGTTTCGAACAATTCTTTCAAGTATGATGTTGAAGAAGTCGCATGACAGCGCATCACCTTGTCTGAATCCTTTTTTGACATCGAAGGTCTCGGTGAGGTCATTACCGACCTTGATGGAGCAGCGAGCTTTCTCCATCGTCATCCTGCACAGACGGATGAGTTTGGCAGGGATGTCAAAACTAGACATAGCTCTATACAGTTCATCCCTCCAGATGCTGTCATAGGCGGCCTTGAAATCGATGAACAGGTGGTGGGTATCGATTTGGACTTCTTGGGTTTTTTCCAGGATCTGCCTGAGTGTGAAAATTTGGTCTATGGTGGACTTTCCTGGCCTGATAGGGGCCAATCAGGTTGTTGACGAAATGCTTTAAGCGTTCACACAATATGGCAGATAGGATCTTGTAGGCGATGTTCAGGAGACTGATGCCTCTGTAATTGGAGCAGTTGAGAGGGTCTCCTTTCTTATGAACCGGGCAAACGATGCTGAGATTCCATTCATCTGGCATACTTTCATCTGACCAAATCTTAGAGATGAGTTGGTGTATGCTCACTACCAAGTCATCTCCAGCTGCTTTAAATAGCTCTGCGGGTAAACCATCAGGTCCAGCAGCCTTGTTGGACTTAAGCTTGGATATTGCTATCCGCACTTCGTTTTGATCAGGTGGATGGGAGTTTTGGCTATCATCATCTAAGTTGAATGGTTCATTCTGCCTGACAGCGGAATTTTGGTCGTCATCGCCATTGTACAGTCTGCAGAAGTAGTCTTTCCAAATTCTCAGCACCGACTGTGTTGTGTTTCTACTACGATGTTTCCATCCGCGTCTCTACAGGTTTCTGTACGGGATTTGTTTTGCTGGCACTTTCTTTTTGCCCTCTGGTAAAACTTCTGTACATTGTTCCTGGAGTAGCATCTCTCAATATCCTCGAATGCACGCTTCTCGTGCTCTTTCTTTTTCCTTCTAAGAAGCCGATGTTCTTCCCGTCTCTTTTGCTCGTAGAGCATGCGAGCAGATCTAGTCCTTTTTTGCAGCGCCGCTTTATACGCTTGTTGTTTTTCCGCGTTAGCTAGTCTGCACTCTTCATCAAACCAGGGGTTTCGTGGTGGTGGTCGTGTGAAACCCAGCACATCATTCGCGGCACTTATGATGGCTTGCTGGCAGTGTTGCCACTGGTCTTCTGTACTAGCTGTTGCTGCGGTAGGACTCGTAGCAAGAGATCGGGATATGCGTTCTCTGTAGGCTCTGGCGGTGTCTTGCGATTGTAGCTTTTCGACATTGTACTTTCTCACAGTATTTCGTTGTTGTGGCGCTGTGGATATCCGCATTCGTACCTTGGCTACAACAAGGTAGTGGTCCGAGCCAATGTTGGCCGCCCGGAAGGTTCGGACATCCATAATACTGGAGGCATGATTGGTGTCGATCGCAATGTGGTCGATTTGGTTGACGGTTATTCGATCCGGAGACCGCCATGTCCCCTTATGGATATTGAGATGTGGAAACTGTGTGCTTGCTATACTGACACTTCGCCCCGCAGCAAAGTCAATCAGCCTTAGTCCGTTTTCGGACGTGGTGTCGTGTAGGCGTGCCTTCCAACCGTCCTACCAAAGATGTCCTCTCTTCCTATCTTGGCGTTACAGTCACCCAGTGCGATTTTAACGTCATGTCTAGGGCATTGCTCGTATGTTTGGTCGAGGAGTTCGCTCGGTAGTAACTTAGGAAACTGAGTAGACCGAGACTTAGCTCGGTAGACACCTTGACGTCGTGCGGAGGCTTAAATCCCAATGACGTAACTCTCAGGTCCACTGCGGATATGTTTTTTGTAAGCTTCTGCTTGCGAGAGGATAACCGCTTTGATCAGAGTGTCTGTGGAGGGATAACAAAGATCTGCCAAGCCCATAATCCAGGGTGTCACGAGACCCGTGCCAATTGGATGGTTTGCAAGCAGCGGATATACCGGCGGTATTCGTACGGAGCCTCCTTGATACCGGGCCGGCTTAAGGAGTAAGCATGGCCTTACCACGCTATACGGGGCTCTGGCGTGGCGGACCTTTCATTCCCGCGTTACTCGTGGGATTAACACATGGACAACAAAAACAAAAACAATAATAAAAACAAAAACCTGGTAGGTAGACTCAACAAAATGCGGGACTAACCGCAACTGAGATTGCTAACACAGTGGAGCACCAGTTCTGCGCTGAAGATCGAAGCAGAGAGAAACCTAGTACCAGTGGTGAGAGGAGTTCGAGGTGGGTGCTTGTAACCGACCGTAGACCGAATGGCCCAATGCTAGCAAGGAAAGAAGGCAGGAGCCAAGTTCCAGCCAACAGACAAACTACCAACTCAGCCATAGTGGAGCCCAAGGTGAAGGAAGCGAGCTCAGCTCCAACCTCCGCACCCTCAAGCTCCAGATATTCTTCGAAAAGACGCAACGTCCCGCAAATACCACCGCCGGGCCAGCCTGGTGGCAAAGACGATCCACTGAGAAGAGGGTTGAGTGGGGCAGGTAACAGATGGTACTTGCGATACCTCGAAAAGGGCTTTGCACCTGAGGTAGCGAGACAAAAGGCGGAAGAACATAGGGCCAAGACCGGTTCTAAAGGCACACACATACTGAATAGGGGGAGCGAATCTATAACTCCTCCCAATGGAAACGAGCAGAAACGTCGAAAGACGGATATGACGGTAGCACCAAAACCAAGCCCGTAAAGTCAAACGAAACCCAAGCAGGCAAAAGCTATGCCAGGGTGGTGATAGCTAAACGGATGGCGATACTACCGAAGAAGAACCCGCAGGACATGCTAAGTGCGGAAGACCTTAGGATCCTGGAGGACGCATTACTGGCGGAGATGCTGCTTGGATGGGAGCATACGCTTAAATTTCAAGGCATCCACTTTAGGCACGGGATACTGTTTGTTGAGTGCGAGACTACACAATCAGCGGAGTGGTTGAGAAAGATCGTCAACAAAATGAAGAAATGGGATGGCGTGGAGCTCATTGCATGCAACTAGGCTGACATTTCTTAGACAGACACGATCACCATGTTTCTGCCGGATCCCGCTACTGCGATTGCATTCCTAGCAGCTCCGAATGAAGGCCTCAACACCCAGGCTTGGAGGATCCTCCATTATCGCGACGAAGGCGCTGGGCAAGTACTGGCAGTCGGAATAGACCAAGAATCGTACGAGGCGATCAAACCCAGCAACGTCTCACTAAGCTATCGATTCGGCAGGGTGGCGGAACACGGTCTTAGGAGGCCCAAGGAGACAACTGAACAGCCCACACAGTCTCCACCAGTTTCAGACGGAACGGAGCAGCAGAATCAACAGCCAGCTGTCGCACTAACCCCACATGTGGAACAGGTAGTCCAGGAAACTGTGGAAGAGGTAGAGGAAGGTAGGTCTTCATCCCCGGAATGTTCACTCCTAGATGAAGATACGGACGTGGAGTCGCTCAACAGAACAGCGATCCACCTTTCTATTGAGCCTTCGACAGATAAGGAGGACTTCTTGCTGGCTGAGGAGGGGGCGCCCGTCCCACTAGAGCAATAGCTCGATGCTCTCAGTCAATAAAATACAGATCGCCCAGGTAAACATCCATCACGCTAAAGCAGCATCAGCCGTAATAGCTAGGATGTTTACCACTCAACACCTCGGGCTTGCACTGATTCAAGAGCCATGGATCTGGAAGGGACTCATAAGAGGTCTCTCTTGTAAGGATGCACAGGTAATTTGGGATACGAGAGAAACCAACCCTAGAGCTTGTATTCTAGTCAGGAAAAATTTTAACACTATCCTATTTTCAGAATTTGCGTCGAAGTATGTTGTACCCATTCAGTTCACTCCAAGAACTGAGGGGGCTATTAGAAATATTGTGGTAGCATCGGTCTACTGTGCCGGGGATGAACCGGCTGTACCAGAGGAGCTGCAAAAACTAGTGGCGCACTGCAACAAACTGCACATGCCACTTCTTCTGGGCTGTGATGCGAACGCGCACAACATAATATGGGGGAGCACCAACAACAATCTTAGGGGTGAGTACCTACTAGAATTTATACTTAGCTCCTCTCTTGATGTAATGAATATAGGCAACTCGCCGACCTTTGTCACCAGAGTTAGTTTGGGCCAGGAACTAAACTATTCGAACCCATGGGCAGCTACACCAGCATTTTTCCAGCTGAAATCTGTGCTATCGACAGATGTGCCCAACTCAATCTTGACAAACGCTACAACAGGCGCGACATAGCAATACTGTCAGACAGCCAAGCAGCTATCAAGGCAATAGGGGCTCAGATCATTAAATCTAGAATCGTCTAGATAAACTAAATAGACTGGGCAAACGAAACAACGTCACAATATACTGGGTACCAGGACATCTGGGGATAGAAGGTAATGAAGAGGCGGACAAACTTGCCAGGAAAGGTGCTGCCACACCTTTTGTGGGCCCAGAACCTTTCTGCGGCATAGGAGAACACACCATAAAAGAGGAGCTCCGATCACTGGAAAAGATTAACAGGACTAAGTCCTGGACAAAAACTCAGGGTCTAAGACAGGCAAAGAAACTGCTAGGTAATTACAACCTGAAGAGATTCAAAGCTTGTATCAGCCTTGACAAAAACAAACTCCGCATTCTGACTGCGTTTCTAACGGGGCATTGTAAACTCAGGGGACATCTCAGGAAGCTAGGTCTATCAGATGAAGACTCATGCAGATTTTGTGATGAGTCCAGTGAAACTCCAGAACACATACTGGTGGAATGTGGGGAATTAACCCAGAAAAGATTCAAGTGCTTGGGTAAATACCAAATTACAGCAGAGGATTTACAACTCATAGCACCCAATCTCTTACTGCGATTTCTAAGGGAAATTGGTCTTGATGAAGTGCTGTGACCTATGGAATTCGCACCTGGGCTAGGTGTGAGCGAAGCTCTCTCTAACCAATTCCAATAGGAATAATGACGAGAAGGATGTTCCTTCGTCTAGGACTTGTAGGGGGCACAATAGATCTTAAGGTCGCGGTGCATCTCACCCTTCAATAATAATAATAATAATAATAATAATAATAATACTAGAAGCCTCATTTTCTGACTGCGAGTAAAAGAGCACTATGTTACATCATATTTCAAGTTTCAACTCTATATCTATTATACTTTAAGAAATATTGAGCTCCGAAAATCATAATTTTCGTAGCTGACACAACGATCATCATTCATCACAATGTATACGGTACTTCTAGCAGACCTAGAGACTCGAAATTTGGGACGTATGTAGCATTTATAATATGTATAAAGGAAAAAATAAAAAATTCTTATTTATTAACTTGCAAATCGGTTGAGTGCATCTCTCTTCGATATAAAAGGTTTTGTGTGAGATACGCAACCTTTGTAACCCTAGTATGCAAAAAAATTCGAATGATTTGAGAATTAACTGTTGAACCACCGAATTCTTCAAGGTTTAAAGCAATTTGCGGTGCACCACTTTTTGGATCTGCCATGACTATCCCCTCAATAACTCGTTCGTCGTGTGCAGTTAAAAATGTTTTCTACCTCTTCTAACGGTAATTTCATACGAATTATTTTTTTCAAAGCTTTTTACGACGAGCCTACCACTATAGGTAGGGGTGGTGGCAGGGTGGTTTCAAGGGGTGAAAATTATAAGCTGTCGTGATCGTTTTTCACTGGAGTGGTGCAAAGAGACCGTTAAAGGTCTAAGTAACATCTGCGAAGGCGCCAGTCTAGAAATAATAGACAGAAGTAAAATACCAACGTTGCCCAAGGCTAAGTTGGTATTTCCCCAAAAGCTTCCCCTCGCAACCACCCTCAAACTCCTACAGAGGCAAAATCCGGATGTCCCTACGGGTAACTGGAAAGTCGTAAAGGAAATCGAGGCTAAGGAACCAGGTAGAGGGTTTACGTACATCCTTCAGACTAATAAGGAAGCGGAAGACATACTCTACCCGAAATTTGGCAAAATGGCGTGGGGTATGGCCTGCGTGTACCTACGCCTGAAAAAGAGGAACCCCTGGGACAACAACGCCAACAAACTCTCCACTAATGAGGTTGAGGAGGATCTTGGTATAGAGTCTCTGACCGATGCGGCTACCAGAATCTCCATAAAGACTACTGAAAACGAGTTTGAGGGCTGAGATGGATCAGATGAGGAGGACACGGATGTGCTTAGTGCCACCGTTATTCTTAATCCAGCTCCAAATAAAGTTCCTTCAAATAAATCTCCACCACAGTAGAGCGCCGTCTGCTGCACTACACCAAACCCTCAATGATGGTTCTTATGACGTGGCGCTTATTTAAGAGCCTTGGGTCGATTCGAGCGGCAAAATTAAAAGGCTAGCGTCACGTCTTTTTAACACTTTTTACGCGCAAACTGAAGGTAAGAAACGTGCGGCTATCATGGCCAGGAAACATCTTAACCTCTTCTTGAAGTCTAATTACAGTTCAGACGATTTAACTGCTGTTATAGGTGAGGACGAAAGAGGAAGAAAAATCCTTATAGCGTCTACCTATATGCCACACAACGAGGATGCGCCACCAGCTGAATTCCAACGGCTAGTGGAGGAAGCTAGTAAAAACAAATTAGGCCTCATCGCAGGAGGTGACGCCAATGCACACAGTCTCATCTGGGGAAGCAACGACACCAACCTTAGAGGTGAGTCTCTACTCTACTTTAATAACAATTCTAATCTAAACATTGCTAACAGAGGCACTGAACCCACGTTTATAGGGCCTACCAGCGCAAATGTTTTAGATATAACCCTATTCTCGGAAAATGATGCTTGGGAAATACGCGATCGTTAACAAAGCATCATTCTCCGATCATAAGTACATTAGTTTTAAAGTAGACAATAGTTCTAACTTATCTGTCAAACCATTCAGAAATCCAATAAAAACGGATTGGATAAAATACACTTAGAGTGTATCATCTAAACTTAATCACGTGGCGGCTAAAGCCGTTGATAACTCGCTAATGATGCGCTATCGTCAGCACTTCTGACAAGTTTTCATATTGCCTGCCCAATTAAGACAAATAACAATAAAGTGCAGCCTCCATGGTGGAGCAAAGATCTCTCAGCGGCTCGCAAGAAAATACAATTGCTTTTTAAGACAGCTAGAAAATATAACTCTCAACCAGACTGGGATTCCTACAGGGCTGAACTTAACGGTTTTAAAAAGCTACTAAGAACAGCTAAGAGGAAAGACTGGAGAGAATTTCGCGGGAAAATGGAAAAAACTGCAGAAACTGCACGCCTTAGGAAAATCCTTAGTAAAAAGGAAATTGCACCCTCACTTATTCAAAAAAATGACGGCAATTGGTCAACAGACGCAGAGGAAACAGTAGAAGTATTGCTTAATACTCACTTTCCTGGTTGCACTGTAAGTCCTTGTCCTAATTCTCACACAGATACTTCAGGCATCCAAGAAGAGATACCTCACATTTTCACCAATAATAAAGGGTTTTTCAATAAGAGCGCTACAAAAGTTTTTTTAAATAAAACAAAAACGGTTTTGGATATCAATGAAATTCTTTATTCCTGTGAAAGTACGTTCGATGCCATTATGTATGGAACTCGATTTCTTTTGCATGACCACCATGGGCACGCCTTGGGTTTCACCTTGTCGTGGTGGAGGGGCTGATGTACGACTTCGTCGGAAAACTAAGAAACCCAGCTAGATGACACTAGTTTAAAAAACAAATAAACAATGGAAAAAGTCAAAGAAGATGAAACAAATCGAGTGGGGATATCCACACAAGTGTCGGCAGAAACCACGGCTGCCGGCGAGGGCTTGGCTCCGTCCGGGGCTAAGTCGCCAGTGGTAAATTTTCCATATGTCCAGATGGATGAAAATATAATAATAGAAGAGCGCATAGACGAAGAAGTCATGACTCTGGCATCCGCAGAAAAGCGACAGAAAGACAGACCGAAACTAAGGCTGTCTGGTGCCCAGAAGCGCAAAAGAGCTAAGGAGAG
Source organism: Brachyopa scutellaris (assembly GCA_949775065.1). Lineage (NCBI taxonomy): Eukaryota > Metazoa > Arthropoda > Insecta > Diptera > Syrphidae > Brachyopa > Brachyopa scutellaris. The sequence goes on from OX459112.1 coordinate 122,047,528, forward strand.
AAGGAGGAAACAGGAGGAGGGAAAAGGCAAGACGGGAGAAAACCCTGAAGACGCTTGTTGTTGACTAAAACAACAAATGCATTTACACTTAAACATACACTTAATGAACAAAACAAACATATCCATAGTAAATAATGCCTAATTTCAAATCTAGGTCATTTTGCTATCTCTTTTCTTTTAAATGTCAAAACAGTTGATTATAATATAACCGAAATAAATGTATATACATATTTTAACTCTAAATTAACAGAATTGTAAACCGTATATAAGACGGTATAAAATACAGAATAAACTTACTTACATTTATAACGTGGTAAAAGCGAGTTTCATTTTCAAACGAAAAACCCAGTTCTACTTTTTCTTTTATAGAATATTTGCGAGTGCAAATCGACATAAATTTAACCCTATTTCCGTTTGGGAAAAACATTGGTCCTTCAGAGCCGGATTATTATCTGCTCCATTTAATTGAGCTATCTGAAAGTGCGAATCATTTAATTAGTTCAAAGAACATATAAAGACAATTATAAACTAACCTCACTTCAGTGATTTTCATTGTGCAAATCGGTTTTCCCGCGCCGTGCAATACATTTGGAACCCGATCACCGGAAATCATCGAGAGTCGAGAATCATAAATCACAGCAGTAGCAGATTCGCAGCAGAAACTCTACAGTCAACTTTAAGGCACAACAAGTAAGTCCTTCTTTTTTCTTATATTCTTTTTTTTTGTCTTTTTTATTGATTTAATAAAATAAAGAACAAACTATGTCTTTTGGTGGGTTGCAAAAGATTGTTTTGTCTCAAATACAGAGAGACTATTCCAATTTTAAAAAGACAGGTGAGAGTCGACGTACGACTAATTACTTATCCACTCGTCTTTCGCTGTTGCAAGAAAATCTGGATACAGCAAAACGTTACCATGAAGAGATCATGGGTGGTGGTAAGCTGGAAGAGGAGTTTACCAAAGAGCAAATGGCAGAAGTTTTCGACGAAATCGTCGATCTGTATGTCGACTACAAGTGCGATTTGTTGGACGCCATCGACAAATGCGCTCCTAAGGTGAAACCTGTCCCAGCTAACAAACCAACCAACACTTCAGGGTCAGGCGAATCTGCAGGTGGAAGCGATTTACGTCTTCCCACCATTAATATTCCGTCGTTTGCCGGTTCGTACACGAAATGGCGGGCATTTCATGACGTCTTCGTGTCGTTGGTCGATTCCAACCTCAATCTGAGTGATGTCCAGAAACTACATCATTTGAAATCGAGCCTTAGTGGTGAAGCAGAACGGCTTATACAGCATTTTGGTCTGGAAGCAGATAATTACACTAAGGCGTGGGATTTGCTAAAATCGCGTTATGATCATAAACGCATGTTAGGAAATGCACAATTAAGGCTGCTTCTCGGCCAGTCGGCGTTGTCAACTGAGTCATCAGCTGGACTGAAATCCATCCTCGACACATCACAGGAGTGCATCCATAGTTTAGAAAATTTGAGCGTACCTGTGAAACATTGGGATGTGATAATTATTTTTATTCTCCTACAAAAAATGCCAGTGAATACCCAACAACTATGGGAAGAGCACTTGGGTAAAAGCAAAGAATTACCTACGATGACAAAGTTCACTGATTTTCTGGAGACCCGCTTTCGAACTCTTGAAGCAGTGGACCAGCAGCCTTCGTCAAGACTCAGTAGTAGACCAGTGCTTAAACCAAGTCTTCCTGCTAAGATATTTTACTCCCAGGCGCAACATGAGCATGTCCAATGTAGGGTGTGTGGACAAGGACAACATCCTTTGCGTAAATGCCGGCTGTTCGTCAACTCCAACGTGTCGCAAAGGTTGAATATGGTGCGACGAGCCAAGGTATGTGAAAATTGTTTCGCATATAACCATATGAAACGCGATTGTACAAGCACGTATGGATGTTACTTCTGTCAACAGAAACACAACACTCTTTTACATTATACATCCGATGCTCAGGCTGCACCTACAACAAACAACTCAATACAACGTAATTCAAACCCATTCAACACAACCAATTCGACACCACCCAATTCAAATAATTCAGTGGGTCGCAGGCCCATGAACCGAAATGCCTCATCATTTCGTCCTGGAGGTGCCTCCAACCCATCAGATCTAAATACATTTTTCTCTTTTCAGTCTAGTTCTCGAGTGTTGTTAGCGACAGCACTAGTAAAGGTACTTGCGGCTGATGGAAAATACCACGAACTGAGAGCCTTGATAGACCCGGGATCGGAGGCCAACTTCATCACCGAGTCAGCAGCTCAACGGCTTAGACTCCCAAAAGAACGAAGTCTGATTCAAGTGTCAGGGCTGGGGTTGGTCACTAGCGGCACCAGCAAGCATTCGGTCGAATTGCCATTTGCGTCACAACATTCGACGTTCAAATGTGCTGCCCAAGCCCATATTTTTAAGTCGCTAAGTGGGCTTCTTCCGGCCCAACCAATGACACTCAGCAGATGGAACGATGTCACCGAGTTGGATTTAGCCGATCCATCGTTCCATATACCAGCATCCATCGATTTGCTCTTCGGATGCAGCGTTTATTCGGACATTATTTTACCAAACATAAGGCGATTTCCGGAGCATGGAAACCTTGTAGCTCAACAGACCCAACTGGGTTGGATAGTTTTGGGAGGAGTATCCAGTGTTGACAATGCCACACAAAGAAGCTTCATTCAACGTGTTGACCTGGATAATGAGCTACGAAAATTTTGGGAAATCGAAGAGTCACCATACAAAGATTCCATAGCACCAGAAGACGCTGAATGTGAGGATAATTACGAAGCCAACACCAAACGATTGCCCAATGGCCGTTATGAAGTCGCTCTTCCGTTCAAAGAAGGTCAACAACCAGCGTTGGGGTCGAGCATTGAACGAGCTCGTAGAAGATTTGCTCAGCTGGAACATCGTTTGGCAAGTAATCCGCAGCTTCGAGTAGAATACAGCAAATGTGTTAACGAATACCTGGAACTACAGCATATGGAGGAGATAGAAACAAGCAGTGATATCCTGAAAAATCCATTTCACTATTTTCTGCCACATCACGCTGTATTCAAGGAATCAAGCACGACTACAAAGCTGAGAGTCGTCTTCGATGCTGCAGCGAAAACAGCTGACGGATCTTCACTTAACGAACATTTGATGGTAGGTCCAAAATCGCAAAGGGACATTGTCGATATCATTTTAAATTGGAGACGTTATCGCTTCACCTTTACTGCGGACATTGAAAAAATGTACCGACAGGTTATGGTAAGTCCCACGAATACGTACTACCAACTTATATTTTGGAGGGATGACCCGAATAACCCTCTAAAAATATTTAAACTGAAAACAGTCACTTTTGGCACCGCTTGTGCCCCATATTTAGCCATTAAGACACTTAATAGAGTAGCGAAAGACGAGTGTTCAAATTACCCTATTGGAGCAAAGGTCGTTGAGAATGAGATGTATGTCGACGACCTCATCAGTGGAGCTGACACTCTCGACGAATCACTCCAGAAGATAGATGAGGTCCGCAAACTTTTAATGTCTGCCGGTTTCAATCTCCGCAAATGGACGTCGAATCAAAAGACGGTCCTTCAAAACATACCGGCAACAGACTGCGAAAATCATTTTGATATTCCCTTTGAAGTCAAAACTTTGGGCATTAGGTGGGATCCCATTCAAGATTCCTTCTCGTTTCAGGACAACGAAATCAACGAAAACAAGATTACCAAGAGGACGATGCTTTCAGCCATCGCCAAAATGTACGATCCACTCGGTTGGATATCTCCATGCATTGTTTTAACGAAAGTGATGATGCAAAAACTTTGGTGTAAGGGAACTGACTGGGATCAGCCAATTCCACAAGAACTGCAGGTAGAATGGGAGAGTTTCCGTCAGGCTTTACCAAAGCTAAGAAATGTTAAAATACCACGGTGGATCCAGACTCACCAGGTATGCAAGGCTGTCGAAGTCCATGGGTTCTGCGATGCTTCCACTAAGGCATATGGTGCTGTGGTGTACATCAGGGTCCTGAATAGTGAGGACAACACACACATGCACCTTTTACTGTCCAAGACTAAGGTAGCCCCGCTAAAACAAGTTAGTCTTCCACGCCTGGAACTATGCGGCGCAGTAATTTTAGCAACACTCCTCAAATATACGATCACGACACTTAAATTAACCCGGGCCAAGGTATTCGCTTGGTCTGATTCAATCATTACTTTGGCATGGATCCGTGCTCAGCCCACGCGATGGACAACATTCGTGAGCAATCGGGTATCCGAGATTCAACGCTCAACAAATCCCAATATATGGCGTCATATCGCCACTAAACACAACCCGGCTGACCTGGCTTCTCGGGGAGTTTCCCCATCTATTATAGCGTCCCAAGAGTTGTGGTGGAAAGGTCCACTCTTTCTTAGGACCCAATGGGACTTCTGCTCACCAGATCAGCCAACCCTATCGGAACCAAAAGAAGAGAGACGTGCTGTGAAAACATTCCACACCACTGACCAGACAGATAACCCGGTCATGGCGATTCTAAACAGGTGTTCAAAATTCTCAAAATTAATTCGAATTCTAGTCTTCTGCCACCGATTCGCAAATAATTGCAGATCAAAAAATCGAATGATAGGAATATTGGACACTCACGAAATACATGCCGGCACTTTAATGGCAGTAAAATGCGTGCAAAACGAGATGTGCTCTGCTGAGCTATATGAATTCGACAAAATGTCCTCAATACCCAAGCGACTTCGGTCGCTCAATGCATTCATCGATGGACATGGCATTCTACGACTCGGAGGCAGACTACAGAATGCGAACTTACCATACACACAGCAACACCCAATCATCCTTAAGGCCAACCACCACTTCACAGATTTGCTGATAGACGATGCACATAAGCAAACACAGCATGGAACCACTCAACAAACACTTGCATATGTTCGCACAGCATATTGGGTGTTCCAACTAAAGCGAAGTGTAAAAAGGATTTTACACAAATGCAATATATGTTTTCGTCACAAGGCTACTACCATGCAACAACTTATGGGTAGTCTACCAACGCCACGAGTAAGTATGGCAAGACCCTTTTCAAATACAGGTGTTGACTATGCAGGTCCCATAGATGTCAAGGCATGGAAGGGTAGAGGAGCCAAAACATACAAGGGATACTTCGCCGTTTTTATTTGTCAGGCCACAAAGGCCATACACTTGGAGCTTGTATCAGACCTAACGACTCAAGCCTTTATCGCCGCGTTCCGGCGTTTTACTTCACGTCGAGGTACCTGTTCCCAGATCTACAGCGATAATGGCACAAATTTCGTTGGTGCAAATACAGAACTCCAACAAATGCTGAAAAAAGCCCAACATGATTGGATCGAGATCGCCGACGTTTTAGCCACTCAAGGTACGAAATGGCATTTTATTCCTCCTGCTTCACCTCACTTTGGTGGACTTTGGGAAGCAGGAGTGAAATCGGTTAAACGCCATTTAACACGCGTAGTAAAAAATGAGAAACTTACTTTCGAAGAATTCTGCACGCTTCTTACGCAGATAGAAGCTTGCTTGAATTCTAGGCCCTTATGTCCACTCTCTGAAAACCCAGAAGAACTAAATGTCCTAACACCAGCGCACTTCTTGATAGGCGAAACACTTAAAACAATTCCCCAAGGCGATATATCATCCGAAACCGTAAGTTATCTGCATCGATGGAACAGAATTCAAGTTTTTGTCGACCTATTCTGGCAAAAATGGAGCGAGAAGTACCTTTCTCGCTTACAGCAACGTCCAAAATGGACAAAAGAAGAAGCGGTATCCAAAGTAGGTGACTTAGCCTTGGTAAAAGACGTTCGTTTGCCTCCATCACAATGGATGCTCGCCAGAATTATAGAATTACACCCCGGCAAAGACAATCTATCCCGAGTAGTTTCGATAAAAACAAAGAACGGAGTCACAAAACGGTCGATTATCAAGATTTGTCACCTACCAAGCAATAAAACACTCGAAGAAAACACTTTAATTTAAAGATGTATCACCATTTATTACCCAATCATTAAATACAAGTCATGCATCTGATAAACACTTCATTCAATTATAAAAATCATATTCACTCTACACATGAAGTCATTCGTCATAAATACTTCATTCACTATCAAAATTTCATTCACTCAATGATTAAACACATTTAAACAAATTGCAATCGCCTGCACTTCAGCACTTTTGCGATTTGCCGTCGGCACTTTGCAATTAAAAACAAACACTCGCATTATACATTCATTTCATTACACAAAATCAAAATCACAAATAATTTGGCACCGAAAGCCAGTATCCGACGCGTTACCGAATTTCCGATTCGTAATTACTTATTCAATGCACATGAAACTTTAATTATTTCTAACTAATAAAACAACCACCGTCATCAACTAATCAATTTATATTTAATCTTAGATCGAATTAACAGATTTATTCACACACATTTACACAACCCAAAATTGAATTACATAGATGTGAAGTCAACCACACAGCTGATTTTCCATCAGCATCCACAAGTGTCATTGACTCCAGCCCGAGCAACATTTGTAATATGCAATTTCATAAACATGTTGCAAACCGCATACAACATGTATATGTATATGAAAGGTAAGCAACAGAGAAGTCAAACACGCATCTCATCGCAGACGCGCACAAACATCGCATCGTCGCAACATTTACAACGCACTCAAAACAATTAAAAAAAAACACATAAACTTAATCAATTAATACAATTTATTAGTGCTTAATGTAAATTTACCTGGATTAAAGTCACAGCAATCTCCACTCCAGATCAAATTCATCGCACGGCAATCACTCGAACAATAGGAAAAAACATGCACATTTCGCACCACACAACACACACGGCGTTTGCCAGCCATTCAATGAATGAATGATCGCGTCATCGTTGTAGCCTACGGAAAAACAACACCAATACCAGATGCAGCTGCGTAAAAGGGACACCCGCATGCATTTACGAGAAGAAGAAGGCAAAATGCAAAATCAAAACAAAAACATTCTGCTATCTGCTACGTTCTGTCTTGTTAATTGTCCCTTTATGTCATTATGTTGTTTCAATTTTGTTTGTATCATAAATTAATAACAAGTCTCTTTGCATGTAACTCGTTAGAAGTACTAGATGAGAATGCTGGGACACAATTGGAACACAGGGTGATCCCGAGAGGCACACAAAAACAAGAAGGCAGTTACACTTGAATTTGAATATTAATTGCGGCCGGGGAGAATGTTGTTGACTAAAACAACAAATGCATTTACACTTAAACATACACTTAATGAACAAAACAAACATATCCATAGTAAATAATGCCTAATTTCAAATCTATGTCATTTTGCTATCTCTTTTCTTTTGAATGTCAAAACAGTTGATTATAATATAACCGAAATAAATGTATATACATATTTTAACTCTAAATTAACAGAATTGTAAACCGTATATAAGACGGTATAAAATACAGAATAAACTTACTTACATTTATAACGTGGTAAAAGCGAGTTTCATTTTCAAACGAAAAACCCAGTTCTACTTTTTCTTTTATAGAATATTTGCGAGTGCAAATCGACATAAATTTAACCCTATTTCCGTTTGGGAAAAATAGCGCTAGTACCTCTGATCTGACCCCCGCCGCAAACACTTCAAAGGACAGTAGGGAAGGCCCTAGGCCGGACCCAACTAAGACCGCAGAAGTTGCGAGATTGGCATTGCAATCTATCCCTCACATCTCCGGAGGAGACCCCCGCCTTAGGGGGAAAGAGGAAGATGCGTTTCTCCAAGCACGCCAGGGACACATACAAAAAACGAGCAACAGATCCCGGAACCAGCAGAGCCACACCAGGGCCAACTAACGTTGTACCAGGTAGGCCTGCAATGGGTCCTAGGGACACTTCCAAGCCAACGACTTCGTCAAAAGGGCCCCGCCGTACTTATAGAGATGCGGCAGCCAACCTGCTCGAGATGGTGGTATACTGCGATGGGTACGACGAAGGTAAACTCCCGTCGAATCTGCAGGACAGATTTCAATGCGAGATCAGAGATGCTCTCGATCGAAGTCTGTGCGCGGTCCCTCCAATAATCCCCAATTTCACATGGGCGGGTTTTAAGAGTGATAGATACCACGTGCTATGTGGTGACCAGCCTTCAATTATGATCTCGGAGGCCCTTACAAAAAGTCTAGGTGACACGTGGGAAGGATCTAATCTCAGGGTACTTCCCGTGTCGGAAATTCCAAGGTTGACCAGGGTATCTGTCTGGATCCCAGGCCCAATCGAAGAACCCCCAAAAATCCTAGAAAGATTTGCCAGGCACAACTCGGACCTGGAAACAACATGCTGGAAGGTTTATAACGCCGAAAAGCAGGAAGGCAAAGGCCAACAGCTGTTCGTCGGAATAGACCAGAAAGCCGTGACGGCACTTAACCAACGTGATGGGTACGCCCTATGTGGCTTCTATCGCGTGAAGTTTACCATACCGTCGAATAAACGAAAAATTGATGAAACTGCTACAAGCAAACCTCCAGCACAGTAGGGTGGCCACAGCCGTCCTCTGTGACTTCCTCTCAAAAGGAGGTGCCGACGTAGCCCTCATCCAAGAGCCCTGGATCGTCAAAAACGGGGTCAAAGGATGGGGAACCATTTTCAAGATATTTACCAGCATAAACGGTAAGTGTCGAACATGCATTGTAGAAAACAAATCATTAAATGTCTTCTCTATCCCCCAGATGAGCAAAGGAGACCTCACGGTCATTAGACTGGAATATAGGGAAGGGAGCGGGGCAGGCAAATCCATCCTGTTATCGTTCTGTTACCTTCCCTATGATTCACCAACCCAACCACCCAGCGAAGAACTATCCAACCTAATAAGAAGTGCCAAAACATCAGGCGAAGGACTCATCGTGGGAGCCAACCATGGGCACGCTTGTAGAAGTCCAGACGCTGAACTCAATTTTCGACGGTTTTCAAGCATAAATCGGCCGATACTGCTGCAATTTCACGTTCGATATTCGTACGAGTTCATCAATCGTCGCTGGCTTATTTCGACTCGTTGTTGGCTCGTATATCTTTCCATCATGAAATGGCAAACCTTACTGAAGAGAAATGTCAAAAGAGCGGCAAGAAATATGGCGTCGTTTGCTGTCCATGTCGCTCTACTTTTGTAGCGTCCCTGTTGAAAAACCCTGTAGAATAAAGTGGGCTATTCGTTCTTACAGCCCATATAAATCACCAGGGACAGATGGGATATTTCCTGCGATGTTGCAAAATGTTCTGGAAATAATTCTAGAAAGGCTAAGGTCTATTTTTAAAGGTTGTATACAATACAACACGATCCCTAAATCCTGGCGTACTTCACGGGTTGTATTTATTCCAAAAAGTGGAAAAACCAGCCACGTAAAAGCCAAATACTACAGACCATTGTGTCTGACATCTTTTCTTCTAAAAACTATGGAACGAATTCTAGATTCCTATATAAGAGAGTCTATCCCATTAAACTTTCTGTCACCTGCTCAGCACGCCTATCAAAAAGGTAAATCCACTGAGACAGCTATTCATGTGGTCACAAGTACACTTGAAACTTCTATTCACTATAAATAATACACACTCGGTGCCTTTCTCGACATTGAAGGTGCCTTTAACAATGTCACTAATGACGCAATTATCAGTGCGCTATCAAGAGCCGGAATTAATCCACATCTCCGCAGATGGATTCATGAGTTGATAAGCAACCGCACCATAACTGTGGAATGGGGCTTGGCCCGGGCTAAAAAGTTTGCAACCAGGGCACACCGCAGGGGGGTGTTCTGTCACCTCTCCTGTGTATCCTCACGGTCAACTCGCTACTCCACATCCTCAGCGAACAGGGTATTAAAGTAGTCGCGTATGCTGATGACATAGTTTTACTTGTGTCATTCAAATTTCTAGACACTATGAGTGAGCTAATAAAGAGCACTCTCTTCTGTAAGCCACTGGGCGGTTCAAAAAGGGTTGAAAATTAATTCGCAAAAAACGGAGCTTATTTTATTTTCTAGGAAATACAAGATTCCTAAATTTAGAGGCATTAAGATGAACAACTTGACTTTACCGTATTCAAACCAGGCTGAATTTCTTGGAGTTATCTTTGACGGAAAACTTAACGGGAAACCTAATATCGAAGAGCGTATTAAAACGGCCCAAAATGCCTACTACGCTTGCAAGAGAATGTTTGGAACAAAATGGGGATTACATCCTAAAGTGACACACTGGATCTACACTGCCATAGTAAGACCGATCTTACTATACGGAGTTGTGGTATGGTGGAGAGCCCTGGAGAAAACACACATTCTAAAACAACTAGAGAGACTTCAACGTCTGATGTGTATTGGAATCACTGGAGCACTTAAAACAACATCAACGATGTCACTAAACACCGTACTGAACTTGTTACCAATAGACCTATTTGCTAAGAGTGTCGTTTTTAAAACAGTGCTAAGGCTAAAAGAGTAATGGTTTCAAGTTTAGACTATTTGGACATGGTAACGTAAGCAATATTGATAATATTAGTACAGATTATCTCAAGCCAATAACCCTATTTGACCGAAACTTCTCCATAAAAATTCCTTCTAGAGAATATTGGATACAGCGTACAGCTGATCCAATCGACAGCATTAATATTTACACGGACGGATCGAAACAGGACGAAGGCGTGGGCGCTGGAGTCATCAATCCCAAATCTAAGTACAAACAAGGCTTCAAACTGCCAGATAGTTGCAGCATCTTTCAGGCTGAACTTTTGGCAATTCAAAAAGCCGCAGAGCATCTAATGAACTGCGAAGAAGGATCCTACATTAACATATATGTCGACAGTCAAGCTGCGCTCAAAGCGCTAAAAAGTAATGTGATAAAATCGAAAACAGTTCTAAACTGCTACGCTTTACTTCAGGAACTCAGCAGAAGCAACACAGTCTGCTTATATTGGGTTCCTGGTCATCAAGGTATCATAGGCAACGAAAGAGCGGATGAACAGGCTAAACAGGGAGTTCTACTTAGTTCAAAACCCGAAATCATCGTAGCACCGATCCAGCACTTCTTCTCAAAAATTGATGCTAAGTTACAAAGCATAGCTGACAACAAGAGGAATCAATCCACCTCCTGCAGAATAGCGAAAATATTCTGGCCGCACTGCAGTGGCCATAGAACTAAATACATCCTCTCGCTATCAAGAGTGGAATGCAATTTACTACTAGGAATCATCACAGGGCATTGCCTTATAGGTTATCACGCTCGCAGGCTTAAACTAGTCTCATCGGGCATATGCAGAAACTGCAATGAACCGGGTATTGTAGAAACATTAGAGCACCTCCTGTGCGCTTGTTCTGCATTGGCAAAAAGAAGGCACAGAGTAATGGGAAAATTCTATTTCAACTCACTCCTAGAAGTGGCAGACATAAAACTTCACCTTCTCATTAAATTTGCTCAACAGACAAACTCATTTTGTTTAAACAAAGCAGCAGAAATCAACTGATTACTCTGAGGAGTTGTGGTATCACTATGGACCAACACTGGTCTACAAGAGGCTAAGCCGCCACCCCATAACCTAACCTAACCTAGGTACCATTTGCGGCTCTCACACTTAACTAATCTTAACAAATGAGGTGTCAAAAGAAAGAGAATTTCCTGGAGCACTGACGAATTGCACTTTCAGTTTATACATTTAAACAAGTTAAAAACCCGATGAAAACAAATATTCTACCCAATATGAACTCCCAAAAGAATAAACACTTCCCGTATGATTTCCACGAGATTTCCATTAGTTGACAGATTGAAATCATATGGGAAGTTTGGATTTTGGGGTTGGATTTTTTCTTGCGAGAGTTCTCGCACGGGCACACTAGTTTTTTCTATTTCTGCATATCTTTTTCCCTCAGATTTGAATTTCACAATTATTTTTTTTTTTCACTTTTGTAAGTTTATTTTACATTTTGTTCGTTTTTGTAAAACTAACTTCCAACTTTTACAACAGAAGACCATAAAATGCGAATATTTGCTGCTAAATACCTCAATATTGCATTTATGTTTAGAAATTGTTAAAATATTTACTGAAAGTTGAGCACTTTGCGAAACAGGGTGTATGTGCAAATAATTGAGTCAAATTTTAAACTGTACAATTGTTTTTGAGTGTTTTTCTAGTATTTTAAGACTTTTCCTTCATATGAACCTTGTTTTACTGATGAAAACGAAAAAAAAAAGTTGGTAAAGATCTTTTGTGTTTACTTTATATTTTGGAAGATATGACGGTTTCTTTTCAAAATGATTTGCTGTATGTGCAATTTTTTGATGCAGTGTACATACAGTTAGGTGGGAAACTGTTTCGATGTTGCAGGTATAGGTGTATTTTTACACAAGTTTTGTTTGTACGTAAATCAAAACAAACTGCGCACTACTACTAGATTGCTGGATGTCTGTTGTGTTCAGAAACTAACTGCCCGAACACAATGGAAAGTCGCTGCAGCACGTTCAAAAGTTGAAGTTGGCTCAACTTGCGCTTCAGCATAAATGTACAGCTGCAATTTCGTATTGTGTTTGCGCTATAGGGTTTTCGTATATTTCACCATTGGGTGCATTCACGATTCTAGTGACTACGTACGTAAATAATTCCGAAATCGCAAATGCTCTTTTTGACTACGTATATCTATAGTCGACAGTTCAAATGTTAAAAACGTCATTTATTTTCTATTTTCGCTTGGAATTGTTTGGATAATTGTGATTGTAGCACAACAATTATATTTTCGAAAGAAAAAAAGAGCAAAAACAAACACAAATATTAATGTACAAATTAGAGGATGAAGTTATATGTAAGTAACATAAGTTACACATTGTGTTTAAAATATAAATTATTGATTTCATAGGCCAAGTTGCACTATTTGCTGTGAACGGTTTACTGAGTTCGTCGATTGCCCCACATAATCCAACAGTATATGAGCTGCATGAAAAATAAAAAAAATAAAAATACTCCTTCATAATTTATTTAGATTTGCATTTCTGTAACAAGCAAACAACAGCCACGCAGTATAACCCAACCAATCAGTCAGCTGTTTTTGACGGTTAGTCAAGATTTTCTTGACTACGAATCCAGTCCCCGACCTCCAAAAAAGTTGACTACGTTGGTAGTCAATTTTCGGGATCTCGACCCATCAGAGGACGTTGACTATCTGTCATCTAGAATCGTGAATGCGCCCATTGTGTTCCGCCAGATATACTACAGAACCCATATGAATCTTGTCTGAGTTACAATTACTTTTTGCATTGAAACAGCTTTGCACCGATTTTGCCCGCGTTGATTTTCTCATTCGGAGTTAGCCGTTTTTAGCAATAGAACGTTGAATAAACAACTCAATTATTAAATTCTCTTTCAATTTATTTAAATATAAATACCGTATAAATATTGTCCATTATACTCGTATCGTGTATAAGAACTCAAGCTGATGCTATGCGCCCCCACATTGTCACCCAATAACCACCGTGTTCAAATGAGGATTTTAAGAATGGAGTTCCTTATTTGATTTTCTCCACACTCGAACTCTGGCCCCAGAATTCATTATCATCACTATTTTTATAAAAGGAAGTCTAAAAAAATGTATATGTATAAGGGTGTGTCATATTTTTCAACTTTAGAGTTTTCATGTCTAATAGTTCTCAAAAGTTGGATTGATGATTAAAATTAATTACTACATCTATAGTTTTCATTTTGGAAAGTACTTTTTTTTTTAAAACACTATCAAATCTGTGTCGTGGTGTGCTTAATACAAGCAACCACAAGCAGAAATTTGCCAGGGCAAAATATGCAATATGCATCAACAGGCTCATCATTTAGTGCTGGTGTTAGTGGTTAGGCTACGCTACATTTCAACACTAGCACTAGCAATAAATAAACAAATATAAGAACAAATATACATAATAAGAATTTATGATCGAGGAACTACATTACGCAATACATTTTTTAGTGTAATCTTGTTAAGATTAAAGTTAAGAAAGTTTACATTTAAGTTATAGATTTTACTCATGCGGCTAATAGGTTCATGCATCCCGTAATTTGTTCTGTGATGAGGAACATGCAGTAACTCTATACTACGCAGGTAATGTGATCCCCCACGGAAGTTTAATCCTAAACAGGATAATAGGTCAGGTGCACCAATCAGACCTGAGATCAGTTGATGCATAAAAATGATATCGTTATTGACCCTTCTTTGAGCCAAAGGCTGCATTTGCAACAGTTTTATCCGATGCAAATATGGTTTTGGCTCCCTCAATAACCTCGAAGTTTCGAAGAAATTGAAGAAATAGGCTTTTGGCCTGTTATATATTTTTTTTTAGATCTACAGTGGCTCTCACGACTAATCGGACACTGAAAAGGAAAATGTTGGATGTCCATTTCCTCAAACAAATTTGTGAAGAATTTAACAATTTATGTATATATTATTTCGTTTATTAATACAAATTTATTTTATAAGAAAAGAAAGGCAATTCAACTAAACGGTAAAAAAAAAACACAAGAAAAAAGGAAAAAAACATGGCAATTTCACTCCTCACGCATAATCGGACACTTAGCAGTTAGTACTTTGTGACATACCCTTTTGTCTTAATTACTTCCTCAATGTATCGAGGCATTGAAGAAACAAGACTTGAGCATATTTCGCTTGTTATTTTCTGCCATTCGTCTTGAAGTCCCGTTTTCAATTGCTAAATGTTACTGAACCTCTTCAAAGCTACTCGACGGCCTTATTCGTCCCATAAGTGCTCAATAACGTTCAAATCTGGAGACTGCACAGGAGTTTTCGTGACCTTGTGGTAATGACACAAAACCCACGATCTCGCTGTGTACGTTGTGTGCTTTGAGTCGGTGTCTTGGTAGAATATGAAGTCGTCGTTGATTCCAAGCTTAACGACACTTTCGTTTAGGTTTTGCTTCAACACTCTGATGTAGCCCATGCGGACTTTTTTTCTTCAATGAAATGAAGGCTTCCCCACACCTGAACTCGCCATGTACCTCCAGACCATGACCGAGCCCCCGCTATGTTTGACAGTGGCTCGTGTATGTTAACGGGAGAGTTCTTGGTTGATTTTGCGCCACACATACATTTTCCCATATGAACATTTGAGGTTAAATTTGTTTCGCCCGTGAACCAAATCTGTATTTTTAAATGTATTAATGTATAATACTAGAAATAGTACTAAAATAATTTAACTTTACCCTATATTCCGAAACGTCATATCCTGTTTCAAATTGTCTCTAGTAAACTTAAAACGTTATTTTCTATTTTTTCACTAAAGAACGGTTTTTCTCCAGCTACTCGGCCGTTAAAATCGTGCTCTCTCAGAACTCGACGTACTGTTTCGGTACTTACTTCTTTTCGGTACTTGTTTCTTTTCTCCTTAACGAAAAAGTGAAGAGATTGTGAGGCTAAGCAAAGATCTTCGTTGACTTTACTAACTAAAAGCCTCTCATCGTTGTCATTTAAATTGGTTCTTGTCCTTTTCTGGTCACATTGTGCACTCTATTTTTATTTTTAAATCACGAAATGCTGTCGTGCACTGATAAATGACTTCTGTGCACAATTTCAGCAATTTGGCGAACAGATTTACCACTGTCGTGATGTGATAAAGCATTTTCCTTATATCAACTGATGTCTGAAGTCCTCTTGGGACCATGTTGATCCCTATTAGACAACATCTCACAAAAAATTATAGATTTTAGTTAAAACACTTTAATCATTCAGCACTCTCCTTCCAAACGTTGAATTTCCGTTAAATTACAGAGAATTAAACAAACACAAATACTGTCCGATTATGCGTGAGGAGTAATATTGCCATGTTGTTTTCGTTTTTCTTGTGTTTTTTTAACAGTTTAGTTGAAATGTCTTTTTTTTTCTTATAAAATAAATTTGTATTAATAAATGAAATAATATATACATAAATTGTAAAATTCCTCACAAATTTGTTTGAGAAAATGGACATAAAACATTTTCCTTTTCAGTGTCCGATTAGTCGTGAGAGCCACTGTATACACAGAAACTTGTTAAGCTAGGTTCAAATAAAGTACATAAATATCTTCAATTTTAAAATATTTATCAACTAACAAAAAAATTTAAGTTACAATATATTTTTACAACCTACCGTTCTGCATACCCTGAAACGTATTTCGCGCAACAGTGGCTATTGAGTATAAACATATGTGATATAGATGTTTTTTTCATTTTATTTCCTAATAATCTTTATGTTTATTGATTTTAAGTAATTTTTGAAGCAAAAATTAACATTAAACCATATCAGTTCAATGGGCGAATAGAGCACTGGAAACCGTTTTTCCGAAACTTCAACCCATTTGAGGGAGCCAAAAGTATATTAAACTTGGAACTTTTTTTACATATTCTGACACCTAGGATCCTTATGCAACTTTTGAGAAGTATTAGATTAAAAACTAAAAACTTTTTTTTTGCCATACTAAAAAATGACACACCCGCAAATGTATGTTACGCAAAAACAAAAAAACTACTGAACGGATTTGAATACGATTTTTTGCAATCGATTCTTGTTGGATTAAATCTATAAAATGGATCAAAAAAAAATCAATATACACATTTCAATAAAAAACTTCTAAATGAGAAAACGAAAAGTTACTTTTGGGCATTTATCTCGCTCTATCTTAGTTCTTAAATAATGTTTTAAAATTACATATTTGTTTAGATTATTTCACAATAAAGATTAATTAATAAAATTATTTTTATGTATATTCCGTATTCGTAATGCTGGCGGAAGGGCACAGCAATAAAACAAAAGACAAGTTTTACGGCACAAAGTGCGCGGAGACTTTATTCGTTCAAAGTTGAATTAAATGTAAATCTAAAAATCTAATTACTTAATTGCTAAGCTCTACCTAGTAGCGGCAGGAAATGCTGAGCTTGCGCCCCGCGCTCGTACTCCAATCCGGATGCAGCTGGTTGTCCCCCGTTGGCGACTGGGTCTATGACCGGTAAAATTGGATGTCAGATTTCAGAGTGCAAATACCCAGCGGTGAATTATGCCAACCACGCGCATCCGGGTTCAATATGAGCGTTACAGGTTAACTACTCCCTCCTTCAAGACGCGATCGTCCCCGATCGTGCCTAAGTTCTGGACTACCGACTTAATTTCGCATAGGTCTCTCCTCTTCCTCTTGTACTGGCAGAGGAAGGCGAGGCCACTGATCAAACCGCATACTCCCAAACCCAGGATGAAAGCCAGCATCGGTCCAGTGGTGGCCATGAACCCTTCCTTAATCTCTTTGATGAACTTTAAATTCTGTTCGCTGAGGCGATGTAGGTAGGGAAGGCTCAGAATGGTATCGTGGCCCGTGATGTTCAACAAAGGTGACGCGGCGATCCCTGGAGTTTTCTTCTGCACGTTGTTTCTGTTGACGAATTTGGTGCCGTTAAGGAACGCAACCTTGTCGAAGGTAACCAGGTATGTACCGCTGATGTTCTGTCCGGTGGCGTCATCAATGGTGATTCTGGCCGGGCTGTCGTTGATTATAATGACCCCATCATCGACCATCGTGCTGGCAGCCAGGTGGTTGGGCTGTGCGCTGCAATGTGCTACGCCGCCGGCATACAAATCCTGAGCGCATGAATTGTTGGTGGCCAATCTGCAAAAGGTTGACGTAGTAGTTGGTTCGCAATTAGTAACGGCAAAGATCCCTTTGTCGCATTCCGCTACTATGTTTTCGCTGAGCTGTAGAATCGTGCCGTTATGTATTACCGGAAAGATCAAAACCTTTTTACAACAAAACTTAATTCTAGGGTATTTGACTATAAAATATATTACATCTTCGTGTTGGATTACCTTAACGCTAGATACTTCCATCAATTCACTGATGGCTACCTTTGTGATTGGCCCAACCAAGATAGATTTCAAATCATTGTCGTCAATAATTGCCGGATTTACAATATTAATTTTCGCGAGAGTTATGGCAAGCATGACATTTTTGATTTCTGTGATCATGATTCTATTTCGGGTCAACAAAATTTCAAACAAATGAGCCGTGTCGACTTGTTTATTTTTTGCCTCCTTGAGCATCTTGTTGACTGTTTCTGTTAAGATGTTGATTTGTTCTTGGTTCCTGCTGTTATTAATACCTGCCTGTTGTTGGATTCTACCAGCTGGGCTTCTGTCACTTTAATTCTGTTCAAGTCGTCGGCGGCCGGGGTGCCAGCGATAACCTTAAGCGCTGAGCCCAGGAAGTCTAAGCTTCTCGCTATCCTGTGGTGCACGCCTAAAGCGGACAACAACGTTTTAACATGTCCGATGTCGATCTCAAGTAGTTTTCGCATATGCGATTGCGGGAACAAGTCCGCCATCTTAATAGTCTCGTCCGTCATGCGCGTTAAATCGGTTAGGTTAGTTGAGTGTCTTACGTAGTTGTATTCGTCCCATATTAATGCGTCACCGTCCAGTATCGGAATAATGTATAAAACTGATGGCTGCTATCGAAGGTTGTCCTTGTGGACCACCCTCCCCTTAATAAGGACCGTTGTCCCTAGGTCTGCTTGTAATTTTTTCTCTTCACACAAGGGGGTCAACTTATTTCCAAGTCTTCTATTAGTTTTTACTAGTACCCTTTCCCCTACATCAAAAACTCTGTTCTGCCTGGCAGGGTTGTTTCTTGCTAACTGCACCTGTTGTGCCTTCTCAATCCTGTCTTTTACTGCCTCCCTGAATTCATCGCTGGCAGCGTGAATTACCTCGACCGGTTTCTTATTCGTTACTGAGTGTATTGTCCGGTTGTACTCGACGGTGGCCTGTAAAATGAGGTCAACCGTGTCATCGATCTTCTTTTCGAGCTTGAGGCACTTAGAAATTTCTACGAGAGTGCTATGATAGCGCTCTACCTGTCCATTGGAAGTGCTGTGAAGAGGTGGCGCGTTCACCACCTCGACGTCAAACTGGTTCTTTAACAGAGATGTTATCGTCTCTGAGTTAAAGGACGCCTCGTTGTCACAATAGACAGTCTTTGTTTTTGGAAACAGATTCATCAGCTGGAGGATGGGTGTTTTTACGTCCGTTATTGTCCGGGATAGTATCGGCTAAACTATCGCGATCGGCGGATCGGCGGATCGGCGTCACTCCGAACTCTTGCCTTTTCGGATGCCGATCATATTTGGCCTTTGTGCAAATTTTGCAATTTGCCACAATTTCGTTAGCCAGTTTAGACATCTTTGGGAAGTAGTAGTCATATAAGATTTGCTTCACATTTTCCTGTGCAGCTCTGTGGGCACGGTTGTGCTCGACGGTAACTATCTCCCTCTGTTCGTTTCTGTCCGTAATGTCCGACACCATATTTCTGCAGTGCCAGAACTTGGTCGACGGGAAGCATTTAACCAATTCATGCTGGATGCAAGCTAGCGTCGGTAGTTCACAATGAATTGCGTTCACTACGTTTGGGTTGACGACTAGCTTCAATTCATCGATAAGCGTGTTTCTATCCACGAAGTGAATAACATGGCGCGTTTTTCCGCCGAACAATATAAAATTTCGTTTTAGAGGAAAGCGCGCTTCCTCCAGAATTATCTGATTCCTAAAACAATTTAGAGGTTTCTCATTTATTTCGACCGTGTAGGTCAGTGACAATTTGCTATGAATTGTGGCAGCATCAGATTCGGGCTCATTTTGTAGCGCATTTAAGTTTTGTCGAGAGAGCGCATCCGCAACAAAATTTTCCTTGCCCGGTTTATAATGGATTTTAGCGTTATGCTCATCGATAAACGCTTTCCATCGTTTAATCTTTGCATTCGGATTCCTGTCGGATACCGCGAATGTCAACGGCTGGTGGTCGGTGAAAATGTTGATATCCCTAGTCCCGTACAGATAGTGTTTGAGTTTTCCCAAGGCCCATACTATGGCCAGCAATTCCCTTTCATTCGTCGCGTAGTGCGTTTCACTGTCTTTCAATGTCCTTGAAATCATTGTGATAGGCCTACCATTTTGCGAAAGAACCGCACCAATGCCGTATGCTGAAGCGTCCGTGGTTAGATCGAAAGGTTTTTTAAAGTCCGGGTACATAAGAATGACGTCTTCAGATGCCAAAATGTTTCTCAGCCTCTCAAACGCATTGCGCTGTGTTTCGTTAAAAATAACGGGTACCTTTTTGGACGAGTGCTTACTTACGGAGCCATTTTCACCTTTGAGGATATCGGTAAGAGGCCTTGCTATCGAGGCGAAATCCTTAACAAAACATCTGTAGTAACTAGCCAGCCCCAAGAAGGACCTGAGAGCGAACAGATTATTTGGCTCGACGTACTGTTGGATGGCTCTGACTTTTTCGGAGTCTGTTTTTGCTCCACCTCTAGTTACCACGAAACCAAGGTATTCTACCCTATCTTTAAAGAATTGCGTTTTTTCACGGGACACCTTCATGTTGGCGTCGCACAAGCTTTTCAATACCCGATCTATGTCCTTAACATGATCGGACTCATTTTCGGAGAAAATTATGACGTCATCGACATATACGTAACATGTCTTGCCAATCTGCTCTCGCAGGACGTCGTCAATTGCCCTCTGAAAAATGCTCCCGGCATTTTTCAGACCAAACGGCAGTCGGCAGAATTCGTACTTTCCACCATTAATGGAAAACGAAGTTTTCTCACAGTCTTGTTCCGCGAGAAGAATCTGGTGATAGCCCGACTTCAGATCCAACGTCGTAAAGTACTTGGCCTTCCCCAAGTTGGCCAAAATCATAGAAATATTAGGCATTGGGTACTTATCGGCAATGGTGCGCTCGTTGAGTTTTCTGAAGTCGATTACCAACCGTTTGTTTCTATTACCCAACTCGTCGCAGCCTTTTTTATCTACAACCCAGGTCGGGTTGTTGTACGGGGATCTTGACGGTCTAATGATCCTGTTTCGAAGCAATTCTCTTATCTCGTTGTTAACAAACCCTGCCACTCCCATTGGATGTGGATATGGCTTTGAATAAATGGGATTATTATCTTCGGTACGGATTGTAGCAACGACCGAAGTCTTAAATGGCAACAGCTCGTTAGAGTCTGTAAATGCCTTAATCCTCTTCAAAATCATTCTTTTGAATTCAGCTTTAACTGAATTCGGTACTAGGATATCGTCAACATTTGTGAAATTGACATCATCGCAAATTTGGTATTGTATGTCCTCCGACGTAGTACCGTAATTTATCTTGTTAGCCTCTAGGTCTAGGGATGCGCCCACCTGCGTTAGCAGGTCAAAGCCCACGATCCCATCGAACGACGTTAAGGCATCTAATAAAAAGAACGGAGATGTTCTTCCAAAAATGTTCATTAAACATTTTTTGTCGATTTTATTGGAGCCATGAATAGAGCTCACAGTGAAAGGGGAGTCGACCGGCATTATGCCCTTCAGCTCCTTTACGGGCTTTACATAATTTTTGGCCGCTCCTGTATCGATAAGGAATTTTAGTGTTCTCCCAGCCAACTTCCGCTTGACGAACGGCAGCCGGGAGCGTTCCCTAAAAAATTTACAGAGTCGCCTTCATAATCCGCTCCGTTTCCGGAGTCGACTTCCGCGACAGCTGCTGTGGCTATGCCATCATAGTCTACAGCACATTGATCAAGGCTCTGCTGATTTAGGTTATTGACCCTTTGGCGCCTCTGACCAGTCATACGTTCTGAGGTGTTCTGCCTCTTGCTTCCCTGAGGGTAATAGTTGTAGCCATTGGAACCCTGGGCTTTTTGGTAGTCTATTTGTCGTCGAAATTTGGACGAGGTAGGGTCGATGTCCATAGGTTCAGGAACGCGCCATTGGGTATTCCTGTCATTTGAGCGCTGTTTAAGTGAGCCCCGCTGTGAACTATTTTGGCCCTGGGTCCTAAAATAATTTGGGTTTTTTCCCTGACTAGCACCTTTGTCATTATCTTGCGAATAACTACTTTCCCTTCGCGTTGTGGGCTGTTGGCCTCCGGACTTCTGAGCTCTGTCCTCAATGCTCCTAGCGTAATTTACCGCGAACATATATCGGTCATTACTCGCCTCCGCCTCCTGAGCTAATGCCAGAGCTGTTGGCAGATCTTTAGGTTGAGCCGGAAATACGGCTATTCTGAGAGGTCTTTTCAGACCCGACACAAAGGTATGAAGTGCATCGCTTCTAAACCTTTCGTTAAGGACTGCAGCGGCAGCTGCGTCATGGGTCATCAGGGTCTTATTGGTTATGAGAGTTAGCTTCTTTTCTATCTCGTCGAAGTATTGCGTAAGTGTTAAGTCACCCTGTCGAATGGTGTCTAACTCTTGCTGAATGACGCGCACTGGCGTTTTATCAGCATATGTGAAGTCTAGTCTGTCTATGATAGCTTTGAAATTTAAAACAGTGTTAAAGGAGGAGAGGACAGCGTTAGCTGAGTCCCTGATTTTGTTACGCATAATGGCAACGGCTTGATAGTGCCTCGAGCTGCCATTGTGTGGCTCAAAAAGCTCGTAGGCAGCAGATGCCGCTTGTCGCCAAGAAATATAATTTTCTTGTTTACCGTCAAATTCCGGTATAGACTTAACGATATCCAATGGTTCGTTACAGTCTACCCCCTGCACAATAGAAACTTTCTGATAAACCTCAACTTCGGGGACCGTGACTTTTAAACTATTCACCTCGTTCCTAATTTCCCTAAGTTTCGCGTCGAAATCTTGTTTCATATGAGCTGCCTGTACCGCTAGTGCGCTGGATACAGCGCTTTCTATAACTGATTTCAATTGGTTTGCGTCCATATTTGAGTTTGTCTCTAATGGTTCTGACACTTTAAGATCACTAGTAAGTCTAATTAGTTCTTGTATTATGCTGCCGTCGCTATCACACTATTCTGTTTGCTGATCAATCATCAGACCAAGACCAAATCAACACATTCAGTTTATAACCTGACACGACACGAGCACAGAATGTTTGGTTTTATTTTATTTTTAACAAAATGTTTTATTTACCAGTGGTGCAAGCGCACAAACAAAAAAAAAATTTAATTATATAGAAGAGAATACAAAAAGTCTTGCTTTGCCGACGGCAAAACACACGGACACACAAAATTTCTTAAAAAGCACATTGACAATGATACTGAAACCTATCTTAATTAGTCATTCACTTACATAATTGATAATTTCCTGTTGCTATTTATGCTATTGTCTTCTATTGTCTCCCAGTAAACGTAGCTCCTGATCGTAACAGATATATAGGTGTCAGAATCTTCGCCGCTGCCCAGAGTGCGCCTGCGGCTCTGATGACAATTAATTTTGCACAAAAACAAAGACAATTATGTCTGGTGTTGGTGTTTATCAGCTTGCAGTTCTTTTGTTGATATTTAATTTTTTTTTGTTCACTTTGTTACACTTGTTGCTGCTGTTTATCAGCTTGCAGTCCTAATGTTGAAATTTAATTTTTCTTTTTTTTTTCACTTGTTGCACTTGTTCGTTAAAATCAAGAAAATTTATCGTGGATTCCGATTTTCTAGTTGAACGCCAATTATTTTTATGTGTATTCCGTATTCGTAATGCTGGCGGAAGGGCACAGCAATAAAACAAAAGACAAGTTTTACGGCACAAAGTGCGCGGAGACTTTATTTGTTCAAAGTTGAATTAAATCTAAATCTAAAAATCTAATTACTTAATTGCTAAGCCCTACCTAGTAGCGGCAGGAAATGCTGAGCTTGCGCCCCGCGCTCGTACTCCAATTCGGATGCAGCTGGTTGTCCCCCGTTGGCGACTGGGTCTATGACCGGTAAAATTGGATGTCAGCTTTCAGAGGGCAAATACCCAGCGGTGAATTATGCCAACTACGCGCATCCGGGTTCAATATGAGCGTTACAAGTTAACTTATATATCTTCTTTGTACATTTTCTGTGAGAAAAGTAATATCATAAAGAAATATTGTTTGAATACTTTCGCGACAACGATCAGTGGATACGATTGCCACCCTCAATGCACCAGCGCGCGGCAGCGGGTATGCGCGTAGTATAAGTGATTGGGACTGCTTCGTGCTAAAGTAATGTATTGTAATTGTTCGATCAACTCTGATCCAATAACTGGATAAATTTGGTTGCAATTTGTTTATGATAAGCAGAGGTAGAGCTTGGAATAGATACAGACATGTATGTATTATGTTTTGACGTTTTGACGGTAAGAATGTGCTGTAATATTTAAGAAAGCGGAAAAGTTAGATTGGAAGAAATAGCTAACCCATCCGCGTAACTGTTTTCCTTAATAGTCTATGGGAAATCCTTTATCCAAGCAATTCATTCAGACTATGCGATCCTATAACTTTTTTTTTTTTCTTTTCTTTATTTCATCTCAAGAAACTTAAATATAAAGTACAATTAAAACCAAATTAAATAATTAATAAGCTTTTAAGTTCATTGAAAGAAATAGCTTTGTACAATCTGTTGTCTAATGAATGACAAGAGGCGAATGTACCTATCAATTATCCTACTAATATATAATCCTACTAATATATAAATGTGAAAGTTTGGATGTTTGGATGTTTGTTGGTCAATAACACCTTAACGGCTTAACATATGTGAATGAAACTTTCGGGAACAGATAGTATACTTCCTGGATTAGAGATTAGGCTAATTTTTTTTAAAAAAAAGTCTTTTAGACACGAATATACTGATAAATGGTAATATCACAGATTATCAAAAGAAAAGTTACAATTCAGTCGTAAAAATTACAATTTCAGCTTGGGAAAAGTACAATCTAAAAATTTCATTTTCCATTACTGGTGTGTGGCGCTGTCAAGTGATCGATTTGACGGGTGACGAGTTGGTTGGGGTAAAATTAAAAGATTTTGATTTTTGGAAGTTGATTTCAACTCAGTTGAACTGTGTATGTGGAAGTCATTTGATTTGCTGTCAAATTGAGGGGAATTTGTACTAGGCTTGTGAAATCTGTGAAAGTGTGTTTGAGCGAAACGTAAACAGTAAGATGACTTTAAACGCACACATAATGAAAATTCCAGATATTTGTGGCATTTTATACAAAGTCTTTCAACTCGGTTGGTACAGTGTGTGGCCGAATATCAATTTATTTTTAAACTCAATTGACAATTGAATTGAATTGTGTATGGGCTGCTTTAGTTGTTTTTCTGCTTCATCAGCGTGCGGATCTAGATCGACGGAATGGGGGAAATGTAGATACGATTATTTTTACTTTCTTTTTTTTTGTCACTTTACAGCGGTATTTGGTTACCTTAACGTTATGTCAGTTGATACCTAAGGTTTTACCTTTTATTTCAATTCACAAATACATATATTGTAGCGCAGGGGTAGGTAGGCGTTGTTGAGTTTTAAAATTAGTAAATAGTTGGTGATTCCAGACAAACCTTACTTGTTTAACTATGAACATTAAGTACAACCACAGATAATATAGTTACATAGATATCGCACGAAGAGTAAAAAAAATGACCACATTTTCAACGGCAAAAATTACTCGCAACCGTAGGATTTTTTGCATCGATTCAATAGATTGGTTTCAAACCATTTTAAGTTGCATGGTCGTGCGAGTGAACCATCCTCCAGTGTGTTGTGACTTCGGTATACACACATTTTTTTCTTATTTCATTTTGCTGAAACCCTTTATTTTGTCTTACTTATCTCAATCCATTCGTGCAAAAATATAACATGCACACACAAATGGTTGCGAGAAGCAGGCCCAGGTTCGCCTCGAGCTGTAGCGCCAACTAAGTAAGTAAGTATCTCAATTGATCTTGCGAACGAACATATACGAACGACTGGCAGGCGGCTGGTCTGTTTATGGATTTTAAACTGTGGTGTGTTTGTGTGTATATGGTGGTCATATTTTGATCTGTGGTTGTGTATATGTATATTCTCCGTCAATGTTGTTTTTGTTTGGTTTTATTTTCACATTGGATGTTCTTTGATTTATGGTTGAGCGAATTTTTTTTTCGGTTTGTAAGAAATCGATAAGAAAATTTTGCCGACTTGAATATTTTTGCATGTCCTTCAAATGAAAAAAATTAAATTTTGAGTAATTTGTGGAGGCATACATAAACATAGTTTTAAGAGCGAGGGCGAATATTTTGTTGGGCTCCTGTAAAGGCTAACAAACTGGAAGTCAAAACAATGCCTATAGGTAGGTATCTACTGTTTTCTGAATTCTAAGTTTGTATCATTAAGCCAGCCTGAACGCTACGTGTATTGATTTTTGAAGAAATAAGAATTCGTCCATATCATACTTTTAACATTAAAAAAACATATGAAATTTATTATGTAGGAACCTATACAAAATAAATTGACAATCTGTCTTGGTTTTAAAGTAGACCACGGACCTAACGATAGGAAAGCCACCATTTATAAGCTGTTTCAGAAGAAAAATGCCTTTTACAATTTGTTACAAGTTCACAAAATTACTTACATAATGTAGGTACATACAGTGGTGTGCAATATAATAGCAGTGTAGCTTTGACACATAAGGGTTAACGGTATCCCATTTGCTAATCAAAGATCACATGCATATAAGTACCTATTTAGCGCAAAATAAAAGAAGAGATACATACATAGGTACCTACCAACTTGCACTATAATCGCAGTTGGTGCTCAATGGATTACAAAAGAAAATATATATGTATGTACATACATATGTAGGTACATACAATGTACATATATTTACATAAATTGAGTAGCTCCAGTTGAATTTGAAAAAAAAAAAAAATAAAAACTGGATAAGAGCAAAGTGAAAAAAAAGTTAGGTGGCCGACCACTAGTTCCTCTACCCTAATCGCTTTCAAGCGATAAAAATATATTAAAGCAGTTTAGGTCAGAAATCCAGCTTGTAATGAGGTTAAACAATTTCTGTCTTACAAAAGCAATACATTACATATTTATGTATGTACATACATACATACATACTTACTAGGATCTACTAATCCTCCAAGAAACTTTTGCTTAAAACGAATTTATTGCAGAGAATAAACGGCGTTGTTACTAAGTTAAGATATATGTACAAATGCATACATACATATGTACATAATGTAGATTATGTAAGTATGAACATACATAAGGTAATGGTTTATTCGAGAAACTTGACTGTTTACTCCCAAAGAGAATTCAGATATGTAGGTACATAGGTAAGTATGTACCAGAGTATATCTAATAATGAGTAGGGACACTCTCTACACATATGCAACTGCTACTAGTCAAAGAAAAGCCTGAAAAAAATTGCCCAATAAGTAAAAGCAGCTCAGAAGGATTGATATCAACCCTTACCTGCGATTGCATATAATGAAAAGAGTCGGCAATACTTTTCAGCAGCACCACCACACGCGGCTACCTATGTAAGATAAATTGCGTGTGGTTTTCCCATAATGCCTTTTTAAACGCGTCCCGAGTTGAACGCCCATGTATGAGTAAGGCAGAGCATGTCATCAAAGATATGGTGAGACCGAATCTGCTGCTGTAAATTTGGTCTCATTTATGATTTTGTTCATTTGTTTTTTATTAAATAAGATTAGATATGGATGTCTCAAATATATATTTCAATGTCAAATATGAAAATTAACATTCGTACATTGCAATAAATTCTCTAAAGCTCCTATTAGTCTTATATTCAACACTTTCCAGAAGCTACATTTAGCATAGCACAGCATAGCATCTTGTCACACTACTTGTGCTGTCACATTGGGGTGGGTTTTGTTGGTTTTGTTTACATTTTTTATACACGTATTTTAAACGCGTCCTGACTTGAGTTTTTATCAGTTGAGCGAAAAGGTAGCAAACAGCATAGAGTAGGGTGACACGGATTACTACATGCATGCGGCAAACAAGTAAAAGGGTGTATGGTCACGTGTAAAAAAATAAAATCGCGATCTTTGTTTTCGTGATTTCCTATTAAGATGAATGAAAATGCACAGCTGCGAAATTAGGTTACTTACTTAGTTGGCGCTACAGCTCGAGGTGAACCTGGGCCTGCTTCTCGCAACCATTTGTGTGTGCGTGTTATATTTTTGCACGAATGGAAGGGACCTACAGTTTTTTGCCGACTCCGAACGGCGAATTGAGAAGCTCAATCGTGACAAATGATACTCTTTGATGGTTGTCAGACATTCTAAAGAGGGAAAGAGGGCACTGTGAAAAAGCTTTTAGGTGTTTGCGGCGGGATTCGAACCCAAGACCGCTGGCTCAGTAGTCCGACGCACTAACCACTTGCGCTACGGTGCCCACATTAGGTAGCCATTAGCGTAAGATATTGACTAGGAAATTACAAAATAGATATTTTTTATTGAGAGTATGTTTATGACGTTCGCATAAACTATTGTCGTTTTCTATTGGGCTCTTCAGATTTTGCTCGCAGATTTCAGATTTTTTGTGCTGAATTGAAATCAAACGAGATTGATCTGTTTTTCTGCATTTGCATTCTTGTCATTTTTGATTTTACGAACAAAATGTCAAATGTCAAAAAAAGGAAAAAATAATAAATAAAATTTTAAATACACTTTCTTTATATTTTCTAAATTTTGTATGGAGTATTTTTATGTTTTGAGTTTCAATTTCGTATGAAATGTTTTGGTTTAAGTGTAAGTAGGTTTGAATCTGGAGTTGGAATACAGATTCACGAAAATTGATCTCGACCAAAAAAAGCTTTTTATAATAATAATAATATATAATTTATCAATTTAAGCGTAAAATATATTAGCGTACCGAAAAATTGTGAGTTTTAAGCAAAATTACAAAAAATTAAATAATTGTGATTGTAATGTAGGTATGCATACTAAAATTTTATTGTACTTTTCCATTTTGTAGATAAGTGAAAGTTGTTTCACTTTTTTAACAAACCACACTTATTACATAAACAAATTTCGAATGATTGAATAGCATTTCTAAAAAACAACATGTATTTCAAGTGTTGGAATTATTCGGGTACACCTGATTTGGTCATTTAAAAAAAATAGCTAATATAACAGAAGGTAAAAACGAAGATCGAAAGGCAAAAATGTATACAAATATTTTGTAATATGTATGTAATAATGTATCACAAATTAATTTATTCGTATTTCGAAATTAGCACCCTGTGGCAAATTCTGAAATAATTTTTCTTCTCTTCTATCTCTCTTTCACGACTACACTTCTTATTACCGTGTGTCTGTGTGACGAAAAATGGAACTGATAAGAAAAACGTGGAGAGTGTCCCTACTCATTATTAGATATACTCTGGTATGTACCTACCTAGGTATCTTGGGAAATTTATTTTCTATTATTCGCAGTTAAGGTGAATGGCTTTGGAATGTATGATAAGCAAAACCCATGGTCTGTGCATCGCAAATAACTTTTTTACTTTGTACTTCTTGTTCTCTTTCGATAACATTATGCCTGGAACATACAAGAAAGTATTACATACCAGTAAAAATCAAAAAAATTGAAACTTTGTCGGGAAACAAAAATGCAAAACAATCACTTAAAACCAACATCCCAAGAAATGACAACTTGCCTGCTATTAATTGTTTCTATTGCTAGATTTACTTTCCTGCGCTTATCCCTTCTTACTTATCTGAAAAAAAAATAAAATAACCTTGACCAATAAACTCTTTGCATTGAAAGGCAGGGCAGATCGCAGATGACGAAATCACAATCAAAAAAACAAAAACAAACACACAACAAAATAAAACGCAAAAAACAAAAAATAAAAACATAAGACCAAAACAAACAAGCAAAGACCAAAAACAACTTGTTGAGCCAATAAATTTTTGGAAGATTGATTCGAACGAGTTCGATCAAACTGGGACGCAGGAGTAAGTCCCAATCGACTGAAAAGTGGTCATTTTTTTTACTCTGCGTGCGATATCTATGTAACTATATTATCTGTGGTACAACTCTTAGATATAAGAAACCAGAAAGTACCATTATTTGATGCCCATAAAATACACATTCTGTACATATGTGTGTAGATGTGTTTGTACACAGGTATATTACATTTCCATCAATTTTTTATGCAATCGTTTCATCTATAGGGAACAACCACTAAGTTCAGATTATAATGTATTGAATTCAGAATTCTTTAGTAACTTAATTTAAATAATATCGCTTCCTACTACTTCCTTTCAATCAAACAACGCGACTGATTTAAAGCACGGGCAACGCCGGACAGGCAACAGCTAGTATATAAATGATGGGGAAAACAAACAATAGAAATAAGGAAAAAAGAAGATTCAATTATGTACAGTGGCGAGCATATAAATAGGAAAATGTAGTCAACATAGTTCAAATCACCATCTACCGGCACTTAAGGAAATAGCTTGGCTAAAATGCGAAGCATATCCACAAAACACATTTTTTAGAACTAACTGTAACATGCATAACATATTTTGGTCTACGTTTTACGGTACAGATACAAAATACCATGCCATTGGAACAGGTCAAACGCTATGGTAGCAGTTTTAGTAAAACTCGCGTTCCCAGGCAACGAAAACACTACACCGCGTGTTGATTGGAAGATGCAGCGCCTTTCTGAAAAATATCATTTCAGGACCGCTGTTGACATTCACGCTGAAATTTCGGCACAAGAAAACTTGAATGTGAGTGTACACATAGTACGACGTCGCAAGCGGAATTTGGATTAAGAAAAAGCCGATTATAAGTAAAAAAAAATCGCAAGGCTACATTTCTGTTTGCGAAAGAACGTATAAATGGCGTTTTAAAGTTCTCCAAGAAATAAGGATTTTTTTCATCTATTAAGTTAAATTTTTCCTGTAACTGATGTTATGAGATACCTAATAATATTACACCTAAAATGTATGCTGCTAAAAGAATAAAATTGAAGTTTTCCAGTTGTTTAAAGTTTTAGCAAAACACTCCGAAATTACTGTCTTTGGTTGTTTTTCCCTATTTATATGCCCGCCACTGTACATACATTTTTAAAATATAAGTTAAATTATTGGTGTTAAAAAAGCGTCTATTTCAGAATGGTTAAACGAAAAAAGCCATTTTTTAATATCGTTTAAGAATACTGTTTTCACTCGCTAATATATTAAACAAACGAGTAGCGGTAATACAATAAAAACGTGAGAAATGTATTTTGTGGATTGTAGGTATCGTTACGAAGTTTCTGGAGTTGACTCGCAAGTCAAGGCTATAGTGAAATCTGGCATCATAAAATCCGGAATTTTCAAAAAATATCTTTAAGACTTTGTAGCAATATAAGTGCCTTAAAGGAAGAAGTTCGAGACATTTGAATAACTCAAAAGTAGGGGTTCTGCGAATAGCTTTACACATTATTCTTATTGCATGCTTCTGTTTAATCAACAAAGGTTCAATTTTATTAAAATATGCGCCCCCCCAGTAAGGAATACCATACTGCAGTTTCGATTTTAATATACCATTATAAACTAGTTTCAAAATAGGTAGATTGCAGTAGATACTAAGATGGTAAAATTGTCTTATAACTCCATTTAGATACTGTTTCAAATAGAGCGTATGGGTTTTCCAACTAATCTTATGGTCCAATATAATACCTAGGTATTTGAAGCAGTCAATACGTTCAATTAAAAAACAATCGTCACTACAATAAGTTACGTGACCATCAAATGATATACAGTGACTCAACTTTTTGATCACATGATTAGAACAAAAATTATTTTTCGTTGTAACTTGTTTATTTATTAACTCTTTCAGGTTGGGTGGTTAGTTACTATTTTCTTCTAATATATTGCTATATGTATACAGTGTACTCTCTCCTTACGGACACCTCTCATAACCGGACACCTCTTATAACCGGACAGATTTTAAAGAACGGAAATAAATACACGATTTTCCATATAACAAATTCTCCCATAACCGGACTCTCTCATAACCGTACACGGACACAAATTTTCGTAACCGCAATAGAATGTGAGCACCGTAGCGCAAGTGGTTAGTGCGTCGGACTACTGAGCCAGCGGTCTTGGGTTCGAGCCCCGCCGAAAACACCTAAAAGTTTTTCACAGTGCCTACCTCTTTCGAATGCCTGACAAGCATCAAAGAGTATCATTTGTCACGATTAAGCTTTTCAACTCGCCGTTCGGAGTCGGCAAAAAAACTGTAGGTCCCTTCCATTCGTGCAAAAATATAACACGCACACACAAATGGTTGCGAGAAGCAGGCCCAGGTTCACCTCGAGCTGTAGCGCCAACTAAGTAAGTAAGTAATAGAATGTCGCTCTCTCTCTTAAATGGACAAATTGACAACTACTTTTGTTTTGTTCTCCTCTTCTTTACACTTTGCAAAGAAACGAAACAAAAATGTAAGGTATGGATATGGAGTGTGCCTTTGCTTTACTATCATGTTCGCGGACACTTGATTTTCTGTGGGGAACGCTAGAATTACACACGCAAGTTATATATTTGAACGGTGGTATTCCACCGGAAAGGCAACGACCTCAGTACATAACTGCATAATGACCGTCAGCGCATTTTCATCGAGCGGAAATACAGATAGCATAATTCAATGCCAGCCGATGAACTTGTGCTGTTCGATCATTTTGCTGACAGAACGAAAATATAGAGTTAAGAAAAAATCAATAAAGAAGAACACTTGTGATTTGACCACCGAATACTCATGTGTATTCATTTTGTTGTTCGTGTTTGTTTTGGTATTTAATTCGCATGTTTCCGACATTTTGAGAGATATTTTATATTATATTGTGCGAATTTTGTATAAAGATTAAAATGATTCCGCTGGTCACAGTGAAGTGAAAATTTATCTCTGATAGGACAAATAATGCCGGAATATAGAAGCATCCTGTATTTCTCGTCAGGGTATCCCGTCTTGTCCTCACATACCTAAAATTGTCATGGCCCCGCTAATTTCCTCAACCATTGACGGCATATGCTGTCTTGTCCGCAAACGTGTTATTCAACAACTATGTATGTACATTTATAAATCCTATTGCATTTTTTAAATAGGTTTGTATTTTAAATGTATGTGTATGTGTACAGTATATAGAATAGCTTAACTATTTTGCATTTCTTAATTGTCGTTGACATTGTGTTGTGAAACTTTGGTGCTAAAGTACGACATTTGAATAAATACGTTTAATCGAATAAGTGGCAGTGCACATTTTTCAAAGCAGCATTTCTAAATTAAGTAATAAAAGTAAGAATGTTTATTATGTTACGATTTTAGCGTTTATTTGTTGTTTAGTACTTCTTAGATTGATCTGCGATAAAAAATAAATATTATTTTTTGTACTTCGCTATGAATAACGTCAATAATATGGTGGTTAGATTACTAACCGCTGTGACTATAGTAGGTTTTATTTTCTTTATATCAACTAAGTCAGCGGTTCTCAACCTTTGGTCCGCGAACACCTGGAGGTCCACTGAGCACTATCAGGGGGTCCGCATGGCTTTTCAACAAATCATCAAAAATACGTCATTGTTATCATTCCGATAGAAGTGTTTACCAAGGGATTCTAGCACCAGCTCAGGCAAATGCTCTAAACGCTCTCTCAGTAATTCTGTGTCATCTTCTCCATTACCTGTTTCGATAAAACCCCACGAGCCGTATGTTCCAAAAGAATTACGCCTGAAAAGTAACATGCATCAGCCAGAGATGCGCAAAATGCAGCACGTACTATATGGCTATGCAGCACCTGTAAAGTTCCTCTTTGTATTCGCAAAGACAAAATATGTTTTGTAGATTTTCATAAAAACTAAGTTATGTATTACATTTTGCCCGTAAATTGATACTTTTGTCATCATTATTATATTGCCCACCCCCATGGTGGTTAGTAAACTAACCACCTTATTCCTTTGAATCCTTACGCGGTATTAATTTTTTCAACTTTTTTTTTAATAAACTAAGCCTTATTAAACTATATATCCAATTGTTTTATTTATGATATCATCTATATGAAAGTGTGGCTGAAAGAGTTAAGATAATTTATTGAAATTTTGAGGAGAAAATAATAGTAATGTTGTTATTCAGCAGATAAAAAAAAACCTGAATACCTTTTTCAGTTGAAACTCGATTATCCGGGATTCGTTTAACCGGGACGCTCTATTATCCATGATGAAAATATTTGACATATTTGACTCTAATATCCGTACAAAACTCTATTATCCGTAAAAGAAACAAAAACGTTTTCTGTCTCGACAATAAAGACAAGTGTATTAATTTAAACTCTATTATCCGTAATAAACTCTACTATCCGTAACATGAAAACAAACAAAAATGTTTTCTATTTCGCTCTCGACAATAGACAATGTATTTATTTAAACTCAATTATCCGTAATAAACTCTACTATCCGTACATGAAAACAAGACCGAACAAATTTTTTCACTTCTAAAAACTAACGGAATTATCTGTTGCATTGACACACAAAAAGAAGTACCGGGATAATACATTTTTGGGTTGTGACGTTGTGTATTGAGTTGTTTGCCATGTTTGGTATGGATTCTGTTCAGTTTTAGTTGGAAAATCTTAAGTGACGAATAAAATTTCAACGGTAAACAACAAGAAAAAAAAAGTTCTATTATCCGGGATTTTCGATTATTCGTGATGAGCTCCGTCCCGACCATCCCGGTTAATCGAGTTTCAACTACCTCGAAAAAGTACAAAATATTATACGCGATCAATTAGTTGACTTTGACAAACGTTTGTAGTTAAATATTCAGCACTTGCTAGAGCCTAAACTGTTCCAAGCAGTTTGAGTCCGGTCCCACAAATCGCTTGGCTGAGGAAAGTCTCCTGGCTTCTTTGAAATTGGACTTTTGACCTCAACCCAAAGATTTTCGATCGGGTTAAGGTCGGTCGAATGTGGTTGCCAATCAAGTGTTTGAAACTGCTCACCTTCAAGTCATGTTTAAGCCACTCGGGTAGTGTGTTTCGGATCATTTTATTGCTGGAAGATAATGTCCGACACGCTCTTATTCCAATCGTTCAGACATTTCCGCGGTCCTCGTCCGAGGATGCTGACGTATTGGTTGGCATATATTCTCCCTTTAACTTCCAAACATTTACCAACACCTTCCATGACCATACACCCCCATATCATTAAATTTCCGCCACCAAACTTAACGATTGATTACTGGGTACTGGATTACGGTGCCGTGAAATAACGCACATTTTGAAATTCGGCCTTATTTCGCTTTCATAATGGGAAATAACGCCGAATTTTAAGATTCGGCTTTATTACGCTTTCAAATTCGAAATAAAGCCGAGTCGGCCTTATTACGCTTTGATTATATACTTATTTAGGCAGAGGTGCATGTTTTATTATTCCCACAAAATAAAATTAACCGTGAGCAAGTATTCACAAATGCTTCAAACACATCTAACATTTTCTTTTTTATTTTATGTATTATAATTAATAATAATTCTTTCAGTGTACCTACATAGGTTAGAAAATTTAACATTGCAAATTAAACAATTCATCTTAATATAAAATTCCGAAAACGAAAAAAACAAATTATTTCCATTAATCTGGTTTCTATGTGAATAAACTAAATTGAAAAAAAAAACGTATGTGTATGTAATACATATATGTAGTACAGAATGACTTAAAAATAATATATTATACAATATATATATATGTATATATACAATCAAAACAAAAAAATATATACAATCAAAACAAGTAAGTTAATTTTACATAGATTTTTAAATCAAAACAATTTATATAATAATTTTTCAAACTTCAGAAGTGTAAGCTAGAATATCTGAACTTTAACAAAATACCCGAGTGGTATTTGCCTGCAAATTGGACAAAGAATTGGGTTATCAACCTGTAAATATTTATCTGACAACTCTGTATTCTATTCGCGCGTGCTCAGTAATATCCAGTTAGTGCTACACTGAATTTTAAACTATTATTTTTCGGCCGTTGCATTTAGAATTTGAGAAAATAATAGTTTAAAATTCGCCGCGAATTCTAAATGCAACGGCCGAAAAATAATAGTTTAAAATTCAGTGTAGCACTAACTGGATTTCTGAATAAAACATTAACTTATATGTATGCAAATACGTTTAGGAAACTCCTTCAGCTGTATCTGTGTTCAGGTGTCGCATGAGAACAACAAGCGCTATAGAGGGCTATAATAGTCGACTGAGCAGGAAGTTGGTGAAATTTGGAAACTTTTTTAAGTTCGTTGATTGCCTGCTGGATGAAGATTTAGTTAAATCAAAAGAATTTATAATGTCTGCTAATTCTCTTTCATTCTCTGAAATTCGGTTTTATTTCGTAAACAATGTCCGGCTTTATTTCGCATTTGAAAGCGTTATTTCACGGCACCCTGGATTACGACGGTACTGGGTTTCTCCGTCAGTCTTTTTCCAGGTCCATTGACAACCATCAGAACCAAAACGATTAATTTGGTTCACTCGACCACACTACCCTTGCCCAGTCACTAATCGTATAAGTTGAGTATTTTTCTGCGAACTCTAGCCTAAGTTTCTTATGTCGTTTTGTCAACAGTGGTTTTTTAACTTTCACACGTCCGTGTAAACCGTTTTCGCGTACAATTTTCCGAAAAGCCTCAGTTGATACAACTATTCCGTCATTTTGTCGCATTGGGCTGTGATTTGGGCTGCATTTTCGTGCACTCCGTACTTTATTTGTCTCAAATACGGCTTTGTACAAGAGAATTTAGGATGGGTTTTTCACCGGTCTTTATTTTCTACATCTTTAAAATTAAATTTTTTTCTTATTTTTGTGATGGAACCCAATGAAAATCCAGCTTTTATAGAAATTTCACGTTAGGTGCACTTAACATCAATAGGCACTTTGATTTCTTCTATTTTAGAGCGGCTTAGTTCTTTCATTTGATCTCGAAACAAAACAAACGTAAACAACTTAGCAAATGCAAAAATAGTAAATTTTTTTTACCTTTTACTGGTTTCAATATAACAATACGTACATAGAACTAAAATAATATTTGAAAAAAAACTTCAATTTCTCCAAGTTTTACTATACTACGATCACACCCAATGCACAATTTACAGTGTCAACTTATTGATCACATGCTTTCGAGAATAGATTTCCGAAATTGTCCGAAATCTAACGGTACATTTTTATTTTTTTTGCGTATTCTTATCTAGAACATTTGAAACTATACTTCGTCAAAAATTCGTTGCATTAACATTTAGATTCAAAAAGTTACAACTAAAAAACCTCTTTCCTTTTCATCATGTGATCAAAAAGTTGAGTCACTGTATATAATCTGGAGGTTCTACTATACAAAATCGACAATAGCTTGGTGAGTGATAATATAATGGCAACTCTTCACATGCTGTGCCCTTGATATTAAATACCATAAATTTCGTTTTGTTGCTGATGATCAGTTTATGATACTTGAACCATCGCCGTAGTATATCTAAGTCAAAATTGACATCCGAAAACATATCAAGATAGCTCTTATTTGATTAGGAAAGAGCAGTATCGTCCGCAAATGTCGTGATTTTCCCATTAAAGGGTTGATTAAATAATGAATTTACATATATTAGAAACAGAATCGGGCCCAGGACTAACCCTTGAGGAACACCTATATTTAAATAATTTTGCGAACTTAAAACATTTTTGACTTTAACCACTTGGCTACGATTTGTTAAATAAGAGGCAAACCAGTCGTGAATAAACCCTCTGAAACCCGCGTTAAATAGTTTGTTTAATAACAAAGTATGATTCACCATGTCAAAAGCCTTAGTTATGTCAATAAATAAAGTGGAAGGAATTTGAGAGGCATTCCGACTGTTATATATTTCCTCAGATAATTTTAGTAAAGCACTTTTAGTTGATCTCCCGCTTCTAAATCCAAACTCATTCACCGACTAGCTTTCGTGTTGTATGCATCATTATCGTTTTGGCTTCTCGTTCGCTCTTGTTCGCAAGTGTGCTTTCCCCCTTATTACCACTTGATGAATTCCCCGAACTCCCTGAAACTTCAAGCTACAAAAACCCCAGATTCATCCTAATTGCGCCCCAAAATGAAAATAAGCCTCTTACGTCAATCAGCATTTTCGCCTTAAGAAAAGCCATTGACACAATCAGCATTTTCGCCTTAAGAAAAGCCATTGACACAATCAGCACAGAGTACGAACAAATCTCTCAGCTTAAAGATGGCAAAATTCTCATCCCCACTAAAAACCAATCAATCGCGAACAGATTTATTGCAGCCACAAATCTAAGCAATTTATGCCCAGTAAGGAAGGAAAACAGCGACCAATAGGTCTAATGCTTTTTACTTTCGACTCATTTTCAATACCACCTACACAATTGGCTGGTACAATGCCAAAGTCACAGAATATATCCCAAACCCCATGCGTTACCGTAACTGTCAACTTTTGGGGCACACTACAAAAAGATGCAACAATACTCCTATAGGCCAGGTATGCAATCTACTACCACACTCCAACGTTGACTGTTCCAGAACCATATGTGCAAACTGTTATGCCCCCCACCCTTCTACATCTAAAGAATGTCCCAAATTCATCCAAATGAAAGAAATTCTAAAAATTAAGACAAAAAAAAGTGCAGCATTCCGAAGCCAAACGAAAATATAATGAACAACACCCCCTCAGGTTAACTCTAATTCCGTTTCATTTTCCGACACAGCAAAGCAAGCAAACAATATAAATGTCTCTGCTTCTGCCAATGAAGCATATTCCACTAAAACTGCACTCAAAGAAACAACCACACAAAAATCTTAAACAGAATCGCTAAAACAAAATTTTATAGTAAACAAACCCGCTTCAATCAAAAAAGACAATAAGAAAACACCAACATCTCCCTGTACTCCTCCATCAACACATGCATCAAAATATAACACAGAAAACCCAACCGCGCTGTTATCAAAAACTCTTTCACACACTTTCTCTTCAAAACCCAACACATCAAACATATCCCAACAAGAAAAACTCAACTCTCAATCTTCGGCATCCAACTCATACTTGTCTATGCAATACACTACGAACTCAAGCTACCTACACACTTTTACAAATACAAATACAGACCC
This sequence comes from Brachyopa scutellaris, assembly GCA_949775065.1. Lineage (NCBI taxonomy): Eukaryota > Metazoa > Arthropoda > Insecta > Diptera > Syrphidae > Brachyopa > Brachyopa scutellaris. The sequence goes on from OX459112.1 coordinate 122,086,547, forward strand.
AAAAAATCCACTCAATTCCCCAACTCAAAGCACCACCACTAACTCACCCGCAACACCTACTCTCTCACCATTCTCAAATGCCACTCAATCGCTAATCAAAAACAACAATTACTATACCCCATCGGATCAAGAAGATGATGAAGTCATGTAATCATAACTTTTCTGACCAAAACCACGACTCTGCTGCCTGAGAATTGAATCGTCCAAGCACCTCACGGAGCTTGGACGACTCAACGCTTAGACAGCAGAGTCGAAGCCTGACACCTTCAACCTTACAGAACCCCGATTTTTCACAATATAGCTCGAAATATATCGTACAAAAGTCGTTACTTAAGGTTCTTCAATGGAACCTTAATGCTAGGTGATATAGGAGTAACAAAACTTACTGTAATATCGTTGTATATCCCACCTGGTCAAAACTTTTCCTCATCAGATATCGGAAACATCGTTAACGCATTTAATACCCCCATCATCTTAACCGGTGACCTTAATTCATGGAGCCCGCTGTGGGGTTCACCAACTAGCAACGCCAGAGGAAGAAAAGTAGAAAATTTCATAAACTACTCAAACCTAATTCTCCTAAACAATGGCGATCCTAGCCATTTCTCAACCCATAGGACTTTCACTCGCGTGGACCTTACCCTAATCCCCCCCAACTTTATTCGAACACTACATGGACTGTTTTATCGAATCTACCCGATAATTTTCCTATTTTGACTACGGTATCATTTGGAGTCCACCCAAAAATCATAAAAAATACTCCTAAATACGAAACAGATAGGGCGCACTGGCACTTCCAAGCCAAAATTGCTAAATTTCTAGCAAATAGAGAAACTTCCCCAGACATCAATAAGGAAGCAGCCATAATCCAAAAGTCAATTCGATATGCAGTAAACATTGCCATTCCACAATCACACTACTCTTCAAAAAATCGCAAGGTACCCTGGTGGAGTAAAGAGATTCATGAGCTCCGACAGTGCAAATAAAAAGCCTGGCAACAATTTACGAGATTCCCGTCAGACACAAACCTAGTCTCTTACCGTAAAGCCAACGCTCTTTTCCGTAAAACTGCAAAATCTGCAAAAAAAAAACCTGTTTCCAAAACTTTACTGCAAATATAAATCCAAATGCTACTTCAAAAAAAAAAAAACTATGGGCAGATGTCAAGGATCTAACCGGAAACTATTCACCCCACTCAATACAATTTATCAATTGCGGCACTACTCCTTTATTCTGTCCTTTTAAAATCGCGAAGCACTTTGCAAAAACTTGGTCTACCTACTCGGGTGATGCTAACTTTTCCGATGAATTTCTGCGTAAGAAAAGAATTGCGATGATAGAAACGCCAACATACAATACAAGCTCATCAGCAAAGGCCATTGAGACTCCCAACAATCTTATTGAACTAAAAAGCTCAATTAACACTGCCAAAGGTTAAACCCCTAAAACCCCTGGATACCGCCCCATATCCCTTCTCCCATGCAACGAAAAAAAAACTTGAAAAAATAATTTCAAAAAGACTTCTTTGGTTTTTATAGAAGGACAATCTTGTAAATGTCAACCAGGTCGCATTTAAACATGGTCGCTGCACAATAGAAGCTCTATTACATAGAGAGAAAATTTCTCTTGCATTGCATCAGCTTTGTCAAATAAAAATCATACTTCGATTCTATCAATTGACTTTGAAATAAATCTTAAATAAGCTGATGCAATGGAAAATTGGGGAAAAAATGTACAGATACATCAAAGCTTTTTTACCTAATAGACAATTTCGGATAAAACTAAATTGCATTTATTCATCCCACCTATCCAACGGAATACCACAGGGTTCACCACTCTCGGTAATCCTATTTATTATAGCTTTTAACGAGCTAAGTGCTATAGTGCATAGGCACAAGACAATCGGTCACTCTCTATACGCGGATGACCTAATCGTATTCACAAATTGCAGTGAACTAACAACTACATCTGCAGCTTTCTCAAATTTTCTGGTTGACCTTACGGCCTGGAACAACACCTCCGGGGCAAAAATATCACTTGATAAAAGCAAACTCCTTCATATATGTAGAAAAACTAGCTGCTCAAAAAATATTTTACTAGACAGTAACTTCTCAAATTTAGAAAAAGTAAGCTCATTAAATATTCTAGGTATCACTTTTGATGTTAGATTTAATTTTATGCAACATTGTTTAGACATTAAGAAAAGCCTAGCTACAAGGATAAATATGATTAAGCACCTCGCATCCAAGCACAGTTTTTGGCATGTAAATTCCCTTGTCAACCAAATCTACGATACTGTCCAAGATCGACTACGGACTAAGCATCTATGGCAATTCGCAATCATCATTAAAGATCATCCAACCAACATACCATACGGCTATAAGAACCAGTCTAAAAGCGTTTAGAACAACACCGATCAAGAACATCCTAATTGAAGCCATAGATACCTTTTGACACGAAGTGAAACACCAAACTCCCACCTTTGCAACAGAAATGCAACGCTAACTATTAAACATCTAACCTCTGAAAGCCCGACAATAAAAGCGACCATGGACCAATATACAAGGGAAAACCTAACTGACTTACTTAAATACCCCACTGAAATAAATATAAATCTAGTTTATGATGTTTTTAAAAACTTAGAATTAGAAAATTGTGTGTAAATTGTTAAATCTAATCCTCTTTATTTATTACATACTAGCTGTAACCCGGTGCGCTTCGCTTCACCTATCTTTCAAAATTTGCCCGCGCACATAGTTCTTCGGGTATGATAGAAAGGAAGTATGTACATAGTAGGAAGCAATCACTGCTGCTCCCATTTTTTTCTCTATCTGTCTGTCTGTCTGTCTATCTATCTATCTACCTATGTATCTATCTATCTATCTATCTATTTATGTGTCATGTCCTGTTTTTCTGTCTATCTGTCTGTCTGTTTGTATGTCTCTCTGCCTGTCTATCTGTCCATCTGTCTGCCTGTCTGTCTATCTATCTGTCTATCTGTCTGTCTGTCTGTCTGTCTGCCTGTCTGTCTATCTGTCTGTCTATCTGTCTGTCTGTCTGTCTGTCTATCTGTTGTTACGCTTAAAAACACGTTTCTAACTTGTAAGTCCAAATCTAACTACACCCGTTCAAAAGAGGAGAGACCCAACGAAGTCATAGTGTAACTTTTATCCGCAGTCGCATCGTGAGACAATTCGTTTTCACACGATGTCGATTATGCTGATTAAGTACTTTTATTGTCTGGCTGTGATAACGCACACAGTACACCTGAGTGTAACGTTATACGCCAGACTGCATATTTGATGACACAACATTCTCCTCCCCCCCTTGGACGAATGTAGTTATTATTTTTATTTTATTTTTTACTAAAATAAATTTCAGAACTACATTTTTATTTTCTTTCACAAAGATATTATACATGCGAATGTACTGTAACTATAGTTAGATTAAACAATAATAAAATATATGAATATAGTAACACAAGCGATTATTATTATTATATGTGTACAATAAATTTTTATTTTTTATTTTTTTTTTTAAATTGCATAACAACATTTTTCTGTTTCTATTAAAAAAAAATACGAATTAACAATTCTTATACTTAGATTTAACTGAATGAAATATAGGAAAATAATATTTTAATATAAGCGATTATTATTATTTTTATTTTTTTTTTTTTTTTTTTTTTTTTTAATAAATTTCGATATAACAATATTCTGTTTCTCTTAAAAATATTGATATACATACGAATTAACTATTGAGCTTAAACTAAACAAAATATACTACTACAGGCTATTTGGATTTTTTCTTAATTTTTTAAATTTGTTTGATAAACAAATAAGTATTTTTATTATTATTTTTACTCGTCAGAATTTTCTGGGTTTATATTTTTGGAGCAAGCGAAAGTTATATTATATTTTTTTTTTAAAATGTAATAAATCATGAAAAAAATAGCAACAATTATTAGGATGGGCAAAAATATTGAAATCATTGTTCTCTTTTTGTTATTTTTACTCTCATCGAGGGTAGTCAACATTTCTATCTCTTCTTGCATTTTTTGTATACTATGGCTGAATGGTAATAGATCGGAAGTGGTTTTTATTATTTTTTTCGGATTTTGAATAAATTTTTCAGACATATTATAGTCATTGTCAAAGAGGGAATCTAGATTTAAGGATGAGTTAAGAGAAATGCTGGTTATCGAACCGGAATAGTTTGCCATTGTTGAAACTGATTCTTTTACTGTTATCAGCCTCATGGAATTTGTCTCAGCTTGGCAGTTATCAGGTAAGGTGAGCAACCCTTTACCTGATAGTGCAGTAATTTTGAAAATATTATCACAACTTACTCGGAGTTTTGTAGGACTTGGTAGCAGAAATATCCATTTATTAGGTTGTGCGAAATTTATCCACATTTCTTCTTTAATTTGTACTAGCCTTAGATCACAATTTTCTAGGTTTCCTTCATGGAAAATAAGACTAGATAGACAAGTTTCTAGTTCCGTATGGATGGGGTGGTTAGGTAGGCAAAGGAAAATTCTACCAACTTGCTTACAAGATGCTATATCGTTAGATGACAGTGGTATATACTCGGAGAATTTTTGGTTGATAGCCACATATCTAAACTGTTGGTTGGCAAAATAAAAAAGGTTTTTTTTGTAGGGAATTGGTATGGAATGTAGCTGATTTAAAATAAATTTTTCAGTACTTGTGAGGGGGAAGGTAATTTGATATAAAATTCTGGAAACAGAATATTTAACTGTAATATCTAAAAATTTCAATACTTCAAATATGTTTCCTATTTTAGGGTCAATGGGAAATCCTAAATCTGAGTTTGCTTTTGTGGGAATTCTTTCTAATGCTTCAATCAGCGTGTGCGGATCTATTGCTTTTAGATCAATCTTGTTTTGGTGAGCTTCCACCAGCGAATTAAGGAGTCTGTTTTGGATAGTGCTCAAATGAAAGCTGGCACTAAGCATTATACTGGTTATTTCTTCAAGTCGGTGATTCATTTCTTGAATAATAGTTAAATTGTTAGTTTTATTAACTAACTGACCCATAAGGTCATATTGGTAATCAAGTTGTTTAGTGTTATTGTTACTTATTTCAATACTGTTTTTTATCAGGGAAGTTTGTTCTTTAAGGATATGGGCGACAAGTTTATTGGAGCTTTTTAAGTCTGAGATTTCCTTTTCTACCAAATCAGAATCTTCGTCATCCATAACACCAAATACTTCTTTCAGAATGCGACCTCCCAAATTCAAAAGTCCTCTTTTTGTTTTTTTGATAAAAAATAAATCGGATATTCTATTATGCGTCTGAATTAGTTCTTGAATTGATTGTTCCTGCGTTTTGACTAATAATCTACAGTGCACTAGTGGAAACAAGTGATTTACCTCTATGCAAGTAGTTCTTAATTTGCCTGCTTGGCTTATCACCGCTTCGTATTCCTTACGGTAATCATCGAGATCTTGGAATATAATGAATCTCCATTTCATGCGAATTATTTTGTACTCTCCTACTGCCTCTAAATAAATGCCGCTATTTTCTTCTAGGTCATTTATTTCCACAGTGCTACCAGTGACGGCCCAAATCAGGGACAGAAAGCATACCGCATGGATTAACATCTATGAGGTGCGAAAGAAAATAAAATAATTTCATATAAAAATGATTGAAATGAAGTGATTTTCGTAAATGTACTATTGTCCTAATGGCTTCTAAGCTTTCAGTCATAATAATGCTTGAGTCTATTGTTATGTACTGTTACTGTTCGTCTACCTATTTTTATTACCGAATTGACTGGGCTTACGACAGCAGAAATTATATAAGGCCCTAACCATACTTGACATAATTTATGTTTCTTAGTGGGGTTCAGCAGAAGGACTTCATCATCGACATGAAACGATGACGATCTTGCTGTCTTATCATAGTAATTTTTTGATTTATTTTTACTTTTTAATAGATTATCACGTGCAATTGAATGCATTTTCTGCAATTTGTATCGCAACTCGTAATAATAATCCTCAGAATTATATATTGGCTGCGGTTTTTGATTAAGATTCGAAGGAACTTCTGCGGTGAAACCAAACAAACAGTCCATTGGACTTAACTTTGTGCCTTCGTGTATATTATTGTTATGTACAAAAGCAGCTGTTCTTAGGAACCTATCCCAATTTTTTGGATTCTCATCTACTATCGATCGCAGGTATTCTACTAGAGGCTTGTGTGCTCTTTCTAATGACCCGTTCGATTGTGGGTGATAGGCAGTAGTTTCAATTTTCTTGATTCTCAATAGGTTACAAATTCGTTTAAAAAGCTTACTCATAAAATTAGATCCTTGGTCAGTTATTAATTTTTTGGGAATACGATACCTACTTATTAATTCATCAAAAAATATCTGTGCAACTGTTTCAGCTTGCATATCTGGCAATGGATACCAATCTGCAAACTTTGTTAGATCATCTTGAAACGTTAATATGTATTTATTGCCCATATTAGTCTCAATTAGAGGACCTACAATATCCATATAGACCTTTTCAAATGGATGTTTGGAAGTGTCTGTTATTACCATAGGCATTTTCACAGTTCTACCGCTCTTATTTTTCTGGCATTTTTTGCATTTTTTAATATGGTCCTTTATATCACGAATCATGCCTTTCCATTTATACTTTCGAAGAATACTACTATATGTCTTCTTTACCCCCTGGTGACCTCCAAACAGAGTGTCGTGGTAGTCATGCAGAATAATTGGGATCTCAGTAGGGCTAGGAGTAATAATTTTGTGAAGGTTCATGCCTCGCGATAACGGTTTTCTAACAGTTTCTGGAACCACAATATTGCTAGTCTCATCCTTTTTAGAACAGGTATCCTTATGAACGACGGCTTCGTCAGGTGAGTTGGAAATCAGTTGATTTTTGTTCGCCTGCGACCGTGTAACAGCGAAACATTTCGGTTGGTTTTCGACGTCTGGAAATGTGTCTTCTACATCTGAATCCATTGAGTGGTGTACCTCAGCTTTAACAAACAATATTCTACTATCAGGTTCAATATCTGAGTCCCTGTCACTTGTGCTAGGAATGCGACTAAGGGCGTCAGCATTGCCGTTGCTTTTTCCAGGTTTGTATTCAATTGTAAAGTCGTATTCGGAAAGCTTTAACACAAGCCGTACTATACGGGAAGAAGCATCTTTTGCCTTTAAAATACCTTTCAGAGGCATGTGGTCTGTGTAGATCGTGAAATGCCGACCTTGTTAATAACACCGAAAGTTTCTCACGGCCCACACTATTGCTAAGAGTTCCTTCTCCGTAGTCGAATAGTGTCTTTCAGCGGGGTTTAATGCTCGACTGGCATATGAAATAGGAAGATCTTTACCTATGCCACCTTGAGATAAAACAGCACCCAGTGACTCATTGCTAGCATCAGTCGCGAGTAAGAAGGGTTCATCAAAGTTCGGATATACTAAGAGGGGTGGACTAGTCAAGATTGTCTTTATATTTTGGAAACCACGTTCACAAATATCGCTCCATTCAAACTTCACATTTTTGCGAAGCAATTTCGTGAGTGGTAAAGTCAGTCTCGCATGATTTTTAATAAATTTTCTGTAATAATTACATAAACCAAGAAAAGATTGCAATCGTTTGACATTGGTTGGTCTGGGAAAATTTAGAACGCATGCAACATTATCTGGGTCAGGTAGAGCACCAGTATTTGTACATTTGTGGCCCAAATAAATTACTTCTTTTCTTAGAAAGTTGCATTTGTGAGGTTGGAGCTTCAAATTGCGTAATTCATTAATCGCTGGAAAGTAGCTGGAGCTCCTTTCAGACCGAACGGCATTCGTAAGAACTCGTAATGTCCATAGGCTGTACTAAATGCTGTTTTCTCGCGATCTTTAGGGTTGACTAAAACTTGATGATAGCCGCTTCTTAAATCAAGGGTTGAAAAATATCTTGAGTTTCCCAGTTGGTCAAGAATATCTTCTATTCGGGGTAGAGGGTACGCATCACCAACAGTTTTTTCATTCAGTTTGCGGAAATCTATGACGATTCTTCACCGCGGTTCCCCATCTATTCCCGATTTCTTTGGGACCACCAGCAATGGTGAATTCCAAGGGCTTTTGCTAGGAATAATGACTTTTTCCGCTAGCATTTCTGTTATGTGCTTGTTAATAATTGGTTTCTGTGATTCCGGTAGCCTATACATTTTTGAATTTATGGGGGCTTGATCGGCAACTGTCGGAATATTGTGCATGATGGAGGTGGTAAATGTTAGCTTGTCGCCCGGGAGGCTGAATATATCATTATACTCGTGACATATTTGAAGCACACTTTCCTTTTCCTCTGAACTGATTGTACTATCAAAACATAAATTTTTATTTAGAAGTGTTATTCGTTCTACAGGCGGTGATTCGGGTGACATGTTAGCATTTAAACTAAAAATATTGACATGACCCGTTGTTTTGAAACGCTTATAAGAATTATTTTTTTGTTTTTGATAGTAACCCAAATTCTGTCCGCTAAACTCTTCACCTTTCAAAGAGTTCACGGAGAAATTATCTAATCGTTCAAATTCCAGATTCGGAATAAGTGGTTCAAAATCGATTTCGTCCAAGTTAGTATTTAGTACTCCTATGTGCACTTGATTTTTAACCGGCTTGACTATGCCGTTGGCAATGTACACACCACTTTCGATTTGCTTAGACACGCAAATCATTTCTTCCGTAATATTTGTACTGATCTTTATTATGATCTTACTACGAGGTGGTATTATGAAACATTTTTTATTCCTAGGCACTGCATCAGCCTGATTAACTGAAAATATTGAATCGTCTCTCGGAGTCTCGATTCCAACGTTTTCTGAGTTTTGCAGTACTTCGAATTTGGTGCTTGGAACATCGGTGTCGAAAGCAGAAATTTCTCTCGGAGTCTCATTTCTATTTTCTCTACCAGATGCACGTAGCGATGTTTGATTAGACATTGAAGATTTAAATTGATCGCAGGCTGTGGGTGTCTTAGTACTTGTATTGAGAGTGGAAAAAGAAGAAATTTCTCTCGGAGTCTCATTTCTCTCTTTTTCACCATTAATAAAAGGTAAAGCGAACTCGGAAGGGTTATGTTTGGTTACCGGAAAACGTAGAATTTTATTTGGCCCTTCAACATTACAATGCTTTTTTAAAAAGTTATTGCCTAGTAACCCATCAGCAGGAATTTTATCGTTGTCTTTGATTATTTGGAATTCACACGGAAATCCTTGGTTTAATTCGATGATGCCTTGAATAGAACCTAAGGTTTCACCTTGGCCATACATCGTATCAATTTTGACTTTGTTTGAACAGTCGGATGGTCTTTTATTGGTACTATTAGTTTTAAGCAGACTTATATCTGCTCCTGTGTCTACTAACAATTTTGCGCTTCTATTTTTAGCTATATTCAGTGGAAGGTGTATAAGATTGTTAGTGATCGACCCGTTATTTCTAATTAACGTCGAACCGGGGAGTTTTCGGTCGACCGTTGGCGGTTTTCCGATCTCTTACCTTCCCACTTCTGTCTTGCAAAACAGTCTGAGATACTATGCGTTGTCCGTAAACAAAATTCACATTTAGTAGAACTTCTGTTTTTTGATTTTTCTCGACTGAAATGGACACTTCTGGTGGCCTTCTCAGTCTGCGAACATGTTGGTACATCATGTCCATAAACTTTGCAGTTTATACAGTAGGGAGTATTTTTTCGTATCCTGCATTCCGAATAGGAATGGTTTAGTTTGTTGCAGAAACCACATTTAGTAACCTTATGACCACTGTTTTCATTGTACTTTTGCGATTGGTTATTCAGTAACAAAGTAGGGCCACGGTCGTTATTAGAATATGGTTGGTGCGAATTTGTTGGAAGTATATTATTGGCATACGAAGGGACTTGTTGATGCCACTGATGCATCTCTGGACTAAAGTTATAGCCCAACATGTTGGAATATGGTAAGAAATTCGAATTTTGTGTTACAGGGGATGGTACGTAATTGGGATTTTGTGAAGGGAAACTTGGATTTTGTGAATGAAAACTTGGATTTTGTGAATGAAAACTTGGATTTTGTGAAGGGAAACTTGGATTTTGTGAATGAAAACTTGGATTTTGTGAATGAAAACTTGGATTTTGTGAAGGCCATGATGATTGTATATTGAAAGGATTCAGCATACTGGCACTCTCCACTTCGATCCTTAAAATCTGGTCACACAATTTTTTCAGATCAGTTTCTTTTGCCGTCAGCAGGTATTGCCTTATTATCGGACTTATCACCCCCGATTTTATGGAGTATGTTGCGGCCAGTTCAGTCAGTAGTTAATGCTTTTGCGTCTGATGGAAACTGCTCTAATGCTGCTAACTTGCACTGTGCAACTAAGTTATTAAGCCGCAGTAAAAATGAATTTAACGTTTCTGTCGGGAACTGCCTACATTGTCTAAGTTCATTCGATATTTGAATATACGATTTTCTGGGCATAAAATTACTTTTTAGTTGTTTTTCAAATTCCTCAAAATTTTCATAGCTGCTATTCTGCATTACTACAAATGCGTTGCCTCTCAGCTTGGTTTGAATTAATTGACAGAATTGAGTTTCCTGATCCGATTTTAAACAAGCTTTTACTTGCTTGCAACAGTTGAGGAAAGTCTGCAGCTCAGTAAGTAAATTTGTATTATGCTCCCCGTTGAAAGTGGGAATTAGATTCGTTACCAGTTGTACTAAGTGATTTTGGAAGAATGGTATTTCAAATACACTCTGATCAAGATCATGAGTTTCGTTTCCAATACCAGTAGCCATTGTAGCGTTTGCTAATTTAATCGAAGGAGAAATTTGTGAAATATGCCTTCTCGTTTTTTTAATTAAAGAAGAGGATGGTGTATGATTATTATCTATACCCAAACTGCACTCTTTGAATTGATTTACGTTTTTTTTTTGAACTCTATTGTTTTTGATTTTAATTGCTTATACCCTTCAATATTTATTTGTTTATCAAACTTTTCTACTAAAGTTACCAGTTGTTCGTCTAATTTCTTATTATCTAACACAATATTCTTAAAATCGCTTACTTTTCTATATATGTTTCCGGATCGTAGTCTTCTATAATTAATTGTGCTGTCCTTTTCGGGTTGAATGTTCTCTTCTGTTGATGATTCCTCTTCTGCTTCCGTCAGGCTGGATATTTTCTGCTTCGTTTGTTCAGGGTTCTTTTGCCCTCTGCTATTTTTATTTTTTGCTGGTATTTTCTTTCTGTTTATAGAAAAGTAAAACCCAGGCATTTATTAAATGTTCTCACTTTTCACTAGTTCAATCACTGCTTTTTATCGTATTATTATCGTTCTGTTCTTAGTTTTCCTGATTAATTTAAGCCGCGAATTTGGAACTGATTCGCACACATTGCCAAATAATCGGAGTTTATTTTTTTTTTTTTTTTTTCACTTTTTGTTTTATTGTGTATTTAATTGATTTGCAATATTATGTATTTTTTCAATTTGCCACTTGCAATTATTATATTTAACACAAAAGGTGACTACACTGTACTCTTCTATTATATTAAAAGGTTGAACTAGCTAATTTGACCGAAATTTTCCGGCTGCGCCAAATTATGTTACGCTTAAAAACACGTTTCTAACTTGTAAGTCCAAATCTAACTACACCCGTTCAAAAGAGGAGAGACCCAACGAAGTCATAGTGTAACTTTTATCCGCAGTCGCATCGTGAGACAATTCGTTTTCACACGATGTCGATTATGCTGATTAAGTACTTTTATTGTCTGGCTGTGATAACGCACACAGTACACCTGAGTGTAACGTTATACGCCAGACTGCATATTTGATGACACAACACTGTCTATAAGCCTGTCTGTCTGTCTGTCTGTCTTTCTATCTATCTATCTATCTATCTATCTATCTATCTATCTGTCTGTCTGTCTATATTAATTGACCAAAATGATTCACATTTCACCTGAAATTAAATTTTGTATGGCAGGTCCCGAAACCACCGGTTGTTGAGTAACCGCACTGATGATATGTTGTTTTCTATATTAAGAAAATCGTACGCTAAAAATTTTACCAAAATCGGTTGGGTAGTTTCCGAGTCTATAAAAGGCAAACATATTGTACATACATCCATTTTTATGGTATATAAATGTAGATCTAATAACTTGACTCCAGCACCACGTTGCGGGTCTAGATTTTACAATTTTCTCTTTTGGCACTGAACCAACATATATTTTGAATATGAGCATTTTTGGTCCATAAATATAGAAGTTGTTAATAACTTGACTCCAGTGCCACCTATCGGGTCCAGATTTTATAATTTTCTCTTTTTGCACTGGACCAACATATATTTTGCATATGAGCATTTTTGGTCCATAAATGTAGAAGTTGTTAATAACTTGACTCCAGCGCCACCTATCGGGTCCAGATTTTATAATTTTCTCTTTTTGCACTGAACCAACATATATTTCGAATATGAGCATTTTTGGTCCATAAATGAAGAAGTTGTTAATAACTTGACTCCAGCACCACCTAGCAGGATGAAATATACTTAACAAAGAACTCTCATACCTACCAAATATACCCAAAAAAATTCATAAGAATCGGTCGAGCCGTTTCGGAGGAGTTCGATTACAAACACCGTGACATGAGATGTTTATATAAAGGGTGATTTTTTAAGAGGTTGAGAACTTTTTTTAAAAAAAAAACACAAAAAATTCCAAAAAATGAATGAAATATTTATTTGAATCGATAGTTTGAACCTTGCAATTTAATGTTTAAAGATAATTTCATGCAAATGTTGACCGCGGCTGCGTCTCAGGTAGCCCATCCGCTGAGTCCAATTTTGGCATACTCTTTCACACATATCGGCCGGTATCTCACGAATGAATGCATGGATGTTGGCTTCCAGTGCGTCAATCGAAGCGGGCTTGTTCCTATAGACATTAGCCTTGACATACCCCCACAAAAAATAATCTAATGGTGTCAAATCGCACGATCTAGGCGGCCAATTGACCGGCCCGAAACGTGAAATTAACTGTTCACCAAACTCGCCTCGCAATTGCGCCATTGTTTCGCGTGCTGTGTGGCATGTGGCACCGTCTTGTTGAAACCACATATCATGCAAGTCAAGAACTTCCATTTCGGGCAAAAAAAAGTGCTGTAACAAAGGCCTAACTGCTGGGAACGGCGCCGAATCGACATTTCGCGGTCTTCTGTCACACTAGCTGATACGGCCGCAATATTTTCTTCACTACGCACAGTACGTAAACGTGTTGGTGGTTTAATGTCCAACAAAGTAAATTTGGTGCGAAATTTGGTCACAATCTTCCGAATAGACTGCTCAGAAGGTCGAGAATGCCGATCATAAAATGGAAGCAGCGCGCGATGAACATTTCGAACCGAGCACGAATTTTGATAGTAAAATTCAATAATTTGCAAGCGTTGTTGTTTGTAAGACGATCCATGGTTAAATTGCAAACCAAACTGAAGCTGTTTGACAGTGACACAAGGTACTAAACACACGTCAGCTGTCAAAACCAGTGTTGCCAAAACCAAACCAGCTAAAAAATCACCCTTTATTAGAAGATGTATTTTCATTTGTCATTATCTTCTTAAAAAATTACATACACAGAAGTGACCTTTAAAACTCTCACGGACTGGTCACAGGGATTACAATCAATATCATATTGGCTTCCAAATGCAGGTCAATAGCGGAGTGGTACTGAGGTAGGTTAAGCATCATTTTTCAAAAGGAGTTGTTGTACGCACGCCGGGGTAGGTTTCTGAAATAAGAGGTGAAATTTGTATGTAAGGGGTAATCTCTGAAACTATCTACTGAACCGATCCCAGAATTTTTCCGAACGCGGTTCATATAATAACTTGCCAAAGTTTCATGGCAATCAGATGAATGATGCGCGAACGGAGAAAAGACGAACAAACAAACTTTAATTTGTACATATTAGATTGGCTCCCTTATAACTCAGTTGTGCAAAAATTTTTGTTTGTCCTTAATATAAATTTGTTCACCTACCGTAAAGTAATTGTATTATGTGCTTAGTCTTTCTCTCTTCAAAACATACTTTATGTCCAAGTCTGAGCTCAATCGGCAAAGTGGTTCGGAAATCGGAATTTATCGAAAAAACACAATCAAACAGAAATTCATTTTTATATGCACATGTATGAATAGAGATTATGTATAGGGGAAAGTGGGGACACTTGATCCCTTGGGAGACTTGATCACTGGCTATTATTTCGATGTGGGAATTTTATTTTTTTTACTGCTCACTGGCAAAACACTATTTACCGTTGGTTGGAAACGACAAATATTAATTTACAACTCGCGCGCAGATAGCAGTATTATGGTGACGTGTTTTTCTTTTTTAGTTGTCAAATTGTTTTTTCATAAGTATTTTAACTGCTTTTTTAACATAGGTATTGATAATTAATACGAGTTATCTCTAAAAATAATCGAAAACAGGTTCATTTAGGTAAGTCTTCGAAGGTTTGATATTAAAATAAATATCGATACGTATTAGAAAAATGTTCAATAAAAAATTATGACCCCAGGGTAGATTTGATCCCTATAATGTAGGGGAGACTGGTTCCCAAGATATTGTGCTTCAGTAAGCACAATACTTTGCAGTTTTTCGAAAATTTACGTTTTATGATTAAAAAGTTTAAATTTGGGGGCAGAATCTATATGGAACATTGACGAGACTAGGCTAACCGCAGTCCATAAACCAAAGAGTGGTTGCTACCAAGGGGAAGAAACAAGTAAACAAAATGTCTTCAGGCGAGCGCTGTGAACTGGAAACTGCGTGCTGTGCTATACCTAAACACAATGGAGAACTATCTTCCGCCCTTTATGATCTTCCTACATTAAAATTGGCAGAACCGTTTGCTGTATCCTCCCATAATTAAGTCTACCCTAAGCCCTGATCAAGTCTCCCAGAATAGGGGACACTTGGTTATTTTTGATAGTTTTTGAAAAAACGGCAAAAAATACATTTTATCTTACATACTTTCTCAATTAAACTGTACAATATGATGAACAATTAAATTCTTTAAAATATCATTAAAATAAAAAGGCAACTAATGTTTTACTTTTTGAGATATTTGACATATTAAAAAGGGGGGATCAGGTGTCCCCACCTTCCCCTAACCTTCACCAGTATGCACACCCACACAGCAACTCCCCAAAGTTTCATCAGCCATCATCATCACCATCAGATGAGCGATGAAAATGATCGCCAGACCGACCACACAAAAACAAAACACGATTCACTGCCCGAACAAAATGGCGAAGCTGTAGTGGAAGTAGGCAGCGCTGTCAAAGTTAAAATACACGTAAACCCTATAGCGCGAACACAATGCGAAGCTGATGCTGTAGTATGAATTGTGTGGTGAAGCGCAAAGTTCAGCCAACTTCAACTTTCTACTTCCACGCTTCCCCATTGTGTTCGGCCAGTTACCCAGCATACTGCAAGAGCAAAAGCGAAGAGAAAAGCTTACATACTCGTAATGCAACAACGTGATCCTCTCCCAGCAGGTTGACGGACAATTTCAATGGTTTTCTGTGCTTTTTAATTAAAACCATTAACAATCACATTATTTATGTCTATTTCGCAGCTTCTAGGTGACGTAGGATAATGATTTATACCTTATAATCTTTGGCAAGAAATGCTGAAATCAACCAAATTAATTTCATTGAAATAGGTGCACGCGTTATCACGTAAAGTGCATGGAAGTGTTTAAATTGTAAGCATACAAATAAAAAAAATAATTTTTGTGCATAATTAAAAGTATAAAGCACGATAATAACTATGCAATCCATTACAGAGGAACTCAACAAATATTTTAGCGAAGGTTTTATCAAAATCCGTTCAGTCTTTATAAATAGTATAGATAATGTCTATTTATAGTCAGCCAAAAGCCCCGGTGGCTAGCGCTGCATTTAAATTATATTAATAATGTAATTATATTTATTACCTATTAATAAAGTAATAATAATAATAATAAATCCAAACTGAGAATCACTAAAGAAATGAGTCCTATTTAAAAATGATAACATTCTAGATTTAACGCCAATTTCTAAGACTTTAGAAAAAAAACGGATAAAATGGAAATAAGACGATAATTATTTAATACCATTGTATCACATTTTTTGTGCAGTGGTAGCACTACAGCCGTTTTCAGACACTCAGGAAAAACACCTTTGAGCACACAAACATTAAAAATAAAACATAGAGCATTACAAATATGAAACGCAATAAGTTTCAAAATAAAACTTGAAATATTATTAAAAGACGACGAATTAGAAGTTTTAAGGCCGGTAGTTATCGACGGCTCATAAGTTAAGAGCCTCATAAACCTATTCACCAGCCGCCATTAGTGCGTATTTACGAGCGCTCATAAGACTTCTGAGTGGTCTCAACCACTCTTAAGTTACGAGCGCTAATATCAGAGACAATTATTATTGTATCCGGTAATTATCTTAGATAACTTCGAAATAATTCGAACTCTGTTGTGATTTCAAATTTAAATTATTTCTGTTGATTTTAAAAATGGGTAAAAATGCAAGAATACCGAATTTATCCGACAAGGAAAAGTAAATTATAATGAGTTCAGTGAACATATTCCTTATTTTACTATTTAATTGAATTGAATTTGACGAAAAACCACCACCATCAATTTCACCATCTACAGCTGTGTTGCATCATCCCCATATTTGCATTGCAATTTGTCACTGACATGTTCGAAAAGAGCGCATCCGGAAATCCGAAAGTCGATTCTCTCATAGTCGAAGTTAGCATAGACAAAAGCCTATTAGTGGTCCGTGAACAGCGCTGCCGAAGGTGATACTATAGTATCCTTTTGATACTATTTTAGAGCTGGTGATACTGTGATACTCAAAGCTTAATAATGATACTCTCAATCAAAAACAAAAATAAAATATGTTTTTTTGCACAATCCTACTTCAATAAATAAATTGCACATCCCTAATCTGGAACTACACAAGTACATTTTGTTCGCTCTTTTGCCTTTGTGTATTTGCTTCTTACACTCTAAATTCGCAGCACTTTGCTTCTTTACCAAAATGGGAAGAAGCCATGAGTCAACTTAATCAAAACGACAAAGCACATGGCTTTGCTTGCATCGCTGGGAGAAAGAAATAGACAATTATTTGAAGTATCGGAAAAGATAGCAAAAACATGGTTGGAAAGAATAAAGCTGACGGTATCTTTGTCGTGCTCTATTGGAACTTCTGTTACACAGCCCATAAACGTAGATAATATCCGCGTATTCTTGGTTTGTAAAAGATGTCATTTCAAACTCCGTTTCTAAACAACTGTTGTGTAATCTTGGCCTCAAAAATTAAACTGATGAATTGAAATTTGTTTTCTAATCGCTGCAGATTTTCCCAAGTCTCAAAAAATCTGTGGGTTTTTCAGCATACTTAACTTATCATAGATTTTTTTTTACAATTATTATGTTCATGAGAAAAAAATAATAAAACGGTATTACGCATTTTTGTAGAAAAGCATCGGCAAAATAAATGAAACTGACTTAAAAATAAAATATCTGCAGAGCCAAAGAATGTACCTATCAATTTTATATAAACGCAGTTTCTGTAGTAAGTATTAGCGGAGATATTTGTGTTAGCATGGGTCAAGGTACACCAAATGATTTCCACATTGGAGAGATAGACCCTTGTTGTAGAACGATTTTTTTCTTATATTATACCCAAAATAATTTCCCAAAGTATTGACATTTAATTTGGAAACACCCTGTATATGTTTAAAAAAAAAACCAAAATGTGTGTATTATCTTATGATACCCTTCGGTTGAAAATGATACCCAAAAATTTCCAATTCTGATACTCTTGAAAATTGCAAAACGACAGCACTGTCCGTGAATACCAACCAAAAATTTTAACTTATGAGCCTCTTAACTTTAAGAGCGATTTATGAGCGGTCGATAACTACCGACCTAAGTGACATTATAATTTTATAAACTTCAAAAGAAGTAAACTGTTCAATGAAAAAGCTATCTGGTTGCAAATTGCTTTGCATTAAGCTGCTGTCACAATGAAGTGTACGATCATTACAAGAACCTATAGTAGGAAAAAATTATTAAATAAATAAGCAACTTCTAAAGGACCAGACACGGTTAAATTATTATTGTTAATACAAATATCTGTGTAGGATCTATTTTTATTGAGTATTTCATTAACAACTCGCCATTCCTCTTTAGAGTTACCAAGGTGTCTTGCTAATCTATTGCTAAAATATGTATTTCTACAAAGCGATATTTCAATTTTAATCTCTCTGCATATCTTTTCGTAATACTTCTTTAGCCTTTGATTATTAGGATGTTTCTTTATAATTAAGCACAGTTTTTTTTCTGTTTTATTTTTCTTAATAATGAGGAAGTCATCCAATTCTTGAGACATATTACTTTTTTTCTTTATTTACATGTCCTTTGGCTACAATTCAGTATATGAAATTGCAACTTGTTGAGAAATAAGTTAAAAGCAAAGGAAGGGTCGACGGCAGAGTAAACTTCATCCCAAAACTCAAAATTTAAGCATGATCTTAAAGCGAAGAAATCCATTTATTTAGTTTCAATGACCTCAAATTATTTAGCTCGAGAGACCTTGCAACTTAGTTGAATACCAGTTAAACTATGATCAGTTATTTTAAAATCATAGGCCATTGTTTTATAATCGACGCAAACGTTTCTATGAAGCCTTATAAAAAAAAATGGTCCAAACAAGAACTTAATTGAGTTGGCAGATTCATCACGGATTCGAAACCAAACGAGGAAAGCACAGTTAAAAAAAAATTTGCCTCTCTGTGTCTGTATACAAATTCCCTTTTTCCCAATGCAACGAATAGGTACATATGTATGTACTATGGTGCACATCTCAATAAAAATTCAGCACAAGTTACCAAAAACAAATTTAAATATGTGTGTACATATCTACACCCATGTCAGCAACTTACCTACATATGTATGTAACAAGCTGTTGGTATTGAGAGAGGCAGAAGTCCAGTCCAGTTGCAGTTGAGAAGTCGAGCAGATCGGTCGTGTCGTGAACGGGGAAACAGAAAATCAGTATTCTTTTAATTTATGTCATTATTGTATTTTTAATTACAACTTCTGTATTTTTCACCTTAACAATAATAATTTTAAAATAAACAATTCTATTTTTTAATGAATATAACATTCATTCTTACATTTGGGGGCTCAACCAATGATCGTACATTAGAAAGTGGTGAATTTTAAAACGCAGTAAATTCAAACGGATGAAAGGTGTAAAGAGATTAAAAGGGAAGAAGCCGTCAAACCCATATTTAACGCGATTGCGAGTAAAACAACACGCGGGAGTCGAATCATTTATTACTTAAAGAATCATTACCTAAAGAAGTGAGTTTAACAATGGCAAAGGAGGAAAGTGATTCCAAAAATCTGAGTGAACTCATATAGTTGCTTACACTGAAGATGGAGAAAGACGAAAACAAAGAGAACAAAGTGAATATTTCAGTTGAAAATTTTGGTAGAGTCGTGCCGGACTATGATGGTGAATCTATTCCAGTGAAAAAGTCGTTTGAAAATTTTGAAATGAATGCTGATGCTTACGGACTTCACGAGAAACAAAAATATATGCAAGCGCGGAACAAAATGACAAAAACAACCTAGTTATTCCTGGAATCAGTGCCAGTGAGTGACTTTAAAACTTTGCGCGAAGTGTTAGCCCGTCCGCACACGGCTCGTATCGTCATCGTAGCGTATGCGACGCGATGTACGAGAGGCATACGATTTGTTGTCGCACACTTGTATTCAAGGGGAGATCCGAACACTACTCGTCCGCTACGCGTAATCGTCGCAGCATGCACGCTTCATGACGACTATCGTCAAGCAATGTCAGTTGCTTATCGGCGTGTACGACTGACTGTACGCTTGAAGTTTGTTTTGAATTTGTACGTATTTTTTTTTTAAAAATGTCCGACGAAATTATTAAATTCGTGCAGTTGATAGAAAACAGCGAGTGTTTATATAAAAATAACACTCAAGAATATTCTAACAAGGATATTACTGAAAGAGCCTGGACCGGAATAGCTCAGCAGATGAATATTTCTTTTATGCATTTCTTTTTTTTCGGTGACAGAGATAACTAGCGTCGTACGCTTTGTTTTTTGACGATTGAAGATTGCGTCGTGTGCGATTCAGTAGACGTATAGTTATCGTAGCTGCACGGCAAAAATATGACGAGACGATGACGCTACGATGACGATACGAGCCGTGTGCGGACGGCCTTAGTGAGCGAGTTTCATAAGGAATATAACAGTGCAGATTTACATAAGCGATTAAGCGAAAGAAAGAAAAGAGATGATGAGAGTTTTCACGAGTATGTACTGAAAATGAAAAAAATCGCCGCGCTCGGTTGTATTGATGACATTTCCATAATACGTTATATAGTAGACGGGTTGAAAATAAAGAGTGAATTCAAGTATTCGTTGTACAGTGCGAAATCGCATGCGGAGTTAAGGGAGCAATTTGAAATACTTGAGAGAATTAGCAAAAGTGATGTAACGGTTAAAGCGAACAGAAATTTTGAGATCAAAAGTGAAAAAATATCAAATTCCAAAAAAGAGTATTGTTATAATTGTTGGTCAGCGGAGCACAAGCGTACAGAGTGCAAGCAAGAAACGAAGTGTTTCAACTGTAATAAAAATGGACATATCTCGAAAAACTGCGTGGAGAGGTCACAACGGCAAAATAAATACCAGTACAATATTTCTAAACGGCCTAGAAATCGAGTCCTTAGTGGACACGGGTTCAGATGTAACAATGAACGTCGTCGGGATAACAGAATATAATAAGTTGCATAGCCTCCTTAAAGGAACAATAACATCGAAATTTAAGGTTACATCTTTGGGGAATAATGCGTGGAAGATTAACGTCGATCACCATGACGACTACCGAGCAGTGTCCCAGAAACTCAATATCGATAAGATTCAGTGGTATACTTTCGAAATCAAGTCAGAAAGTCCACATCGTGTTGCAGCAAGGGGACTTCACCCCTCATGCACCAAAGAAGAGGTTATGAGCGACCTTAAAGACAAGGGCTTTAAAATTCTTGATGCCGTTAATATCATCAAGAAGGAGAAGCAACAATCTGAAATAGATAAGGACATCTTGGTTAGGCGTGGACTTCCGCTTTTTATGCTATCATTCGATAAATCTGATAGTATCGACGATATCTACCGAACCAAAACCATATTGAATATCGTGGTCAAAATCGAGCCCATGCGTAGAAATTCAAAAATTATTCCGCAGTGCAAACGTTGCCAACGATTTAATTATACGCAAACGTATTGCAAAAAAGAACCAAGATGTGTGAAATGCGCCGGAAATCACCTCTCCCAAGACTGTGGAGTAAGCAAACAAGCCTCTGCAATCTGTGCTAATTGCAAGGGAAAGCACCTGGCAAATTATAGAGGCTGTGAAGTAGCCAAGGAGTTGCAAAAACGAAGAGATGCACTCCATAAGCCTCAAAATAAAATACTAAAACCGCTAACTGAGGCAAATCGTAAAATCGGTCAGGAGAACGTAGGCAAACAAAAACCATCGGGTTCAGAGCGGAAAAAGTTGGTGACAGGAGAAAACCCTCGACTTCTGGTCTTAAGAGAAACGATAATGAAAAGCCATTAGAAAAGACATCGAGTAATAGCCCTCGGACAGCAGGAATGCACCCCTACGCCCAGGCTGCAGCATCCGAAAAATCAAAAAACCTCGAAATCCTGACGGACCCTGCTTCTCAAGTTTTCTCAATTATTCTCGCGAAACTTGAAGAGCAAAGCAAAATAAATGAAATTATTCTCGATAGGTTGGTTAAGCTCTAGAGTTATTTACGGAAAACGCGTACTTCACCTAGAATATGAATGAAAAAAGAATGTTAAAAATATGTACTTGGAATGCAAACGGACTTTTGCAAAAACTTGACGAATTGGAAATATTCATGCGAGAAAAAGATATTGACATTTGCTTGATTTCTGAAACTCACGTAAAAAAGGAATCGCATTTAAAAATAAAAGGCTATACTGATTACCACGCTTGTCACCCTTCGGGTAAAGCGAGAGGCGGATCTTCCTTGTTTATTAAAGACTGTATTGAACAATGCGAAGACATAAAGATAGAGCTTGAAACTCTTCAACTGTGCACAATTCGAGTTAAAAATAGTCAGCGTACTATTAAAATCTCATCTATTTACTGTCCACCACGTTCCGCGCTTGAAAAAAGTTATTTTACTAACTTATTTAAATCGCTGAAATCTAATTTCATTATTGGCGGCGATATTAACGCGAAACATACGTTCTGGGGCTCTAGATACATCTCGCAAAAAGGTAGAATGCTCTATGGGGCAGGTATGGAGTACAGTTGTGATTTCCATTCGACGGGCAATCCGACTTACTGGCCAGCTGATATTTTGAAAATGGGCACCGTAGCGCAAGTGGTTAGTGCGTCGGACTACTGAGCCAGCGGTCTTGGGTTCGAATCCCGCCGCAAACACCTAAACATTTTTCACAGTGCCCACCTCTTTCGAATGTCTGACAAGCGTCAAAGAGTATCATTTGTCACGATTGAGCTTCTCAACTCGCCGTTCGGAGTCGGCAAAAAACTGTAGGTCCCTTCCATTCGTGCAAAAATATAACACGCACACACAAATGGTTGGGAGAAGCAGGCCCAGGTTCACCTCGAGCTGTAGCGCCAACTAAGTAAGTAAGTAAGCACTTTGAAAATACCTGACCTGATCGATTTCTTCGTGGTGAAAGGAATATCTAACAACCACATAAAAGTTGAAGAAA
The DNA here is from genome assembly GCA_949775065.1 of Brachyopa scutellaris. Lineage (NCBI taxonomy): Eukaryota > Metazoa > Arthropoda > Insecta > Diptera > Syrphidae > Brachyopa > Brachyopa scutellaris. The sequence goes on from OX459112.1 coordinate 122,109,428, forward strand.
GCTTTGATCTGTCGTCTAATCATTCCCCAATTATTTTGACATTGAGCGAAAAACTAGTATATAACAGAGAGCCAGCGAAATTAACTCGTAGAACAACTAACTGGAAAGGCTTTAGGAACGAAATCGAAGTAAATGTTGAACTGAGCGTACCGCTTACGACACCCTATGAACTTGAGATAGTACAGCTCGCCTCTTGGAATAATACGCCCAATTCCAGAAAAATGCCGGACAAATACGGTCTACGATATCCTTCTGAAATAAAAGAATTAATCAGGGAAAAAAGAAAAGCGCGTGAAAGATGGCAACAGAGTCGTGCTCCACAGCATAAAGCATATCTGAATCGTCTCTGCAATTTGTTAAAGAATAGCATTAAGGATTTTAAAAATCGTGCGATAGGCTCTTACCTTGAAAGTTTAACAGCGAATAAAGATTCCAATTACTCCCTTTGGAAGGCCGTAAAAGGCACCAAAAGGCCCAATATCCCCGCGCCGCCACTTAAAATAAATCAAAATGAATGGGAAAGGGAAGATAAAGAACCAGCGGATATTTTTGCCGCCCATTTGGAAGAAACCTTTAAACCGAACGATGGTCAAGTGGTTCATGACAACATCAACCTCACAAGGATGGTAGTTCCACCATCTGACGATTTAACGCGCAGATCTGCGACGCTTAGAGAACTCGAACGTGAGATCGCGAAACTAAAACTTAAGAAAGCTCCTGGTTATGATTTGATTACCGGAGAAATTCCTTTAAACCGAACGATGGTCAAGTGGTTCATGACAACATCAACCTCACAAGGATGGTAGTTCCACCATCTGACGATTTAACGCGTAGATCTGCGACGCTTAGAGAACTCGAACGTTAGATCGCGAAAATAAAACCTAAGAAAGCTCCTGGTTATGATTTGATTACCGGAAAAATTCTCAAAGCCTTACCTAGAAAAGCATTTATTAAGCTTCTCCATATTATAAATGCTGCGCTTAGATTAAAACACGTGCCGAGCCAATGGAAAGTTGCGGAAGTCATAATGGTTTTAAAACCAGGAAAACCGTCATATGAAGTAAAATCGTATAGACCAATCTCGCTTCTTCCAGTCATATCCAAAATTAGGATATTACTAAGGCGTCTCCAATCGGTTATAGAAGAAAATAATCTAATCCCTGACCACCAGTTTGGGTTCAGAAGTAAGCATTCGACGATTGACCAGGTGCATAGAATTACTAACGTAATCGAAAAAGCACTAGAAGAAAAAAAGATATGCTCAACCGTATTTCTTGACGTCTCGCAAGCCTTTGATAAGGTGTGGCACGATGGCTTGAAATGCAAATTACGACAAGTACTCCCCGTATACCTATACGAGATTCTGAATTCATATCTCGGGAATAGACTCTTCCGTGTTAGAAATGGAAACGAATATTCAGAGCTCAAAGAAATATTGGCCGGCGTACCGCAAGGAAGCGTTCTGGGGCCGCTTCTCTATCTGTAATATACTCGTGATATACCGAAAGAAAATGGCACTATCCTTGCTACGTTTGCCGACGACACCGCTATCCTAGGAGTAGGTAAAACAATCGAGGAAACGACTGCCAAACTGCAAAGCGCATTAAATAAAGTAACTGAATGGACGAGGGACTGGCGGATCGCCCTTAACGGAACTAAATCTGTTCACGTGAATTTCACTAATAGGAAAATTAATGACTTGCCAATTTTTATAAATTTAGCCCAAATACCCTTTGCAAATGAAGCCAAATACCTGGGAATGACAGTCGACGCAAGGCTGAAGTGGAATTCGCACGTGAAAATGAAACGTAAAGAACTAGATATCAAATACAGAGAAATGTAAAGGGGTATTCAATAAGAGCGCTACAAAAGTTTTTTTTAAATAAAACAAAAACGGTTTTGGATATCCGTTTTGGTACGGACGGAACACTAATTATCGACATCAGGTGAATAGCACAGGATGTTAATATTAAAATCACCCAACAAAATAATATTTTTACATTTTTGGCTAACCAAAAATCCCGAGAATTCCTCCAAAAAGGTTTTAACTGAACATTTATGCAATCGGTAGATACAGATAAAACAGAACGCACACCAGACACTTCGATTATACTTATTAATCTCACATCACATTATGTTACTTCTTTAATATAGAATGTAAAATTAGGAATTAAATCGTAATCAGACTTCTCTTCTTCAAAGATCCAAATTTCTGATAGAAAAATTAGATCTGGTAAATGATCCAAAGGTGCGAGGTGAGTGAGAAAAGCATTAACATTTGTTCGCATGCTGCGAATATTTTGGTGGATGACAGGAAAACCGGAAGATTGCTCAATTTTTCTATTGTCTATACAAAAACATTTAACATTATTAGAATTTAAAGAAAAAAAACTATCGTTATTACTTGAACCATTATGAGGATCAATAGTAGAATTGATATTATTCATAAGATTAATAAAAAAATAAATAATAGAAAGTATTTACATTAAGTTCAAGTTGGAAATATCCTCATATGAGTTAATTTTAATTACTCTATCACCTTCTCTTATTCTAACAAGTACAGATGAGTCTCGAACCCAAACGAACTTACATTTGTTTTTGTGTTTTAATTAATTTGTCATTTTTAGTAACTAATTTCAAATGACTTTATTTGGCGCTAAGCAAATTGAGCAGCAAGGATCTATGCCAACTTTTAAGGTCCAAGGACAAGTGTAGCATTTAGCTGCAAGTCTCCTTCCAGTAGCCAATTTATTACAAATACACATATCTACATACAAAGAGAATATTTTTGTATGCACAGCGAAGCGGGTACATCAACTAGTATTAAATAAAATAAAATTTCGCTCGATATTAAAACTATCAGCTAGGTTCCAGAAATCGAGTGAAATCAAATCGAAATCCAAATTGAAAATCGAGTGAATTCATTTTAGTGTTCTTTATTTCGACCGATTTTGTAACCGATTTTTTTTTCAAAATCATTTTCCGTGAAATTAAAAATAAATTAAAACGACGCCCTAGAGAGATTCCGCTGCAGGAACCGTACAGCACGCATTCAACTGTAAACATTCCTCTTGTTTTGGAAAAGTACGAATAATTTTGTGCAAGAGAAAATAGATTTAACTTTGTTATTTGCGAAATTACGAATACTTTTGTGGAGCACTGTATGTACATAATGTATGTGTTTGAGAATATTATAGAATTTTGTTATATTATTGTTTACATTATAAATCAATCGATTGTTAATAGTTTAATGTTATAAAAATACCCATTGTTATTATTGTTATTAATGTTAAAATATGCCAAACATGTCACATGTACACTTTAGCTTTTTGCATTTTCTCACTAATAGAATACTGTTTGCCAGAACTATTTCAAGTTCAAGATCAAATTCATAATATATAGCTGTAACTCTCTCTCTTAAAATGCTCTCGTTGATAATGCTTTTGCTTTGCGCTTTGTATAACAGTTTGGTAATGTAAAATTGTCTATGATTGTTTCTCGTCCACTTGGATTACAATCGTAAACGAGATAAGTACCTGCCTATTAGATTTAAAATAAACTTCTGTAGCTTTTTTCGACTCGTTGTCTTTCTCTTTAATCTGGGTGCTGGTCCTTCACTTTCTTCGTCGATTAATTAACATAAAATTAAAATTTTCGCTCGGTTAACAAAATTACATACTTCGATTTCGCCCGTTTTGGTCCTTCGAGCCGGATACTCATACATTTACTTGGATAAGCAGAACGCACGCTTTCCACGCGGTAATAATATTTCGTCATTTAACCATACTTCGCATTCAATTATAATAATATCGGATTTATCAGCAATCAGAAACTTCGGTGTAAAGTGATTAAATATTAATTGCAAGACATTGTGAGTGTAGCGGAACACTAGTCGATATATGTACTGATGTATGTACGTACATTTATGAACGTGCATATATAAATATTATTGATGCAATTAAACTGGTGCAATTTTGCGTATTGATATTGTGGATACTAAACTATTGTTTGGTGAAATTAGTAACCACGTGTAAAAAATTTTAATGTTCGTCGTAAACATGCCGCCAGAACTCTCCGTTTTACGCGCAATCCGTGGAAATATCAAGGCTTCGCTAACAAAATTAGCCACATTAACCGAAAATATAAGTGAATCAGTTCAGCTAGATGCTTTGGAATTGCGTGTAGAAAGGGTTGTAGAATTGTGGGAACGATTTCAAACTTCTCAGGAAGCAATGTATGCACTCGCTGAAGAAAATGGCCACGTCGATCCAGAACCGGAATTTGAAGAGTTCGAGGCTAAGTATTTGCTGGTGAAATCAGTCTTACTTTCTGCTATTCGTGAAAGAAACAAGGCTGAAAAGGCTAAGATTCCAGTCATTTCTCCAGATAGTGCTCAACCACCTCCTACACAGCAGCCAAACATATCGCACCAATCCAATGACCACCTGCCAAAGATTCATATAGAGACATTTTCTGGTAGCTATCCAGATTGGCCAGCCTTTCATGACATGTTCGCTAGTACAGTGCATAATAAAGCCAACTTATCTCCCACTCAGAAATTTTATTTTCTACGTTCTAGCCTTCGTGGTGAAGCTTTAAACTTGCTTGCCCACATTCCAATTTCGAATGCTACCTACGATCAGGCATGGGAAAGGCTTAAGAATCGCTTTGACAGGCCGCGTTATATTATCCCTAGCTTCTTGGAAAGGTTCATGCAGCTGCCCTCAGCCACCAACTTAAATGTTAAAAGTTTACGAAAAATATCGGACGGTGCCGATGAGGTTATAAGGGGTCTCAATTCATTTAATTCGCATAAGAGAGATCCTTGGATGATTTACACCTTCCTGCGCAAAGTGGATTCTGAGACACAACAAGCTTGGTCTGCTGATAGTATAGATAAGGATTCTCCTACCATTGAACAATTTTTAAAATTTTTGGAACGTCGGTGCGATGCACTAGAATCGTGTAGGCCACATGTTAGTGAACCTAACAAAGGAAAGCCTACGTCTTTAAGAAGCATGCATGTGTCATCGACCAATCAGTGTCCCAAATGTAGGGCGGAACATCTTGTCACACAGTGTTCGGAATTTCTCGCGATGAATATAGAATCAAGGAGAGATTTTGCAAAATCCTCAAGACTATGTTTCAACTGTTTACGCTGTGGCCATAACTCTAGTAACTGTTAATCTAAATTCAGATGCAAAACCTGTAACTCGAGACACCATAGCCTGGTTCACTTCGGAACAGTTAATACACCCAATAATTCACCTTCAGACAAACCTTCAACTTCGAACAGTTCTTCGACATCGACTTCACCGCCCAACGATTCCCCGCCTAAAGTTACCACTCCTTCAACATCGTCGAATTCAAACCAACTCTTAAATAATCACTCCCTTAACGTCGCACCATTTCCTCCCCAAACCTTACTGCCAACAGCAATCGCTATAGTTAAAGATAGACATGGATGTTATCAGCAAGTTCGTATTTTAATAGACTCTGGCTCGCAGGTTTCATTCGCCACCGAATCTTGTGTACAAAGACTCGGCCTTAGGAGAACAAATGCCCGAATACATATAAGTGGGATAGGGTCAACCTGTGCAGGTATGTCCAGAGGTCACGTTTCAATGATGCTCACTTCTCGGTTTGATGGGGTCAGTATCCTAGTAGATACTTACATTTTATCAAACGTCACATCTGCACTGCCAACTACATCATTTAACGTCAAAGATTGGGATCATATAATTAAATTGGATCTAGCTGATCCCTCCTTTAACAAATCAAATCCAATCGATATTTTGCTTGGTGCATACAAAGCATGGGAAATTTTAAAAGGCGAGGTCGTAAAAGGCTCAAACGGCCATCCAATCGCTCAAAATACAGTATTTGGATGGGTGCTTGCTGGCCCATTGGTTTCAGGGGTGGACAAATCCATCCAATCGAACCACACTTTCGTCGACATAGATGCCACTTTACAGGCATTCTGGACTATTGAGGAAGTCGACCCGAAATCGATCGCTTCAAAAGAGGATAAAGCCATTGAAGAACACTTCCTTCAGACGCATCGAAGAGATGAACTGGGAAAATACATCGTGAACTTACCCTTTAAATCTACTCCACGTTTCGCTAACACCTTCGGTGGTGCCCTGTCACGTTTAAAGGCCATGGAAACAAAATTTTCAAAAAACCATCCTCTGCAGCAATCGTATTCTAATTTCATGGAGGAATATTTAGCTTTGGGTCATATGCGCAAAATTCCCTTCAATGCAATTTCAAAACCTAACGCGTTTTATCTGCCACATCATGCGGTGTTTAAGCCGGACAGCCTAACCACAAAACTTCGAGTCGTGTTCGATGGCTCATTCAAGGATACGGACGGAAAATCATTAAATGAATCACTCATGATAGGTCCGCCCATTCAGCGCAACCTTTTCTCGGTCTGCCTTCGATTTCGTCGACACAAATATGTTTTCACTGCTGACATTATCAAAATGTTTCGCCAAATTTGGGTAGCAGATGAAGATGTTGACTACCAAAGGATCGTTTGGCGAAAATCCTCAACAGATCCTTTGCAGCATTATCGTTTGTGCACATGGAACATCATGTGCGCCATATCTTTCGGTACGCGTTTTAGAACAATTAGCGGTTGGTTATCGTGAAGAATTTCCCGTCGCGTCTGAAATTCTGCTTAATGACTTTTACGTCGATGATGTTGTGTCGGGTGGTGATACACTCTGTGAAGCAATCTCTAAAAAGAAGTGTTTGGTCAAACTCCTTTCAAAGGCCGGTTTAACGTTAAGTAAGTGGCAGATCAATTGCCCTGATCTGCTAAATGCTGACGAACATGTTCTAAGTGATAACATTTCGTTTGAAAGTGAATCAGATTCGTGGGTAAAAGTTCTAGGCTTATACTGGAACTCTCAGACAGACTGTTTCTCGTTTCGTTTCAATTTAGAAGCTCGCGAACCTGCCACAAAACGCAATATCCTCAAAGATGTGGCACGTATTTTTGATCCCCTGGGCTTCATTGCTCCTGCGGTCGTGCAATTAAAGATACTATTCCAAGAACTGTGGCATAAAAAACTCGGTTGGGACGATCCCCTACCAGACTCTATTGCAAAACAATGGTGCAAAAGTCGTGAAGAGCTCGTCATGCTCACAAAACTAAGTATTCCTCGGTCCATAGGTATGGCAGATGAAATGTTCCAATTACATGGGTTTTCCGATGCCTCGGCTTCCGCGTACGCTGCAGTTATTTACTCGCGCCACAAACTTCGTAATGGAAAAATACAAACAAACATCGTTGCGGCTAAAACTCGGGTTGCACCAATAAAAATGAAGTTATGCGGAGCATTAGGAGGAGAAGAAGAGCCATAGGCAGTCATATCTAGCAACCAAAGTAGATCACCCGTTCGAGTTTCTATCATCGCGCATTTCCTCATGGAATCGATTGGTCCGAACCGTCGCGTTTATGAACCGTTTTATTTCAAGGTGTCGCAAACTATCGCAACAGAATACATCGGGACTCCTTCCTACTGAGATTTACCACGCCAAAAGCGAACTGATTAAATGGCTTCAAAATCTGTATCTTGGTATTGATATTAATTTCTATTTGAAACACAAACATTTTAGTAAAGCCTGCAAAATCTCTAATTTAAACCCATTTATAGATCAGGACCAGATTCTTCGTGTTGGAGGACGTATCCAAGAAGCCAATATCTCATTTAGCGCAAAACATCCGATAATCCTACCTAAAGGACATTCAATAACTAGACTCATCGCATTGGACTTTCATGAGCAACTTTTGCATCCAGGAGTATCAGCGCTATTCGTTTTAATTCGCCAGGAGTACTGGATCGTCGGGTGTAGGAATCTTCTACGCAAGATCTCCCACGACTGCGTAAAATGCTTTCGCCAACGGAAACTGACAGCCACACAAATCATGGGAAACCTTCCTGAACAACGGATTCAACAGAGCAGACCCTTTGCACACTGCGGGTGTGACTATGCTGGTCCTATATCAATCAAAACGAAAATTGGTCGTAAAACGCAAACGACTAAAGGTTACATCGCATTATTTGTGTGCCTTGTAACGAAAGCCATACACTTGGAGTTAGTCACCGATTTAACGGATCTGCCAAGGTGTTATCCGACATACATCAACTCACTCTGTCCGAATACCACAACTCCATTGTTGCAGAGTCACTTGCCTGCGATGCCATCACTTGGCACTTTATTCCTCCTTCAGCTCCACATTTCGGTGGCTTGTGGGAGGCGGGGGTAAAGTCGGTCAAACAGCATCTCCGACGTGTAATTGGTTTAGACGTTCTCAACTTTGAAGAGTTATATACCCTCTTAACCCAAATCGAAGCCCTATTAAATTCTCGCCCCTTATGCCAACCCTCAGATAATGATTTAGACCACTGGTCGGCAGTTTTTCTTATTCGTGTACCACCTTCGCGTACCACCAAATATTTGTTTTTAATTATATTGATTTTATTCAATCAAACATCAAATGTAACATAATTTTTTGGCCAATAAGCCATTCACAAATATGTTGAAGAAAAATGAAGCAAAATTTTGAATGCAGCCTCGTATTCCGATTCTCTCGCGTACCACCTCTGGTACGCGTACCATGCAATGCCGACCACTGATTTAGACCCATTAACTCCATCTCATTTTATTATAGGTGAATCCTACTCAGCGGTTCCAGAGCCATCCATCGACATACCGCAGAATCGACTTTTGTGCTGGCAAGCCATTCAAGCTAAACTTCAAGGATTTTGGAAGCGCTGGAGTATGGAATACATTACTTCACTACAACAACGACCACGATGGTCCCAAACCCAACGAAGCTTTTGTATTAACGACTTATTGGTCATAAAGGACTCAAATTTACCACCAGGCAAATGGGCTATGGGACGAATCACCGCAATTCATCCAGGCAAAGATGGAAACGTACGATTTGTAACTCTGCGAACTGCTAGTGGAAGTTTGCTTCGGCCCATACACAAGTTGGCTCTACTACCTACTAGCTGAAACATTGTTCCAGGGGCGGGGGAATGTTTGAGAATATTATAGAATTTTGTTATATTATTGTTTACATTATAAATCAATCGATTGTTAATAGTTTAATGTTATAAAAATACCCATTGTTATTATTGTTATTAATGTTAAAATATGCCAAACATGTCACATGTACACTTTAGCTTTTTGCATTTTCTCACTAATAGAATACTGTTTGCCAGAACTATTTCAAGTTCAAGATCAAATTCATAATATATAGCTGTAACTCTCTCTCTTAAAATGCTCTCGTTGATAATGCCTTTGCTTTGTGCTTTGTATAACAGTTTGGTAATGTAAAATTGTCTATGATTGTTTCTCGTCCACTTGGATTACAATCGTCAACGAGATAAGTACCTGCCTATTAGATTTAAAATAAACTTTTTTCGACTCGTTGTCTTTCTCTTTAACCTGGGTGCTGGTCCTTCACTTTCTTCGTCGATTAATTAACATAAAATTAAAATTTTCGCTCGGTTAACAAAATTAAATACTTCGATTTCGTCCGTTTCTCAACAGTATGTATGCATCACCTAAATACAAAAAGACAACGTAAATATATCGTCAGAAATAGTATACGGTATAGGTACCAAACAGTGCGTGGTTATTTTCCTTAACGGAAATTACCTTTTTCGACAAATTTCAACGTAGTGAAACTCAACTGATAGGTACATTATGTATTGAACATAAATATCAGTGGCGATTTCTCTCAGTTGGCTAGGTTGGCGGCGCCAAACCAAGATTTTAGAAGAATAAATGCCATGAAATATATTTTATACGAAACGAATAACGAACTTCAGTAATTATGAAGAGTAGTGCATGAAAACTAGAATTACCTATTTTCACATCAATTTTTCTCGCACGCAATACAAAACTCCCATGCAAAAAATATCCCTTGAAATATGGATTGGCTCTAAAATTTGCGCCAACCAATTCCATACAATCTATATCTATACCATAGTGTTGGTGTTTGATTTGTCGTATGCAAAGCCAGGTAAAATAAACGAACGGGTTGGCGCGAAAGTAAGCGCGAACTATGAGAGACGAGCGAGACATCAGGCTGGAAGTGGTGGTTAGGTAAGGTATACTCGTATGCATACATACTTTTTTGTGTTCTTTTTGATTAGGTATTGTTACCAAAGAAACATATATGAGAATTGAATACAAATTTTGCTATAGAGCTTTGGCTCAGTGTATAGCGTGTCGGTTTTCATCCACGGGTCCCAGGTTCGTTTCTCGACAAGGGAAGTTTAATTTTTTTTTTTTTGGTTTTTTTTTTTTTTTTGCTTCTTTTCTAGTTTTCAATCGTGCTGATAGAACAGAAAGTTGTTTCCTTTGGTTTTGTTATTGTTTTTTTTTTGTTTCTTTTCTATTTTTACCCGGCTATGTAGTCCTCGCGGACTATTTCATGGAACCAGAGCAAAAATGTTCCTTAAGACTCCCGGGTGCCTGCAGCGTGTCTAAGGCAGACGCTCTAGTCGTACTCCATGATAATGAAATTAACATTCACAGTCAGACTGCACTTAAGGCGCTAAACTAGTTCACTTTCAAATGGCACTAGTCAGGAGCTGCCGAGTAATGCTAAGGGCATTAGTTATGTATGCTGTATGCATTATATAAACCCTTGTAAGACTATGTTGGGTGCCTGGTCAGTCTGGTGTACTTTGAAGGCAACGAGTTTGCCTATGAGCTGGCAAGGAAAGCTGCCGACTACGGGAAAAACTGAAAAGTACGGCACATGATGAAATGAAACGATGATGTTGAGAGCTTAGCCCTGGTCTCAACTTATCTCAAAATCTTTTACGATTATTTTAATAAATTATTTTTAAAAAAATAACTACAAGGAAATATTAATGTTCCTTATGCACTTCCGTGCAGCGGAGAACTATGTCTTTTTTGTTTTAGCTTCGTAGGTGCGTATGCGTATATGTAGTTGTTACAAAAATGCAGTGCGTACGTGCTTACTTGTGACGTGAGACGGTAAGTTGAGTAGAGATGTCTTAAGCCGATTTTATGTTTCGATAAATTGGCAATTTGTATACACTATTCCATAAAAACATTTTTCTTTAGTACATACATATATTGTACCTAATTAATAAATTTTAAAAATTAACGATTTTTAATTTCTCCAGAGCAAGTAGCCAACCCAAGGCTAAAGACCAGGAATCGCCACTGATAAATATGTATGTATGTATATTTATATATGTATGTGTGTAGAATTCATTTATTTCTTATACATAAATACATACATATGCTACACGCAACCTACAAGACCTCCAATTAAAACAAAGTCCACTTGGAAACTATTTTTGTTATTAATTTTATTACTTTTTCTTCAAAATTTTAACAAAAGTTGCATCAGTTATTTACCAAATTCTCATTCGCATTCATATTATGTAAATATGTACATACATATGTAAGTGCTTCTGGTCCAGTAATATATTAAATTTAAAGACATGCAAGGGCAAACTGAAACATTAAGTTCTGAAATCAAGTGCACAAACCTACACTAACCGAAGATGACTATCACAACTCAATGACCTTCACCAGTGCCTAGATACGAGACAAAAATGATTCAAGGTTATAAACGTGGAGTTAATGAAAATAATTATTGCTTCTAGCTTCAGATCGAAAAGGAGATAAGAAGCCACGGAAATAGATGAATATACTGTAACAAAAACAACAACAAACAACTACATACAGTCATCATTTCGCATTTCACTTTCATTTAGATAACTGAACAACACCAAAACATACACAGATGCACACATACAAATACGATGATATGAATAAGAATACATAATACAAAACCAAAAATTTCAAAATCAATTGAGACCATCTCCGCCCTCTTTTATAAGAAACCAAATTAAACACCCCTAATTGAATTACAATAAAAACCACTTACATGATACTGAAAGACCGTATTCAATATGTTCGTATCCTTGGTGAAGTTTTGTATATTCTGCCCCCACAAATTAGCCGGCGACAGCACCAGACAATTGTATTCGGGAAATATTTGTTCGTTTTGCGCACGCTTTACATTCTCTACGTGTAGGCAGATGTGATCAAGGGTTTTCTTGCTATTCAAAATTAAACATTTAAAGTGAAATAAATATTCTTTAGTGGGCCAATATTTCGTATATCTACTTACCTCTCCTCTGACTCATGGTTTCGCACTACTTCGAGTAGTTTGAATACTTCGTATAGTGGTGCTCGGAAAGCGTCCATCAGCTGCATATCATCTGTCCAGGGGAATACACTTGTGCGTAGGGTTATTTGTTGCACATACAGCATGGGACTGCTCTGTGCCCAGGGAAATGGTGGGTCATATGATATGTTGTTCACATTGAATATGTTCTTTACAAGCGAGTAATTTTTGTCACCTTCGCCAAATAGATTGCTGTATTTTCCTTCAAATGGGAGGACAATTTTTGTTGGTATCGTTCCAGGTAGAGGGATGTTTATCAATGGGTAACTAGAAAAAGATAGAAAATGTTAAAGAAATTTAACAATTGAAAAGTTGTAAGAATATACATACTATGTATGTTTGAGTGGCCATTTTTAGCGATAGCCTGGGAGCACATACAATTATTGTTTTTCCGATAGAAGATACCGAAACTAGCACAACTACATATTATTTATTTATTTATTTATTTTTATTTATTTATTTAACCGAACCGAAGGCGGGTATACTTCATTTAGTAATCTTGATAAAATGAGGACAATTGACAATGGATGTAAAGCATTGTCTGATTTTTATCACTTAGTAGACCTGCTAACACAAGGTATTAAAGCGGATCCAAAATGTAAACGAAAAATCACAACGGCGATCAAAAATGTTGCGCTTATAGTAGCCGCTCATTAGCCAGTTCTTTCGGATGAATTCATGAGGAACCGTAGTCAAAGTCCTCCATGGGGAAAGACATCTACTCCATATAGTTACAATTATGGCGGGATATAAAAAGAATACGACAATGAATGACATATTTAGAATACTTCACATTCAAATGATCGAGTCTATCACCCCTGAAAAAATACTTTACACTAATGGGTCACGTACGGAAGGGTACTGCCATTGTATATGAAACTAATAGTACTATCATCAAGCAAGATTTTTTGTTTGTTACTCGGCAAGCCAGAGGGCGCATCGACTTTTCTCCCAAAAAATTGAAAAAAATATTACGTTCTGAGAGAATTGAGTAAAAATTAAATATTGAGTCGGAATAAAGTAAAACCGGTTATTCTTGCCTAGCATTGCCTTCCGATGTTCACTCAAAAGCAAGGAGAGTTAACTAAAAAGCCCAAAAAAAAAAAAATTGAGATTTGAGTGTTACGAACTTACGAGTATGAGGGATTTATGTCTTTTTTTCTGGTTTGGTAGAAATTGGAATGATACCATGAGTAAAACCAATTATATGTGTGTAGGTGTGTATGTGTACAAACGCTGTATGTGAATAAGCCGAAACAAAAATCATAATCATTGCGCGGTTATATTTTTCATTTTCTGCATCTGGTTAAAACATGAATTTTGTGTTTTAGTTGATCTGTTCTGTGCCAAAAATGCAAAGTAGGTACAGTCGAACCCGAATAATATCACATCGCTTAGAAGCACACATCGCTTTATATCACAAAAAGTTTAAGCCAGATGTCTTTTTTACATAATTCGTATTGGAATTAAACCTCTTTATAGCATATCGTTTAATATCACAGCCCGCATAGAGTCATTCAAAAATGATCCTGAGAAAATAATTTCATAGTAAATTTTTCCGCTTAATATCACACATTATTATGGAAAATGCAGTTGCCACACATATTGGCTTGGAAGTATGTATAATTTTATGTGCTTGCGTAGTCAGAGCTAATGGAGATGGAACACGTAACTACAACTACATCCTCATCTGTTGTACTTATTAGAGTCCGTTTCAAACAGTGTTGCCGTTGCTCCCATTATATAGCTCCGAAAAAGTTAAATCTACTGTTTCCTGTTCCCAGAACACTTTTAGACCATTTTATCCTGTTAGTTTACTTTCTCTTTATTAAAAACAAAATTCGAAATGGAACGCTAATATCACAAAAACAGCAACAAATAATCTACGGTGTAAGCCCAAAGCAATTACATTTCTGGTTGTTGATTGGCACTACAGGTCTACAATGCGTAGACTTGCGTACGCTCCCAAAACTACGAAAATCTAAGAAAAGTTAAAAACACCTGTTTGTTTATGCAAAAATGTCGTAGTTTTTTGTAAAAGAGAGTGTAAGAAATCTCCTCAGGCTGCGAACTTTAGCATAAGAAATTTCTTTTGCCAAATTACATGAAAACTGTCAAATCGCATGCATTTTGCATTTTTTGTTGTTCAACGCGTTCGTTTAATTTTTCGTAATTTTTCCATCTTTGACAGAATTTCACCCCCACTTTTCGATATTTGACAGAAAACACATATTTGGTACAAAAACTACGCGAACGGACCTAGTGACATTGGCATTGACACTTCTTTGAAGTGCTTTTTATTTATTTTACAATTTGAATAAAGTAAAGTTAGCCGTTGCTTATTTCTGTGATTTTAGTTTTTCTTGGCTATGTAAGCTCAACATTAGCACATATGAATTATGTATTTATTGTTTACGTACTTTGTATCTAATCCCATTTCAAGTTGAATTCAGGGAAAAAGACAGTATGAACAGAAATTTTAATGGCCTCTTTTTAAAAATTGGCTCTGTGCAAATCCAGACAATTGTATGGAATGCAAATGGGTTGTTTGCAACGTAACAATAATTTTTTCGACAAACCTGACAAAAGTGGACTATTATACCACATGGCTATGTAAGCTCAACATAAGCATCTCTGAATAAAAATTGTTTAGATTTAGCCTTATTCTAATCAGAAATCAGCAGGATGAACTTGTGTGCCGTCTCATATACCTACTGTTAAAAATTTAGCTATATTTTATTTTCCCGATAAGAGCACAACCCGCTTATAGTCACAAAGTTTGGCTGCCCGGTTGATGTGATTATATCCGGGTTCGACTGTACATTGTTTATTGACTATATTTGAACGAGAATATAATAAAAGTGCTGTTTAGATGTAAGATGGTTGAAAACAATTTTTGGTTTTATGAAGTATAGTTTAGTACACAGTCTAGTTGTTTTATTTTTATTATAATTGTGTTCAAATTAAAGCCGACAAAGTTAATATTTTAATTATGGAGTTTACTCATGCGGTTGAGACGCATGCAGTAAGGTAATGCGATCCCCCCGAAAGTTAAATTTTCAAAGTATAGTTGGTAGGTATATCAGGGCATCTATCAAGCCTGAAATCAGTTGACGCATAACATTGATGTCCTTATTAACCTGTCTTTGAGACAAGGTTTAATTCGATTCAAATATGAAACTAGGGTAAAAGTGTCGTCACAGAGAAGCTCTTTTATTGCAGAACGAATGAAGCTTCGCTAGACGAGTATTGTGATTCTTACAGTGAGGTGTCCAAATTTTGCATATTCGAGCGGAGGACGGACAAGACTGTTAAAGAGGGAAAGAGCCACAAAGCCTAACATGGAATATGATTCACTCATGTGGTTTATACCTATGCTTTGTTTAAATTTCGGGCGAAACTACATAAATACCTACCGAGATCTTTAAAACCATTGCCCTGAACTTTTGTGCCACCTAAAGAAAGAAGAAGAATGTTGATGAACCCAACTTGAGGAACATTTTGAAGATGACGTTGGCTATTCCCGGAACTGAGCAAGGTGGTAGTTGGTAAACAAATGCACCTACATACATACATTATGTAATGTTTGTATGTACATATGTACATACAAACCTCAGGTGTTGACATGGAAAGAAATATTTGTTTTTAATATGTACATAATATGTATTTTATGAGCATGAAATATTGGTACTTTCTGGTTTCTTATATCTAAGAGTTGTACTTAATGTTCATAGTTAAAGTAACATTATGTAAATGACGAATATATTAGGCTTTGATGTAAGCATTGATCGTGGAGTAACTGGTAAGGTTTGTCTGAAATAACCAACTATTTACTGATTTTAAAACTCAACAACGCCTACCTACCCCTACTACAATATATGTATTTGTGAATTAAAATAAAGGTAAAACTTTATTCTAAGGTATCCACTGACTTAACCTTAACCCTCATCCTGTAAAGAAAAAAAATTACATATTCACAGTTTTGGGTGAATTGTACTTAGCACAATTTTATTGCATTATTTGCACTTTTTACAATTTATTTCCGTAAATAAATGTTTTTCACAGATAACTGAATTACATTTGTTACATTTGGTAGCATACATATTATAGAAATCGCACGAGTTTTTTCTGTCTCAAAATGCGTTTGGGCAAAATTTGCCCAAAATACAGGATGATGGTTAAGGTAACCAAATACCGCTGTAAAGTCACAAAAAAAAAGAAATTAAAAAAAATCGTGCATTCCCCCATTCCGTCGATCTAGATGTTATGTTTTATATAAAAAGTAGTCTAATCTCTAATCCAGGAAGTAGACTATCTATTCCCGAAAGTTTCATTCAAGTCAGTTAAACCGTTAAGGTGTTATTGAGCAACAAACATCCAAACTTTCACATTTATATATTAGTAGGATATGGAACACTAAACCCTAAAAAAGTGTACAGTTCGGTGGCACAGCCGAACACTTTATTTGTTTCAAAAAGGACTTTGAAAGCGAATATCGAAGGACTCAAGAATTGAAACCGTAAGGGGTCGAAACATTTTTTGATGCATTTAGGACGACCCATCCAAGACATCCCGCTCGATATATAAGTGCATTTTTTTTCAACTCACTGTTCACTCTATGGGAGGGGGATGCAAACAAAATATTTTTTCATACATATGTACATATGTATGTAAGTAAGAATCTATATTTCTGTTGATGGGTCACTGATTAAACATTTACTTTTTGCAAGTAGGTATACTTTTAACTGACTGAGTTGTAACTTTGCGAAAACCCAACATTGGGACACACATTGATACCAAATTTCACTTCAACAGAGAGTGAGAGTGATGACATATGGACAGACGGATTGAGCGAAACTATAAGTGTTGTTAATTATGATAGTTTATAACTTTTTTTGGCGAAATTATAAAATAAAGAGTATGTTTAACATTTTTTACTATATTTCATGGAAATTCTATCGGAAGAAAGTGAAAATAAATGCATTTTTAAACTTAAGTTGTTATGCAAAATTCGAATTACAAATTATGAATGTCTTAAGTCACATAAGTTTTTCTGTCACATCAATAATATTTAATTATAGTGCCTTAAGTGGACTTAAGATTTTGTGTCAAACTTCAAATTTTAGAATTAATAGACATTAGGCAATACTTTGTAATTTAAATTTATTCGTGATATATTATATTAGTAACAAATATACATCAAAAGAAACTAAAACCGTACAAAATTCATTCAGAGTTGGAAATTAAACATTCTTTTCTTTCATATTTGGTTTCTCCAGCCATAATGAACTCGGAAGCAAATGCTTGTCTCGGGTCATAAGAACCAAGATCCAGTATTTTTTAATAATAAGCTGTTGATTTTTATAACCTATTTTTTCGCTACATTTGTTGCGATTGTTACCTAAGTTGCGTAAAGTTCGTCTTTGTACAATTTTTTAAGCTCTAGATACGAGTATGTAGCTTTGTCAGAGTTTCTTTTTTATTTGCGCATCTTCTTTTATTGCTTTGCGTTGGTGGTGATTTCGTTATTTTGGTCTACATTTTCCAAAAGCACAGATTCACAATCTCCGAAAAATAGATGTTGTAATCGTATAATCTGAAAATCTTCTAATACGATTACAACAACAAAGAAAAATTGGCACTGGAAAAATCGGGGCTTAAGTTAATTAAACTTAAACCAGAAAGATATGGCCAAGTTACAACAGGTCTAAAACAAACGAACTGCTACAACACGCATAGACATCGCTAGAGTAGTGGCAGTCAGTACAATAGGGGACCATGCAGCCAAACTAGCGATCCCTCATAACAGTTTCTACCGTAGCTGCAAAGATGAATATGAAAAAGAGTCACTTATTCACTTTCTGTGCAAATGTCCAGTTCTAACGAGAGTCAGGCAACGCATATTAGGCAAGCTATTCCTCAACGACCTTAAAGAATTGGGGAGCTGATCCTCTTCCTAAACTCCACAGAGTGGATATAAATATCTCAACATTACATCCAAATACACGTGTCACCTGAGGTTGTGGTATCAAAATGGCGCTTCACGCGCTATTTGGGTTTTGTTCCATCGAAAGAAAATATGAACAAATTATGTGAAAGTATATAAATTGAGCACACAATTCTAAATAGTAGTATTAGAGCCCCCGCATATGTATGAAAGTGCGCACACTACAACGATTCGGTATCGGCCGAAAAATTGATGTGCTACACGATTGGTTCAGACTAAGCTATCGATCGACTACTTAATCAGTATTTTGCACTTCCATGCGTGCACACTACCAATTATAAAGTCGGCCTATTTTGTCGATAGCTCACTTTGCTTCGAGTTTTAAATTAGTTTGCTCTGAGTTCGAGATATTTCTAAGTACATACTTAACTATGGAATGGCCCAGTTTTCCATCGCTTCTTGTCGAAATCAAAAAAGATCTGCGCTTAATAAAAAAAACTTGAAAGAGTAGTCTGATGTGAATACTCTTGATTTTTGATCTTGACCCTTCTCCTATGCTGTATAAAAGCAATGATTACATCTCTAGAAATTTTTTTATTAACTGCCATTATCCGACTGTTCTCTGTTTATCGACTATCAATAGCAACTCGTTCGTAAACAGTAGGCCTAGTGTTGTCTAGTGTGCGCACTCACTACCAACCCGACTATTAATCGGCCCAGTGTGCGCACTAACCAGCCCAATCCGACCAAACTATCGGCCGATAGAAAATTTGTAGTTTGCGGGAGCTCACTTCAAAGTTAAAAACTTATTCTTTGAATACAAAACACTTCTGATTTCTTCAGCTCAATAGAACATTATACAAAATATTCCCTCTTAAGTCAATGAATCCAACTGATATGCAGCCAACAAAACTAACTTATGTCGACATAAGCTACGGTTATTTAAAAAATAAAAATTAAAAGAAAATCTTATGTAGACATAAGTGTTTCTGATAAACTTAATATTTCCAATTTGTATTTTTTAAATTTTTACAGAAGAACTTATGTCGACATAAGAGTCAGTAAAATCAAAAAATTTAGCAAAGTATCTTAAGTCAACATAAGTTTTTATAAAAAAACGCAAGGGGAACCAAATAAAATTAGAATTCACATGACTAAATACGACATAAGAGTTTCTGTTGAAACATAAAATTGGAATTGGATGGACTTAAGAAAATTACTTGTCATAAGCTTCTCTGTCGAATGCATTGTATAGTCATTCAAACATAAGTGGTTAAGAATAGTGCGATATTTTTACAAAGGAGAATGCTTTTAAAACGGGGGTGAGCTAGAAATGTAGATGACAACCTGTTAACGGCTATCAATTTAAAAACTGGAAAATCGCTTATGTCGACATAAGCTACTCTGTCATATTGCCACAGATATATTGGGCATTTAGGAATTCAGCTCGATGATTCGGCATCTCTTATACCTACTTACGCGTAAGGTACTTAACAAAGAAAAGTAGTGTGGCTCATGTGTTTAGGTACAGAGGTAAAATAATCATTTCAACCTGCACTGTTTAACAAAGAAAAGTAGTGTAGCTCATGTGTTTAGGTACAGAGGTAAAATAATCATTTCAACCTGCACTGTTTAGGTTGGTAGCATTTAAGTTGCCCCAGAGTACAGACTTTATGGAAATGGTATGGACTTTTCACAAATGTTAAATAAAACCTAAATCGGCATAATAAATATGCTTCAATCCACAAGGGTCACACGACTCAAGTCAAGCGAAATTAGTTTTCTGAATTTGAAATTATAGTATTTTATTTGAACAATTCATGACTTATAATTTAGAAAAAAAAAGGAAATAAATTAAGATTTAAGAAAAAAGCAATTTGACAAACACGTGTAGGTATTATGTTGGATAGTAGGTGTATTACAGCAAAAAAATATGAGGTCCGATCTCGTTGTCGTCTTGAACGAGAGTGCCTCTACTTTCTTCTATTATACGGTTGTTTCTGATGGACAATAGTGTGGTGAATATGTTGATTGGATAAGTGATTTTATCCATCCCCAACAGGGTGATCCCACAATCGGCCATCCTGGGAAATGTCTCGGCCTCGAGAACTTATAGCCATCATCTTAGAACGTCTGTGAATATAATTAACATCTGAACTTCTTGGAACCATCTTCGTACATCTGAGAAAATCATCTTTTGGAAGCATCTTAAGAATCCTTGTTGAACTACTGTTTGTTAGTCGTCTTAGCATATTGGTAAATCGTCTTTGCAGGTTGATTATTTGTTATAGCAGGTGGGTTGATTGTCGTAGCAGGTTGTTTAATCTTAGCATGTGGGTGGATCGTCATGACAGGTTTGATTGTTGTCATCATTAAATGGAGAAATAACTTCACAGTCGTCTTCACTCTCAAAATATGAGTCCTCTGTTGTTTTCCATGGTTTCATAAAGTCTGCACTTGTTGTAGTCTTTCGTGGGCCCTCTTGAATGCCAACTTTACGAACCTCATACCTCTCGTTGGGACATACTTTTGTGACTCTATAGGGACCTAAAAATTTACGAAAAAGTTTTAAATTAGGGCCAAATTGTGTATGTTTAATAGCAACTAGGTCATCAAGTGAATATAAATGAGCAGCTTTACGATTTTTATTGAAAGTGCGTGAATTTTCTTTTTGAACAAGCTCAATGTTTTGACGAGCTTCTATCCTAAACTGTTCTCTTTCGCAATCTAAAGCCTGCCTGAACTCTTCATTGACTGCTTCAGCTAAAACTACATCATTTTTGAGCTTCATCCTTATACCAGTTAAAATTTCAAATGGTCCTCTTTATACTTCGCTGAAAGGACGAGTTTAGTAACATTTAAAGTTTAGAACTAAAGCGAAACCATTTTGTATGAACGCCGTACCGCGATCTGACACAATTCTTACAGGGTTTCCAAAAATCGTTTTCTGTTGCTCCAATTTAGTGATTACTTCGGCTGTGGTTGTAGATCTGCAACAAATTTCGAAAAGGCGTCAATAATACAAAGAATGTAGCAATATCGTTTTTGAGTTGGGGAGAGAGGTCCGAGATGATCAATGTGGTAGGTATCAAGTGGGAACTCGTTTTTTGGTATAGGATGTAAATATTCTTCTTGTTTTCCCGTCTTTTTATCTCCCAAAATACACTTGACGCAGTTCCTTCGTACCATCTTAGTTTAATTCCTCATTTTGGGAATGTAATAATCATTGATTAAAATATCCTCTATTTTTTTTGTTGCCAAATGGCCTTGGTCGTGGACGAATCACTTCATTTGCCATATTGTTTGGGATACAAAGCTGTTTGTTTCCCTTTTCATCACACTTGTATAGGATTCGATTTTCAAGGAATTAGTTTTCGTAGGGACCATGGCTTAACATCGTTTTTATAATTTTCAACTGGTCATCAGTGGACTGGGCGTGTTCAACTCTTAATAGGAACTCACTTGAAATGGTCATTGAGATAGGGTTTCGGCTGAGTCCATCAACGTGCTTCATACGGCTTCCTGCGCGATGCTCTAGTCTATAGTGTATACCCGTAGTCTTGCAGCAACAGGGCCCATCCTGCAATCCTCGTAAGTACATCTCTTTTTTCCATTGTGGCTTTAAAAGCCGCAAAATCTGTAATAATTTTAAATTGAATTCCTAGTAGGTAGACTCGGAGCTTCTTTAACTCTTTTTGCTATAGTAATATACTGGGTGGAAACATGAGTCGTCAGATTTTTGCAGAAGCACTGCTCCGAATCCCCATTTTGAGGCGTCCGTTCTAAGAACTGGTTCCGTTGAGATGCATCTCTTAAGTTCTTCAAAAGCTATTTGTTGAGGAAGTCCGAACTGGAATGGTTCATCCGTCCTTAATAATTGGGTTAAAGGTCGCGCTAGTATTGAGTAGTCTTTTATAAATTTTCAAAAATAGCCTGTGAGACCCAAAAAACTCTGTACCTTTTTGATGGATGAAGGTTCCGGAAATCTCTTAATAGCTAAAGTTTTGTGTTCCGATGGCTTAACAGTCCCTTTCGAAACTATAAAACCTAGATAACATAAAAATTGACACTTTTGCCACTTGATCCTTAAGCCATAACTTTCAGCTAACGTAAGCACCTCTTTAAACACTCCTCGAAATTCTTTCCTTTCACCACTACATCATCCACAAAAACAAGCATGTAACCTTTTCTAATCAGCGGCAGAAAAATTTTGTAGATAAATTTCATAAAAACAGTTGGGGAAGTAGAAAGGCCGAAAGGAGCTCGCAAAAATTCCCACTGTCCAGACGGCGTTACAAATGAAAGGTATTTGCTGCTTTCTTCTGATACCCGCACGTGGAAGAACCCATTCTCTAAGTCTAGAGTGCAAAATACTTCCGCTTCACTGAGGGCATCTATCTGATCTTTAACTAAGAGAAGAGGAAAGTGATCTTTCACAATCTCTTTATTGAGGCGTCTAAAATCTATGCAAAGTCGCCTTGTCCCATCTTTTTTATTGACTAAAACAACTGGGCTAGCATATTCTGAAGAACTAGGCCTGATAATTCCATCGGTAAGCCACTTTGCTGCTTGTCCATCTACAATTCTTTTTTTCAACGGTGAAAGTCTTCTGGCGGGTTGCGAAATAGGAATGTCTGACTTCAAAATCAAAGTCATTTCGACGGGTGACGAGTTTCGTCGGCAACCAGCCGTTCGATTTCGTACTTATAATATTTGTTTCTTGTTGTTGCTTCTTAGGACAATTTGTATATTTATGCCCAAACTCATTACAGGAAAAGCATTTTGGCCTTTTGTCACCACACTGTCTACTCTGATGCAGTGTTGCCAGCCACTTTAAGTGAAATTCCCCATCACAGGCCTTAAAATTCCCCTTTTCCCCCTTTCTTTGTGGTGGCATTCCCCATGGATTCCCCACAAGAAATTTTCACAAAGCAATAGGTCAGTTCGCATCCTTTTTGCACCAAATATTAAAAAATGTATGTGATTTGAAAGATTTGACAGTTTTCATATATCTACCCAAAGAAATTCCTTGTGCCAAAGTTTGCCGCGCTCTGTTTTACAAAAACTACAAAATTTTTTCGTAATTTTTTTTCATAGTTTTTGGGAGCGTTTAAACATAATAAAAAACAGACTGGTGCAAATTTAATCAGAGCAGTGCAAAATCTGTCAATTGAAAAATAAATAAAAATTCCCGATTAATATGAAAAAGAACGAGAGAGTTGTAGTGATGGTTAATTATGTACATTGGTATATTAAGTAATCAAAAAAAAAAAAGAAATGTTCCTGAGTTACGTTTACGCATTGCTATTAATATTTTATTCTATTTTGTTATTGTTTTATTACTCAATTAAAAGTTATTGACAAACTATTTTCATTTTCCCCACATTTTGTTCTAGAATGGAGTAGATTCCCCTTTTCCCCTTTCATCAAAATTTGGACTGAAACCCCCCACGAAAAGGGGAATCCCCCACGAACTGGCAACACTGCTCTGATGCCCTTGTTGCCCACAATTAAAGCAACGAACATTGGGCTTACTAACAGCAATTTTGCCACCTTCCGCCACATGCCTCGAATCTTTAGTCCCGCGACTTGAAGAGAAACTCTCTTTGTACTTACAATACATCGACAACTTTTCTTTAAATTCTTTCATATTAACTGCGCCGTACAGCATCATTTTATTTTGAGGGGAATCTCCTATACCATCAATAACATACTCAATTACCGAAGCGTCATCTACTCTTCCTCTGGACCCAATTTCTCTCATGGCTAACAGATATTCATGAATCGTTTCGTCCCGTTTCTGCACTCTATGTGACAGCCGCTTATGTACATGTGCGGTGCAGACTTTTGAGGAAAATTCTTCGCTAAGGAAATCTTTCATTTCCTTCCATTTGGAAATGCCTGGTTCTGACCTTATTGCCATCTTAGCGGGACCTCTCAACAACCTTTTACCAAACAAAACCATCTCAATATCCGACCACTTCATATTTTCTGCTGCCTTTTCTACATCTTGTACCCAACTTTCAACATCGTAATCGTCATTCCCACTGTATTCCGGTACCACAGCTGCAACATCATCGAAAGTAATATTTGAGCGTCCTCTAACCTTCAACAATTCTTATTCCAAACTAGATTTTAGAATCGACACTTCCAACCTCATTGCCAACTCATTCTCCTTTTCCCTAATCAGACCCTCTCTCCTACTCAAATCCAACTCTTCCTTCAGGTCTTATGGAAATCGGTGTCCCGTTTGATCTCGTCTTCTGTTTTCCACCAGCAACCCCAACTAACAGCTTCAGCAAGATTGGATAAGTGATTTTATCCATCCCCAACAGGGTGGTCCCTCAAAATTTTAATCTGCTTAGTGGAAGAGAAGAATTTCTCCATGGTTTTTATTACATAGGTAACTTAAATACCAATTCTGTTTGGTAACACGCCAGTTTTCGAAAGTTCTATGTAAACTACACAGAATAATGACAGTTTCATGGCTCTCAATTTTTTTCACTCTCATTTGGCTCTCAGCTTGCGATGTATTTTCTGCAAGGCCTATTCCTCGGGGTGGGCTGAGCCAACTCTGTCGAACCAGTCATCTGACAGTTCAGCTCTTTTTGACCCTTTTCAGATTTTTTGGAGACTTTTTGAGACTTTTTCGTACAAAAAACATATTTCCAACCAAAATTCCATTTAGTTGCTCATCGTCATCAGTCTTCATAACAAAACGAATCAATTCATCACTAATTTCAAAATGTTACACAAAATCTCACCAATTTATTTTTTCAAATGTGTTCCTTTTGTACAGATTTAGTTTAATTTAATTTTTTGTTTGATGTGTAAACATCTTAGCTCTTGGAATGGGCCTCACGAGTTTCTCACCGTTACGCGTAACCAAACTTAGTATTAGCATTGTATATGGAACTAATAGTAATATCATCAGACAGTATTTTTTAACTGGCTGTCTTCTCACCAGGTGGCGCCTTTTTTGCTAAAAACCAAACGAAATTATCTCTCAGAGAGAGAGGAAAAGAATAATGAAAACATAAAGAACACAGGAAAATAGAGAATGTGAGAAATCGTGTTTCGTGTTCGTCTGAAGGTACATATGCATGTATGTGTCATTAATTCTTTGCTGCTATATGGACAGCTGTGATATATATATACGATTTTCTTATTTCATTCATATGTTGTGGTAGGTCGGTAGTTTTTTTTGGAAATCTACTCTACATTTACATTTCGCTTTGAGCATGAGGAACTTGCAAAGTTGCAACATTCATTTGAATTTATCGCATTTCGCTATGGGCATAAGGGATTTGCAACGTTGCAATATTTCGGATGTGGAAGAGTAGGTGCAGGTGTAGATAAAAAGTCATTTGTTTTCATTCGGTCATTATTTACGCTTTGTAGGTACCTAAGTAAGTTTCGATTAAAATACATACATTTAAGTACATTTTGTCTTTTGAATGCACCTACCTACTGCACTTATTTTACATCAAAATATTCTTTATATACTTACATATGTACGGACCTATATATGTACATATTTCTTTCCAATTTACCCGGTGGGGTAAAATACTAGATGCGTTTTTTAATTGGGTTTCCCCTGTAGGCCTGCTCCTCCCACTTCCCACTGCACCAAAAATAAATAAAATAAAATAATTTTATATTTATGTATGTATTACATATATTGGTGGTCACAAGCAAAAAACAGCCCAAGTCGACGTATGTACATATGTCAAAATTTAAAAAAAAAATTTAAATATGCATATGGAAAAAGAGCATAAGTAAAGATTTTCTATACATATGTTGACACATTGAATGTATGGTTCTCCAACGGTTAAAGAAACTTTCTCAAGCTTAACCCAGTCGCGAATGACATGCAATCTAGAACTAATTCTAGAAGTCCTTCTGGGGAGTCGCAACTACTCTTCTCAACTCAATTACAGCAGATGTAAAACAGGCATTACATTTACCATAGCATGTCATAGGATGGAAGCCATCGCTTCCACTCTGCAATAGGTACCCAGAAGTTGTTTCAGAAGTAAGTATGTACTTCTTACACATTACCGACCCAGAAACATAGCGTTTCCGCACTAAAAATCTTAAATGAAATGATTGCCATTGGTAAACAAACAAACGCAATTCTAAACGCGGCAAGCAGGAGACAGTTATTAACAATGCTGTTGCGGTAAATTTTACTGCAACAAAATACATCCTCTGCTTTCTCTCCTCCCCCGCTAATTTTTGTACTTCTCAGTGCCTCTTCAATATTCTGGGAAAGTGGAGGGCAGCCGTGGTCCCATCAGCCATAGGTCCACTGGCCTAGCATATTGAACTGGCACCAAAACAGGTTTCTCCGAGAAGAGACAGAAGGTCTCAACAATAAAGACTGATTGTCTAAGAGGAGACGGACGGTCTCGGAAGGGACAGGCGGTCCTTCACAACACAACATTAAGCGAGCAGAATCAAACAACACTTGGCGATCATAAACCAACGCAAAGACAGTAAGACGACCAAATACTTAGGAGACGGATGAGTCTCGAATATCAGAAAAACAAACCAAAACTTGCACTGCGACGTACAAACATACACTACCACCATCACAATAACTCATACTAAATAACAATAAACATAAGTAAACATAAATGAGACGGAGGGGTCTCCACCACCAACAAAAATTCATCACCAAAAACGAGACGAGTAGACAACAAGTAAACGAAACCACTAGACAACGGGACGGATGGCCCCCAACGATCAACAATGGCCGAGGGCCCAACCTAATTTAAACTATTTTGTATAAAATGGCACGCTAGGTGTAGGTCCCCCCACCCCCAAATCTGCACGAAAGTCCACCGGAGTAGTTCGCGTGGTAATTTAAAATTAAAAGTACTGATTCCTTTTTTTTCCTCGGGGGTAGTGAACTTCTTCTGCGATCGGTCCAAAAAGTAAATTAAAAGTAAGTCAGTAAAATCAAAGTAATTGGGAGAAAGCCCTTGCTTTTCCTTTTTTGTTGAGCGCTTTTTTTTTACTCCGAAAAGTCAGCGAAATAAAATCGCTGAACTCAATCATAGAATACGCAGGCACTGGAAGTGTCCCAATGTGCTGCGAATTCCAGTATGGATGCAATGCGTGAGAGAGCACAGTGGGGAACGAAAAACGGTGGCGTATTCTAGCCAAAGAGCAGAATACCGCTTGATAAGCCGCAAATGGATCCCACTGTGGCTGAATGCGTGAATGTGTGAGTGCAAGTGGGTGGGATTCTTTGTGTTCGAGGTGGACAAAGGAACCCACTGGAATGTCCACGACACTTCTTGGTTGACCGATCTGGTGTAGAGAAAAAAAAAAAAAGAGAGCGCTCAAAAACAACAAAAGGAAAAGAAGTTAGAAAAAGAAAAATAAAAGATAAACGCTTATAAAAAAAAGGGCAAGGAGTAGAGAAATTTTTAAGGAAAGAAAAACAGGAGAGGTGAAGTCAAGGAACCGATCGCAGGAGAGGACATTTACCTAGGAGGTGGAGAGCCAAAAGGGAATCAGGATACAACAAAAAAAAAAAAGATAAGTAGTAGTGTGAAAATAGTATAATGAATTCGTTACGATTTGTTTGTGAAAAAAGACTCCGGTAGACTTTGGTACGCGAAAATCCCGTTGAGTTGCGGGACACGCGACCACTTAACTAGACATTAATAGTTCGGGACCGTACAATAGCGGGCCATTTTCAACGGCGATTTTTTTTTCTTTTGTTCGTTGTCACGGGTTGGTTTTTTTCATCCACCCCGCCCGGTGGATTTTTTCCAGCCCCATCCTAATTTTAACCTTACTCGATCCTAATTTAATTTTCTATTTCTTTCTAAATAAATCGACCATTGGTTTATAACGTGGTACAAAAA
Organism: Brachyopa scutellaris; assembly: GCA_949775065.1. Lineage (NCBI taxonomy): Eukaryota > Metazoa > Arthropoda > Insecta > Diptera > Syrphidae > Brachyopa > Brachyopa scutellaris. The sequence continues at coordinate 122,137,521 of OX459112.1, forward strand.
AAATAACTCAATTTCTACTTTGTTTCATTATTATTGCACTTTCAGAACTCATCGTTCGGTTGTTTATTTCTCTTCAAAAGGTTTCCCAATATCCCTTTTATTCAAAAATTGGGTGGCGCCCATTTACCTCGTAATCGGTTGTTAAAATTTTTGCCCCAGTGTACCCGTCGTCGAACCCACCCCAGCTGAGCGGCCGGCGCAACAGCTTCCAGTCAGCTGTGGTTGCACTTTCTCCTCCACTCAGCCAATTGACATTTCGCGAATTTGTTCTGCTGTAGGCGGACGCAGCTCGGTTTTCTTTTTGTTTGTTTTGTTTGAATCAATAATTCGCGGCGGAAAAAGTGCAACAATTGACGCCCAACGTGTGGGGCTCGTCTCTGTAATTATTGATTAACAATTCGGTGAATTTCTGTGTTCTGTACCCCTAGTTTTGGTGTTCATTTGTTCATACTGTGTCTGGAATCAGGGAAGTGTTGCTTTTATATTTGTTTCTTTTTACTTTTGAATTGTTTTTCTCTTTTAGTGACGATTGTGGGTGAAATAAGGAGTTCAGTTGGAACAATAAGAATTTCTGGAGCCGATATTTTCCCAATTCATTGCAGTATTTCTGGATTAACAAGTAGGTGTTTGTATTTCATTCTGCTGTTTTTGTTCGTGTAATCAAGCACGTCATTTATATTTTTTTGATCAATACATTTCCGCATATTATATACATCTTTTGCTTAAAACATATTTTTGTGTTCTACATATTTACATATAAATTTAGATATTTATATACATATACATATTTCAAGTGCGATACAGTATTTTTCTTTTTCCTTTGGTGCGGTATAATTTTAACGGGGTTGTTTTGATTTTTTTTTCTTGTGCTGTGATTCCGATTGACAGTTCAGGGGTAGTAAACCTTTTTCGTTGGGTCGGTGTTATACTGCGGTTTGAAACCTTTTTGGGTCGGTGGATTTTTTTTGTATGTATATGCAAGGGTTTTGCTACGTGGCTTTTTTTCAATACATGCAGTAGTTTTTATATTATTTTTTGATATAAACATACACACTATATATTATTTTATATATAGTTTTGCACGAGCTTATTTCTTATTTTTGTGGTCTTCTTTAGTAAATAAATTACGTTTCCGTGATTTTTTTTTGTCAATCCGCTCTTAGTTCATTTGGCCAAGTTAAATTTTTTCGTTTTTTTATTCATAGGGTTTAAAGTATAACTAAATTACGGATTTAGCATAATTTGTTTTATTGTTGTTTAGTTTTATTTCAATTTAGCTTAGTCGTTTTAGTGAGTTGATAGTGAAAGACTTTTTCTTTTTAACAGATTAATAGGCTATCACACGACGAGTTAGCGTATGAGATGGAAGCTCGAGGGCTTCAGGTCGCCACCGTCGAGGTGATGAGGAAATCGTTGAGGGCGACGCGAGTGCTTGAACGGAGGGGGTCGATTGTTTTAAACCAAAGCTACCCGTTTTCATTTGCGCAGGATCGCGACGCCGTCAACATGAAAATAATAGAGATAGGCCCTCTTCTTAAGGATCCACCAAGTGACCCGAAGTCGTCGGAGTACTTGAAGATCCTTTCCAAGATTGAGTGGGCGATGGGTAGGATAGATAGGGCACCAGCTTTAGAGAAGGAGGACATAGCGGAAAAGATGAGGATTCGAAATCATTTGATTTTACTTCTAGGAACATTAACAGATACGGAAGAACAGGGACAGGAGGAAGAAATCTTAGAAGACTTGCTACAGGACAAGGCAAGTACTTCAGAGCAGGCGCCACCAAGGATGAAGGAGAGGGGTTCAACCGAACCTACCGTCGGAGTGCGAGCAGAAGCTCCTCCGACTTATGAAAGATGCACAGAACGCATTGAAAAATGGGACGTGAAGTTTACTGGTGAACGATGTGGTTCATCAGTAAACTCGTTCTTTGAACGTGTAGAGGAGCTTCGCGAGGCGAGGGGCGTTTCGGAAACCCATCTTTATAGGTCAGCCGTCGATCTTTTTACTGGGAAGGCACTCATTTGGTATAGGGCGATTAGGGAAAACGTAGGGACTTGGCAGGAATTGGTTAGGGAGTTAAAGTTGGAGTTTTTACCACCCAACTATGATGATTTGCTCATGGACGAGATTAGGAGACGTACGCAGGGAAGGGAAGAGACCATCGGGGTCTACGTTGCGACGATGCGCAACATGTTTCGAAGGTTGTCAGAACCTTTACTGGAGAGGCGGAAGTTAGCTATCCTCCAAAAGAATCTGGCACCTTTTTACCAGACGCAACTGGGTTTGGCTGACCCTAAGTCGGTCAACGATCTTGTTGCGTTAGGACGAAGATTGGAGACGGTCCGAGCGAATGTGGACACATTTGCTCCCCCTCCTAGCAATAGAGGTCGGCACCTGCTCGAGCCTGACCTAGCGTACGTCACAGTAGAGGAACCCGGAGTTGCCGTCATGTAGAGGGACGGGCAACCTGATAGGAGTGTTCGGTGTTTTAACTGTGGGGAAGGTGGTCATTTCGCTAGTAGTTGTTCTGCTCCTAGGCGTTGTTTTGGTTGTGGTACGGTAGGGGTTAGTCGTAGGAATTGTAGGCGTTGTTCGGGAAACGCGCAACGGACTCTTGGGCCAGCAGGACAAGAGGGCCGTCGCAATTAGTTAGGTCGCCTGCTGGCGACCAGTTGGCTAAGACAGTTCGGTTAGGTTTCACTTTGGAGGCAAACGGTGAGGATAGACGTCCATATTTAGGGATTAGTGTTTATGGGATTAAGTTGTTAGGGTTATTAGATTCTGGCGCTTCACGCACGGGTGGAAGGTTTTAAAAGAGTTAAGGTTAGCTTTAGGAAAAAGTAATATAAAGTCAGTAGCGTTAGCAGATGGTGCTGGAATAGGAGTTCTGGGGGTTGTGTCTCTACCAATCGTAGTTAAGGACAAGTCGGTGTTTTTAGAGTGTCTAGTCATCCCAACGTTACCACATGTCATGATCCTGGGTGCAGATTTTTGGGCACTTACGGGAATCGTCCCGGATCTACGATCAGGCATGTGGAGATTTTCGAACCAAGAAGTAGTGGCGTCGATTACCGCAATTGCGGATAAATCTGAGTTGGATGACAAAGACACTAGAGCTTTAGAAACCTTAGTTGAAGGCATTTTTAAATCGATGCCAGAGGGCTTAGGTGTTACACGATTGGTAGAACATAAGATTAGGGCGTCCGCAGAACCTATAAAGCAGAGGTATTATCCGGTGTCGCCGGCAATGCAGGAACATATTGATAAGGAGCTTAAGGAGATGCTAGAAGCGGGGGTAATAGAAAAGTCGAGTAGCCCGTGGGCGTCTCCGATAGTCCTTATTAAAAAGAAAGATGGTTCGTATAGGTTCTGCGTTGACCAGGGCCGGTTTTAACAGTTTTGGCGCCTGGCGCAGGAAAAAAAATAAGCGCCCCAAAAGCAACTTAAAAAATGTTTGATATTTTCCACATCTCCCGAAGAGAGAGAGTAATTGACGCGTTGACTTCAACATAAAATTCAATCCTAAATCTTTCTTGATGGTCTAAAATTACCTCATTCCTATCCCCATAGGAAAACTGAACTACTTTTTTTCGGGACCGTTAAGTTGAAATTACTGGAAAAGGAACTTTAATTTCATTTGCTTTAAGTCTCGCCTTATCTAAAAATTCAAAAAAACTTGTCATTAGTTCTTAGTTCGACTAAAAACTTTTTCAATGAGCACAAAATTTCAACTGCAAGCTTAAGGCAAATACTGCTTTCTGTCTTATATTGTGTACTAAATAAAAACACAACAAATAAATTTAAATTCGCTTAGCTTACTACCAAGAGATTGTAGCATATTTTAGACTATTTAGACAAGAGCCTATAAACATCTCCCAAGTATAGTTTTAGTGGTTTTATTGCATCTATTCTGCTTAAGGCTGCGGTTATATAGCAAGCGTGTAATACAAGCGCTTGCTCGCGCTTTTTTTTTTTTTTTTCATAACCGCAGGTTGCATTTTTTTATGTAGTCTTGTTTTGTTATCAATTAAATATTAAATGCACAACATATAAGAAGGAAATGATTTTTTATTGGTTGAAAACACGACTATGCAAAAGGGATCCAAAAAAAAAGCAAATGTGCTATCTTTCTGCCGCGATCTGTACATACATAATGTAACAATAAATTTTACTACGTATGAACTGAGTTTGACTCTCTTTCTCTTCAGTCAAATCGAACGTTTTTATATATCGAACAAGGTTGCGAAACCAAATTTGAAGTTCGCATCGTTTTAGGTAGGCGCATTGCCTTGGCGCAAAATTTGAATCCTGCTCCACAACTTCCGACATGTTTGATGATTTGTATGGATTTTGGTAGGCGCAAATGGAGCGGTATGATAAGACTGCTCCACAGCATGTTGGCAGTGAAAATTTGGTTTTTGGCAATGGGCTGATGCTGAAAGGGTCGACTGGAACTGGATATTTAAAATTTAATATGAAACAACAGAGCCTACTATGGTTGCAGCAGAGACAAATGTTTGTCTCTGGTTGTAGCTGGGTACAGATAAAAATTCTGCTAACTAGTCTCTTTCTCTTATACAAATTAGCAGCTATGGAGAGATAGAGAATAAAATGTTGTGGGAACGGGAAGGGATAGAAAAAAAAACTATGTGCATATTTATATGGAAATTTGGTGATTTTAATGTGTGTGTATTTTTTTAAGTACAGTAATTGAAATGTGTGTATTGTTATTTGAGAAGTACGGTGAGAAATATTTGTTTGTGAAGAATATAAATACATATTAGCAAACGAGTAGATCTGTTTTTTGGATAGTAATTTTTTTAGTTTTTACGCCTCTTGCTTTCTAGCGCCTGGCGCGGCTGCGCCACTCGCTCATATGTAAGGTCCGGCCCTGGCGTTGACTATAGGAAATTGAATAAGGTTACAGCTAGGGATGCATACCCATTACCCTACATTTCATCCACTTTGGATAAGCTACGAGACGCAAAGTATCTTTCGTCTTTGGATATCAAGTCGGCCTATTGGCAGGTTCCGATGGAAAAGGAATCTCGCTCGCTCACAGCTTTCACGGTTCCGAATAGAGGCCTTTTCCAGTTTAAGAGAATGCCCTTTGGCTTACACAATGCTCCGGCTACGTGGCAAAGATTTATCGACAGCGTCTTAGGTGCCGATCTCGAGCCACATGTCTTTGTGTACTTAGACGATATCATCATCGTCACAAACTCTTTCTCGAAACACCTGGAGATACTGGAAGAGGTTTTTAAACGATTGTGTGAGGCAGGGTTAAAAGTTAGTCGGGAAAAATGTAGCTTTTGTAGGCCGTCGTTGAAATTTCTAGGGTATGTTGTAGATCGTAACGGGTTGCATGTAGATCCAGAGAAAGTAGAAAGTATGGTTAGGATTCCAGCACCGAAAAATGTTAAAGAAGTTAGGAGTTTTGTAGGGACAATTTCGTGGTATAGACGTTTTGTACCAAATTTTGCAACGTTAGTTAGGCCTTTAACAGATCTGTTAAAGAAGAGTAGGAAATTTATTTGGTCAGAGGAATGTGAGGAGAGTTTTAGGAAAGCGAAAGAGTGTCTGGTTACGGCACCAACTCTGACATGTCCGGATTTCCAACAACCGTTTGTGGTTCAGACAGACGCGTCGGACTATGGAATTGGGGCCGTACTTTCGCAGAAGTTAGAGGGTGGGGAAAATGTAGTGTGCTACCTAAGTAGGTCTTTAAATAGGTGTGAGAGGAATTACTCAACCACGGAGAAAGAGTGTTTGGCTGTCATATGGGCAGTAGAAAAGTTGCGGCCGTACATTGAAGGTGTTCATTTTACGGTCGTAACGGATCATTATTCTTTGATGTTGTTGAGTAATATTAAGGATCCGCAGGGTAGATTAGCTCGTTGGGCCGTGAGGATGCAACAATTTGATTTCGAGATCATCCATCGCAAGGGTAAAGAACATGTAGTTCCAGACATGTTATCACGAGGAGTTCCGGTAGTGGCCGAGATCTCAGGTGTGGATTTAGACCCGTGGGTGGTAAAAATGATCTCAGAAGTCGAGTCAAAACCATTAGACTATCCGGCGTGGAGAGTAGAAAATGGTCGACTTTTTAAATTCGTAAAATCGAATCATGTTGTAGTCCTCGAAAACAACGATGAATGGAAGTTAGTCGTAGGTAAAGCAGATAGAGCAGGGGTTTTACAGGAGTGTCATGATAACCCATTAGCAGGGCACATGGGAGTTTTTTGCTAGAGTAGGATCAAAATACTATTGGCCAAAGATGAGGGCCGATATAACTAGGTATGTTAGGAATTGTAAAGTTTGCCAACAAGTGAAGCCAGTGAACGAGAAGCCAGCTGGTCTGATGACGGAGAGGGTAGGAAATTCTAGGCCTTGGGAAATGGTTTGTGTAGACCTTGTTGGTCCACTCCCGAAGTCCACCAAGGGGTTCGTGTATATTCTGACGGTCGTTGATTAGTTTACCAAATTTCCATTACTTTTCTCTTTGAGGTCGGCTACTGCTAAAACTGTTTGTAAGGAACTAGAGGATAATGTTTTTCTTCTGTTCAAGGTTCCTAAATTTGTAGTATGTGACAACGGGCCACAATTTAAGAGTAAGGAGTTGAAAACTCTGTGCGAGGGTTACGGTTCTACGCTGCGATACACGGCGCATTACCATCCGCAAGCGAATCCGGCAGAACGTATCAACCAAATTATTAAGACTACGTTGAGGGCCTATGTTTCGGAAAACCATCGTGGTTGGGATTCACAGCTGGCGAAAGTAGCATGTGCCATACGCACAGCCCAACACGAGGTATTAGGAGTTTCGCCTTATTACGCGAATTTCGGCAGGGAGATGGTTGCTCACGCAAGCAGTCGGTTGACGTTGAGTGAGCAATCATCTGATAGGGACCAGGATTTTGTAGGAGTAGGAGAACAGTTTAGGAAACTCAGAGAGGAAATAGCTAGGAAACTAGAAGCGGCAACCAGGAAGTCCGCGAAAGCCTACAACCTCCGACGGAGAGATGTTCAATATCTCCCGAACGAGTTGGTATGGCGCCGAAATTTCGTGTTGTCAGATGCCGCTAATTTCTATGCAGCTAAACTGGCTCCTAAGTTTGTTGGTCCCTTTCGCATTCGAAAACGAGTGTCCCCTTGGATGTATGTTCTCGAAGATGAGAATGGTAAAGAGCGCGGTACGTGGCACGCGAAGGACCTTAAGTCGCATAACGACGAGAACTAAGTCTATAAGTCCCAGTAGAGTAACATTTTTTTTCTTCTTTTTTCACTTTTACAAATAGACTGGCAGGTTGGCCTTGATGGAAAGTCTCTCCCCTTGGTGTGTCGTAACCCTAGCAGAGCCTTGGAAATGGCTTACGGTTTTTTCATAACCGCAAGTTCATTTCCCTTCGAGGTAAGGGTGGGGTTTGTTGCGGTAAATTTTACTGCAACAAAATACATCCTCTGCTTTCTCTCCTCCCCCGCTAATTTTTGTACTTCTCAGTGCCTCTTCAATATTCTGGGAAAGTGGAGGGCAGCCGTGGTCCCATCAGCCATAGGTCCACTGGCCTAGCATATTGAACTGGCACCAAAACAGGTTTCTCCGAGAAGAGACAGAAGGTCTCAACAATAAAGACTGATTGTCTAAGAGGAGACGGACGGTCTCGGAAGGGACAGGCGGTCCTTCACAACACAACATTAAGCGAGCAGAATCAAACAACACTTGGCGATCATAAACCAACGCAAAGACAGTAAGACGACCAAATACTTAGGAGACGGACGAGTCTCGAATATCAGAAAAACAAACCAAAACTTGCACTGCGACGTACAAACATACACTACCACCATCACAATAACTCATACTAAACAACAATAAACATAAGTAAACATAAATGAGACGGAGGGGTCTCCACCACCAACAAAAATACATCACCAAAAACGAGACGAGTAGACAACAAGTAAACGAAACCACTAGACAACGGAACGGATGGCCCCCAACGATCAACAATGGCCGGGGGCCCAACCTAATTTAAACTATTTTGTATAAAATGGCACGCTAGGTGTAGGTCCCCCCACCCCCAAATCTGCACGAAAGTCCACCGGAGTAGTTCGCGTGGTAATTTAAAATTAAAAGTACTGATTCCTTTTTTTTCCTCGGGGGTTGTGAACTTCTTCTGCGATCGGTCCAAAAAGTAAATTAAAAGTAAGTCAGTAAAATCAAAGTAATTGGGAGAAAGCCCTTGCTTTTCCTTTTTTGTTGAGCGCTTTTTTTTTACTCCGAAAAGTCAGCGAAATAAAATCGCTGAACTCAATCATAGAATTCGCAGGCACTGGAAATGTCCCAATGTGCTGCGAATTCCAGTATGGATGCAATGCGTGAGAGAGCACAGTGGGGAACGAAAAACGGTGGCGTATTCTAGCCAAAGAGCAGAATACCGCTTGATAAGCCGCAAATGGATCCCACTGTGGCTGAATGCGTGAATGTGTGAGTGCAAGTGGGTGGGATTCTTTGTGTTCGAGGTGGACAAAGGAACCCACTGGAATGGCCACGACACTTCTTGGTTGACCGATCTGGTGTAGAGAAAAAAAAAAAAAAAAAGAGAGCGCTCAAAAACAACAAAAGGAAAAGAAGTTAGAAAAAGAAAAATAAAAGAAAAACGCTTGGAAAAAAAAGGGCAAGGAGTAGAGAAATTTTTAAGGAAAGAAAAACAGGAGAGGTGAAGTCAAGGAACCGATCGCAGGAGAGGACATTTACCTAGGAGGTGGAGAGCCAAAAGGGAATCAGGATACAACAAAAAAAAAAAAGATAAGTAGTAGTGTGAAAATAGTATAATGAATTCGTTACGATTTGTTTGTGAAAAAAGACTCCGGTAGACTTTGGTACGCGAAAATCCCGGTGAGTTGCGGGACACGCGACCACTTAACTAGACATTAATAGTTCGGGACCGTACAATAGCGGGCCATTTTCAACGGCGATTTTTTTTTCTTTTGTTCGTTGTCACGGGTTGGTTTTTTTCATCCACCCCGCCCGGTGGATTTTTTCCAGCCCCATCCTAATTTTAACCTTACTCGATCCTAATTTAATTTTCTATTTCTTTCTAAATAAATCGACCATTGGTTTATAACGTGATACAAAAAAAATAACTCAATTTCTACTTTGTTTCATTATTATTGCACTTTCAGAACTCATCGTTCGGTTGTTTATTTCTCTTCAAAAGGTTTCCCTTTTCCCGGTTTTCTTTTTGTTTGTTTTGTTTGAATCAATAATTCGCGGCGGAAAAAGTGCAACAATGCAGTGAGATCATTTTACAGAAAAGTATACCTACTTGTTGACTCCTTCCTTGTCGCAATACCCCGCATTCGTACGGTAATGCCCTATTCTTTTCTTAATCAAAGATCAATTCCATCCTGCATTACTCTTCACTAGTTTGGTAATGCCTTTCATTTTATTAGCTTTAGGTTCGATGAAGTATTACATATTGCATTAAGGAAGGAATTGTATTATAATTGAAACATTTCATTGCTCGCAATGCGGGCTAATTATATGTTCAGTACTTATGTACTTCTAGAAGTAGTTCCAGTGGTTGTCCCTGACTGGGAAATAGGTAGTTGTATACAAATTAGTGTTGAAACGAATAGTATATTCGAATATTCGGCCACATTAAAAAGCCCTGAAAAAGTACTAACACAGTTAGGGTGAATATGGTTTGAATAAACGGCGTAAACGATAAAACCATTCAACTCAAACTTCATTATTTTTGGGACTTAACACGATTCTCATCGCTCCATTTGGTTCGCGTAGTGAAAATGGGCCGAATAGACGGAATACCGAATAGTAACCGAATATTCGTTTCTACACTTATAAAAATCTATTCTTCCCATCTTTGACACAGAACTCAAAAACTTTAATATACCATTCTGACGGATATACCATATACCTATATAATGTAGTTTTTTTTTTGTAAACGCAAGTCGAACCTTTCTTGTTCGTTTCTCCTTCACACAGAGTAATAGCGTAGCAACGTCAACGTTCTCTGTATTATGTTAACACACCAAATTTCACGAGTATGGTACATTACATACTCTACTCACGCCTTTTTTATATAATTTAATGCGTTCGTTTTTTTTTTTCTTGGAAAAATAATAATAATGGATATTGAGGTCTAACGTCGTTACCATTAGGTACATTAGGTCTGTTCCTTTACCTAAAAATTGATATGAATTTGTACGAAATTGTGCGAATTCTAGACCAAACGCGTTCCTTTACACAAAATAGTAGTAAAAGAGAGAGTAAAAATATCCGCTGACTAAAAAATCTTACGAATTCTTACTTAACAATTTTCTGCCGGTAAAAATTGAACTACGTATCTGTCAAACTCAGCTGTTTCATTTGTTTTGAACTTTTTACATTTTTTTATTTTAATGCAAAAAGTAAAATAATGGAAAGAAAAGGAACATAGACGAAAGTTGAATGTTCTGAATGTTGAAATTTGCATTTCGCAATATACAGAGGATTCCGCTTATTATGGGACACTTCGGTCCAGACCGATTTTGTCACAATTAAACAGCTGTCCCAATAATGCGATGTGACAATCAAGTAAAAAAACAATCTGTTCTGTTCTGCTCTTGACCGGTGTCCCAATAAAGCGGAATCTACTGAAATATATTTACGTTTACTTCACATATGTTTATGAAATTTCGTTTGTTGCAACTTTTGTGATTAAAAGCGTTCCTTTACTTTTTCGTAAGTTTGTCTCTGTCTGAGAGAATTTTACCCCCACTCCATGAAATTTAATAGTTTACTATTTTTGGAGCAGAAAGTAAAGGAACAGACCAATTATTGGTTTTTGTTGCGACGAGAAGACAGCCGATAATTTTCTGTTTTCTATCATTAACAACAACCACTCAAATTCCTCTCCAAGTGAGAATAAGAATAAAATAACCAAAGAAGAATGGAAGTAAAAATCTCGGTTTCCATAGAAACGAAAACTCACACTCACTATATACCTATAAATATGTGTAGTATTGCTTTTTTCTGTGTCTCAGTCGCAGAGTAAAAAGAAACAAATTATGATTTTTGAATCTGCGGCAGTGAGGTATGAGGATAGCTTTATTTCAGAGTGAGATGAGAAATTAATATGTATGCACAGTGTAAAAAGTGGCTTGCGTAAATATATGTATGTACCTAGGTTTACAAATTTGTGGCAAGAAGTAAAAACATCAAAAGTTGTTTTTTACAATTTTACAGGAGAGCAGTTTGTATGGCCAAGTATTTATCAAGGTCATTTGATACGTATCATTTGACGTCGAAGGTATTTCGATGCTATTTCCGTTGTCATCATTAGTAAGGTTCCAAGTAACTACTTCGTCATATCACTCCCAGAACTATGTATGGATGCTTTGCCCAGGTTCGTCGGTTCTCTTACGATTAGGCTGCAAGGGAGAAGAACTTGTGGTTTCATCGCTGCTGGTGTCATTTTCTGAAACTAAAGCTTCAAGCAGGAGGTACTTCCGGACTCTTTATTTTTACAGTTGATTGGTGAAGAAGTTCGTTTTAATCCTGGGATCTAAGAAAGTCGCTCTTCATGTTCGTGGCGGACTTGTTAACTCTGAATGATGTTCGAGTGAAAATGAATTTTTCGTGGAAGAACGCGAACCAAATGGAGAGATAAGAATCGTGTTAAGTCCCAAAAATAATGAAGTTTGAGTTGAATGGTTGTATCGTTCGTGCCGTGCAATATGCAATATGCAATACTTCATCGAACCTAAAGCTAATAAAATTAAAGGCATTACCAAACTAGTGAAGAGTAATGCAGGATGGAATTGATCTTTGCTTAAGAAAGGAATAGGGCATTACTGAACGAATGCAGGGTATTGCGACAAGGAACGAGTCAACAAGTAGGTATACTTTTCTGTAAAATTATCTCACTCCTGCTTGCCGCGTTTAGAATTGCGTTTGTTTGTTTACCAATGGCAATCATTTCATTTAAGATTTTAAGTGCCGAAATGCTATGTTTCTGGCTCGGTAATGTCTAAGAAGTACAACTTCTGTGTACCTATTGCAGAGTCGAAGCGATGGCATCCATCCTATGACATGCAATGATAAATGTAATGCCTGTTTTACATCTGCCGTAATAGAGTTGAGAAGAGTAGTTGCGACTCCTCAGAAGGACTTCTAGAATTAGTTCTAGATTGCATGTCATTCGCGACTGGGTTAAGCTTGAGAAAGTTCCCTTAACCGTTGGAGAACCATACATTCATTGTGTCAAAAGATGTATAGAAAATCTTTACTTATGCTGTTTTTCGATATACATTTTTGCATTTTTTAAATTTTGACATACATACATATGTAAGTCGACTTGGGCTGTTTTTTGCTTGTGACCACAAATATAATATGTACATAAATATACAATTCTTTTATCTTATTTATTTTTTATGCAGTAGAAAGTGCGAGGAACAGGCCTACAGGGGAACACCGATATAAGAAACGCATCTAGTATTTTACCCCACTGGGTGATGTGGAAAAAATATGTGCTTATATAGGTACATATCTAAGTACATATGTAAGGAATCTTTTGATGTAAAATAAGTGCAGTAGGTAGGTGCATTCAAAAGACCTACAAAGCGTAAATATTGACTGAATGAAAACAAACGACTTTTTTATCTACACCTGCACCTTCTCATCCACATCCGAAATATTGCAACGTTGCAAATCCCTTATGCCCATAGCGAAATGCGATAAATTCAAATGTTGCAACGTTGCAAGTTCCTCATGCTCATAGCGAAATGTAAATGTAAAGTAGATTTAAAAAAAAAAACTAATGAGACTGACCTACCCCAACATTAGAATGAAATAAGAAAATCGTATTGTATATCACAGCTGTCCATATAGAATCAATGAATGAATGACACATACATACATTATGTACCTTACACAAACACGAACACGATTTCTCACATTCTCTATTTTCCTGTGTTCTTTATGTTTTCATTATTCTTCAACTCTTTCTCTGAGAGATAATTTCGTTTGGTTTTTAGCAAAGAAAGCGCCACCTGGTGAGAAGACAGCCAGTTAAAAAATACTGCTTGATGATATTACTATTAGTTCCATATACAATGGTGCTATATAAGATTTACCGTAAGTGTTTGTGTTTTACAGTGGCATTTTAATTAGCACACCCAAGCATTCAAGTAAGTTTTTCCTGAAAAAATCCAATTCTCTGATCAGAGCTAATTTTTTTTCGAATCTCCCTTTGTTGTTCATTGCTTTTTTAAGATTTGAGAATAAATATGGAAAAAAAAGAGTTCAATGAAGGCAGAAAGAAATCAGATTCCGAATTTGCACCAAAAAGAGCAGAAAATATCCGAAATTGCAAGATTAATCGGCTTTTCATCAAAAAAAAAAAGCACAGAATGCACTTAAGCTTACCACTAACGTGGAATTTTTGCAAATCAGAAACAATCCAGGTCAAAAAAGACGTAAACACATAAGAATAGTCCGAAAGTCAGACATACCCTTAGGCACCCCTTCGCCTCTTCAATAGAAATAAGAGCTCAAATGCACCAAAATTGCTGTGTGAATATATCAGCTAGGACTGTTAGAGCTCGGCTTTTGCAAAATAATCTTCCAGGATGCCAGAGTCTAAAAAAACCGAAGGTTTCATAGTCTAATCGAAGACAACGGTTGGATTTCGGAAAATGCCATAACTTCAAGTCAGTTTCTCTGGAATTCTGTCATCTGGAGTGATGAATCCAAATTTAATCTGTATGGAACCGATGGCAGACCCTATGTACGACATCCTCACAACAAGGATTTGGACCCAAAGAACACTACGAAGTCGGTTAAGTATGGAGGTGGCAGCGTGATATTATGGTGCTGCTCTACCGCGAAAACTGTTGGCCCAATAGTCCAAGATAAACGAAAAATGGATGGGCTTATGTACCAGAGCATATTGGCCAACAATTTGGTACATTTCTATGATGATTTTCCACTTGCAACACATCGGCAAATTATGTTTCAGCAAGACAATGCCCCATGCCATACGTGCCGCAAGGTTAAGGAGTGGTTTGATATACACGATATTACCGTTCTGACTTGGCCCCACAAAGCCCGGATATCAATCCAATAGAAAATTTATTGGTCATCGTCAAACGACGTGTAATGGCATTAAAACCAACAACGACAAACGCGTTATGGACCACTTTTCGGGAAGAATGATAAAAAATTCCTCCTGAAGTCTGTACTTACGTAATGGCGTCATTAAGTAGGAGATATGCTGCCGTTATTGTTCAGAAAGGATACCCAACCAAATATTAAGTTAATCTGAATAGTCAAAATCACATTTAAATTACTTTTAAGTTGTTCTCACTATTTTTCAGACTCTTTAAGTATCATTTTAGAGAGCAGTTGCCTCACATAATAATACGACTATAAAAGCATTGATCTTGAGCATTGTTTTTTTTTTCTCGAAATTATAGTTACATTTTCTATTTTTGTTCAAATGAATGTGTTCAAATAAAACTAAATATTTGTATTTGGAATGCGCTAATGAACTTTTTTAATGCATTTTGTCGCCAGAAAGATAAATTTCAATGGGTGTGCTAATTAGCTTGCCACCCCTGTATATGTATATTATATATTTTCTGTTATGCTTGGTTTGACAGTTGACTGTTTGAACACTTCAGTCACTTCGTCACTGACTTTTGACGCTCTTTAGCAATAAATCTTGGATTGCATTGTTCAAAATCCCAAACTTAGCTGAGCCCTTCTCTAACACAAGATACCAGTTACTCACTACTAAAGTCCTATAGTTTATAAATACATATGCCATTTTAAAACTATAGGTCTGTTCCTTTACTTGAAAATTGTTACTGATTCTTACTGATTCTTACTGAATTTAGACACACCGCGTTCCTTTACACGAAAAAGTAGTAAAAGAGAGAGGCAACGAGAGAGTAAAAATTTCCCCTCACTAAAAATTCTTACTATTTCTTACTGGACAAATTTCTTCCGGTAGAAATTGAACTATCTGTCAAAGTCAGCTGTTTCACTTGTTTGAATTATTTGCATTTTTTTCTTTGAATACAAAAAGTAAAAAAATTGAGAGAAAAGGAACATAGATGAAACTTGAACGTTCTGAATGTTGAAATTTGCATTTCGCAATATATTGCATACGGTATTGGTCCTGGGAAATCATCAGGGGTGGACTTTTCTGTAAAATCCAAAATCATACAACAACACTCTGTTTACTTTTGCTTCACATGTGTTTTTGACATTTCGTTTGTTGCTACTTTTGTAGTAAACGCGTTCCTTTACTTTTGCGTAATTTTGCCTTACTCTGAGAGAATTTTACCCCCACTCCTTGAAATTCAATAATTTACTATTTTTGGAGCAGAAAGTAAAGGAACAGACCTATTAGGTCTGTTTGGTAACATGCTAGTTTTCGAAAGTTCTACGTAAACTACATAGAATCTGACAGTTTCATGGCTCTCAATTTTTTTTACTCTCATTTGGGTCTCTCTTTGCGATGAATAATCTGCAAGACCAATTCCTTGGGGTGGGCCGAGCCAACTCTGTCAAACCAGCCATCTGACAGTTTGTGAAATGTCATAATCTACATTGTTAGTGGAAAACAAAAACAATTTGATACGTTTGACCAAGTTTCATTATTTATTTATTTATTTCATCATCAAATGAGAACATCTACTGTTCTCGCTAGATTACCTATTACAATATATATATACATACTTAAATACTTAAAAACTACCACCAAAACCTAAAGCCAAAATAAGTCTACTCCTAAACGACTCCCTACTTAAATGGAAATCTAGTAAACTACTATAATTATTAGACTCTCTAAGGCATCTAGTAATAGGTTCATTACAACCATAATTAACTCTATGAAATGGAACATAAAAAAGAAGACGGTTTCTAAGCACTCTAGATGGAGCATAGAATCCAATTAATGATAATAATGAGGGGCAATCGATATGATTGTTTATTAAGTCACGAACAAACATAATTGAAAAAAATTGTCTACGCTTGAACAGTGGTAGGATACCAAATAATTTACATCGAGTCTCGTACGAAGGCATTTCAATGTTCCAACGTAATCTACGCACGGCAACCCTAGAAAAGCGTTTTTGGATCTTCTCAATTCTACTGGAATGGACTTCATAAAAAGGATTCCATATGATACTACAGTATTCGAGATTGGATCTAACAAATGCAAAGAAAAGACACTTAAGCGTGTGCGGATCATTGAAGTCTTTAGAGTTTCGCAAAATAAACCCCAGCATTGAATTACCTTTAGCAACCAAAAACTCGATATGCCTACAGAAACTCAGTTTTTTGTCAAATATGACTCCCAGGTCTTTTTTGGAGGAGATAATAGACAATGGGATATTATCTATCGCGTACGTAAATAACACCGGGGACAGGTTACGACAAAAAGAAAGACTTTGACATTTAGAGAGTGTTGTTTGAAAAGCGTTTGTTTACTTTTGTGCAAGTTTTCTGTCTTTGAGAGGATTCTTCTATTTGACAGATCTCAATTCCGTGTGCCAAAAAAGATACCAAACACACCTATTATTTTTTACTGGAGAAATTTCTTCCGGTAGAAATTGAACTAACTGTCAAAGTCAGCTGTTTCACTTGTTTGAAGTATTTGCATTTTTTTATTTTAATTCAAAAAGTAAAAAAATGGAGAGAAAAGGAACATAGATGAAAGTTGAACGTTCTGAATGTTGAAATTTGCATTTCGCAATATATTGCATACTGTATTGGTTCTGGGAAATCGTCAGGGGTGGACTTTTCTGTAAAATCGAAAATCATACAACAACACTCTGTTTACTTTTGCTTCACATATTTTTTTGACATTTCGTTTGTTGCTACTTGTGATTTTTTAGTGAGGGGAAATTTTTACTCTCTCGTTGCCTCTTTATTTTACTATACTTTTCGTGTAAGGGAACGCGGTTTGTCTATATTCAGTAAGAATCAGTAACAATTTTCAAGTAAAGGAACAGACCTTATGTTTCCATTGCGACAAAATGCATTTTCTATTTAACATAATTCATACAATTGCAATTTGTTTTAATTATTCACGGGTATTCGTATAGAATTTTATAACGAATGCATTTTCCTTATAAGCGTCTACCTTCATAGCAGTACCTGCATACCTATATTTTTCAATATTTGCCTTAAGATAAAGTTATTTACTTTTTGCAATAAAATAGTACCAAAGTGCTAGTTTAGCACTTAGTGACGATAGTCGTAGGCATGCAAAAGCAAAACAAATAGAGAAAAAAATTACATCATTATTTTATGGAACATACTTATGCGTAGGTACACTTACCAGGAAAACAGTATGGCAACAATTGCTATACTTGAGGCACATGTTGGATAGCTGGACAGGAAGAGACCGTGCTTATAGTAGCACTGAGATACCGAATCGGGCAAACCGGAGCGTTTTTTCTTCTTCGTATTTCTCCCGCCACTGGCACCGCTGCTGCCAACGCTAAAATTCCTACTACTTGTTGACCCCTCCGATGTCATGTTGATTTTTGATTATATTCTTCTTAGTCTCCTTAATCAGAATATGTATGTTTTGTTTTTTCGTTTTTTTGTTATTTATTAGTTTTTCATTCACATGCACTCATTTGAATAATTAAAGTATTTTTTTCTGGATATACGTAAATGTATATCCAATTTAAGAGAATTTTTATTATATTTTTTGAGCTTACGCATACACAATTTTATTTCGGGTTGCTGCGGCAGCAGCAACACTAGCATTATTAGAAAAGATACTATCCAAATACATATAATTAAATGTATATAGCGAGTTATGTTTAATAGCTAAATAAGATATGTAATCACTGATTCTTGGTGTTAGCCGGATCACCAGTACCTATTTAGTTGTGCAAAATCACGTAAATTGTTAAAAATTGCATTGTAATCAAACATAACCTTGCCGGAGTTGGACGCATCGATTTAGATCTTTTTTTTGTATAATTCTATCCGTTATCAACCGCGGAAATATGCTTTTTTACGTTGTTATTGGAAATTAATTATTCCTATTTCTATAATGAATATTGGTCATTACACACGTTAGGTGTAGAAATCGGCAGAAATAAAAATAGAATCAAATCCACATAGAACAAAACCGCACTCGCGAAAAACTGCAAAAGAAACAAGCAAGCAGGCAGAATCAGCTCCGTTTGATTAACTGAATATGTGAGAACTGTCAAAACTGCGGAAAAAGAAAAGAAAAGCAAAAGGAAGGGGAAAGGGAAGTTCTTGTGTGTTCTGTGGTCAGCGCTGCCGAAGGTCATACTATAGTATCATTTTGATACTATTTCAGAGCTGGTGATACTGTGATACCCAAAGCTTAGTGATACTCTAAATCAAAAACAAAAATAAAATGTGTTTTTTTTGCACAATCCTACTTCAATAAATAAATTGCACATCCCCAATCCCGAACTGCACAAGTACATTTTGATCACTTTATTGCCTTGGTGTATTGGCTTCTTACACTCTACGCTAGCGGCACTTTGCTTCCTTACCAATATGGGAAGAAGCTATAAATCATCTCAATCAAAACGACAAAGCACATGGGTTTGGTTGCATCGCTGAGAGAGAGAAACAGACAATTATTTGAAGGATAGACATTTTTATTCCAGAAATTCATATCTATGTAAGTATGTCTATTTGATCAAAAATAATTGATAAAAACCATAAATGAAACCAATTTCACGAGAGCAAATCGGTCTCACAAATTCTTTCAATGACAGTGCGCTTCCTAAAGCCATACATTTTAAAAAAAATATTGCAAAAATATAAATTAGTTTGAAAATCGCATTAATTGCCAACTGTGGTCAGAAAAATAGGTAAAAAATCATATTTTTTTTTACCAGCTGCAGATTTTCCCAACCATTATAAAATTTGTTGGCTTTTCAGCAGACTTTTCTTTTTTTTTTTTTTGTTTGTTTACAATTTATAAGAAAAAAATTAATAAAACGGTATGTTTACTACGCAATTTTTGTAGAAAAGCGACCTGAAAGTCAAATATGTTCATGGGCAAGATAAATGAAACTGACTTCAAAATAAAATATCTGCAAAGCCAAAAAAGGTATCAATTTTATTTAAATGCAGTTAAAAAGGGTGTTTTTCTTTTAATTGAAGCCCTTAATAAAGTTTCTGTCGTAAGTATAAGCGGAGATATTTCTGTTAGCATTAAGGTACAAGGTACACCAAAGTAAGTCTTTTCTTAAATTCTCGATAAACGATGTTCACATTGGAGATAGACCCTTGCTGTAGAACGATTCTTTTCTTAGATGATACACAAAAATAATTTCCCAAAGTTTTGACATTTAACTTGGAAATACCTTGTATTTATATATTTTTAAAAAGACGAAAATGTGTGTATTATTTTATGATACCCTTCGGTTGAAAATGATACCCAAACATTTCAAATTCTGATACTCTTGAAAACTGGTAAACGACAGCACTGTCTGTAGTTCGGGAAATTTGTCATTACATGTGAATATAAATTTCCCTTATCCATTATCATTGAGGTTGCCAACAGTTCGGACAAATATTTTCTTCTAATTATATTTTTTTTATTTTGTTTGATGAGATAGTAACGAGATGTAATCATTTACGCCACATTTATTCGTTATATACTGATGAGTCATTCTGGTTGCTAGTTTTATTATGTACCGGCTGCCATTCGTATTGAGGAATGGAAAAGTGGATTTACGCCCTCTGCAGGAACAAAAAAAGCAGACGTAGAGCGATACAACAATCAGGTTTCCGGCCAAAGAATTTATGAATTTTCATAGAGGAACCAGTTAATTAATTTATAAAGATACAATAGATATACCATGAAGTGAATTTCATTCCTGAATATTAGGCGTGCTTTTTTCAAATCTATTTAGGCTAAGCATGTTTCCGCAACATGTTTTCAATGTAAAATAGGCGTGTTTTTTTTCAAACCTATATAGGCTAAACATGTTTCCGCAACATGTTTTCAATGTAAAATACAACAAAACCTTAGCCTGGATAATTATCCAGTCTTATTTTTGTATGGAAAGCTTTTTTGAAATCTATATAGATTTGAAAAAAACGCGATTGGTTCTGTTTGACTTTTTGTATACATAAATATGTTTATCTTGGATGCACTGAATTTGGTTGTTGTTTTAACAGTAGTATTTCGTTTGAAAATACTTAAGGGGTTAGGCCACTCTAGAGGCCGAAAAAATAGGCTTTTTTCGGATTTTTTTTTCAGAAACATTACAAAATAAATCGAGATTCCAATAGAGAGTATTTATTTCACATTTCAGTCACTGTATACAAAATTTTTTTTGAAGCGATTAAGTCCAAAATGGTGGCTGTGCAGCGTTTTTCCGAAGACGTCTCCGTTTTTTTAGTGTCCACGGCCGGACAAACAGCTCCTGTCATTTTCGAATAATAATAAGCCAATTTCTTTCTTTTGATTTTATATATCGTAATATCTGCTAGAGAAGTACGTAGGTTTTTTTTCGATGTATCAATTTTTGGCCAAATGGCGCTCTTCGAAAGTGGGAAGCCTAAAAAATCATCAGATAATTGTTAATAACAAATGAACTATGCAATATAAAAAATAATCCTACGTAGACAATGTATTTTGCAAGATATATTCAATATTTGAAGTTAATCGGTTACAAATTGTCTGAGTTATGTTTCCGGCAAACTTAAAAAATGCAGTTTTGAGATACATGCGTTTAAAGTTTTGAGTACCTAGAAGAAAATTTGGAAATTTTGCAATAGTCAACTCTTACATTGCCCGAGAAAACTCGGCCGACACTCGAATGTCATAGAAAGGGAGGTGATCAGTACAGGGGGTAGCTCGTCTCGGCTGGGTAGCGCAACCGAGATGATTTTTGCGTGTTCTCTTTTATCTTGTTTCATATTTTCATTCACTTTACTCTTTCAGTATTTTGATACCATATGGTAATGTTATGTTCGTGTGTGGACAGAACATACAAGAAAAGATAAGATTTAAAAAGAACACAAGAACAATTTATATTTATTAAGTTAAAGAAACAGAAGTTAAAACAAGTTAAAATGTAGCACAAGTAATTTGGTGTCTTGAGTTGATCACTACTGAAGGATGAGTCCGTGTCGTCAGGTTAGCCAACGCAAACACAGGGGTGGCATTGGCGTGGACATCTAGTTGTCGAATGATGTAGGTATTTAATTTCATTACTCCAACACCTCCCTTACTTAAGAGAGATCATAGTTCTTCATCCAGGCAGGTGCATGTACAGCTCGTCCTGATGAAGTCACTTGTACTGGTTCAGGAGTATATGAAATGAAAATTGTTGGCTATGTCAATTGAATAGACGTGTCTTTGAATTGCTCCTGACATTTAAGCCTTTTTAACCGGTTACTTGATAGTAAAGTATTAGAAAAAATTGTTTCAAATCATTGTTTTGGGTTTCTTTTTATTCGGCTGTAATTTTGTGTTTTAATTTCTTGAGTGTTAAAACAAACGAATAAAATAAAAATATATTTTCCACCTCACGGCAAAACACCTCAACTCAATATGACAACACGGCAGCAAGCACTACAAAAAGAGAAAGCAGCCTCTAATCTGGAAAAATCACCCGCATTTAATAAAAAGATACAGGATATTAATTCTAATAAACTATCTGATACGCATAGGGAATGGCAAGCTAATTCGATGGCGAAATTTACTTTCATTACTTTCTGAGTTTGAGCAAAAAATAAAAAAAGAACTAAATCAGGCAATATCAGAATTGAACTTAAGAGTACAGCAGTGTGAAAATCAAATCTCAGTCATCACAGAAGAAAACAAAAGTTTGATGGCCAAAGTAGAAGACCTGCAGCGCAGAGAGCGTCTCTCTGATGTTATTGTTCGTGGTGTCCCCTTTAATGCGAATGAGAATGCCGTTGACTTAGCAAAGAGAATCGCCAAAACACTTAATGTTCAACTTTCGCCCAACATCGATGCATTTCGTCTGTCAACCAAGTCCAACGATCGTCCTCTCCTAATTCGTCTCTCTTCACATGTGGAACAGAATGCACTATTGTCAGCTTTTCGCGCCAAAAAAGGGCTAACAAAAGCACAGCTGGAACACAACTCCCATGCGCACACATCCAATATTGAAACTAGCAGTGCTCGAGTCTATTTAAATGAGAGTTTAACTCCGGCGAATAGTTCTCTTTTACGACATGCACTCCGACTGCGAAAGGAAGGATTACTGTTCTCTGTGAGAACGAGGAATGGGAACGTTTTCGTTAAAAAGAGCAAAGATGACACAGAGATTAAAAGTATGTCAACGACTAATCTCTCGTAATGCTGCGTCCGTCTTCCAATTTTCTTCATCTGAATGCTGCGTCCGTCCACCAAACCAACTCTCTTCATCTTTAACTATACTTCACTGATCACTTTCACCAACGTCATCTGGAGCAACTCTTCAATGCATAATTATTTACTCACGTATTTATATTATTTATACTTACTTACTCACTCTTAAAATTATGAATTTCTCTTATTTTAATTTTTATAATTCTTTCTTTTCTTTTCCCTTTTCCTCTACCTTTCACAATTTATATATTTCCACGTTCAAATGTATGTATGTCTATAATCAAATTTCTTTTAATGTTTTGTTGCATATATTTGTTTTACTTTATGTGCACGGGCACGATGGCTCGTAATGTGTCAACGCCTGGCGATATGGATAGAGAATCGGTACAATCACTAATCAGAATATTATCCAATGCCCAAGATGGGTTCAAAATATGTCATCTTAATGCCCGAAGTTTAAATGTATCGAAGTTGGACTATCTGAACCATGTCTTTAATGATTCGGGTGTGGATATAATATGCGTCTCTGAAACCTGGTTTAAGCCTGATATAGCAGATAGTTTATATAACATCTCAGGATATAATTTATTACGCAATGATAGGATTACAGACACAACTGGGGGTGGTGTTGCTGTCTATTGTAACGCATCGCTTTGTACCAAAGTAATTGCAAGATCAGTAGGGGGTGGCATAGAATACCTTGTTGTGGAAGTAAGTGACAGAAATTTAAAATGCGTTGTAGGGACTGCTTACAACCCCAATCGAAGCTATTCTCCAGAGCCTTTTTTTTCTGTTGTTCAAAATATTTCTGCTTGCTATGAACACATTATCTTAGCCGGTGATTTTAATGCCGACCTCCTTAAAACTGATTCGCGAACCCTTCAACTTTTAGACTGTGTTGCTGCGTCTGGACTGGCTGTGTTAAATTCGTATGCAACTCGTTTTGCCCCAAATGCATCTCCAAGCCTTCTTGATCTGTTCATTGTAGCTGACTGTGCGAATGTAGTACTGCAAGATCAGCTGTCATTGGAAGGTGTATCGGATCATGATCTGATTTTTTGCACATACAACCTTGATTTTCTGCGTACAACTATCCCTTTGTGATTTCAATTTAGAGACGTTTCTTCTATGAATTATGCTGCTCTGCAATGGGATGCAGGTCTTTTGCCATGGTACCATGTTTATAACCTTCATATTGCCAGTCAAAAAGTAGACCACCTTCAATGTTTATTATTCGCCCTCTTTGATAAACATGTTCCTATAAAGAATATTGTTGTGCGTAACATAAACTGCCCGTGGTTTACCTCTGATGCCCTAAGGGCCATTAAAGTACGTAGAAAGCTGTACTGCAAGTGGAAAGCCAATCCAACAAGCCAAAATTGGGAGCTTTACTGCCGGTCTCGGAATCATTCCACTGCTACTATTCGAAGAACTAAGAAGAGCTATTTTCTGTCCAAACTGAGCACACAACTATGCACAAAAAAACTGTGGAGCAACCTGCGTTCTATTGGTGTAGGAAAGAAAAATACGTCTTGTAGTATGCCTGATGTAAATGATTTAAATAAGTCATTCCTGACACCTGGTGGAGCCGATGCACCATTCATACCGAACCCACGGGTAGCATCTGTACCTTCAGCTGATTTTAACTTTGAGGTAGTTACGGAAATTGAAGTGATGGGAATAATTAATTCGATAAGGTCCAATGCCGTAGGTGAGGATGGTCTTCCTATTCGATTCATTAAAACTGTACTCCCCCACTTCTTAAGTTATTTTACTCACGTAATAAATTTCTGTATTTATTCTTCCACCTTTCATGATAGCTGGAAAATAGCAAAAGTGATACCTGTGCCGAAAAAACAAAACCCCTCATCTACAACTGACTTTCGACCGATAAGTATTCTCCCGTGCCTTTCAAAAGTTTTGGAAAAAATTCTTGCTAAACCGATATCGAGCCACCTTAGTCGTCATTCAATGTTGTCCCCTTTTCAATCTGGTTTTCGGCCACGCCATAGTTGTTCAACCGCCATTGTAAAGTTCATTGATGACATAAGGATCCAATTTGATTTGGACAATATTACATTGCTCTGTTTGCTTGATTTTTCCAAAGCTTTTGATAGCGTCAGTCACAGAATGCTATGTGCCAAACTGCGTACATATTTTGGATTTAGTGAAGGATCGGTAAAACTTGTCAAAACTATTTATCAGATAGGAAACAAAAGGTCACAGTTGGTCACAATTCCTCTCAGCTACTAAACATTTTGGCTGGTGTTCCACAGGGATCAATTTTGGGCCCGATCCTATTTTGCATATTTATAAATAATCTTACCAACGTTTGTAAAAACGTATCTCTACACCTGTATGCAGATGATGTGCAAGTATACTTGTCCAGGCCAGTTGGATTGATTGAAGATCTGGTTTATAGGCTCAATGAAGACCTAAGAAATATATATGACTGGTCAGTAACCAATTGTCTTATGCTCAATCCAGCTAAGTCTCAAGCAATCATTATTTCAAAAAAACATTACACCGTCGATTTTTTACCGCCAGTATTTATATCAGATATGCCACTCAAGTTTGTGGATAAAGTTAATAACTTAGGATTCCGCATAAACGGTTCTCTTTCCGCTACTGACCACATTAACTTTACGATTGGACGTATCTATGCTGCACTCCGAAAATTATGGCTGTCAGCGGCCTTTACTCCCGTTGAAACAAAGTTAAGGCTAGTTAACACCCTTCTTGTGCCAATAATTGATTATGCTACAGTTGTTTATTGTAAGCTTAACTCGCAGTCTGAGCATAAGTTGCGTGTTGCATTTAATGACATGGTCAGATACGTTTATGGTCTCCGCAGATTTGATCACATATCAAATTACCATCGACTTATTCTTGGGTGTAGTCTTAAAGAATTTTTAAATGTGAGATGTTGTATTTTTATGCACCAGATAGTCCAGAACCGATTACCACCATATTTATTTCAAAAGATACAATTTGCGCAATCATCTAGGACATGTAATCTTATTACTCCTGCCTCTAAATATTTAAATACCTCGCGTCTGCTTTTTGTCCACGTCGCCAGACTTTGGAATTCACTTCCCACGCATGTGAAACAAATATCTGGAACAAAACCATTCAAGACAGAAATTTTGAAATATTTCAATCAGCCTTAATACTCGTAAATATATAATGATCTACATATATACATTTTCCTTGTCCCTCTCTTTTATTTCCCTATCCACAATTTTCCTTTTAATTAATATAATAATTAACAAATTGCAATACAAACATATGTACATATCCCCCTTTTTCTGCCTATTAGTTATAAGTTAGTTATAATTATAATTGCAAATAACCAATGTCAATATTTAACTTTATAATGTACTATAAAAGACTTGAATCTTACTTGTACTTCCGAATAGTAATAATAAATTGAATTGAATTGAATTGAACGGTAAGTCTGTAGGAATGTTTCTAGGTTCTGTTGACTTGTTCCTTCCTGCTTCAACTTTTTTAATGTGCGCTTTAGTGTATCCACTAAACGTTCTGCTTGGCTGTTGGATTGCGGATGAAAAGGAGCCGTTCGCAAATGTTGAATGCCACGTAATTTCATGAATGCTTGAAATTCAGCACTGGTGAATTGTGTTCCGTTGTCAGAAACTAGTGTTTGACAATCGCCATACCGCGAAAAAAACTCTGTCAGCTTGCTGATGATTACGCTTGATGTTATATTTGCGACTTGTAACACTTCTAACCATTTAGTATGCGAATCCACAATGACGAAATAGTACATACTATCGCAGGGACCTGCGATGTCGATGTGAATACGCTCCATCGCCGATGTTGTAGTTGGCCATGACTGAAGGGTTGTTTTTATCGGAGACTTCGCTACGCTGGCACAAGCGTGACACTGGCGCACGAAAGATGATATGTCGCCGTCTATTCTCGGCCAATATACATGACATCTGGCAACAGTTTTCATTTTGTCGATGCCCGCATGTCCTCGATGAAGTTGTCGCAGAATTCGCTTTTGAAGACACGCTGGTATGATTATGCGGTCCTTAAACATTAAACATCCATCGATGACAGCTAGGCTCTCCCTCCTGGTGAAAAAGGGTGTAATTTGCGGTGATATTGATGTTTTCCATCCTGAATTTAAGATTTGGATGACACTCGAATGTCATAGAAAGGGAGGTGATCAGTACAGGGGGTAGCTCGTCTCGGCTGGGTAGCGCAACCGAGATGATTTTTGCGTGTTCTCTTTTATCTTGTTTCATATTTTCATTCACTTTACTCTTTCAGTATTTTGATACCATATGGTAATGTTATGTTCGTGTGTGGACAGAACATACAAGAAAAGATAAGATTTAAAAAGAACACAAGAACAATTTATATTTATTAAGTTAAAGAAACAGAAGTTAAAACAAGTTAAAATGTAGCACAAGTAATTTGGTGTCTTGAGTTGATCACTACTGAAGGATGAGTCCGTGTCGTCAGGTTAGCCAACGCAAACACAGGGGTGGCATTGGCGTGGACATCTAGTTGTCGAATGATGTAGGTATTTAATTTCATTACTCCAACACCTCCCTTACTTAAGAGAGATCATAGTTCTTCATCCAGGCAGGTGCATGTACAGCTCGTCCTGATGAAGTCACTTGTACTGGTTCAGGAGTATATGAAATGAAAATTGTTGGCTATGTCAATTGAATAGACGTGTCTTTGAATTGCTCCTGACATTTAAGCCTTTTTAACCGGTTACTTGATAGTAAAGTATTAGAAAAAATTGTTTCAAATCATTGTTTTGGGTTTCTTTTTATTCGGCTGTAATTTTGTGTTTTAATTTCTTGAGTGTTAAAACAAACGAATAAAATAAAAATATATTTTCCACCTCACGGCAAAACACCTCAACTCAATATGACAACACGGCAGCAAGCACTACAAAAAGAGAAAGCAGCCTCTAATCTGGAAAAATCACCCGCATTTAATAAAAAGATACAGGATATTAATTCTAATAAACTATCTGATACGCATAGGGAATGGCAAGCTAATTCGATGGCGAAATTTACTTTCATTACTTTCTGAGTTTGAGCAAAAAATAAAAAAAGAACTAAATCAGGCAATATCAGAATTGAACTTAAGAGTACAGCAGTGTGAAAATCAAATCTCAGTCATCACAGAAGAAAACAAAAGTTTGATGGCCAAAGTAGAAGACCTGCAGCGCAGAGAGCGTCTCTCTGATGTTATTGTTCGTGGT
Organism: Brachyopa scutellaris; assembly: GCA_949775065.1. Taxonomy (NCBI): domain Eukaryota; kingdom Metazoa; phylum Arthropoda; class Insecta; order Diptera; family Syrphidae; genus Brachyopa; species Brachyopa scutellaris. The sequence goes on from OX459112.1 coordinate 122,165,142, forward strand.
GTCCCCTTTAATGCGAATGAGAATGCCGTTGACTTAGCAAAGAGAATCGCCAAAACACTTAATGTTCAACTTTCGCCCAACATCGATGCATTTCGTCTGTCAACCAAGTCCAACGATCGTCCTCTCCTAATTCGTCTCTCTTCACATGTGGAACAGAATGCACTATTGTCAGCTTTTCGCGCCAAAAAAGGGCTAACAAAAGCACAGCTGGAACACAACTCCCATGCGCACACATCCAATATTGAAACTAGCAGTGCTCGAGTCTATTTAAATGAGAGTTTAACTCCGGCGAATAGTTCTCTTTTACGACATGCACTCCGACTGCGAAAGGAAGGATTACTGTTCTCTGTGAGAACGAGGAATGGGAACGTTTTCGTTAAAAAGAGCAAAGATGACACAGAGATTAAAAGTATGTCAACGACTAATCTCTCGTAATGCTGCGTCCGTCTTCCAATTTTCTTCATCTGAATGCTGCGTCCGTCCACCAAACCAACTCTCTTCATCTTTAACTATACTTCACTGATCACTTTCACCAACGTCATCTGGAGCAACTCTTCAATGCATAATTATTTACTCACGTATTTATATTATTTATACTTACTTACTCACTCTTAAAATTATGAATTTCTCTTATTTTAATTTTTATAATTCTTTCTTTTCTTTTCCCTTTTCCTCTACCTTTCACAATTTATATATTTCCACGTTCAAATGTATGTATGTCTATAATCAAATTTCTTTTAATGTTTTGTTGCATATATTTGTTTTACTTTATGTGCACGGGCACGATGGCTCGTAATGTGTCAACGCCTGGCGATATGGATAGAGAATCGGTACAATCACTAATCAGAATATTATCCAATGCCCAAGATGGGTTCAAAATATGTCATCTTAATGCCCGAAGTTTAAATGTATCGAAGTTGGACTATCTGAACCATGTCTTTAATGATTCGGGTGTGGATATAATATGCGTCTCTGAAACCTGGTTTAAGCCTGATATAGCAGATAGTTTATATAACATCTCAGGATATAATTTATTACGCAATGATAGGATTACAGACACAACTGGGGGTGGTGTTGCTGTCTATTGTAACGCATCGCTTTGTACCAAAGTAATTGCAAGATCAGTAGGGGGTGGCATAGAATACCTTGTTGTGGAAGTAAGTGACAGAAATTTAAAATGCGTTGTAGGGACTGCTTACAACCCCAATCGAAGCTATTCTCCAGAGCCTTTTTTTTCTGTTGTTCAAAATATTTCTGCTTGCTATGAACACATTATCTTAGCCGGTGATTTTAATGCCGACCTCCTTAAAACTGATTCGCGAACCCTTCAACTTTTAGACTGTGTTGCTGCGTCTGGACTGGCTGTGTTAAATTCGTATGCAACTCGTTTTGCCCCAAATGCATCTCCAAGCCTTCTTGATCTGTTCATTGTAGCTGACTGTGCGAATGTAGTACTGCAAGATCAGCTGTCATTGGAAGGTGTATCGGATCATGATCTGATTTTTTGCACATACAACCTTGATTTTCTGCGTACAACTATCCCTTTGTGATTTCAATTTAGAGACGTTTCTTCTATGAATTATGCTGCTCTGCAATGGGATGCAGGTCTTTTGCCATGGTACCATGTTTATAACCTTCATATTGCCAGTCAAAAAGTAGACCACCTTCAATGTTTATTATTCGCCCTCTTTGATAAACATGTTCCTATAAAGAATATTGTTGTGCGTAACATAAACTGCCCGTGGTTTACCTCTGATGCCCTAAGGGCCATTAAAGTACGTAGAAAGCTGTACTGCAAGTGGAAAGCCAATCCAACAAGCCAAAATTGGGAGCTTTACTGCCGGTCTCGGAATCATTCCACTGCTACTATTCGAAGAACTAAGAAGAGCTATTTTCTGTCCAAACTGAGCACACAACTATGCACAAAAAAACTGTGGAGCAACCTGCGTTCTATTGGTGTAGGAAAGAAAAATACGTCTTGTAGTATGCCTGATGTAAATGATTTAAATAAGTCATTCCTGACACCTGGTGGAGCCGATGCACCATTCATACCGAACCCACGGGTAGCATCTGTACCTTCAGCTGATTTTAACTTTGAGGTAGTTACGGAAATTGAAGTGATGGGAATAATTAATTCGATAAGGTCCAATGCCGTAGGTGAGGATGGTCTTCCTATTCGATTCATTAAAACTGTACTCCCCCACTTCTTAAGTTATTTTACTCACGTAATAAATTTCTGTATTTATTCTTCCACCTTTCATGATAGCTGGAAAATAGCAAAAGTGATACCTGTGCCGAAAAAACAAAACCCCTCATCTACAACTGACTTTCGACCGATAAGTATTCTCCCGTGCCTTTCAAAAGTTTTGGAAAAAATTCTTGCTAAACCGATATCGAGCCACCTTAGTCGTCATTCAATGTTGTCCCCTTTTCAATCTGGTTTTCGGCCACGCCATAGTTGTTCAACCGCCATTGTAAAGTTCATTGATGACATAAGGATCCAATTTGATTTGGACAATATTACATTGCTCTGTTTGCTTGATTTTTCCAAAGCTTTTGATAGCGTCAGTCACAGAATGCTATGTGCCAAACTGCGTACATATTTTGGATTTAGTGAAGGATCGGTAAAACTTGTCAAAACTATTTATCAGATAGGAAACAAAAGGTCACAGTTGGTCACAATTCCTCTCAGCTACTAAACATTTTGGCTGGTGTTCCACAGGGATCAATTTTGGGCCCGATCCTATTTTGCATATTTATAAATAATCTTACCAACGTTTGTAAAAACGTATCTCTACACCTGTATGCAGATGATGTGCAAGTATACTTGTCCAGGCCAGTTGGATTGATTGAAGATCTGGTTTATAGGCTCAATGAAGACCTAAGAAATATATATGACTGGTCAGTAACCAATTGTCTTATGCTCAATCCAGCTAAGTCTCAAGCAATCATTATTTCAAAAAAACATTACACCGTCGATTTTTTACCGCCAGTATTTATATCAGATATGCCACTCAAGTTTGTGGATAAAGTTAATAACTTAGGATTCCGCATAAACGGTTCTCTTTCCGCTACTGACCACATTAACTTTACGATTGGACGTATCTATGCTGCACTCCGAAAATTATGGCTGTCAGCGGCCTTTACTCCCGTTGAAACAAAGTTAAGGCTAGTTAACACCCTTCTTGTGCCAATAATTGATTATGCTACAGTTGTTTATTGTAAGCTTAACTCGCAGTCTGAGCATAAGTTGCGTGTTGCATTTAATGACATGGTCAGATACGTTTATGGTCTCCGCAGATTTGATCACATATCAAATTACCATCGACTTATTCTTGGGTGTAGTCTTAAAGAATTTTTAAATGTGAGATGTTGTATTTTTATGCACCAGATAGTCCAGAACCGATTACCACCATATTTATTTCAAAAGATACAATTTGCGCAATCATCTAGGACATGTAATCTTATTACTCCTGCCTCTAAATATTTAAATACCTCGCGTCTGCTTTTTGTCCACGTCGCCAGACTTTGGAATTCACTTCCCACGCATGTGAAACAAATATCTGGAACAAAACCATTCAAGACAGAAATTTTGAAATATTTCAATCAGCCTTAATACTCGTAAATATATAATGATCTACATATATACATTTTCCTTGTCCCTCTCTTTTATTTCCCTATCCACAATTTTCCTTTTAATTAATATAATAATTAACAAATTGCAATACAAACATATGTACATATCCCCCTTTTTCTGCCTATTAGTTATAAGTTAGTTATAATTATAATTGCAAATAACCAATGTCAATATTTAACTTTATAATGTACTATAAAAGACTTGAATCTTACTTGTACTTCCGAATAGTAATAATAAATTGAATTGAATTGAATTGAACGGTAAGTCTGTAGGAATGTTTCTAGGTTCTGTTGACTTGTTCCTTCCTGCTTCAACTTTTTTAATGTGCGCTTTAGTGTATCCACTAAACGTTCTGCTTGGCTGTTGGATTGCGGATGAAAAGGAGCCGTTCGCAAATGTTGAATGCCACGTAATTTCATGAATGCTTGAAATTCAGCACTGGTGAATTGTGTTCCGTTGTCAGAAACTAGTGTTTGACAATCGCCATACCGCGAAAAAAACTCTGTCAGCTTGCTGATGATTACGCTTGATGTTATATTTGCGACTTGTAACACTTCTAACCATTTAGTATGCGAATCCACAATGACGAAATAGTACATACTATCGCAGGGACCTGCGATGTCGATGTGAATACGCTCCATCGCCGATGTTGTAGTTGGCCATGACTGAAGGGTTGTTTTTATCGGAGACTTCGCTACGCTGGCACAAGCGTGACACTGGCGCACGAAAGATGATATGTCGCCGTCTATTCTCGGCCAATATACATGACATCTGGCAACAGTTTTCATTTTGTCGATGCCCGCATGTCCTCGATGAAGTTGTCGCAGAATTCGCTTTTGAAGACACGCTGGTATGATTATGCGGTCCTTAAACATTAAACATCCATCGATGACAGCTAGGCTCTCCCTCCTGGTGAAAAAGGGTGTAATTTGCGGTGATATTGATGTTTTCCATCCTGAATTTAAGATTTGGATGACTGACTGTAAGGTTTTACAATTTGCTGTTGCTTGTTGTATCATTTTGAAATTTACAGGAAGCGACATGATTGTATCTTTTAAAGTAAATGCAAAATCATCTTCAAATCTGGTGCAAGCAATTATGTAATCTTTTTCCAAATTTACATTTCTATTGATTAAACGTGAAAGTACGTCGACGAAACCAAATTCTTTGGTTGATATGTATTTGATGTCGAAATCATACATCATCATCGTTAGTGCCCACCTCTGTAGTCTATTGACAGTATAAGTTGGAATTCCTTTCTTGCTACCAAAGATTGCTAAGAGGGGTTTATAATCGGCGAGAAGAAAAAACTTACGTCCAAAAATCATTCGGTGAAATTTTTTTATAGCAAAAATGAGTGCGGCTGCTTCCTTCTCAATTTGACTGTACCGTGTCTCGGCTGGAGTTAAAGATCTGGCTGCATGTGAGATGACTTTCTCAGTACCATCAGGAAAAATGTGAATGATGCATGCACCCATGCCAACATTTGACGCATCTGCCGCGACTTTGATAGGCAATGCTGGGTTGAAATGAGTAAGCATAAGATCTGATGCGAGAATGGATTTGAATTTTGAAAAAGATTTCCGACATTCCTCAGACCACTCAAATTTGACGTTTTCTCGAAGTAAGTTATCTAACGGTGCACGAATTTCTCTCATTTGTTTGACAAATTTTCCATAGTAATTAACAGCTCCAAGAAACGATCTGAGCTCCGTAATGTTTGTTTGTTCTGGCATTGTTTTTATTCGTTCAATTTTGTCGGAGTCTGGTCGCAATCCATTCGCATCAATGATGTGACCAAGATACTTAATTTGAGGTACAAAAAATGAACACTTACCGATTTTGATTCGGAAATTGTAATCCAAAAGACGTTGAAGAACTTTATCTAGATTACGCATGTGCCAGTCTTCTCCGCTGACAACAATATTGTCTAAGTATGCTGCAACGCCATCTATACCCGCAAGCATTACATCCATTAACTGTTGAAAGGCCCCTGGCACAGATTTGACTCCAGGTGCTAGCCTATTGAAAGTGAACAACCCCCTGTGGGTGTTAATGGTGAGCAGCTTCCGTGATTCAGGTGTTACAGCGACTTGAAGATATGCATCTGCCAAGTCTATGTGTGTGTAGTATGGACTGTCGGCAATTTTGGCAAAGATGTCTTCAGGCAAAGGAAGTGGATATTGATGGGACTCTAATGACTGATTAAGACCCGATGAGTAGTTTCCACAAATTCGAACGCCTCCAGATGCTTTTCTGACGACCACAATAGGTGCTGCCCAGTCTGAGTAATCAACTGAGCTAATGACATTGCGGTCTTGAAGTCGTTGAAGTTCCTCTTCAATAAGCGGTAGGACTGAATACGCTACTGGACGCTTGGCCCTGAAGACTGGTGATGCATTCTGTTTAAGATGAAGTTCTACTTCAGTTTTAGTACAGATTGACGAATCTTCTCTGAACAGCTCAGCATATCCCTTTTGGATGTTATCAATTGCAGCTTGTCGATCATTGTTTGTTGGCTGAATGATTCGACTGCAAATTGCGCTGATTGGCTGGTCCCATAAGTTGAAGATTTCGCACAGATCAGTACCTAAAATATTCAAAGTGTCAATATTTGAAACGAAAAATTTGCATTGTTTAACTTCCCCGTTCAGCTGAACTTCGCACAGAAATTCAGCTATCAACTTGTTGTTGTCCAACGATGCACTTTTAGCTTGAGTCCCTTCAAGTTTTGATCCAGGCTGACCAAACTTTTGCCATGTTGAAATGTCGACTATGCTGATGTCAGCTCCTGTGTCAACTTGAAGCTTAAGTGTGTGCTTACCAGTGTAATCGTTAGGGCGAATAACTACTGACACAAATTTTCGTCGCTTGGCATGACTGACGCTATTGACTTTGCAGTATATTGACTTGTTGCTTGGTGAAAACTTTTTTCGGTTGTGATAATGTTTTCCTCGTTCAACTTTGTCCTCCTTCTGTCTGTTTGTTTTTAAAAAACAGTTGCAGTAGCCCTCTCTGTGACCAATTTTTTTAACATTTATGGCATTTGTGCTCTTGAAATGGACAATCGCGAGAAAAGTGCATTTCTCCACAACTCCAGCAGGGGGATCTTGGTTGACTGCCTTGCGGATGACTGCTTTGTTGCTGATGCTTGGATTTTGGTCGAGATGGATAGTGCTTTTCTCTTTTTACAGCATTGACTGATGTGCTTGAAGTCGACGTGTTTTTGATTAGCGCTGTATCTGTTTTAAGGCTAAGATATTTTTGCACACCCGACAACGGCTTTGCTAAGTCCAAAGTTGCATCATCCTCCAATGACGACAACAATCTTGTGCGTATGTCTGCTTCAGCCGATGACTGCAGGCCTGTGACAAATACTAAACATTTGAATTGATTTGATGTTAGCACACTTAGCTTGAAATCCTCGCACAATTTGTTTACGCGCGCTGCGTAACTTATGAAGTCATCTTCTGCATTTTTGACTGTCTGCAGGCAATGGTAACGTGTGCTGAACAGCGACTCCTTGGCACCGAACATATTTAACAGCATCTCTGTAGTTTCTTTGAATTCTACATCACGTGTATGTTTTGGCAACATGTGTGACGCGTATTTCTCGTGCGCAATTGGGTTGAGTTTGTATTAATAATCGCACTTTCAATGCATCATCGAGATCTTTTCCGCCTACACAAAATATGTCCTCGTGTCGAGAAAACCATGCTTTGTAATTCCATTTGCAGGATCGTAGCAAAATTCTGACATGCTGTTTGCTAAAGAATCCATAAGCAATTCTGGACTTGATTTTGAAATCTCTGTGGTTCCACTATTTCCAGCGATGATTGATTGCAGGAGTTTGGATTGAACCTCTAATAGTTCCAGAATTTTCGCTTCGTTCGCCATTTTGTTTTCTCTATTCTTTTTTTTATTTAATTTACACGCAGTACTTAATCCTCGTCGCCAATTGTTATGTTCGTGTGTGGACAGAACATACAAGAAAAGATAAGATTTAAAAAGAACACAAGAACAATTTATATTTATTAAGTTAAAGAAACAGAAGTTAAAACAAGTTAAAATGTAGCACAAGTAATTTGGTGTCTTGAGTTGATCACTACTGAAGGATGAGTCCGTGTCGTCAGGTTAGCCAACGCAAACACAGGGGTGGCATTGGCGTGGACATCTAGTTGTCGAATGATGTAGGTATTAGGTTTCATTACTCCAACAGGTAACATGGTTTCTTGTAACTCCCAAATCCCAATCTTTCTCTATGAAAAACATTTTTTTGTTGCAATTTCTTCCTAACTTCGTGCTGTATATGTTCAAGCATTTGATGCTAACAAAATTCGATCCTATAAGCTCTCAGTGCGCATTGAGCACTCGTGCAGGAAAATCCTCCAAACTTCTATTGATTTTTTTACAGAAGACCATTTTTATTATTTATGTTTTATTTAGATAATCGTCGAATTAATTAACATTTATGATGTCATTTCGTAGATAGATAATGGGCGCACAGTTTTAAAATTAAAATAATCACATAAGTTAATTCTAGTAAATTTGAGATCATTTTTGTGTTTTTAGGACATCATTTCCAAAAACCACTTTAGAACTAAAATTTAACAAAAACTGTTTTTCATCATTTTTAGTATAAGCACAGATAATATAGTTACATAGATATCGCACGCAGAGTAAAAAAAAATGACCACATTTTTAACGGCAAAAATTACTCGCAACCGAACGATTTGTTGCATTGAATTGGTTTCAAACCATTTTAAGTTACATGGTCGTGCGAGTCAACCATCCTTCAGTGTGTTGTGACTTCGGTATACACACATTTTTTTCGTATTTCATTTTGCTGCAACCCTTTTTTTTTTCTTACTTATGTCAATCGATCTTGCGATCGAACATATACGAACGGCTGGTCTGTTTCTGGATTTTAAAGTCTGGTGTGTTTGGGTGTATATGGTGGGGTGGTCATATTTTGATTTGTGGTTGTGTATATGTATATTCTCCGTCTATGTTGTTTTTGTTTGGTTTTATTTTCGCATTTCTGTGAAATTTGGATGTTCTTTAATTTATGGTTGAGTGAATTTTTTTTTCGATTTGTAAGGAATCAATAAGAAAATTTTCCCGACTTGAACATTAGGCGTGTTTTTTTTTTTGTAACCTGTACAGGCTAAACATGTTTCAGCGGCATGTTTACCCATGTAAAATACAACAAAACCTTAGCCTGGATAATTATCGAGTCTTATTTTTACTCTGAAAGCTTTTTCGAAGTCTATATAGGTTACAAAAAAAAACACACCTATTTTTGAATGTCTTTCAAACGAAAAAAATTAAATTTTGAGTAATTTGTGGAAGCATATCTATACATAATCAGGCCTATCGTGAACAAAGTTTCCCGGGAAATATTTCCCATTCAGCAATTCGCGATAACCCTGAATGTGTAGGTACATAGGCATAAATAGTAGTAGTAAAAGCGAGGGCAAATATTCTGTCACAAACAATGCAAACAATGCCTGCCCACCTACTGTTTTCTGAATTCTATGTTTGTATCATTAAGCCAGTCTGTACGCTACGTGTATTGATTTTTGATGAAATTAGAATTCGTCCAAATCTTAGGCTGAGTTCCAAAACTTCAAAAAAATGCGTGCGATATCTATGTAACTATATTATCTGTGGTATAAGCCTATGTTACAATATAAAGAAAAAAATAATGTTTAACCCTTAAAACAAAAAAGGTTGAGTTGAGTTCGTGTCGCCCCGGAGGAATTTTTTTTAGAGACAGTGTTCGGTGAGTTCATTTTATTCTAATCGAACATTTTACGTTTTCAAATGCACGAAAATCTTTATAATCTAGCTCATCTAGATTACATTAATAGCGTTAAGCGAGCAAATTCAATTACTGAAATTTTGATTTTTCTTCCTTTTCTTAGGTAAATCTGGTGATGTTTCACAGCAATAAGAAAAATATACTGATAGAAACAACTTCCGAACACAGCGCGTTAAGAATGAAGGCAGAAAAGGATTAAATAGTCGGCTGTCGGAATTTATTTATTTATTTATTTATTTATTCATCTAGCAAGTACAATGAAGTCTTTTATAGATTACGTGCTTAGTAATAAAAAAGAAAATAAAAAAGAAATACATTTATTTTTTATTTTTAAATAGAAATTCAATAAAAAATAATTAAAGCTACTTTTTAAAAACTATTTAAAATATTTATTTTACAGGATTTTCTGCTCATATTGAAATCGATTAGATTTTCCAAACTATTAAAATTAACACAAGCGTAAGTTATGGGTTCACTTAAGCCATAAACTGTTCGATGTCTAGAAATATAAAATAAATCATTTTCCCTTGGACGAATATTACGTGAAGGCGCATAAATGTTAAGCAGAGAAAGTAAATAAGGGCAATCGATGTGACCAGTTGAGATATCACGTACAAAAAGGACGGAATAATAAACCCGTCTTTTACCAAGACGCTTTAAGCCAATAAGAGCGCATCTAGCATCATTGCAAGGCATAGAAGTGTTCCAATATATCTTTCGAAGCGCTAACTTAGTGAATCTTTTCTGGACCCGTTCTAATCGAATAGCAGTATTTCGGAAGTAAGGGTTCCAGACAACGCAACAATACTCAAGTCTAGTACGAACTAAAGATATATATAGAGCCTTAAGAGTATAAGGGTCTTGAAAATGCTTAACGTTACGCGATATAAAATCCATCAAAGAGTTTGTTTTTGAAATGACAAAATCAAAATGCATTGCAAATTTTAGCTGTGTATCAAAAATAACACCTAAATCCTTATGGTGACTGACTCTTTTGAGAACAGACTGATGTATTGTATAATTGTAACTCAAGGGAGAAGATGATCTAGTGTATGAAACAACTGAGCACTTTTCAATATTGAAATGCAAACAATTGATTGAGCACCATTTCAAAACGTTATTTATATCTCCCTGAAGTTGAAGAGCATCAGATATCGAATTGATAGATATAAATAATTTAAGATCATCTGCATACAGTAAACAATTGGAAGAAGAAACAAACGAAGGTAGGTCATTTATGAACATCAAGGAAAGAAGCGGGCCTAAATGGCTACCTTGCGGAACACCAGACAGATTAAGAATCTCCTTTGAAAGAACGGATCCTATTTTAACATACTGTCTACGGTTCACCAGGTAACTTCTAATCCAATTTAATACATTTGAATAAAACTGAACAATTTTAATTTTCTAACCAATACATCATGTTGGACCCGGTCAAATGCCTTGGAAAAATCAGTGTAGACAGTGTCAACCTGAATATGGTTCTCCATTTTAAGTAAACAGTAGTTAGTGAAAATGACAAGGTTTGTGGTAGTTGATCTACCACTAACGAAGCCATGCTGATATTCAGAAATCTGGGGCCCAACTATGTAACTCGATTCTACTTTCGGTTCTATTCGAAAGTTGTTTCCGATTCTACTTTCAAACGTATGATATTAGAATCGAACGTTAGTAATGCCAACTTTTTCCCACAAAATTTCCGAATTTCAAACGAGTCTCGCCTTGTGTTTGACAGATAAACGAAAACTAAAGTAATTTATTGTGATTTGTTGAACAAGGAAATAATAATAGTTTTCATATATTAACATGGGGCGTGTCGTATTTTGGGTTTTAAACGAAGAAAACAGGTGTCATAACACCGGTGTAGCTTTCCTCCACTAACGCAACACCGATTCGTACACACTTCAGTTGTGCACAAGAGTTCTATGCGGAAAGACCATGGACGAAGAGATTTGTGCGTTAGTTGTAGTCGCATGCTGTATGACTAAAAATTAAAATGTATGACTGAAAATTAAAATAATATTTAGTTAATAGCTTTTCCCACGCTTCTTTCTTTCTGTCTCTATTCTTAAAGTCATTGCATTTTATGAGAGCTCCGGAAGCTCTTTATACATATAAGTCAATAAAGTTGCGCCGAAATTCGCAATCACGGATTGACATTCTAAAAACAGCAAATGAGAGACGTGCGATCTTTACCAAACAACGATTCGGCTGCAACTGAATAGTAAATGTGCACGCACATCCCCATACACATCACACCGATCGAAACACCGACACCAAAAATCAAAAAAATTTAATTTTAGTAACACCGTGTCTGATACCAAAAAATCGGTGCGCACACCAGCCCATACACGGGAAAAATTTCCGTATACCGACACCGGTGTGCACACAAGTGTTGCGTGTATAGGCCGCTTTAAATTGAGACGTCTTGTTTGCTCATTTAATAAAAATCTGCTCTGCTCAGCGTGAGCGCTCAAGCGCAAAGGTTTTATTGGTGCGTATTTTTTTCTTTCTGTTTTGTTAACATTATGTTCATGTATGTGTGTATACACTACAAAAGTTAGTTGAGTAATGCAGGTATGCAGCTGGTAAAGTTTTGTAAAGGGGTGTGTCGTATTCGTGTAATTGGATTTCGTGTGTTATACTTGAGTGCAATTTTAAGGTTATTGAGTTTGATTGGAATTGAGTTTTAATCTTTTTTTGCAGAGTTCTTCTTCTTTATCTGTTCTGTTTTATCTTTTATCATTTAGTTGGCATTGGCAATTATATTTCAAAGCGGAATATAGTCAATTTTTCAGCGAAAATTAGTTAGCGATCAAATCGGCCTGATGTTGGGCGAATAAGTCGAAATGCAAAATTAAAATGAAATGCTCGATTACATCAAATTGATACAGCAAGTGGCCAGCAAAATGGTCCACATGAGAATTTTTCGCTGCCAAGAACCCGAAAAAAAAAATTCCGGCTTTCAATATGAAATATGTATTGTTTTGCATGGTTTTTTTTATCATTTTTATCTGACGAAAAATGGCTTTTACTACCACCTCTGTTAGCCGTACGTGAAAAAGTGGTTTAACATAATTTTTAGAGAATTCGCCAAAGATAAAAGTGTAGTAAAAAAATAGCTTTTTATGAAGTAAAAGTTTTGAGAAAAATGCATTTAAGGTAAGAAATTGGAACAACCAATTCTCAAAATTTTGAGTTTAAGGGGCCATAACTTTTTTATGACTGCATAGATGTACATAAAGTCTTCAACATTTCGTATGCTCTTCTAATTGCCTCTCCGAAATTTAAGAATTTGTTTTTGTATCTGTAGTAGTTCAGAAGTAATATCATTTAAAGTGGTCCTACCACCGAATCGGAGGTCCCTTACTTCGAAGGGCTGAAAATATACCCCACTGTCATACGATTTTTTGTTCGCTAATCTGCAGGAATTTACAGTTAATGGATTATATCTACCTCTAAACTGGGACACCATATATTCCTCTTCATGTTCGGATTTATCGGAGGAATCGTGATAAGAGTAACAGTGACTCTTTTGGTTACTATTTACAACCGAAAAATACTGCGGGCTCTTGGTCTATTAACCCAGATTCTCCTGAAACTTTTTTTTTATCAGAAATTGATGAATTTTATTTATGTACCAAATATTGGTCTAAATTACATTTAAAAAATACAAACAAAATTATTGGACTTTTGGGTCCCGAATTAGGGGGTGTCCCCTATAAGGGACAGTAGGAGTTCAAAGAAAAAAAACATTTCGATATTAAATTTTCTTATGAAATATTTTAAAGCATCGTTCATAAAGTCCAACGTCGCATTTTTCGCATCGAGTTGGTGACTTGAGATGGCATACTCTACAGCGAGTTCGGTTCCCTTGCTCTACCGCGTAATGGTCTATGATCTATGTGGTCGAATCTTAAGTCCAAATTTTCCAATGTAGATGGACGTGAAGGACCTCTTTTCTTATAATGACAATTAGACTCTAATAACAATAGGGCAATTCTTCGTCGAAAGGCAAGTAGACACATACATATTACCGCCACTTTGTTTTTCTAACTACCAACAATTGTTGAAGGTTATATCGAGAAGATACGACACGACCGGACTATACCACTTTTTCCCCCTTATAGATGTTCGGTACATACAACGATATGTTTTGATCAGCACATCATATCCTTTAAGCAACAGTATTCCGAAAAAAAGTTTCATTTCGTGTAATGAAACATTTAAACTTATGTTCTTTTGCATGGCGTAACTACTGGTGAGAGATATTGCCATTTCGTAGAATTTGTCATCGAAAAATTGTTCAAATATCTCTACTAGCGTTTGATTACTGAGCACACTGCTATATATCGCGTCACCTGTAGTAACATGGAAATCTCTTTTGGTCCAGGTTAGATTTTCAATTGCATTTAATTTTCTTTTTTTGGTAACAGCTACAGATAATGGAATGTCGTCGTCATTATCAAATCCGTCATCATATATGCAACTTCAGCGCCCGCAAGTAGTTGACTGCGTGGTAAGTTGGATATAGCCATTTCATTTTTTTCCCATGAATCTTCAACCATCAATTCTCCACCCACATTATTTTTTTTTTAAACACTATCAGATCTGTGTCATGGTGTGCTTAATACAAGCAACAGCCATAAGCAGAAATTCGCCAGGGCAAAATATGCATCAACAGGCTCATCATTTAGTGCTGGTGTTAGTGGTTAGGCTACTATTTAGCGGTAATATTATTTGGCGGTACCAAGGCTATAGTAGCCTGTGCTAAATTAGTATAGATTCGTCTTCTTCCAAGAAAGCTAGGATCTCGTCAAAATTTACTCACCTTCAAAAAAAGCAGATATGAACTCTAATCTCCTACTGTCCCATATATGGGACACCACTAAAAAAATCTTTATTTTGCCAAATACAAGAAGATTTTCATAAATCTTACGAAGGAAATCAATAACTTGATATTCTAACATTGAATTGTTCAAATATTATGTATACACTTTTTTTTGTAAAAATGGTGTTAAACTTACCTTTTTAAAGACACTGTCCTATCAGTTTACTTCCCTTCACTCAAAAAAAGTGAATAAAAATAAAATGAGGGTATTGGATATAGACGTTACGTGTCACCCTTTAAACACATAACAACCAAACACTGCGTGTCATCCTGTATACTTACTTCATTTTGACGTCTACGCTGTCACATCATTTTTCTTTAAACTTTTGGCTCAAGCAGCCATTTTCTTTTATACTCACTCTTTCGCTTTTAAATAAAACTACAATACATTATTGCGTTCTTGGATTGTCGCCTTTCAATTTAATATTTAAGAGCTCATCTCAACAGGTTATGGGCCCAGGTAATCGCACAATTACAAATAACACAGTTTAATTTGAAAATTGATTTCTCATTGGCATATATATAAATACATGTGTGGAAAAATGAATGCTGCGGGTATCACAAGAATTGAGACCCTTAACAAGGACAATTACGATACGTGGCGGATGCACATGAAAGCACTTCTTATCAAAGATGATGCTTGGGGATATGTCAATGGCACCAAAGTCAAACCAGAAGCGGTCGACAACGCGGAATACCAGCGGTGGGTCACTGGCGACCAAAAGGCGAAATCGGACATAATTTTGTCCATCAGTTCGACGGAACTAAAGCAAGTTAAAGGATGTGACACTGCTCGGGACGTATGGCTGAAGCTTGAAAGTGTTTTCCAGTCAAAAGGCCCCGCTCGCAAGGCAACACTTCTCAAGCAATTAACCCTTCAATGCATGCACGAGAGCGAGGATGTGCGAGAGCATCTACACAAGTTTTTCGATGCGGTTGACAAGCTCGGGGACATGGATGTTCAAATAAATGCTGTCCTACTTGCAATAATGCTTCTCTATAGCCTGCCGTCAAGTTTTGCAAACTTTCGATGCGCAATCGAGTCTCGGGATAATCTACCCTCACCGGAAACGTTGCGCGTAAAAATCATCGAGGAGTTCGAGGCACGTAAAAGCGAATCTCATGGCGAAGTATCGAACGCAATGGTGGCGGGGAAATTTCAGCAGAAATATCGCGGACAGTTTAAAAACAAAAATAAAGTCAAACACGATTCGACGGAAAGTCAAAG
Source organism: Brachyopa scutellaris (assembly GCA_949775065.1). Classification (NCBI taxonomy): domain Eukaryota; kingdom Metazoa; phylum Arthropoda; class Insecta; order Diptera; family Syrphidae; genus Brachyopa; species Brachyopa scutellaris. The sequence goes on from OX459112.1 coordinate 122,180,722, forward strand.
TGGATCAAAACTGGTCTGCTATCGTTGCAAGAAGGTAGGACACAAACGAGCGGAATATACCCAGAAATCCGAAAGACCATATCAAAGTGCGAAAAACGTTGAACAACTTCTATTTCTCACTTCGATTGTTCCACGAGACAAACCAGACAGTAAAAGCATTGGTAACATTTTTCAAGTAACGAGTATTAATCGAGATCAGTCCTGGTGTCTAGACAGCGGCTGCTCTTTACACATGTGTAAAAATTCTACCGATTTTTTAAATGTTCAACAGGTCACAGCAGAAAAATTATACTTGGCAAGCAGCGCATCAACCGAAATTAAAGCACGTGGTAGCGCCTTGCTTCAAATTCAAGTCAAAAATGCAACCAAACAAGTGGAATTGTCAGACATACTATACGTGCCAGATCTTCGTACAAACCTGATGTCCGTGGGCAAAATAACAGACAGGGGGTACCGTGTAATATTTGAAAAACTTACTTTACTTACTTAGGTGGCGCTACAGTCCGGGGTGGACCAAGGCCTCAACCAACAACCCCTTCCAGTTAGCCCGGTCCTTAGCTAACCGCTTCCAGTTGCGCACTCCAAGTTGGTTGAGGTCTTGTTCTACTTGGTCGCGCCACCTTAGGCGAGGTCGTCCTCTGCTGCGCTGACCCTCCGGGTTAGAGTTGAATATTCTCCGAGCCGGAGCGCTGATGTCCATGCGCTCCACATGTCCTAGCCATCTTAAACGCCCAATGTGCAGTTTTTTGACCAGGCTGATGTCGCTGTATAGCTCGTACAGTTCGTCGTTGAATCTTCTCCTCCAAAACCCGTCAACGCAAACGGGACCGAATATCCTACGAAGGATTTTTCTCTCTATTTGAAAAAGAGTCTGCAAAAATTGTAATTGGAGATGGACAGGAAATCCTAACCGCTAAACGCGAGGATGGATTATACTTCATCAACACCAGCTGCAGCGACGAAAAATGTATGACTTCGAGTAATGCTCCAAGATCCCGTATGCACATCGACAAGCTTCATCTTTGGCATCGTCGTTTGGGTCATCTTAATGTAAAAGATCTATCTGAAGCTGCTCGAAATGGAACGATGATCGGAATTAATTCCATCGAATCTACAGAGAATTTTGTCTGTGACATCTGTATGCAAGGAAAAATGGTGCGTGTTCCGTTTCCGAAACGCTCATTTCGAAAAACAAATCTTATGGAGTTAGTGCATTCAGATGTATGCGGACCAATAAGGACTGAATCATTTGGAAAGGCAAGGTATTTCATCACATTTATCGACGACCATTCAAGATGGTGCGAGGTCCGTTTTCTTGGAAAAAAGAGTCAAGTCCTCTCTGAATTCCAATCGGTTAAGGCATTGATGGAAAAGGATTCTGGTGCATCTATTAAGTGTTTCCAATCTGACAATGGAACCGAGTATAGAAACAAATTTTTCGATGATTTCTTGGAATCAGAAGGCATTCGTCGACGGTTGTCGGTCGCTTACAATCCGGAGCAGAATGGGGTTGCCGAACGGAAAAATCGCACACTCATCGAAATGGCAAGGTGCCTTCTCATACAATCTGGGTTGCCAAAGTCATTTTGGGCCGAAGCCGTCGCAACTGCAAATTACATCAGAAATAGAAGTCCGTCAAGGTCACTAAAAGGGAAAACACCGTATGAGATTCGATTTGGATGTAAACCGTACATAAGCAACCTCAGGGAATTTGGGTGCAGAGTATTCATGTGGAAAGAATCATCGCATAAGGATAAATTCGGTGTTAGATCGCGAAAAGGAATATTTCTCGGATACCCAAGTGAGAACAAAGGCTATCGAATCTGGATTCCGGATGAACATCGAGTGGAAGTATCGCGTTGTGTGAAGTTCCTAGAAAACTCCATCGAGATTCACAACACGGAGGATCCCAGTCCCACAGATGATCGTCAGATGTTGGACTTGCCGTTGACATCAATTCAATCGTTGAATGACGTTACAGTTTCTGATAGTGAATTCGACGTGCAAGACACAAAGCTGGACCAGAAATTTAAACAAGATGAAAGTGACCATTTTGATGAAAAGCTTAAACCAAATAAGCATTCAATTAGGTATCGTGGTAGGCCGAAGATAGTCCGGAGCGGCTTACACGGACGACCGAAGAAGGTGTATAACATGCAACGGGTAAAACGTGAATCTTTGGAGTACGGCATGTTGGCCGAAGTAGATCTAGATCTAGCCGTTTCAGGTCCGGATGCAAGACAATGGTATGAGGCCATGGCTGCCGAATTGAAGTGCATCATCAAGAGTGATACCTGGGCGATTGTCGATCACTCATTGGCAGATCGAGTGATAGGTAGCAGAATGGTATTAAGGAACAAATACGGGCCGGATGGAACACTTCAACGGAGGAAGGCCAGGATAGTTGCAAGGGGATTCGCCCAGCGGCCAGGTGTCGACTTCGATGAAACGTATGCTCCGGTGGCTCGACTGAGCTCTATACGTCTGGCGACAGCATTGGCATCTCAGCACAAGATGAAGATTCACCAGTTTGATATCACGGCCGCGTACCTGAATGGAAACTTATCCGAAGAAATTTATATGAGCATTCCAGAGTTAACCGAGGAGACTCTTCAGTTCTTAGCTCGAACCGAACAGGATGGTTCTTTTAAGGACAAGGTTAAAGACATGTTGTCTAACATCAAGGAGGGAAACAAGGTGTGCTTGCCTAAGAAAGCACTTTACGGTTTACGACAGGCTGGACGATGCTGGCACGAAAAGTTGGAAAAGGAACTTCGACGTCTTGGTCTACGATCAACTAAATCCGACACTTGTGTCTACGTCCGAGGTTCAGGGGGAGACTTGATGCTGGTTCTGGTCTACGTCGATGACATCCTTGTTGTAACTCGGTCATCTAGTGACATCGCATGCCTGAAGGACAGTCTAATGAACGTTTTTGAGATTAAAGATCTCGGTGAAGTTGGGTGCTGCCTTGGTATGGAATTTGTAAAGCAGAACAACGGATACATCATTCATCAAAAACGACATATTGAGGACATGTTGCAACGATTCGGGATGAAAGATTGCAAGCCAGTTTCTACACCAATGTCGCTAGGTGTGGTGTTAACCACAGTGAGAATTTAGTCGGCAAAGAGTACGGACGCATAATGACTTGTTGTAAAGTTTGTAAATTAAAAATTGCAAGAGACTCTTGCAAAATAAGTTGCAGTGACTGTAATTCTCTTCTGCATGCGGATTGTGCTAAACTCAAACCCAAGGACGTGGAGCACATTATTAACAGCAAAAAATCTTGGACTTGTCCCATCTGTATTCAGAGGAAATTTAACAACTCACGCAGATTGTCATCATCTTCGTCGTCCAGTGTGAGCGAGCTGAGCAAAAACAAAATCACTCTGGAGGGAATTCACAACCAGGTAGTCAAACTACAGCTGACTTTTGCTTCTACCGTTCAGTCCATCCAACTTATTCAAGAGCAACTGGCGGTCTTGGAGAAGTCCACTCAATTGCTGAATGAGTTAAAAAAAGAAAATGAACAGCTGAAGTCGCAACTGAGTGTAACAAATGAGAGGCTTGACCATGTCGAAATGCTGTGTCATGCTAACTATATCGAGTTGTGTGAAGTCCCGCAAACTGACAACGAAAATGTGCTGAACTCAGTGGTCAACATTATAAACGACGGTACTGGTGTTGCGCTGACTGATGATGATGTAGATCTTTGCTACAGAAAAAAGAGGAGAGGGAAATTTACTGGCTCTATTGTTGTTCAGCTACGCACCAGGAGAATTAAGGAGCAAATTCTAGCATCAGTGTATGCAAACATACATCGACTCAGGGCAACATCTACATAAATGACTGGCTGACAACTAAGGCTAAATATCTCTTAAACGAGGCGAAGAAGGCGAAAGAGAAATCCAATTACCAATTTCTCTGGATGCGATATGGAAAAATTATGATGCGGCGTTCCACTGGTATGAAGATCAAATTTATTAAGAGCATCGATGATCTTAATCACTTGGATTAAGTCATTAATATTTTTATTATTGTCTTTAATTTGTTTCTATGTTAAATTCAAATGATTTTTTTGATCTTTTTACTAGTGACGAATGTAATGTAACTGCTAAGGGCTCTATATTTAGCTTGAATTTAAAATATTTAAATATTTTTCACCTAAACATAAGAAGTATGAGAAAAAACTTCGATAATTTTTGTTGCCATTTGCAAAATTGTTTCTCGTGTGTACCTCAAATAATAGTTTTGTCAGAGATCTGGATTTTTAACCATGAGTTGTGTCATTATTCCTTACCGGGTTACACTCCTTATTCTAATTGCAATGAAAGCTACTCATCAGGTGGAATTGTTGTTTATGTTGAAAATTCAATTGAAGTTACAGATGTTTATACGCCAGATGTTAAGAGTTCCGATTCTATTATATTAAAAATAGTAATTGATAAATTCATTTTGGATATTGTGTGCGTTTATCGATTGCAATCTGTCCTAAGGAAAATTTTTTTGGTCGATATTGAAAGTATACTATCTCGGGTAAGCAACCCCAATGCCTGTCTTATAGGTGATATTAATATTGATATATTAGGACTCCCATCGAGTAGCGATAGTTATGTTGTTCTTCTGTCTTCTTTGGGCTTTGAGTCGCTAATAAACTTACCAACCAGGGTTACCGAAACTTCTAAATCATGTATTGACCATATCTTTCTTAGAAATAAGAGCATTTCTAACTTCAAACCATTTTTATTAGAGTGGGATTTAACGGATCACTTTGCTATCGGTATCTCATTCTCTAATTTACTGAAGCACGACATAAACAAAAACTCGATCTTATATTCTTCTAACAGTGAACAAATCTATATGAAAACCAATTTTATTAAGCTTCACGAGTATCTTTGTAAATTAAACTGGATTGATGTATATTCTTGTAACTGTCCCTCTGTGGCTTTTCGTAAATTTTTGGATGTTTTAGTTGATTGTTTAGCTAAGTGTACATATACTAAGCGGAAACCAAATTTGACAAAAATTAGGCCGTGGATGACTAACTCTCTTTGTGAACTGATTAAATATAAGAATCTCTTTTATCGAAAAAACAAAATGCATTTAAATATACCCTGGGTAAAAAAACGCTATCAGCTTTTAAAAAGCAATATTCTTAAAGAAATTAGTAACCAGAAAGAAGCCTTTTACAAACATCAATTTAACGAAAGTAGATTTAATGCCAAAAGACAGTGGGGAATAGTGAATGATTTGTTAGGTAAAGGTTCAAGCGAGAATATAATTAAATCTCTAAAGCTATCTGATGGTAATATTACTTCCGATGAAAGAGAGATGAGCAACGGTTTGAATATATTCTTTAAAGACATATCTCGTAACTTTCAACCAGATGAAACACGCCTTCCCCCAGATTTTCTTTCAAATACTCAAATGTTATCATCTTTTTTCTTTAGTTCAGTTGATGAAGCTGAAGTAGCTAATATAATTTCGCATTTAAAACCAAAGCAGTCTTGTGGATATGATGGAATCAGTAGCTTGGTGGTAAAAAGAATATGCGGTGCAATAATTACCCCATTAACATATTTAATAAATTGGAGTTTTGAAACTGGAACTTTTCCTGATTGTCTCAAAACATCAATTATTGTACCCATACATAAAAAGGGTGATAAATGCGATCCAAATAACTATCGACCGATTTCTATTCTTTCAGTATTTTCTAAAATTTTTGAGAAATTAGTAACTGCGCGTATGCTTAAATATATTGAAAAATATAAGCTCATCAGCCCACTTCAATTTGGCTTTCGAAAAGGGAAGTCTACTGAAGATGCAATAGTACCCTTCTTAGAAAACATCTATGATGCAGTCGACAAAAATAAAAAAACCGCTGGTATGTTTCTTGACTTAACGAAAGCCTTTGATTTAGTCAATCATAACATTTTATTGAAGGTACTGTATAAGCTTGGCTTCCGAGATAATATTCTTAGTTGGCTTTCTTCGTATCTCTGTAACAGGAAGCAGCATGTTCGGATAAATTCAACTTCGAGCGAACCTCTTTTATGTACCGCAGCTGGGGTTCCACAAGGATCTGTTATTGGACCTCTACTGTTTGTAATTTATATAGATTCCATATTTACGCTTCCTCTAAATGGCAAAATTGTTGCCTTCGCTGATGACTTGGCTCTCTCTTATGCTGCCCTCAGCGTGAGTGACATAGAAAGGCAAATGAATATGGATCTTTCTTTGATGAATGGCTGGTTTCGGTATCATCAAATGGTTCTTAGCAATAAGTCCAAAGTTATGTCCTTTGCTCTTACAAATCAGAGCCCAATAAGTGGGATTACTCTACACGATTCTGGGTGTAATTTTTCTAACTGCGAGAGCAATTGCTTAGTTATTGACTCAGTTTCTGAATTTAAATACCTAGGTGTTACGCTGGACAGTAGACTAAGTTGGAAGCCGCACATAGAAATGGTAAAGAGAAGTGCTTACATTGGTTTGAATAAAATATACCATCTACGCAAGCTTGTTACATCTAAACTCTTATTAATTATTTACTATGCCTTGGTCAATTCACGTCTGGAGTACGGCATATCTTGCTGGGGTAATGCATTTGTTACTAACCTGCAACCGGTTATTATAGCTCAAAAGAAGATAGTAAGGACTATGCTGTTCAAACCTCGTTGGGAGCCTTCCCGCCCACTGTTTCAATTAGTCAGGATATTGCCACTGCAATATCTATATATATTCAAGGTGTTGAGGTTGTTCTATCTTCGAGGTGGTTATACCAACATAAGTAGAAATGAAGTGCATTTACTTCGTTCTTCTAACGCTGTGATAGTGCCTAGAGTTAGAACGGAACATTGCCGTCGGTTTGCTACCAACATAGCACCTTTCATTTATAACAGATTGCCATCTGATGTACGCAATCAAGTTGCATCTAAGTCCAGATTCCTTGGATCTTTGAGAAATTGGTTACTCATTACATCTGACGTTGGGTTTTTAACACAAGTAATATCATAGAACCTCATTTCATTCTTTACTACGCCTTTTCATATCGCTATTGTTGTCTTCCTTTATAATGCGTCTCTTCTTCTTTTTGTGCGACTTTACATTTCTCATTTTCATATCTAACACTTGTCACTGGTTCTTCCAACCACAAAGTGTTCTTGTCCATATCTTCGTACCTTTTTAATCAGATTACTACTCATGGTTAATACTAATTAGTAAATAAATGGTAAATTAATGGATTTAAACTATGATAAACTTAATTTGAACTAAAGCTAATTAATTTGTTAACTATGTATTATTTTCTACCTTTATAAATGAATTACTGTACATTGAATTGGAAACGAATAAATACGAATAAATACAAATACAAAACCAACGAGGAAGAGCCGAATGACACAGGTCAGGATGGAGTGCCCTATCGTGAGTTAGTGGGTTCTCTGATGTACCTGGCTATAGGTACGCGCCCCGACATCGCTTATGCAGTCAGCTGGCTTAGTCAGTTCAATGAGAATCATCGTCGAGAACATTGGGTTGCGGCTAAGCGCGTCTTGCGATACCTTAAGGGAACTAAAGATATAGGTTTAGCCTATGCTGCATCTGATTTTGGACTAACAGGAATGGTTGACGCCGACTGGGGTAACTGCCGAGGAGACAGGCGATCATACAGCGGCTACACATTTATTCTCGCCGGGTCTGCAATTACGTGGGAGTCGCGTAAGCAAAAAACCGTCGCCCTTTCGTCGACAGAGGCAGAGTACATGAGTCTTACAGAATCGGTCAAGGAAGGAATTTATTTGCAAAGATTTATCCGGGAGCTAGGATCGGAGTCACTTGCCAAGGATTTGGTTATTCACTGCGACAACATGGGAGCTCAGAAACTTGCCTCGAATCCAGTATTTCACTCCCGTACAAAGCACATTGATATACGATATCATTTCGTGCGGGAGGCTTTGACAAATAACAACATTCGTCTGCAGTATTTGCCAACTGAAGAAATGGGAGCGGACATCTTAACCAAAGGTCTAGCTGGCCCGAAGCACAGGAAATGCTTGAACATCATCGGCATGCATAACTTTTCCACGTAACGAGGGGGAGTATTGGATATAGACGTTACGTGTCACCCTTTAAACACATAACAACCAAACACTGCGTGTCATCCTGTATACTTACTTCATTTTGACGTCTACGCTGTCACATCATTGTTCTTTAAACTTTTGGCTCAAGCAGCCATTTTCTTTTATACTCACTCTTTCGCTTTTAAATAAAACTTCAATACATTATTGCGTTCTTGGATTGTCGCCTTTCAATTTAATATTTCAGAGCTCATCTCAACAGAGGGAACTATCGCTGGTTTTTTCTGTTGGTTACTAGGTAACATATTCAAAGGAATTAAATAGATTTCAAACATTTTTTGAATCTGGTCTGCTAATATGACAAACAAATTAAAAGCATAGGTGTCCCACATATGGGACAGTAGGAGAATCTGGGTTAAGACAGCAAAGTAAATCAAAATTCCATCAACTATACATCCCATAAATGTGGTAGGCAGGCGAAGCAAAGCGAGCACGGGTCAGCTAGTGTATAATAAAATATGAAAAAAAATGTCATCTACGTTTTTGCAATTTCACAGTCCAACAGCTTGCTCGCAAGCACATTTGCATTAGAACGATTATTTGCGAATTCGAACGATTTTGACATTTACTTTAACATTAGGTAGTACCAAATTTCTGAAAACAAATAAGAAGTTCGAGATTCGTTCGACTTTCAAATACTAGGGCTTGCTATAGAATTATAGAGCACGCATTTTGCGAATTCGAACATTTTTATTGTAGAATCGAGTTACATAGTTGGGCCCCTGGTTTTGCACCACAGTATACAGCTTATTTTTGAAAATTGCTTCAAATATTTTAGGGATGAGTTGAAGCTTAGCAATAAGCCTATAGTTACTTATCAGTCCTTTGGAGCCAGACTTAAAAATTGGTGTAATAAAAGAATATTTCCAGCAATCTAAAAATACCCCCGTAGCCATAAATTATTCATACATTTTTTAAAAAGAATTGGAAAATTTTCGGGTGCAATATTGGCATTAGAATCAAGCGATTCTAATTCTGAAAGAACTTCATCTTCAGTAAATTGCATGAATCCAAGATCAGTAATAGGATCACCCAGTGTCAACAAGTTGAGATTCAATGGCTCATTTATGAAGTTGGATTGGAAAAATGTTGTAAACATGTCGCACACTTCATTCAAATTGCCGCTGGAAATTCCATCAAAAGTCATAACAGATGGTATACCAACTTTTACTATAAGAATCTTCTAAAGAACTGTTTAGAATAACATTCCAATCAAGAGAACAAAAATAACCATTCAATACACCATAATTTGCTTTGTTGAAATCATATTTAATTAAATCAGAATGATTGTCGGACATAAACGAATTTAAAATAGACAAGTCAATTGAAATAAATAATGGCTTATGGAATAAACTATTATTTAACAATGGAAATTCAACTTCATTTACAGACATTTCAATTTCATTATCAACAAAAACAAGATCTAGGATATTTCCCACGAATTACTAACTAAATTAGTCTGGCGAAAATTTAAAGCTGACATTGAATCAATTACTTCAATTTCAATATTATTTGTAACATTATATGGGATAATTAACGTGACCAGTTTTTCGTAGGCTGAAAGCGGGACGCTACACCGTGGACGAAGGATGGGGGGGGGCTTAGGGTATGTGCATGGGCTGGTATTGGAGTTAGGGTAAAAAAGAAAAAAAATAAAATAACAAGCTATATTTTTAAATTTCAGTTTGAACTTTAATCAGAGTACTTCTTGTTTGAACAGATTTCTTTCAGCAATTGCGGTGATCCTTTCAAAAAAGTGTTAAAAATTGTTTACATTGTAAATCCGGATTTACCACGATATCTCGAGAAATAAAATCTCCAAAAAAGAATCTCGAAAAAAAAATCTTGAAGAAAAAAAAACGAACAACAAAAATCTAGAGAAAATCTCGAATTTACACAATATCTGACTTAATTACTTCTGCAGTAAAATGAAGAGATCTTAAAAATCTTGAAAGTAAATTTTTTTCGAGATAAAGTCTTTCGAGATATTTGTACTTTCTAGATTTTGACCCATTCGAGATTTTTGCCCTCGAGATTTCTCAAAAGGATTTTCGAGATTTTTTTCGTTCGAGATTTTAGTCGTTCGGGATTACGTGGTGATCCCGTTTAACCCACATTGCATTTGCAAATTAATATATTTTGCAGTGTTTCAATTTTTAAATTAGTTTTTTCCGATGTCCATACTTTGTTCATTTCTTAGAATATTCTCTCTACTGGCGGGATATCATTCACTCCGGGTGTAAATTAAATTTAAATGAATTTCAAAACCCGATCCTTAACCCGCATTTTTTAAACCCGAAAATTTAAACATATATGTTCATAATATTCACTCAAAAATGTTTATTAAACCCGATGCGTTAAAAATTAATTTAACCCAGGTTAAAAACAGTTTAACCCATTTTTAAACCGATTCTAAACCTACGTATTTTCAAATTTGAGATAAAATGATAAATGTCAGTTGAAATTAATTGAAAAACGAGAATTTCTTAAAAAAAAAAATCCGGTCAAGTGCAAGTTATACTTGCGCAATAAGTGTTCCGTACTATGTATCAGTTATTTTAACTACATACTTACATATGTACCTATGTCATAGATTTATGTTGATAGATCTATATGAACCCTTTCTTTACGATACGATTTCTACTAAAGATACAATGATACTTTGTTCGATACTCACATATATGTATGTATGTACATACATAAAAACATATATATATGTATATATATAGGTACATATATGTACATATGCACTTGTATATCTGCAGACACAAGTAAGTACCTACATACATAGTTTTATGGTGCACAGCACATTTCAATACAAACATATTGAGCACAATTTGCGAAAAATAAATTCAAATTTGTACCTACATAAATGTATGCCAACACAAAAGTTGAACAAATTACCTACCGAAGCATGTATGTATGTATGTACATATGTCTCGGATGTCCTTTCTCATCTGCTCAGAAGAATATAGTTATACACACACACAAAGTAAAAGAAAAAAAAACAAATAAAACATGTATATACGTACATACATATATACCTACATATGTACCTATGTACATACATATATATCTACATATTATGTACATATGTATATGTATTTACAAGAAATGTACGCTTGTGCATCAGATTTAATTTTTCCTCTCGTTATTCGTTCAATTGCATTAACTGCGAAGAATTTTGTGATTTGTCTCCCTCTCTATGTCTGTATATACACAAATTCAATTTTTCCCAATATAGTAAAAGTAGAGACACCTACATTATAATAGGAAACCATCAAGCTTCCTTTATGTGTTATATTATGTATTATTGGTTTAAGTCTTAGGTCAATAGTTATCCGGTCGAAATATGCCACGAAAATTCGCTGCGGGTATAACACTTGCCATCAAGTATTCAATTTTTACTCTCGTATCTACTTTTAGGCGTTGTGATATTTTTCTGGATATGTAAACAGTAGGGTAGTTGAAATTAAAAAATTAATTTAAAAAAAACGGTTAAAGTAGGGCAGTCGTAATAATTATGATTCCATCTACACTTTATTCTCAATGTTTGTGATTTTATTCAGATTTTTCTGAGCGATATTTTCGGAGAAAAAGCTCGGGACAGCAAGGTGTAACGTTTTGTGAAAAATTGTTAAGAAACTACCCCCCCAAAGTCGAAATTCAGCTTTTTAAGTTCTGGTCTGTGTTTTGGCCACTAATTGCTACAACTGTTCCAAATTTCAATAGTCTAGGTTAAGTAGTCTCTGAGAAAAAGGCCTGTGACAGACAGACAGACAGACACCAACCTGATTCCATTAGTGTTCCGTTTTGGTACGGACGGAACACTAAAAAGAAGAAAAAACATACCGTTTGTTTCTATGTTTTGTGTTTACTGCATTTTATATTGAAAATGAAAGGTGGCGGTAAAGTAAACGATGCTGGTAGCGAAAACAGCAGTAGTGATTGCGAAAACACAGAGCACATAAACGGCTTCTGTGAACGTAACGCATTAACGCAACTGGGGATGAATCTGGTACATATATTTAAGTACGTTCGGGTAGTATTTGAAGGTGAGTTACGTAAGTGAAAACTGATACAATAGAAAGTCACAAGTCATAACTGAGAACATTGCATGACACTATGACGAGAGGTGTTGTCGTCGCCGAATTATGACAGTGGCCTCTGTCGTCCAGTAGTCGAATTGTCGTCGCCGAATTATGACAGTGGCCTCTGTCGTCCAGTAGTCGAATAAATTAAAAGCTAATATCTAACTGGCCAACCAATCAGATTTGACGTTCTAAAAGGACTTTTACTGGCAGTTGCAATTATTTGACACATACAAATCGACAACCAAGGGCAGCGGACGTTGTTTACTTTCCAATAACGATAAAGTGCAAACGCATAAAAAATACAATTTAAAAACCAAAACTAACTAATAAATAAACTGCTATACCTTTTCTTTAAGTGGATAATCTTTTATTTTGTCATGAACAAAAGTTTTTTAAATTCAATAATTTCACTGAATTCGTGTTTTTTTGTGTAATTTCGCCGCTGCCCAGTGAGAAAATTCCAATTTATTGCCGTCGTTAATGCCGCCACGCTTAATAAATTATTCAGCGTCAACATTTTGCCGTATTTGTGCTAACTGCTGCAGCTAAATTGAGCTGCAGCAGCCCTGTAAGTACCAAAATTTGCCTAATAAGAAACATATGCTGTACAAATTCTTATTAAAGGAAACTCAAGCAACGGAATTTAACTAACACCACTTCGCCGGTGCCTCCAAATCCGTCAGCAAGAATCTGTTAGCCATCGTTCTCAATAAGAGTCACCTTTTCATCGCCGCTATATGCCAACGCCGCCTCGCAGGAGTTCCCGATCAAATAAAGGCAAAGTTCCGGTACGATACAGATCACAATCCGAAAGCAGAGTCGTACAAATATTAGCCAGCGAAATGGATCAACCGCCACAACCACCACAGCCACAACCGCCACAGCCAGTGGAAAATCAGTTATTAACTGCTTTGGTAGCGCAAATTACCGCCCTTAAGCAGTCAGTGGATCAGCTTCGCAATGATACCGGTGTCAACCAGGCCGAAACACAGCGTTTGCATGAAGCAATCGATCGTCAAAGGGGAACCCAAGCTATAAATATTGTAAAAACGAATCATGCCGAGGATACCCAGTCGACGTCGGGTACGCAATCAACATATTCTACAGCCGTTGGAATGGTAGCCCAGCCATACAAGAAACTATATGATCTGCCAATATTCTCGGGAAAGCCAGATGATTGGCCATTGTTTTTGGCGAATTATGAAGAAACGACCGCTAATTTCGGATATTCTGCAATGGAAAATACTATACGCCTGCAGAAGTGCCTACAAGGGGAAGCCAGGGAGGCAGTTTCATCTCTGTTAATTTATCCCAACAACGTGACACAAGTCATCAAAGTACTATCCTTTCGTTTTGGTCGTCCGGATTTATTAGTGAAAGCCCAACTCACGAAAGTTCAACAGTTTCCAACGATCAGTGATGCTCGAGTCGAATGCCTCATTTCTTTCTCAACAATGGTTGAAAATGTGGTTGCATTTTTATCATCGGCTAAATGTGAACAACATCTGGCGAATCCCATGCTTCTCGAGGAATTAATACTGAAGCTGCCAATGACTAGAAGATTTGAGTGGGCAAGACATGCATCGACTATAGAACCGTACGCCACCGTCAAGGATTTTGCAAAATGGTTGACTGAACTGGCAAAAATAGTTCAACTTGTGCCGCAATCGAGCACTTCCGTAGTCAGAGGGCAACCATCCCAGCCACGCAGAATATTACACGCAAACGAGAAGAATTTTGGTGAGATAAGGAATTCGCCAAAAGTGGTCTGCATTTGCTGTGGAGAGAGCCATCAGGTAGGTGACTGTAAAACCTTTAAAGGATTGGCCACAGAAGATCGATGGAAGCTCGTAAAAACCAAACACCTTTGTTTTTCCTGTATTAAATTTGGACATGGGGCTGCAACGTGTCGTAGTCAACGAAGATGTGACCAAAATGGATGCCGCAAGTTCCATCACAAACTTCTACATGAAGGAGAAAAAGAAGTTTCGCCGCAAGCTCCAGAAAGGATTCAGAATTGTCGTACACAAAACTACAATAGTCAGCTCTTTCGCATTTTGCCAGTGGTTTTGTTGGGTCCACGAGGACAAAAGTCAGTGTATGCCATGTTTGACGAAGGATCGTCGATTTCAATCTTGGAGGATGGAATAGCGACAGAATTGGGACTCCAAGGACAAATGCAGTCTTTGACCTTGCAATGGTTTGGAGACAAGGTAGTGACACAGCCATCCAGAAAAGTTGCCCTGGAAATAAGTGGAGCTGAAAAGGGATCTCGGTTCTTCCAAATGAGAAATGTCAGAACCGTGCAGAATCTAAGCCTACCAATTCAATCTTTTAATAAAGAATGCGCACAACATCTGCGGAGTATTCCTGTCAGCAACTACAAAGATGCCGTCCCAGTAATCCTAATTGGATTGGACAATTGCCACTTGGGTCTCGCCGGTACGTCCATCGAGGGTGGCCAGGATGAACCAGTCGCAGCACACACAAAACTTGGTTGGGTTGCCTATGGACCACGATGTGCCAATGCCAATGATAATCCGATGGTTCTACACATCAATGAAACCGAAATCCTTTGTAATCTCGACAAGGTGGTGGAATCCTACTTCACAGTTGAAAACTTCGGCGTGCATAAAACAGATACTGTTGTGGAGTCCATTGATGATGCCCGAGCGAGAGAAATTTTAGAAAGAACAACCAGACGTGTTGATAAACAATTTGAAACCGGTTTGTTGTGGCGCAACGATGAATTCACTATGCCTGATAGCTACCAAATGGCATCAAAGCGTTTGTTCAACATTGAGGCGAAAATGCAAAGAGACCAAGATTTTTCCAAAAGATACAAATGCCAAATAGCTAATTACATTCAGTCAGGTTACGCTAGAGAGTTGTCACCGAACGATGCAGAAGCCAACAGCAGCCGAATCTGGTATTTGCCACATTTTGGGGTTACTAACCCACACAAACCAGACAAACTCCGTATCGTTTTCGACGCTGCAGCCGAAGTCCATCGGATCTCTTTGAACTCGATGCTATTAAAGGGACCAGAGCAAGCCAAGCCGCTCTTGACAATTCTTTTCAAGTTCCGCCAAGGAGTCGTCGGAGTAGTTGCTGACATAAAGGAAATGTTTTCACAAGTAAAGATTCGAGTCGAAGATCAAAATGCACAGAGATTCCTATGGAGAGACGGGAACAAAGATCAGCCAATTCGCATATATATTATGTCATCTATGATATTCGGTGCCGCATGTTCGCCCTGCGCAGCCGAATACATAAAGAACAAGAATGCCACTGCATTTCAGAAGAATTCACCCGAAGCTGTCGACGCAATTGTGAACAACCACTATGTGGATGATTTCGTATGCAGTTTCCACAACCAGGTCGAAGCGGAACGAATCAGTCTGGAAGTCAAAAAAATTCATGCAGAAGGTGGATTCATGCTTCGAAACTTCGTCTCCAATATAAAAGCAGTAGAGGCAAAGCTGAATGATCCACTATGCCGTGTTCAATCAGCAGTAAGCTTGGAATCAGATGAAGGTGGCGAAAAGGTGCTCGGAATGTATTGGCATACTGAAGATGATACATTCCGTTTCCGCTTCAAATTTCATCGAATTTCCAAAGAAGTTCTAGAATCATCAAGACCACCAACAAAGCGAGAAGTGTTGGGAATCGTCATGGCAGTCTTTGATCCGTACGGCTTTTTGGGTGATTTTCTGATTTTCTCCAAGATACTACTTCAAAATACTTGGAAAACTGGGATCGGTTGGGATGATCCACTGCCAGACAATCTTCATAGCCGATGGAAACTCTGGTGGATAGAATTGAAGAATGTTAAACAGTTTCGATTGAATCGCTGCTACTCACCAAAACTTCCACTTGCCCAAGATATTGAACTCCATATCTTCACGGACGCCAGTGAGAGTGCATTCGCCGCGGTAGGATACTTTAGAATCCAGCACCAAAGAACAGTCGACGTTGCTTTCGCTTTCGGAAAGACAAGGTGTGCACCAAAGAAGCTACTTTCAATTCCTCGCCTGGAGTTGCAGGCCGCAGTCCTAGGAAGCCGTCTTCAGTCAGCCATTCGATCAAACCATAACTTTGCAATATCAAGAGTCGTTTATTGGAGCGATTCAAAGACCACTATCTGGTGGATTCGATCTCCACATAGAAGATTCAAACCATTTGTGGCTCATAGGATAGCTGAAATCCTGGACGCTTCGGATCCTTCAGACTGGCGTTGGGTACCGACTGATTTAAACGTGGCAGATGATGCCACCAGAGCCATCAATCCGCCGAAGTTCGTCAAAAATAGCCGATGGCTATCAGGGCCAGAGTTTCTTCGCCTTCCAGAACATCTATGGCCCTGTTGCTCTGATGCTCTTGCTCCAGACACGCTTGATGAAGAACTGCGTCCAAGGATATTTCACATTGGCCAGGCAAGTGCTCCTCTAGTAAATGTTGCCAACTTTTCATCGTACTCTAAGTTAAGGCGAGTAGTAGCCTGGATGTTGCGATGTCTCCAATCACTGCGCCGTGCGAGAGAAAGAATTGCTGCACAGCGAAATGGAGAGCCGATGTCCAAACAAATCACTCGTGCTCCAATAAGACAAGAACTAACAGCCGAAGAGATTCTATCTGCCGAGTACTTTCTGTGCAAACAAGCCCAAAAGGAAGAGTTCTTTAAAGAAAGATCATCGCTCAAGAAAGAAGAACCTATTTCGAAATCCAGTGTCATATACGAACTCACGCCATATTTGGATGAAGGAGGACTTCTACGTTTAAAAGGACGCATCGATGCTGCCTACTGCCTGCCTGCTGATGCTAGACGTCCAATTATTTTGCCGCAGAGACATACACTAACGCAACTCATAGTGTATCACTACCATCATTTCCTCCACCATCAAAATGATGCCCTCATATTATGCCTGAGGAATTTTGTAAATCGCCGTGGGACTCCAGTTAGAATAAGAAGTAAATGGCAACGCGGGAGGATAACGAAGGTGTACCCGGCCAAAGATGGTCAGGTAAGAAGTGCCGAGGTAAAGACATTAAATGGAACCCTTCGCCGTCCTGCCTCGAAGCTAGCAGTAATTCAAATTTGTGGTGAATCTCCACTAGGATTCACGGAGGGTGGGATGTCGTCGCCGAATTATGACAGTGGCCTCTGTCGTCCAGTAGTCGAATTGTCGTCGCCGAATTATGACAGTGGCCTCTGTCGTCCAGTAGTCGAATAAATTAAAAGCTAATATCTAACTGGCCAACCAATCAGATTTGACGTTCTAAAAGGACTTTTACTGGCAGTTGCAATTATTTGACACATACAAATCGACAACCAAGGGCAGCGGACGTTGTTTACTTTCCAATAACGATAAAGTGCAAACGCATAAAAAATACAATTTAAAAACCAAAACTAACTAATAAATAAACTGCTATACCTTTTCTTTAAGTGGATAATCTTTTATTTTGTCATGAACAGGTGTTATTGCTAGGTACTCGTTCCAATGCATGTTATTGGATAATTATTTTTAATCATCTGTGGGGTGACCCAAATCGGGACATTTTGCTGTCTCCACTGAAGTCTGGGGGACAGCAGGACACACACTCTTAAAGCGGGACTGTCCCGCCGAAAGGGATAATACAATTTTCATCATCAGAAAACTTCCATTTAACATTTGCTAAATTAAAATCACCTACCACAATAGCATATGACTTGTCATTTCGTATGTTATTGATATGAGCTGTGTAAATTTCAATGTTAGATCCAGGTCGAATATAACTAACAATAAAATAAAAAGTAATCAAACTACTATCAGTAGACTTAATAAAATCTACGCTTACGCACATTTGTTCGATCTCAGCCGAAGGAAACATTAAAGCAACTTCTCTGCTCTTGTAAGAAGATCGAATAGCCAGCCAGCAGCACACCACCTACTCTCTGCATACACGTGCGGATGGGACAACGATCTTTGCGATAGACATCAAATTCAGAAGAGAATAATTCGGAAGAAAAAAATGCATCATTCAACCAAGTCTCGGTCAAAGCGATAACAGCATAAGAACAGTCAGCGGCAGCGACGAAAAATCCATTTGTTTTTGTTCTCATTCCCCCCATATTCTGATAATAGAGAGGGAGAGATTCGGACGCAATAGAAAACGGCACAGCAGCAGAAGTGGAAACTTGTTGTGTTATGTTTGAGTGACGGTTGGGTTCCCCATGTCGTTTTTTTGATGAAAAGTGAAAGGGCGTACATGAAGTCCCTGTGGCCAAGCATCAGAATTTAGAAAGTTCGATAACATTCCTTCAGGAACTCCTAATTTAAAATTAATATGCTTAAGTGAATCAGTATCTGTACCATCTTTTAATAGACGATGACATGCCAGTTTCGATGGATCCACATTAAAAGCTGATGAAACATAAGGCGTGTTTTTTTTTCAAACCTATATAGGCTAAACATGTTTCCGCAACATGTTTTCAATGTAAAATACAACAAAACCTTAGCCTGGATAATTATCCAGTCTTATTTTTGTATGGAAAGCTTTTTCGAAATGTATATAGAATTAAAAAAAAACGCGCCTATAGTCAATAAGTGTCTGGCTCTACAACTAGCCATAAACGCTTATAAACGATGATAAATGTAACCATTTCAGATGGCTAACAACTTGCAGGTTTATATTGTTGGCATTTGTGTTGGTACCAATTATTTCATTTCTTTTTTTGTTCGATCTTTTAAACATCGCCGTTTGCCATGAGTTCGAATTAATGGATTCTGGTTGATAATTTATATTTTCAACAGCAGCGGCAGCAATCGAAGCGTTGGGAACATCAACAGAGAAAACAGAAGCAACAACAATATCATTAGAACTGTGACGACCCTGTTCATGTAACATACCTGCAATTTAACTTGTCTTATAATTTTATCATCCAAAATCATTGTATGTAATTTTCATCCATCTTGCCACGCGCACACTCTTTCATTTTAATTGTTTAAATTCGATTCCTTACTTTTTAATAATAAATTATATTTGTATCAAAGTGGATGTCGTGTTTGATTCATTTAATATATCGGTTGAACATAAAACATCCACAATTGGTGACCCCGACGTGATTGCTGTGCCCGATGTGGCTGCTGTGCCTGTTGTGGCTGCTGCGCCCGTTGTGGCTGCTGTGCCCGACGTGGCTGCTGTGCCCGATGTGGCTGCTGTGCTCATTGTGGCTGCTGTGCCCGATGTGACTGCTGTGCCCGTTATGGCTGCTGTGCCCGATGTGACTGCTATTGCCCGATGTTGCTGCTGTGCCCGATGTGACTGCTGAGACCGTTGTGGCTGCTGAGGACGTTGTGGCTGCTGGAGCCGTTGTCGCTGCTGGAGCCGTTGCGACTGCTTGGGCCGTTGTGGCTGCTGGGACCGCTGTGGCTGCTGAGCTGAGGCCGCTGTGGCTGCTTGGTCCGTTGTGGCTGCAAAAGGCATCCTGTGTACTGAGCGTTTGCCGACTCAAGGCTCGCGACCTTGGTAGCCGTTGTGCTGCTTGCCGAGTCTGAGTACGTGGCCTTGGTAGCGGTTGACGGCGACCGCCTTTAAGGAACTCTCACAAACTTTGGGTTTCATTCACCATCAGGCGAATGACATAGTGGAGAGATGGCATAGGACGCTGAAGCCCGCACTTAAAAGCCATTTGACAGTCAATTGGACGGAAGTTTTACCAGTCGTAATGCTCGGGTTAAGGTCATCATTTAAGCCCGACATGAAAGCAACACCGCAGATCTAGTTTTTGGTACGACCTTGAGACTCCCTGGTCAGTTTTTCGTTTCAGACAGAAGACAGAAGTGTGACCATCAACTGCTGAGAGAATTGCGTAATGTTATGCATAAGCTAACCCCGAGGCCTACTTCGTTTCACGGTGCACATACAGTTTTTGTACAACCAGAACTCCGGAGATGCACTCACGTTTTCGTACGAAATGATGCGGTTAGAACACCACTCCAGCCAACATTTGATGGACCGTTTGAGATAGTGAGCAGGAAAGGAAAGTACTTTACCATTTAAGTCAAGCAGTGGACCACGACGATTTCTGTCGATCGTCTAAAAGCCGCCTTTTTGATTGCAAAACCGACAGATTTGCAGAATCAACCAACAGAATTACAGAATCACCCAGCAGATTCGCAGAATGGACAGCTGCAAGAATCACAATCCAGCGACGAATTGGTCCCTGATAGTCAACAAGGAGAAGCAACTAGATCCGGACGTAGAGTTCAGCTGCCTTATCGCTATCGTTGAGGTGCTCCACTAAGGGGGGAGTACTGTTGCGACCCTGTTCATGTAACATACCTGCAATTTAACTTGTCTTGTAATTTCATCATCCAAAATCATTGTATGTAATTGTCATCCATCTTGTCACGCGCACACTCTTTCATTTTAATTGTTTAAATTCGATTCTTTACTTTTTAATAATAAATTATATTTGTATCAAAGTGGATGTCGTATTTGATTTATTTAATATATCGGTTGAATATAAAACATCCACAGAACCATTATCCGAAATGGGATGCGCGGTTAACTCGGTAGACACAGTATTTGAAGTTGCATTGGCAATTATATTTTTAGGAATACTGGAAACAACAGTAGCAGGGGCGGCAGCAGCAGCAGCAGTAGCAGTTGTCACAACTTTAGGAGTGTGAGGGCCATTTGAGTTGATTTGCTTTGCAACCGTATTTTTTCGCGAAGAGTCTCTAGGCAACGAAGAAGAAGCGACGCGTGTCGATTCATTGACCTTTGCTTGCGCGCGTGTAGTCATTTATGTTTTACCACTATTTTTGCTAGAAGAGCTAGTAAACCAGTTTACTATCTCATTTAATTCATTTTGAATTTTAGCAAGTTTCGATATAAGTAAGTCATTATCAATTAAACTTTGGTTACACTTTGGGCATTGGTAGTTAGACATGATGACCAGAGTAAAAAAGAGAAGAAAAATAAAAGCAACTATAAAACAAAAAGGCAGTTGGAATTACTATACACTTGCGCGAAAAACACGTCTGTACGCGAAGGAATAGTTTGCAGAACGGAATCAGTACGTGTATAAGTCTGCTTTTGTACTTAGACTTGTAAGTCTAGACTCACATGGCTGCAAAAGAGTAAGAAAGTTCGAAAAGATGAGAAGGAAAATATTTTGCCCTGCGAGTCGAGGGTGAAGTTTTTGGCGACTCTTTTTGACGTTTTTCTTTTCTCTTATTCCTTTTATCTTCCCACCTAGTCATCTGCACAATACAAGAACTGCAAAATAAAAGACGAATGTCGAATTTGAGTCAAGGAAAAAAGTCTGAAGTGTAAAAGCGCAGGACTCACGGATGTAAATAACAAAGAGAAATTCGAAAAAAGTCTACACTCAGAAGTCTTAAGTGTAAAAGCAGCCTAAAGCTGGAAATACACGATACAATCGTTGTACAACCGCGGGTTGTACCAATTTCGGTACAACCGTTGTAAGTAGCACACACACTATACAATCTGCGTGCGATTTCCATACAACGGCGCATCCAATCGCAGGTTTTCGAATCAAAGCGTACAACCGTGCGATATCGGTACAACCGTCGTAAGCTAGCTAACACACGATACAATCGTCGCATACAACCGCAAATTGCATACAACCGTTGTACAACTATTGCATCGTGTATTTGCTGCTTAAGTACGGCCCGAGCCCAAAAGAGAATAACGATAACTCGGCCGATAGCAGGATTTCATAGCAAGCTATAAAAAAGAGAACTGTAAAATTTGTGTGTGGGCAAATTATAGCTTGATATTTAATTTTTTTTTTAATCCAACCGCTTGTTTTATTTTTCTTTTATTTTCGTACAAAAAAGTAACGTTTTTTTATATTTTTACAAGAACTGTTAAGATTTTTTATTTATTTTTGTATTAATACTTGAAGAGTTTTTATTTTCGTTTTTATTCTTTTGTCTATCCCTAAATAATAAAACGAATTAAAATATATATATATACTAGCTGGCCCGTGCTCGCTTTGCTTCGCCCGCCTACCACATTTATGGGATGTAGTTGATGGAATTTCGATATACTTTGCTGTCCTAATAGACCAAGAGCCCGCAGTAATTTTTGGTTGTGAATGGTAACCAAAAGCTATACATTAATGTTGGGAACTATCGAATAAAAACAATCGACTTATTCGATAGTTGGAAAATATTCATTTATTCGATGGCTATCGAAAAATCATTCATTACTATTTTTCAGAAATCATTCATTCAAAACAAAACAATCGAATAAAAAAACTATTCGAATAAAAAAATCGTTCAAATGAAAAAATAAGTCGAATGTTTCTCTATGGAAACAAGTAGTCCGATAGTTTGAATGAATGATTTTTTCACTCGTTTGGACTTTGGACTATCGGTTGACTTGTGTGCATGCATACTTTTCATACCTGACTCCGGCGATGGAGGCCCGGATTAGTATTCGATTGTTTTTGTTTTTGTTTGAATGAATGATTTTTTCACTCGTTTGGACTTTGGACTATCGGTTGTTATGTGTGCATGCATACTTTTCATACCTGACTCCGGCGATGGGGGACAAGAAAAAAGTATTCGATTGTTTTTGTTTTTGTTTGAGTGAATGATTTTTTCACTCGTTTGGACTTTGGACTATCGGTTGACTTTTGATTGTTCAGTATCATTGAACGGGTTGTTGTTTACCGTTCAAAATAATTTACATTTGGTTTTTTTACTTTTAGGTAACTAAGAAGTCGTTGCATTTATGAATTTTTGTATTGAATTTATGTTTTACTTCGTGAATAGACATATGTATATAGAGGATTACTGCTCCGGTATGTTTTCAGCCTTAACATACATAAGGCGTGTTTTTTTTTTCAAACCTATATAGGCTAAACATGTTTCCGCAACATGTTTTCAATGTAAAATACAACAAAACCTTAGCTTGGATAATTATTCAGTCTTATTTTTGTATGGAAAGCTTTTTCGAAATCTATATAGGTTTGAAAAAAAACGCGCCTATATCCAATTCAGACTGCAGTGATAATTGTTTTAAAATTGAGAAAGTTGAAGTTTTTCAATACTTAGGTCTTCAAATTGACTCTAGGATGGCTTTTAGTAATCATACTAATACCACAGACAATAAATATACAGATGTCGCATTCATATGGGAAGAACTGGTATATGAAAACGAAATCTGCTTTAAAAAAACCTATTTTCTTTCTCCTTCCCTCTGCCTACTCCACTCCGTCAAAAGTTCGCATCACAAAGAACATTTTTTTTCTCCCATATTCTATTCTGCCACACACACAAGTCACAACGTTGCGTTAGTTACCTATATTGCAAGAACAAAACAACAAATATTCTGTATGCTTATTTTAACTGATAGCGTCGGGGAGGGGACTGCGGACGGGGAGTGCTGATGCCGGCATGTTCGTTGGCTGCGCAATGTTGACTTTTGTTTTGGCTTATTCACTGTATCTCATATGGTTTCATTCAAGTTCCTACCAAAGAAAGTAGTAAAAGTCAAATCCTATATTTTAGTTCTCAACTCGATCTCATTCATTATTTTCATTCCTCACGCTCTTAATATTTCAATTCGAAAAGAGCTTGATGAGAGTGGTTTCACATACAATGCTATATGTATGCACTAGTACTACTAGTAAGAGTAAAGGCTCGACCATAATGCGCATAGGGAAACATCAGCTTATGTCAAAATTTAACGAAATGCTTCCTTATAGTACGTTTACACCGAGCCGAATTCTCGAGATTTCGATGAACATTCACCGAAACATCAGCAACCCGTTTACACCGAGTTGAAGAGGTTCCAGCTGTCAATTTTGAAGTGGCTGCCAAAACTAGGGATGGGCGATTGAGAATAAGTTTCATAATCGAATAAAAAGACAATTCGGTGCTAGCCGAAAACAATCGAATAACTATCAAATCGTATTTCAGAAAATTTATTTTACTAGGCGAGTGTACTAATTGGTCGATTGTAGAAATGCATGTCTCAATTTATTCATCGTGGTACCAGTGTGACTTTTGAATTTGGATCTGAAATCTGAACGCATGCAATTTGATATTTAAAATAAAAAGATTTTCTTCAATTTCAATTTAAGTTTATTAACCTCATTTACAATTGAACTATCGCCCAGAACAATCGCGCTAGAACAATCGACTCCTGTCGATTCCTGTCACACATCGGAGCGTTACGCGGTAGCGGTATAATGGTATGAAATCCTATTGCCGTAAATATAGGTGCACACACTGAGGTGGTTTACAATTTTGTACCGCAGGTATACGTTTTTGTTTTTGGAATATACTACAGGATTTGCCTGTTTCTTTTGAAACATCTGCCCATGCTTTTTCTTTTTTTAATTTGTTAAAATAAAAGGCATCTCTTTTATCATAGAGACACCTTTTTCTACGAACACTTTCAATTAATATTTGAAAATATTTGTAGTCCGACATTTTTTTTTGAAAATTTTCATAATAAACCCGACAACTGTCAGATTTACATATGCAATGAGCGACTGATGCCGCTCTCGCAAATGTTCGCTCATGTTTGCAAAAGTGAACGAAACTTAACGAATCGGAGCTGGACGCCATTATGGGCATAGAATACAATTTCAATGTATTCGCACATTTTCTTATGCGTGCATATGCATATGCACGGCAATGTCCATTATAATTCTCACTTAACTAGTATACTAATACTACCTTAGTTATGTGTACGACCGGGACGACTCAACTATATTTTGGTTTTTGGTTAGTAGGGATGAGCAATGTTTGCAAAACATCGATATTGACATCGATTTCAACATCGCTGACTGAACATCGATGATCGATAATAATCGAATGAATTTATAGAATGTTGACTAATGACGTAAAAAACAACATAGGTACTTGCATGGGAGCGGCACGAAATCGTGACTTACAAAATCCCGTATACAAACAAATCCCGAAAAAATCAAACACGATGTTCTTCCCGAAATTGGAGAAAATAATAGTTCAAACTTCGCGAAATTTTTTAATTTCTCATATGCATTAATAAGTGCTAATAAGTCTTCAATTTAGAAAATAAAATATTCAAAATCTTTTCTCAAATTAAAATTTATCTCAAATTTAGAGTCGGTTCTGTTTTGCTAAAATTGATGGTCGATGTTTTGTTCTTAACATCGATTATGCGATATTTTACGATACGATGTGTTTATAAATAACGAAAAGTTATAGCTGACTTTTTTATTTATAACCGGTTGTAACTATAGTCGGCTATAGGCACTATTCATGGGCTGACTATGAATTTGCGCAAATGTTTTTAGCGCAGCGTATGTAAATGTTTGCAAAAAGTGTTTGAAAAAAATTGTTCTTTTAAGGAATATTTTTGTGATTGCACCTATTTTACTTGTACCAAAATCAATGTGAAATGGTGCCATCTGAAATCTTAAAGTGCCACCGTGCCATTTTAATCAAAAAGTGCCAAAGTGCTGCTCGTAAGTAGTAAAAGTCAAATCCCATATTTTAGTTCTCAACTCGATCTCATTCATTATTTTCATTCCTCACGCTCTCAATATTTCAATTCGAAAAGAGCTTGATGAGAGTGGTTTCACATACAATGCTATCATGTATGCACTAGTACTACTAGTAAAGCCCGTATGACACTACATTTTTTTTCCACTTTTTAATGCACTTTTTAAGTACGTAAATGTCAGCCGCGCGTAAAAGAGACAGAAATATTTTGCACGAAAAAGGCCAATAGAACTTGTAGCAAAAAAATACACTCCTCGAAAAAAAAGAAGACCAATTTAAGATGAGTGATTGTTTTTTTTTGAAATAATGAGAGGGCGACCAATTGTACACATAATAGGTATTATATGTGTAACCAGTTATTGTGTTAAAGAACTTAAAAAAACTTAATTTAAAAGTTGTTTAAAAAAATATAGTAAAAGACAACTTTTAATCGAACGAAATAATGATAAGATCCAATAGCATAATACAATAAAAATATATAAAAAAAAAAAACAAAATCGATAACTTTGGTAGTATTAATAGCTCGTAGATGATTACTTGTTTATAATAGTTTACTGCAAATGCATTGACATTGAATTTATAAGGTTTTGGATCTCATTTTGATAGATGTTTTCCCTTAAATCTGGATTGCTTTCCAACTTTAGAGCACTTTGGAAAACCCGCTGTGATAATATACTACTAAGGTTATAAATAAAAACAAATTATTATGTTTCATAAAACACATGCCTGCTAACAGAAAATTTACGGGCCATTAAAATTATTTTATTTAAAGTGCAAAGATCCACGTGTGGTCCATCAATATTTCGCACAGTGATGCTTTTTCTTTCCTTTTAAAAAAAAAATGGAAACAGTAAATAAAATAAACAAATAAACAAATACCATTACATAGTGCCAATAAGACCAAAGGATGGAATACAATTTACCACGAGCACTTATTTTTACATTAAAACCATCACAAACGTGTTGGTCCTTTTTTTTTGTTTTGCGGAGTGTAAACAAAATAACAATCTGTCAAAAAAAAAAGGGAAAACGTCAAAAAACAAGCTGCCAGCGGCTGGAAAAAGTGAATTGAAATGTATTTTTTTTTTGACAGTTTCATATGTTTTTGATTCTTGTGTACGCACTCACACCTATTGGAGCTTTGTATTGAACATCTTTCTTACTGCTCTAAGTTCATTTTTAATGCATTAAAAAAGGGAAAAAAAGCTAGTGTCATACGGGCTTAAGAGTAACGAGTGTACTAATACTACCTTAGTTATGTGTACGACCGGAACGACTCAACTATATTTTGGTTTTTGGTTAGTGCCAAAATGGCAGTTGTCAGGGGAGGTTGCGTTATCTTCTCTAATTTTCAGCAGAATTACCGATTGGTTAATTTACTTTCGTACGGCATCGGATTGCCTGCGCCTGTGTAGATTAGTTACTGCGTGCTTCTCAACACTCAACCGCATGAGTAAGCTCCATAATTTAAATATTAGGTAGCTTCGTTGGCTTAAATTTGAACAAAATTACAATATAAATCTACATATACATATGTCTGTACTATGTATTATAATATACTTAACGAAAACAACAAATACATAGTTTTTAACCATCTTTGATCTAAATATCAATTTTATTCTCGTTCAAATAGTCAATAATCAAACTTGCATTTTGGGCAAGCACAGATCAACTAAAACACGAAATTCATATTTTCCCCAAAATATGCCAAAAAAATCCGGTCAAGTGCAAGTTATACTTGCGCAATAAGTGTTCCGTACTATGTATCAGTTATTTTAATTACATACATAATATGTACATATGTCATAGATTTATGTTGATAGATCTATATGAACCCTTTCTTTACGATACGATTTCTACTAAAGATACAATGATACTTTGTTCGATACTCACATATATGTACATACATAAAAACATATATATATATATTTATTTATTTATTTATTAATTTATTTATTTATTTATTGCTTCATCTATTAGATTATAAACCTCTTACAGACTAACTAGAAATATGTACATTATATTAAATGAAGAAAGATAACATTAAGAAAACTAGGTATAAAATAAGAGATAAAATATTATTATAATAGAAAAATTATGATTCTAGGGTTGGTTTAAAAGAAAAAGAAGTTTGTCTTTAAAAGTTGCTCTGGAACAATCCAAAAATAAATCTATAGACCTTATCATAGAGTTGGCGTCTCTGATACATCTCGCAATTGGCTCATTATGACCGTAATTAGTCATATTATTATTTTCACGAAAGTGGAAATAACTACGAAGACAACGATACGGTGAGTAAAACTCAAGCGATGACAATAATTTAGGACAACGAATTTGATAGTGAATCAGGTCTCTTACGAACATGATGGAAAAGTACTTACGACGACATTCAAGACTGCTAATACTAATTAACAAACACCTGGAATTATAAGCTGGCATGTCTATACGCCAATTCAGCTGTTTTATCATAAAGCGCGTGAAGTTTCTCTGGACTCTCTCGATTCTCTTAGAATGAGTCTCATAGCATGGATTCCATATTATAGTGCCATACTCTAAGTTGGATCTTACCAGAGATACATACAAAGCCTTTAAGGTATACGGATCGGAAAAATCTTTGGAATTTCTTTTTAGGAAACCAAGCATCGCATTAGCCTTACAGACTACATAATCCGTATGTTCTCTAAAATTTAGTTGGTGATCGAGAATGATACCAAGGTCTTTCTTAGAAGTTACTCTAGTAAGAGGATTAGAATTAATAAGGTATTGATACATTATAGGAACATTAGATCTGAACAGACTGAAACATTGACATTTAGAGACGTTGAGAAGGAGGTGATTCCGTTCACACCAGTCATTGACTGCGGCCACATCTTGCTGTAATAAGTCGCAATCGAATTCTGATTTAATGGAGCGAAATAATTTAAGGTCATCGGCAAATAGAAGGCACTCAGAATGTTTGACGACGAGTGGTAGATCATTGATGAACAACAGGAATAATAATGGCAAAAGGTGGCTCCCTTGAGGAACACCAGATGTTACTTTAATAGGAACCGATAGACAATCATCGATTTTGACATATTGGACCCTATCAACCAAGTAGGACTCCAACCAACTAAGCATGGTAGAATGGAATCCTATAGTCAATAGCTTCTGAATAAGGGTACGATGATTAACTTTATCGAATGCTTTTGCAAAGTTCGTAAAAATAACATCAGTTTGCCTACCAAGTTCGAAATGATTCACGACATAGTTGCAAAAAAGTGCCAGATTGGTTGAAGTAGATGTTCCCTTAGTAAATCCATGTTGATGGTTCGATATAACATTGTTAACAAGAAAAACAATTTTATTATAAACAATCTTTTCGAACACGACGATGGTTACAGACATTTTGTTTAGGACCAGACTTATGTATAGGAACAATGTGAGATATTTTCCAAACATCAAGGAATTTTCCACAAGCAAGTGATTTCCTGAATATTTGACAGAGCGGCATAGATAAGGACTTTGCGCAGTACTTTAATAAAATAGGAGCAATTTTGTCAGGACCTTCTATAATATTACTTTTAAGACTACCAAGTGCCTCCTCCACGTCATGCTCTTCAATATTTATATCGCCAATGTCAATGACTGAGCATAAATTGAATGAATTGTCAGATTGACAATCTGTAGAAGAATATACAGAATTAAAAAAGGAGGCGAAGAAATCGCATATAGTATTTATTTCCTCAGAGGACGAGTCCAAATAAAGCATAAGACTCGGAAGTCCATTTGTGTTCCTTTTGGTATTAAGGAATTTCCAGAAGTATTTACTATTGGATTTTAATTTATTTTCAGTGGAAATAATATAAAAAATTGTTCATTGCATCGAAGTCAGCATTTTTGTAGTCATTGTAGACGCAATTTATGATTAAAGGTTTTTGGTAATGTAACACCGAGAACTCAGCTAAGATGGGTACGTGATGTAATGAACTATCGAAAATAGGAGAACCAGGAATATCAATTTTAACGACAAACTCTTTATCAACAAAAATTAGATCTAAAATACGGTTAAGGTCATTTACAATATTATTAACTCGGATGAAATCAAATTGAGCAAAAAAATCAGTAACTAAGACTTCCATATCGGAATTGACATTAAAAGGCACAAGATAATTATACTCACTATCAAGTTTCCAGACAATGTTACCCAGATTAAAATCACCAGTGAACATAACATGTTGGAATTTAGTTAGATTCTCGAATATGGAATTAACATTATTTAAGTGTATGTTGTAGAGCTCAAATGAGCTCTTAGGAGGAATATAGCTAACTATAATAAAAAGTTCAAAATCTGGTTTAAATGTGATTTCGACAATCAATTGATCAACATCTAGATCATAAAAATTCTGATTTTGTTGCTGTATATCCAATATCTGCTGTTGTTGATTAGACATTAACTCCTGTAGATTCAGTTGTTCGGCATGACGTTGTTGATGTACAAGATTATCAATGTTAGTAAATCCATCAGTTAGTCTGTCAATGTTGGAAGTATCAAAATTCAGCAGATTTAAGATGGGAAGCCGAAGCAAGAAAGCAAAAATTCCAATTATTTAAAGTTAAAAAAAAATCGTGTGAACAGTTTTTCTATCCGTATCCTAATTTATATTCCAGAGCTATCCTATGATTTGTTTTTACAAACTCTGCAAGAACGTTTTCTTAGAAGTTAGATCTATATTAAATTAGATTATTTCTTTGGCTGAAAATGATCTTTCCACAGAGACGCGGGTATTGGACTACATCCAATATTCAAAGCACTTGGCCTCTCCATTTAATTAAATAAGAAATCTGTTTTACAAATATTTCAGAAAGAGTACAAAACTCGTTGCCCTTCAATTTATGTAGAAAACCTTCAGCTATACAAACTGTATCATTCTTTGGGTCATTTTAAATTTGGGTAAATGTTTCTATGATATCTAATCTGTAGTCAAACAAAAGCTTGATTATTCGTGAATGATAATACCAGCGAATCTCCGATACTCCTGGCATACCATATGTTCGTCGGCTAGCTGTTTTTTTTTTAAGACGAGCGTTTTGTAGATTTTTTAAAGAAACGGCATATGCTATTGGTAAAACCAAAAAATACTTTAACCTCAGGTATGCTCTCTAATTATCGGGATAATACCAAATCTAAAACATGAGCATAACATGGGATGAAATTGGCCTTTGGCCAAGCTCACGGACCACTGAACATCACTGTGGCACAATCATATGATTGCCCAAGTAACTTTACTTGAACTAACATTGAAAGAGCCAAGAAATCTCTTCTAATGCATCTTGTGAGATGTACCGTAAAACTGCACTTAGTTGTTCTATGTGGTTCACATTTGGTATTTCGTCAATCATAATGGACACAAACCGAACTTGACTAATTTCCGATTTAATTCAATATCTAATCACCGTAACAATACAATTTGTATTAAATCATTTTGAATACCGTTTGAGAGGCCCGAGAACATTGATCTAAATGTGAGTCCATCTGACGGACTAAATATAAGAGTTTCTATATAATTGGCCCGATTATCCGAGCTGGGTCTTTCATCGTGACCCCGGAATGCTAACTCTTGTTTACCTAAAAGAATCACCGTGTCTATAGCTTAAACGTTTGAATGTGCTTCTTTGAAAAGCTCACTATAGTTAGCTGGACCCAGCAAAAATTCGTTAGTAATTGAGTTGTTAGCAAGTAACTAGCTTTTATATTGGCAAGAGTATTGGTCTTGGTTTGTCTTTTAAAAGTTTTTTATGTTCAAGGTATGTATATTTAAAAGTATAAATGATACTGCAGTTGAGGAAAATAAAAGCTTATATGAACTATAAACCGTAATAATAAAAGAGAAAGCCAATTTGTGTTAAAATACCTTATTTTTCCGTTGAAATAAAAATCTACTGTGAACGATATCAATTCACTGCATTTTTTTTACAGAATCTACTGCGAATAAATAGTGAAATTAGTCAATAGTGGCAACGCACACGCACAATCAGCCAATTGAATTTGCAAATATACGTACAAAAAAATGAGCATATTCTATATACCAAAAACAACTCAATTCGATTGCAGAAAAAATACTCATTAGCCGATATTTTCCAGCTTATATGCCGCATAAGAGAGCGTGTGCTAGACAGAGAATAACCAATCCGAAAAGCGCGAATGAAAAAAAGAGAAAAAACTTAAAACTTGCCTGTCACTCAATAAACTCCACTGCAGTGCATAAGCCGGAAATTTTCGGCTTATGAGTATTTTTATTGCAGTCGAATTAAGATGTTTTTGCAATTCATGCTCATTTTTTTTTATATGGAATGAAATGATACAAACTTCTACTGTGGGCATATGAATATAAGCAAAGCATACTTGATTGAAATTTGAAATTCGAAATTTATAAAGATAAGAATTTGAAAAGGGAAGCCGATAGGAATCGTGTTACATGGAGCCCACGCCGCTGCTACATACATAGTTTTATGGTGCACAGCACATTTCAATACAAACAAATTGAGCACAATTTGCGAAAAATAAATTCAAATTTGTACCTACATAAATGTATACCAACACAAATGTAGGTAAGTTGAACAAATTACCTACAATGCATGTATGTATGTACATATGTCTCCGATGTCCTTTCTCATCTGCTCAGAAGAATAGTTATACACACACACAAAGTAAAAAAAAAAAAAAACAACAAATAAAGCATGTACAGTGTACTCTCTCCTTACGGACACCTCTCATAACTGGACAGATTGCAAGGAACGGAAATAAATACACGCTTTTTCATATAAAAAATTTTCCCAGAACCGTCATGACCCGCTAATTTCCTCTACCATTGACGGCATATGCTGTCTTGTCCGCAAACGTGTTATCTAACGACTATGTGTATTTATAAATCCCGTTGCATTTTTAAATAGGTTTGCATGTTAAGTGTATATATGTATGTATGTGTCATTTCACGCTTGATTGTCATAGAATAAAATTAGTATTTTTCGGTAATTTGTGTTTATTACATAAAAATAAATTCCTTTATAAAATAAAATTAATACCCCGTGTCTATTGTGTTTCTTTTTTAAAAAGACGTCAATTCATTTTTTTTCTCTCATAACTGGACACCTCTCATAACCGGACAAATTTCTCGGTACCATCAGTGTCCGGTTATGAGAGAGTTCACTGTATATACATACATACATATATACATATGTATATGTATTTACAAGAAATGTACACAGGGCCGGTTTTAACAGTTTTGGCGCCTGGCGCAGGAAAAAAAATAAGCGCCCCAAAAGCAACTTAAAAAATGTTTGATCTTTTCCACATCTCCCGAAGAGAGAGAGTAATTGACGCGTTGACTTCAACATAAAATTCAACCCTAAATCTTTCTTGATGGTCTAAAATTACCTCATTCCTATCCTCATATGAAAACTGAACTACTTTTTTTCGGGACCGTTAAGTTGAAATTGCTTAAAAAGGAACTTTAATTTCATTTGCTATAAGTCTCGGCATATCTAATAATTCAAAAAAACTTGTCATTAGTTCTTAGTTCGACTAAAAACTTTTTCATTGAGCACAAAATTTCAACTGCAAGCTTAAGGCAAAAACTGATTTGTGTCTAATATTGTGTACCAAATAATAACACAATAAATAAAATTAAATTCGCTTAGCTTACTACCAAGAGATTGAGGCATATTTTGGATTTTTGATCATAATTTTCTGAAATTTCAACAAGAACCTATAAACATCTCCCAAGTATAGTTTTAGTGGTTTTATTGCATCTATTCTGTTTAAGGCTGCGGTTTTATAGCAAGCGTGTAATACAAGCGCTTGACCGCGCTTTAAATTAAATGCATTTTATTAGACCATGGTGGTTGTGTAACAAATTTTTAAAAGCGCGAGTAAGCGCGAGCAAGTGTGAGATAAAATGTTCTGATAATTTAAAGCGCTTGTATTATACGCTTGCTATATATATTACCGCAGCCTTAGAGTCAAACTACTAAGATGTTTTTTTTAAAGCTGACCATCTGCCTACGGAACGTGAATAGAAAACATAGATACTCTCAACTTTATCGAATAATACAACTGCATCAGTAGAGCATTGAACATCATTAAAGCTCTAGGTTCCAAAACCTTAGTTCTCGCTTGCATACCACAATGTTTCCCTCTAATATAAGTACCATTATCATACCCTTGTCCTCTACAATTCATCAATAGAATATCCAAATCAGCAAGTTCATTCAAAACTAAATCAGTTAAGCCAGACCCAGTTGTTTTTTTTCGCAACAATCCCAAAAATAATTCTCTAATTTTAAACTTTTTCGTATTTTGGTCCACTAGTCTAACTACTAAAGTTAATTGTTACTTTCTACTTATGTATATCAAGCGTAAAATCTACTATAATCACAGCCAAGGAGAATCAAGGCATTAATAAACGCAGGGAAAATTGAATACATGTATGTATATTACATACTAATTTTCAATAATGTTCTGAATTGAATAATATCTTTTGTTTTCGTAATCGCAGGTTGCATAGGCGCAAATGGAGCGGTATGATAAGACTGCTCCACAGCATATTGGCAGTGAAAATTTCGTGTTTGGCAATGGGCTGAAAGGGTCGACTGGATATTTACGCCCGTATTCTGGCATACCTCTGTGATGCCTCATATGTCACAACAACCTCACAAGAGCGTGGTGAGTCACAATTTGTGAGGTTTTGGTTAGAATACGAAGTTGTGAGTATCCAGCGCCTCCTAGATGTGAAACAGGCCGTAATGTTCTGCGAAAATGTCAAATGCCACGTGCATCTCTTGGCTTACAGAAAATGTAAACAAATATGCTGAAGAAGCCAAGAGAAATTCTATAATTTATTATGCCACATTTCTTCAATGAAAGTTAGTAGATGTGATATACAAATACTTCAATTTGCAATGAAATAAAACGGTTTATGTTTTTATAGAAGTTTAGTGCATTATTTCAAAGAATGTGCTGTATTTCGGGAGTGAATTTTCTTGAAAAATATACACCATCATAATGGAAGCCAAGAGATTTTTTTGATTTAATTATTGTACAATTCTTAAATAAAATATGCCGTAATGTGTTTTGATATATTTATATTTCGCAACTACACAAATTGGTTTACATTATTACATAAATTGTTTCCGAATTTGATTGGTAAATAATACAGCGTGGTTTATTTTGCCGCATACTGCTGTAGGTTCACATATGTACGTATTCTCTATATAGAAATATCTTCCGTACATCTAATTTTCAAGAAAACCTTGACTGTGAAAATTATCCCATTGAGCACTTATAAACCGCAATCTTGTAGGTGAACAAAATGATGCAAGTATCATACTTACTTATTACCTATATGTGCGTACATTAACTGAAAAAAGCCACCTTCTAAGACGAGAGTCTCGGTCAAAAAAAAATACAAAAAGCATAGAATAAAAGACATGTCTGGTATTTTAAGTACATACATAAACATATGCATTTACTTTAAATGTTAATAAAAACGAGATACAAAACTTTGTTTGAAACTCAAATTACAATTACAAGCTCTTAAATTGACACTACTTGTAAAAGATAATATGCATTTCTACACTATAACATTTTGAATACAATTTATTTAAAACGTATTTTTAATACATACAATTAAGCTACGAGATTTACATACAAATAAATATATCCATGCAACTGTAATAGATCCTACAATAATATAAAAAAAATCTTTTTTAGAATAGCTAAATATAAATAAGAACTACATATAAGTATTTGAACATGAACGGAAATTAGAAAATTTATTGTTAGATACAGTAAAAAACTCAGTAAGAGGGTATAATATACATAAGTTAACAAAATGTCCAAAACAATAAGTACAAACATATGTTTTTCTAGTTCATTAGAATAAACAATTACAAATCTTCATTTCTAATTAATAATAAAATCATTATATTTATATCAATAGCATTAATATGTATCACAAAACAAAAACTTAAAGATTCTTCTTACTGTTTTAGAACGCGCAAACACATATGATAAATGAACACATATTATTATTATGATACATATACGAATACATAAATGAGAAATAAATAATCTACTTATACTTAAAACTCTTCTTGAAGATATCGAAGAACAATTTAAAATAAGAACAATTAAGAATATGCACCTCAAAGAAACGAAATAGGCATGTGAAGTGCATACTGTGACAAGCAAACAATCTATGACTAAAATGTTCTTTTCGATTAAAAAAAGGAAGCAGAATAATTTGTTCCAAAATTAAACAACATGAACCGGATCCGGAACACAGTTTATTATTCACTCACTATTCACTTTTGGCATGTAATTTGCAAAATAGACATGCAATTATTATTTATTGAAAATACACAAAGGGAACTACATACACGCGATGGCGGCCATTAATACCCGAAACAAGCTTTACATTCAAAAAAATATAAGAAACACAAATATTTGGGAATAGATTTTTAGTGCATCGTGTGCATCTGTTATTAAAGAATAAAATGAGACCACTTTCACTATTTTCACTAATTCATAACACTACTAATTTTTAAATTCTTTTTCCCGAAAGAATGGATTTCCCGAGTTTTCTGTACGATTTGACGTTTGTCAGACGAAATTGTAAGCCAAGAGCTCCACGTGTAGTTTTGCTGCATTACGGCCTGTTTCACATATAGGAGGCGCTGGAGTATCACAAGAACTGTCAAAATTGTGATGCCCGATTGAGTAGCTCACAAGCCGATCACAAGAGAAAAATAAAGAATTATATATTATTAAATTTGAACAACAAACGGAGGAAGATGTTCGGATTTTGCTGCGTGAGTGAAATAAACAAAAAAGAGGAAAGGTAAAAAAATATATTTATTTCTTGTTGCACAGTATACAAAAGTAATTAATATTTCAATTATTTTATATTAGAGCGTAGAAGAATTCTACGGAACTTGCGGGAAAGTAATGATGCTTTCTCATCAAATGATAGCTGTTTCAGAAATTTTTCGTTATTTTATTATTTATTTCCCAATCTTCTATTTCCAACTTGATGTGGAAATGGAAATAAAAATAATGATTGTCAAATAAATAATTTTTTTACATGACAATAAATTCACCACACCGTGGTAACTATTCTTGGGTGTTTTCTTGTGAGGTGTTGCCCAGAATACCAAACAGCTGATCGCTCACAAGAAACCTCACAAGGGAAGCATCACAATTTTTGCGCCACTGACATTTGTGAGTTGTGACCACATCACAACCAGAATAAGGGCATTAATATGAAACAACAGAGTCTACTATGGTTGCAGCAGAGACAATGTTTGTCTCTGGTTGTAGTTGGGTACAGATAAAAATTCTGCTTACTGGTCTGTTATACCAATTAGCAGCTATGAAGAGAAAGAGAATAATGTGTTGTGGGAGAGGGAAGGGATAGAAAAAAAAACAGTATGTGCATATTTATATCATATGGAAATTTGGTGATTTTAATGTGTGTGTATTTTTTAAAGTACAGTGATTGAAATGTGTGTATTGTTATTTGAGAAGTACGGTGAGAAATATTTGTTTGTCAGGAATATAAATACATATTAGCAAACGAGTAGATCTGTTTTTTGGATAGTAATTTTTTTAGTTTTTACGCCTCTTGCTTTCTAGCGCCTGGCGTGGCTGCGCCACTCGCTCCTATATAAGGTCCGGCCCTGAATGTACGCTTGTGCATCAGATTTAATTTTTAGTCTCGTTATTCATTCAATTGCATTAACTGCGTAGAATTTTGCGATTTGTCTCCCTCTCTGTGTCTGTATATACACAAATTCAATTTTTCCCAATATAGTATAAGTAGAGACACCTACATTATAATAGGAAACCATCAAGCTTTCTTTATGTGTTATATTATGTATCATTGGTTTAAGTCTTAGGTCAATAGTTATCCGGTAGAAATATGCCACGAAAATTCGCTGCGGGTATAACAATTTTGCCATCAACTATTAAATTTTTACTCTCGTTTTTACTTTTAGGCGTTGTGTAATTTTTCTGGATATGTAAACAGTAGGGTAGTTGAAATTAAAAAATTAATTTAAAAAAAAAACGGTCGAAGTAGGGCAGTCGTGATAATTATGTTTCCATCTACACTTTATTCTCAATGTTTGTGATTTTATTCAGAACGGTCGAAGTAGGGCAGTCGTGATAATTATGTTTCCATCTACACTTTATTCTCAATGTTTGTGATTTTATTCAGATTTTTCTGAGCGATATTTTCGGAGAAAAAGCTCGGGACAGCAAGTTGTAACGTTTTGTGAAAAATTGTTAAGAAACTACCCTCCCAAAGTCGAAATTCAGCTTTTTAAGTTCTTGTCTGTGTTTAGGCCACTAATTGCTATAACTGTTCCAAATTTCAATAGTCTAGGTTGAGTAGTCTCTGAGAAAAAGGCCTGTGACAGACAGACAGACACCGAACTGATTCCATTAGTGTTCTTTCATGCTATGACCTGCGCAATGTTATGACTATTGTTTTGGCTTATTCACTGTATGATTTTGAGAACATACACACCTACACACATACAATGGGTTTTACTACTCATATGGTTTCATTAGAATTCCTACCAAAGAAAGAAATAAATCCGTCATACTCTTAAGTCGTAAGCTCGTAAGTAGTAAAAGTCAAATCCCATATTTAAGTTCTCAACTCGATCTCATTCATAATTTTCATTACTCACGCTCTCAATATTTCAATTCGAAAAGAGCTTGATGAGAGTGGTTTCACATACAATCAGGGACGTGCCGTGATGTTCTAAGCAGGGTGTTCAATTTTTTTTTTTTTGTTAGATAATAACGCCTATTCTCAATTTTCTCCAGGACCACGACGATTACGTACAGTAAACAAGGCCAACAAAATAATTTATTAAGAACGGCGCAGCCACACAACCAAAATTTTCCTTCATAGTTAGAAATCTGAAAATGTCTACTAAAAGATTTACTTTTAGTTACCACCTTACGAATCAAATCCGGAAGAGACGGTGTTGGCCTTCCGGAACTAATTATTTCCAGTTTTTCTTCCGAATTTAATTGAGAAAATGGTTTCTCCAATAATTTTTCAATAGCGCATCGACAGGTGAAATTTGTCTCTTATATAGTTTGACTTAAAAGAACGATATGCACATCTAACTACTGCCGAAATGCGAATGATCAATGGTTAGTAGGCGTGTTTTTTTTTGTAACCTATATAGACTTCGAAAAAGATTTCAGAGTAAAAATAAGACTGGATAAAATTGTCCTGGCTGTATTTAACATGGTAAACATGCTGCTGAAACATATGTTTAGTCTATTTATAGGCTTGCAAAAAAAACGTGTTGTGTTGCTTTTTGCTTTCGCTTCAGTCGATATGGAGTGGAGAGTGGAGTTCTACAAATATAGAGTACATCGATATCGAATACTAACTAATATCAAGGGAAGAGAATCGAACAAAATTCAACCAAACAAACGTTAACATGCGAAAAAAAACAGAGTATAAAAAGCACATAATACCCACAGCCACAGCACAGCTAACATCTTCATCAATCATCAGTCACTCATCACTAAAGAAAAGGATAGGCAATGTGTTGTATCGAGCCTATGGGTGCGCAGTTTGCTGGATATGGAGAACTCAAATTGATGCAAAAAACAGAATATGAAAAGCAACATCATACCCACAGCTAACATCTCCATCGCTAAAGAAAAGGGTAGAAATGTGTTGCATCGATCCTGGGTGCGCAGTTGTCTGGAGAACCCAAATTCATGTTTTTGTACAGACGATTGTTGGGACTTTGAATGTGGTAGAATTTTTTTTTATATGGATAATTCCGTTGGGTTGGTGCGCTAGTAAATGGAGAACAACCGGGCGAGTCGACGTCAAACTGAATTTAATAAAAAGTTGGTTTGGATAGGTTGATAAAGCTTTGAAAGTATGTATGATGGCGCGCACCGTTCGATTTACTTACGAAAAGAGGAGAACATATTGTTTGAGGTAAATTTGTATTGAATTGTTTATATACATTTTGGTATTGCGATTTTGACTGCGGTGTTTGGTTTGGTTGATTTGGCTATGACGGTGCGGCACAACAGAGTGCACAGGAGTGGATGTTAAAGCAATATATTTAATTGAGCATTTTTGAATTGCAACTCAATTAGATATTGTTAGCGCATGTACAGAAACAAATAAATTTTTCATAAAGATGGATTTCGTTGGGGTGTGCGGAGAACACCTGCGCACCTTAGAATAAACGTCACTGCATACAATGCTATCATGTATGCACTAGTACTACTAGTAAGAGTAACTAGTGTACTAATACTACCTTAGCTATGTGTACGACCGGAACGACTCAACTATATTTTGGTTTTTGGGTAGTGCCAAAATGGCAGTTGTCAGGAGAGGTCGCATTATCTTATCTAATTTTCAGCAGAATTACCGATTGGTTTATTTACTTTCGTAAGGCTTCGGACTACCTGCGCCTGTGTAGATTAGTTACTGCGTGCTTCTCAACACTCAACCGCATGAGTAAGCTCCATAATTTAAATATTAGGTAGCTTCGTTGGCTTAAATTTGAACAAAATTACAATATAAATCTACATATACATATGTCTGTACTATGTATTATAATATACTTAACAAAAACAACAAATACATAGTTTTTAACCATCTTTGATCTAAATATCAATTTTATTCTCGTTCAAATAGTCAATAATCACACTTGCATTTTGGGCAAGCACAGATCAACTAAAACACGAAATTCATATTTTCCCCAAAATATGCAGAAAAAGAAATATACATTCATGCTATAACCTGCGCAATGTTATGACTTTTGTTTTGGCTTATTCACTGTATGCTTTTAAGAACATACACACCCACACACATACAATAGGTTTTACTACTCATATGGTTTCATTCAAATTTCTACCAAAAAAAGAGAAATAAATCCGTCATACTCGTAAGTCGTAAGCTCGTATGTATTAAAAGCCAAATCCCATATTTTAGTTCTCAATCTCATTCTTAATTTTCATTATTCGCGCTCTCAATATTTCAATTCGAAAAGAGCCTGATGAGAGTGGTTTCACATACAAGATACAATGCTTTCATGTATGAGCGCGCTAGCACTGTATACCACCCGAAACCCCACCAAGTAGCACAGACATGCACTTACACTGCGTGAGCGGCCGCCCGACTGAGCTGGGCTGTGAACAAAGCTGAGACTGAGTGTAGAGTGTATCTCATTCTAACGCGTGCTATTACGTTGGGTTCTGAGAGAGATGCAATGTTTTTCGTGACGAATTTTCGTTACACGATTTTGGATTCACACCGCGAGCTAAGAAGTTTCACTTCAAAAATCGTTCAACAACAAGGGTCTCTATGTGGAGTGGACATCATTTATCGAGTATTTAACAAAAGACATACTTTGGTGTACCTTGACCCATGTTAATACAAATATCTTCGCTAATAATTACTACAGAAACTTCATTTAGGGCTTCAATTTTAGAAAAATAATACTCTTTTTAACTGCTTATAAATAAAACCGATAACTTTTTTGGCTTTCCAGGTATTTTATTTTTAAGTCAGTTTCCGTTCAATTGCCTATGCAAATTTTTGACTTTTAGGTCGCTTTTCTACCGTTCTAGTAGTTTTTTTCTTATGAACGTAACAATTGTTAACAAAAAAATCTATGATAAGTATGAAAAACCACACATTTTATGATACCTCAGCAGGAAAAAAAGGAAAAATATGATTATTTACCTACGTTTTTAATCAAAGTTGACAATAAGTGCGATTTTCCAGCTAATTAATAATTTTGCAATATTTTTTTTTTTAATAACGTTTTATACTATATTTATGTAAATAAATTCAATCAAGATCCATTAGAAAATTTATTTGGAAAAATAAGAGCGCGGAATATAAATAAAAGTAATCCAAATGTATCGGAATTTGGCTCTCTGCTAGCCAAAGTTATATCTTTAAAATTTTTATTTTAATCGAAATGTTCCAACTGCGAGGAAGACGATTCGGAATATCTAAAGGTGGTTGGAATGCTATTTTGCAAAATGATACAGAAGAACAAATAATGCTTACACAGGAGGTAGCACAAAATGAAGACATTCCTGAGGGTGAAGACGGCTTTGAAAATAACATGAATACAAGCAATTTAATTAATCCACCAGATGAAGAGGCAATATCAGTCAAGGTACCGCAGGTCAACGACTAAGTTAGTAGATATTTCGCAGTATACTGCTTTTTCAAAGCAGTAAAGAAAGTGAACGAAATCTGCGAAAATTGTTAAGGAAATGTCGTAAGACAAACACAATTTTGACCTTTCAGAAATACTGATAAAATTAAAAGAGTATGAGAATTCGAAGGAAAATACGATCCTCTTATGGCCATCCGAAAAATATTTTCAAGTATGCCGTCTTCATGTACAAATATTTTCCACATACTTTCAAAAAAATACCTTTTGCCCCTAACTTAAAAGAAAGTATAGTCAAAGAATGCATAAGGGCAACAAATATACGTTTTTCTAATTGGTTCGATATCTCTAATGCATGCTATGAGCCTAAAATTGATATATTACATTTCCTAATTGTAGTATTGCTCTGGAAAAATTGTAAATAGGTCCTTGAAAAAAACATGAACAAAAATAGAAATCCCAAGAATAAAATAAAAAAATTGCAAAATGTGATGAATGCTTAAAATGAATAGCTCGACATTGGTGGTCTTTATTGGGAGGTTGGGAGGGTGGGGGACGATATCCTGTCACGTCCTCGTCCGTGTCCCCTGGAAACTACTTTAGTTAAGGTGAACTTACTACAAAGTAAAGTCACCTTAACTAAAGTAGGCTAAGAGCAATGATCAGTTTTAAGGGTACAAATTAGGTATACATAAGTACATATGTAAA
This sequence comes from Brachyopa scutellaris, assembly GCA_949775065.1. NCBI lineage: Eukaryota > Metazoa > Arthropoda > Insecta > Diptera > Syrphidae > Brachyopa > Brachyopa scutellaris. The sequence continues at coordinate 122,223,409 of OX459112.1, forward strand.
TATTTGAAAGCATATGTTCAACTATGTAGGTATCTAACTAGTATCGCAAAATGTGTGGGTTTTTCAGCATACTTATCATAGATATTTTTGTTAATAATTGTTACGTTCATAAGAAAAAAAAATAATAGAACGTTATATTTATTACGCATTTTTTGTAGAAAAGCGACCTGAAAGTCAAAAATTTGCATAGGCAATTGAACGGAAACTGACTTAAAAATAAAATACCTGGAAAGCCAAAAAAGTTATCGGTTTTATTTATAAGCAGTTAAAAAGAGTATTATTTTTCTAAAATTGAAGCCCTAAATGAAGTTTCTGTAGTAATTATTAGCGAAGGTATTTGTGTTAACATGGGTCAAGGTACACCAAAGTATGTCTTTTGTTAAATAAATGATGTCCACATTGGAGATAGACCCTTGCTGTTGAACGATTTTTTTCTTAGATTATACCCAAGAATCTGTTCCCAAAGAATTGACATTTAACTTCATAGCTCGCTGTATAGTAAACTTAATCTCAATGAAAAAAACCTTAATTCATTTACAGAGAGAAATTAATATATTTTATGAAGGTAATGTATGGTATACAATATACATAAATAAAAAGTAGCATGTTGTAGAGTTTGGTTCAAATCAGTAAACCAAGATATAATCCATTAAAAAGTATTGTAAACTTATGGTCGCTTCTTGAAATTACAAATAACACGATATCGATGAAAAACAAAAAATACTCACATCAACCCAGCGGGAAATGAAGCGCTTCAGAAGGACTGTATAAGCGCATACGAAGATGCTCGAAGCGCTTCCTGACTATATGTCGCTCCGTATCCCTTTTACATTATGATGTCCGCTTTTGTAAGCGCTTACGCAAAGATTACTATGAAGCGATTCTAAAGCGCTGCAGGGGAAGCCAGATATAAGCGCTTTTGCAAATATTACTATGAACTGCTTCTAAAGCGCTGCAGGGGAAGCCAGATGTAAGCGCTTACTAAAAGATTGATTCAGGGGAAGGTATATGAAAGCACTGACGCGTTTTATAAAATTAAAACTCTTTTATGTACCTTTATTCATGTAATATAATTATTTAATTATTTATAATATTATTACATCATAAAACAATTCTTAAGTCTAAAAAATAACGAAAATCAAAATGCTCTTGGAACCTAAGAAACATTCACTTTCAAGATTTTGTAAGCCAAAAGTTTAATTTTCGACTTTCCCTAAAATGTAAAAATTAGTGGATTGTAATAATTATATTCATTAGAATTATCTTACCGTACACAAAATTTTCAAAAATTAAACTTTGTTAGAATAAAACCACTGAAGAACACTTAAGACTGAAATATAATTTCCAAACTGAGCGCAATTTTTCAAAAAATAATGTTACAGCTACTGTCTAGACAGCATTTGTCCTTCATTCTTCGCAATTTATACTTAGTGCTTCCCAGGAGGTTCCTCACAGTATAAACAGTAAGCATACTCACTGCATAACAATGCTTCTTATAAGCTTCTATATGATCTTATTGAAAGCAGTCCTTTATTCGACGTATATTTTGTACGAGGTGCTTCCACGAAGCTTCCTAGAGTTATGAAGAGTAAGCGCTCAATCTCTGCATACTTGAGAATCCTTCATTCGATGTATGTTTTGTACTAGGTGCTTCCACGAAGCTTCCTAAAGTTATGAAGAGTAAGCGCTCAATCTCTCCATACTTGAGAATGCTTCATTCGATGTATGTTTTGTACTAGGTGCTTCCACGAAGCTTCCTAGAGTTATGAAGAGTAAGCGCTTATTCCCTGTATACTAGGGAAGCGCTTACTATTTTTCCCGCTGGGAAGCTACAAACAAAATAACAAGCATGTATGCACCCAAACATCTTCACACGTATACGATCTGCACAGGTCAATATTTACGAAATCCACCGTACCAACGAACGTGCCGGCATCAGCACTCATCTGATCTTCTTTTAAAAATTTATTATGGAATCTTTCATTCCAAATTGCAATATAGTCGTTCGGGGCAAGAGTGCGCATTTTGGACTTCGGGCTAAAATTCTGACAAATTTGCAACAGATAACAAACAAAAGAGCCTATTGTTTGGTAGCTCTGTATTTTAGGATTACATTTATAGAAAAGAAAATTTATATTTTTTGTAATGTTTCATATGTTTTCATCAAAAAACCAAAGTAAGTCAAGTTGCGCAGTCCCCGAAGTCAGGGTTTTTTTTTTTTTTTTTGTAAGAATTTGGAAAGCATCGAAAGCCTGTGTGTGGGACTTTAACCCTAACTAAAACCACCTCTGCATCCGACCCCGTATCCCAATGGTACCGCCGCTAGGCATTTCGTCATAAGGGGGGTTTTCAGCCGCTGCTGCTTCTCTTATTGTCCGCTTGTCCCGATAGTTGGGTGCGAGTGCACGAAGGTATGTATGTTTGTAGCAGTATGTTGTCGTATAAATGTTAGTTTGTTGTAAGTATATTTCTCTGTTAGGTGGCATTTGTATGCATGTGTTTTCGGATTTGGTCCGTTCTTAACTACCGGAGTTTGCAGATTCTTCATTTCTAGCTGCCCGTTCTTCTTGTCACAGCTGCTGCATTATGCTTGTGATGACTTCATTCGCAGTCTCCCATGCTTCGTTTGTACCTCTAGCATAAAGCATATCAGTCCTCTTGGCGTAACTTGTCCGCCTATTTCCCTTTCTAGTGTGTTCCTGGCCGTTATATATCTTCGGCACTCCATCAAAACATGCTCTGCATTCTGTATTTTGCCATCGCAGTGCTGGCAGTATGGGTCATCTACGTGTTTCTATTTGTAGAGATACTCCCGGAAGCATCCATGCCCCGACAGAAATTGTGTCAGGTAATAATTGACCTCTACGTGTGCTCTGCTAGTCCACTCCTCTATGTTGGGGATCAGTGTATGTGTCCATGTTCCTTTGGTTGTATTGTTCCATCTGTGTTGCCACACCGCCTGCATGGCCTCACTGATGGTTTTCCTTTCTTCTAAGTCGATTCCGCGTTGCGTCGCTGACTTTTTCACTTCTATATCGATAGGCATTCTGACCGATATTACACTGATTGCATCCGCTGACACGGTTCTAAAAGCGCAGCATACTCTTAGCAATGCGATTCTGTGTGCCGTGTTCATGCGTCTCATATAGGATTTCACATCGGTCGCTGGTGCCCATATAGGAGACGCATACATTATCATTGACTTGCTCACCATTGATAGTAGGTTTCTAATTGGTTGCCTGGGTTCTCCAATATTTGGCATCAATTTGGACAACGCCGCTACTGTCCGAGAGGCTTTTTCACCTGCATATATCATGTGTTCTTTGAAGCAAAGTCTGTGGTCCAACAGCATTCCCAGGTATCTGATGTATGGGCTTGACTCGATGATATGCTCACCAACCTGTATGGTAAGGTGCTCTTAGAGCTGTGTCAATCGTGATTGATTCGATCATTTTGACCCGTTCACCAAAAAGTATTGATGATTGCATTCACACAACCAAAAGCAATCGTTCACAAAAACCAATACTTTTCTCGCTCATATGATTGGTTCGGTTCTCTCGGTTAAAAAAGAACGAAAGAGAATTACAATATTGTACAGCCAAACCAGAAGAATATCTTCTACTGCGTTTAAGAGGAGGTAGAAAACTAATACGTGTACAACTAGATACATATTAGATACACAAAATACTAGCATACTAGCACAGTGAAAAGGAGTTCAATAAACACATCAGAAATCATCCCTTGTGCGCTCGAAGGGCCGAAGTATGATATGAAACCGGTTTTCTCCAAATAGAATATTGATCTCGTGTGCGCTCCCAAGTCCCAAACTCTCTATCTCTATCCAATACTAAAATGAACGAATGTATCCAGATGATTGAGATTTTTAGTTGTATTGAAATGAAGTGGACCAATACAATATATATACAATCTATCTCTGTCATTGAATGATTGAATGATTGATTCAAAAGATCGAATCATTTTTGAAACCAATACTTGAACGATTCGATCTTCAAATTTGAACGATTGACACAGCTCTAGTGCTCTACTATTTTCCTACTGCTTATTAGCACTGCTTCCGTCTTGTGGTCTGCCAGTTCCAAGTCTGATGTTTGTAACCATAACCTGATATCCCTGATCACATGATTACATTTTTCAGCTGCTTGGTCCAATGTCTTTGCGACAACTACTACTGCAATATCGTCTGCGTTACGTTCCATAGTACTGGGCCAAGCACCGACCCTTGAGGTACTCCTCCTGTAATTTGTAATTAGTAAAGGGTCCTGTCTCTGAAGTAGCAGGCAATTATTCTCATTATGTACTGAGGTATTTGCAGGTTGGCTAGCGCTCTGACTATACAGTTCCAGTTGACTGAGTTAAACGCATTTTTGACGTCGAGCGTTACGATGGCGCAGTACTGCTTTGTTCCTCCTTGCCACCTTCGTCTAGCGATCGATTTACGTGCGATGTCGCACACTGCCTCTATTGCCTGTATGGTGCTTCGCTTCTTTCTGAAGCCAAACTGCTGGTTGTAGAGTCCCGAGTCTCCTTCAGTGTATCGCTCTAGTCTTGCTCGTATTATTTTTTCTAGGACTTTTCCCAGCGTATCAATCATGCACAGTGGCATATACGATGACTGTTGATCAGATGGTTTGTTTCCTTTTGGGATAAGAACTAGCCGCTGTCTTTTCCATTGGTGTGGGAATTTGCCTTCCACTAAGCATGTCGTATACAAATGCGTAAATATCTCTGGCCTTTGTCTGATCGCTTCCTTCAGGGCAAAATTTGGGATCCCGTCTATTCCTGGGGTTTTGTTTGTCTTTATCGCTGCTGCAGCTTCCAGTATTTCCTCAGTTGTAACCAGTGGTATGGTGTCCTCTTCCGTCAATGTTTCTCTGTGGGGCAGCGGTGTTTCGTCTTTCCTCGGAAATAGAGCACTTACAATTGTACGCATCATGTTCGGGCATGTCGGTGCAGCTCCCGTCATGCTTTTAAGTTTTTTCATTACAATTTGGTACGCGCTTCCCCATGGGTTGTGCTGCAGTTCATCCCTTAGTGCATAGAAAAAGTCTCACTTGCTCTTCTTTATTAGTTTACGTAGCTGTTTTCGTTTTGTTTGAAATTGTTCTCGCAGAATTTCATAACCGCCTGTATCTCTACCTCTGGCTCTCTGTTGTTGTCTGCGCATTCTGAGGCACTTTGCGCGTAGATTAGAGATGTCGTCGTTCCACCAGTATGCAGGTGTTCTGCCGTTTCCTTTGCCTTTGCGTGGCACGGCAGCATCGCATCCTCGCGATAAGGACCTGGTCACTTCTTTGGCTTGTTCTTCTGCTGTACCCGTTGGTATGTCCATGCTGTGTAAAATATACTCAAGCATTTCAATGTCTACGCTTCTTGTTTTCCAGCCCAGTTTTTGAACTTTTGGTGGGGCGTTGCGGTGCTGGGGTCTCTCGTTACTGACCGTTTTGAAGATGATGGCCTGGTGATCACTGTTTGTGTACAGGTCTGAGACATGCGATTTTGTGTTTCTCGCTATTGGCCTGCTGGCGAAAGTCAGATCGATGATAGAACGTGCTCGTCCATTGTCAAATGTGCTTCTGCTTCCGTGGTTTAGTAGCACTAGATCGAGGCTAGCAAACGCCTATAGTAATGCTTCGCCTCTATTGCACTCTACTGCCCATGCATTGAAGTCTCCGGCTATAATGGTTGGTGAATTCTCGCGTGCCTCGGCTACTAGGTTGTCCAGCATCTGACAGTATTCGGTCACAGAAGCACTGGTGGGGGGGGGGGGGGGGGGGGGTATAGCAGAAATGGACACCATTCACAAAGTTCTGTCTCCATCCTGGGTCCTTCCATTCGAATGGGTAGATGCCACACGTCCATATCGCTGCCTTTTTGTTTTCGTCTTCTACCCACCTTCCGCTGCAGTAGGGTGTTTTGTATTGTTCGCATATAAGGATTACATCTCCGTTTTCTTCTCTCGCCGTTTGTGCAATTAGATCCTGTGCTGCTTCGCAGTGATTAAGGTTAATTTGTATGCACTTCATGGTTTCTTCGTAATTTTTTGGATTGCGTTTTTATAGGCTTCGCATCTAAAACTTCCGGTAGGGTGTTCATTTCCACCTTTACTCTCTGGGTCACATATGGCACATTTTGGTTTTGCAGTGCAATTTTTCGCGATGTGGCCTTTATCTCCACACCGTAGGCATGTGCCTGTGCGGTCGTTTTCATTTTTGCAGTGCCTTGCCACGTGTCCATATTCAAGGCATCTATAACACTGGGTACTAAGTGCTCTCGGATACTGCAGCGCACCCACTCCGCGCGCATGTGTCCTGCGATGGTAAGTTGGCTTGCTTCATGTGGTGTAAGATTAATGAGGGCGGTTTGCGTTCCCTCTCTTGTCATCCGCATAGATTTCATTGCTTCGGTCGTTATGTTCGCTGATGTTGGGAACTGCTCTGCGATTGCTTTGCAGATATCCCCCGGGGTTGTTACCTCCAGATCGCGACACTCGATTGTTACTAGGTGGCATAGCGCTTTCACCTTTGCTTCGTTTTGTAGGGCTTTCGCCATCTCTTCTTTAAATTGTTCGGTTTTTCCGTCATTTTTCCTCTCCAGCTCTATGAGCAGTTCACCTTTAGCTGTTTTCCTGATTTTGTTGACTCTCTCGCCAAGTTCTTTCAATTCCGGATTCGCTTTCATCATCTTCAGTATGTTTGCATAAGACGTTTCCCTGTTTTCGCAATAATAATAGCATCGGGTCTTAGAGGCTTTCTTCTGGTCTTCGTGCTTACATTCTCTGCGTTTTCTTTTCCTTTTTTCTTCTCATTGTCCGTGACTTTTTTGCTCTCTCTCTTGTTGCTCGCTTCCGGTCGGTTCCTATGTCTTTTTGGCATCCCCTGCCATTCAGGCGCTCCGATTGGTGCGTTTTCTTTCTCCTCTTCTTTTCCTACCACCAGTCGCTTTTCTTTTTTCGGCACTGGTAGCTGGTCTACCACGTCTCGTGGTCATTTTGCCTCTCTCTCCTTATTTGGTTTGAGAGCTGGGGAGGTCTGCGCACTTTTGTCTTTCTGGTTTTGGTTTCTGGTGTTTCTGCGTTCATTGCTTTCTTGTGCAATGCTGAAATGGTTCGCATAAGATCCCTCATGGTTTGGTTTATGTGGCGTTGAGTCCCCATTGCATCTTGCAGTTCAGGAATTTTTCGTCCCAGTTTCTCCAGTGCGTCTCCCCATTCACTATTTCTGCGGACCTCTGGTATTCCTCCAATCCACGCCAGGTTACTTCGTACCTCTAGTGAGGCTTTGGTGGTGTCTCCTCTGCTCAGTCCTGTGTTCCCCGTTGACCTTCCAGCCTGCGTTGTAGTTACTGGGGAAGCTGGTACCCGAGCGGTTGGTTCAGCCGTCGTCTCTTTCCGTGCGGGTGTCTCGCATCCCTCCATGCTCCTCTGTGGTGTTGCCGATTGACCTGATGACATTGGCATCTTGGGACTCCTCACAGAGCAATTCGCTACTTCTGTGGTTTTTGGAGGTGAACGCTCCACTTTCGAATATCTTCCGAAGGGGTTAGGTATGCCCTCCAGTTTTACTCCGTTTTGGTTTTGGTTTTCTTTTTCTTTTTCCTTGTTTTGTTATTGTTGTTGTCAAAGTCAGGGTAAGAGTGCGCAAAGGTATGTGTATGAGTGCGCAACCAGTTTAAGTCACAGTTTTCGTAGTTTAAATGGTTCGAAATTGTAGTTTCACTCGAACCAAGTTGTTCGGCAGCCTTCCATGGGCTGCTTCCATTTTAAATAAGCTCCCTAGCCTCGCAGTTTTGTTTTTGGGTTATCAATTTCCTTTCCGTTTGTCTTTGGTTGATAAGAGGTATTTTTCCTGAAAAACAAAAACAGTAAGATAGTTCAGTTACGAGCTACGACCTACCACCTACCACTTACGACAGAAGGTAAAAGCCCAAAATTGTTATTATCCTAATTGTGTTTTGATCAGCATATAAAAAGTTAAATACTAGGTAAGAAAGCACTGCGCACTCTTACCCACAGAACGACTGCGCACTCTTTCCCTAGACACTGCTTTTTTTTCATTGTATTGAAAATCGAAGAACGAATATGTTATAAGCCACTAAAATTTTATACTTAATCAAACTCACATATACACTGTTTCGGCGTACATACTACTTATGGGGTATCGAGTTGCTAGGCTTTCCTGATACACTTTTAAAAATTGACGTTTTTTTTAACAAAATCCGAATTTTTTTTCTTGTTATTTTTTTGTACTGAAATGAGAAAATTTTCATAGAATTTGTTTTTCATTGGCGGTTGGTGAAGCACACATTTTCTCATTTAGCGATTTCTGCTAATTCTTTCACAGATGGAGAAAATGTCACTGCGTACTCTTACCCGCTGCGCACTCTTACTCCAAACGACTCTACGGTTTAGCATGTGGGGGTGGTTCTTACTTTAATAAAATTCAACCAATCTTAACACTGCAAAAATATATTATAAGAAAAATAAGCCCAAGACATCGATTAGAACATAGCCTTCCACTTTTTCTACAACTGAAAATTCTTCCTGTTCGTCACTTATACTGCTATAAAGTCCTTAAAGTTTTTTTCATGCGCTTCATGCTTCCGCCTCAAAATTAATAAATGGTGTGTCAACTTATAAGCTGTATTAAATTCAGTTTTTTGTTAAGGTAAAATAAATACTCAAATACTCCACCCTTACCTCGACGGGAAATGAGCTTACGGTTATGCAGAACCGCAAGCCATTTCCAAGGCTCTGCCAGGGTATCAACACAACAAGGGAATCAGTTTCAGAAAAATTAAACTACTCTAATGGGGCTTTGAGACTTCTGCATCGTTACAGGGCTTAAGGTCCTTAGCGTGCCAAGTTCCGCGTTCCTTGCCGTGGTCATCCATCAAAAGGTATGTCCAAGGTGATACCCGTTTCCTTACTCTAAAAGGACCAACGAATTTAGGGGCCAATTTGGCAGTACAATAATTGGCGGCACCGGACAAGATAAAATTTCTTCGTCAGACGGGCTCATTCGGGAGATAAGAAACATCTCTCCGCCTCAAATTATAAGCTTCCGCTGACTTCTTGGTTGCCACCGTTAGTTTTTTCCTATGTCTACCCTAAGCACCCTTAATCGTTGTGCTAGAGCTCCTAAGTTCTGGTCCCTGTCTATAAGGAGATCACTTACCGTCGCGGTTTCGCGACCATAAGTGACCATATCCCTACCGATTTTAACATAGTAATGTATTACTCCTAACACCTCATGTTGGGCTGTGCGAATAGCGCACGCTACCTTAGCTAATTTTGTGTCCCGAACCCGGTGATTCTCGGAGACGTACGCTCTCAGCTTCGTCTTAATTATTTGGTTGATTCGCTCGGCAGGATCCGCCTGCGGATGGTAGTGCGCGGTATATTTTATTTGCGACCCGTACGCTTCGCATAGCGCGGCCAGTTCTTTGCTACGGAACCGGGGACTTTTGTCTCTTTACATACCGATTTCGCCGATCTTAACGCGAACAATAACGGGAATTTGTTGAAATAATCAACAGTAGTCAGGATATACACGAACCCCCTAGACGATTTCGGCAGTGGACCAACAATGTCCACACACACCATTTCCCAAGGCCTAGAAATCCCTACCCTCTTCGACAAAAGACAAGCTGGCTTCTCATTCACCGGTTTCACTTGTTGGCAAGTTTTGCAGTTTTTAACATACCTAGTAATATCATATCTCATTTTCGGCCAATAATACTTCGCTGCTATTCTAGCGAAGGTCTTCCTAATACCCATGTGTCCCGCTAATGGACTATCATGGCAACTCTGCCATATTCCTAATCTACCATGATCTACATGATCTTTACCCTTTCTGTGGATTATTTCAAAGTCATATTGCGTCAATATGCGAGCCGTAACTAAACATTCTTTTACTTTCCTTAAGCTTTCCTCACACTCATCTGACCAAACAAACTTCCTACTTTTCTTTAACAAATCTGTTAAATGCCTGAGCAATGTAGCGAAATTTGGTATGAAACGCCTGTACCACGAAACAGTGCCTATAAAAACCCTAACCTCTTTCACATTTTTCGGTGCTGGAATTTTCACCATGCTTTCCACTTTACCCGGATCGACATGCAATCCATTTCTATCAACGACGTACCCTAGGAACTTTAAAGAAGGCCGGCAAAAGTTGCACTTATCCCGACTAACTTTCAACCCAGCCTCACAGAGTTTTTTAAAGACCTCTTCCGGGATCTCGAGGTGTTTCGCAAACGTGTTTGTGAGGATTACGATGTCATCCTAGTAAACAAAGACATGAGGCTCCAAATTGGCGCCTAAAACACTGTCAATGAACCTTTGCCACATTGCAGGAGCGTTGTGCAAGCCGAAAGGCATACGCTTAAATTGGATGAGCCCTTTATTGGGAACTGTGAAAGCGGTGAGCGGGCGTGAACCTTCTTCCAGGGTAATATGCCAATAAGCTGACTTTATGTCGAACGAAGACAAGTACTTGGCATCTCTCAGCTTATCTAGCGTCGTCGAAATGTGTGGTACGCTTCCCTATCAGTGACCTTATTTAGTTTCCTATAATCGACGCAGAACCTATAAGAACCATCCTTTTTCTTGATCAGGACTATTGGTGAAGCCAGTTCCTACTACATCTATCCCTACACCATTGGCCAAAGCTTTCCTACTGATCCTACTGCTATCTAAAGCTAAACCTAAATCTTTCAAAATTTCCCAACCGTCGTCCCTGCAAATTATACTGCGTGAAGCGCCCTGAATCTAACAATCCTATCAGGCTACTTTCATAAATACTAACACCTAAATGGGGACGGTTATCTTCGTCACTTGCCTCTAATGTAAAACCTAGGTGAACTTCTTTCGTCGCCAGCTGATCGGCAGCAGGCGACCTATCTACATTCGGCGGGGCTCCTGTCCTGCTGACCCAGGAGTCCGTCGCGCGTTTCCCAAACATCGTCGACAATCTCGACGACTTACCCCCGTAGCCCCACAACCAAAACAACGCCTAGGAGCGGAACAGGTGATCGCGAAATGACCAACTTCCCCATAATTGAAGCAGCGGATGGGCCTACTTGATTGCTCGTCCCCTGAAACAACGGCAACCTTGGGTTCCTCAACCGATACGTACGCAAAGTCGGGTCCGAGGAGATTCCGACCAAACCAAGTTGCGTTTGGTAGAAGAGTGCCAGATTCTTCTGGAGTATGGCTAATTTCCGCCGCTCCGACAACCTCCTAAACATGTTGCGCATCGTCGCAACATAAACCCCGATGGTCTCATCCCTACCTTGCGTCCGTCTCCTAATCTCATCTATTAACAAGCCATCGTAGTTGGGTGGCAAAAACTCCAACTTTAATTCCCTAACCAACTCCTGCCAATTTCCTACACCTTCCCGAATGGCTCTAAACCAAAGAAGTGCCTTCCCGCTGAATAAATGCCCCGCTGACTTGAAGTGTTTCGCCTCCGATACTTCTCGCGCCTCTCGAAGTTCCTCCACTCGTTCAAGGAAGGAGTTAACCGAAGCACCACAGCGCTCTCCGGTAAACTTCACTTCCCACTTCTCGATCCTCTCGGTGCACCGATTCTGGTACAATTCTCTGGGTGGTTCCACTGGTAGGAGACTGAAAATAGTCCTCCTTGCAGGCGTAGGCGGGTCCACTACTGGACGGTTGGGTACGTGTGGGGTTATTGGCGGGGACATCGTCACTACGCTCGTCTGAGGTTTTTGCACCGCCATTGATGTGCTTGCCTTTACGCTGGTGATTTCCTTTTCCTCCTCTTCACTGCCTGATAAGCTCGCAAGTAGCAGCAGTAGATCATTCCTAAGCTTCGGATCTCTCGGTGGGTCCATCAGAAGAGTCTCTATCTCCTGTATCTTCACAACAACTGCGTCGGGATCTTCGTCGAAAGAAAACGGATAATTCTGATTGGTGCCTAACGAATTCCTGCGCTCCAATAACCGTGCCGACCTCAGCGACTTCCGCATACTGTCGACGTTGGTTATTGGGAGCCCCCGAACTGTCATCTCGTAGGCCAGCTCCTCTTGTGCCAACCGATTAATCTCTATTTTTATTGATGAAGATGAACTAACCAAAGAACTACCAAGAAAAATTATTATAAAAGGGATGGGTACTCAAGAAAGGGCTAAAAACTTCAATATAGTAGAAGATGTCTCGAATAATTATTTAAGCGACGAAAGCTAAAACTACTTGATGATAATAATAACGCTGGTTTATTGTTCAAAAAAACAACAAAGAAAATTTTTAACTAAAACTGAATAAAGGCAGTTGGCAACCCTGCTAGATAATAATAATTAGGTATATTGAATTGCAAATACAACGAAGTTAGTTTAACAACGAAACTAAAATATATTTTATTAAAGAAAACGATGACAACGCAATTGGTAACCCTAATCACTTATAATAATAATTTTTACTAACTACTTATCGACCAACAAAAGCGAAGGATAATTAAAGCTTTCCAAAAAAAAAAAAAGACAATATATGGTAACCCTACTTGGGTATAATGATCGATATATATATCGGATGATTATTCAAAAGAGCAACACCGGCGAAGACCAAAATAATGATTATAATTTATAACGAAGTCTACCTTAACGAATCGATGCACGTTGGTAACCCTACTCAGTTATACTAATAAATACAAAAACAATTGAATAAAAAAAACAATTTTTTCGTTTTAACAAAAAGTTCAAAAAGTAAAAAGGTTTACGAACCCTCCACTGACCGCACCAAGAAAAATGTTCGCGACCTCTACACTGACAAGACACTCCAAATAATCCAACAAAAGAGAACAATACCGTTACCGCACAACAAGAAAATGATGGACAAAAAAACGTATATAATGTGTGTATGCGTGTATTTGGATAATAATCTATTTATATATTTAAGACAATGTATGATATTTTATCATAAGCCATATCATAATTTGCGGTACCCATGCACCAAGTAAACGTCAAAATATAGGAAAGAAAAAATTAACCACCTACTTGAGAATCCGTTTGGTATACAAACTGCCTGTTTCTTCCAATTGGGAATTTTCCTTTTGTTGCTGGTTTTTTTTCTATGTATATGTACATATACACCTGGATCATCAATCACCCACTTTTTCTGAAACCACTCTAGAAAAAATAAAACAAAAGAAAGTAAAAAAGAACCAACAAAATGCACAAAACCTCCCTGACTACGAACGACACAAAGACACCCCGTCGGAACACAGACTTTTTTCCACAAACAAAAGGAATATTCAAAATTCATACAAAGGCCCCACGTTGGGCGCCAATTGTTGCACTTTTATTTATTAATATTTATTTAATTACTTATTTCCAACCGCCGAGAGGAAATAATTGCGCGCGCAGCAAAAGAAAAACAAAATGTCCGATGGACCAAAGAGCTATGTATACATATAGAAGGTGAAGTGCAACTGCAGCTCGTGGAAGCTGTCGTTCCCAACCACTCAGCTGGGCGTGGGTTTGAGTGTTCACACTGGGATTTCTTCCCGTGAAAATGGAATTTAATTAATTAATTAATTATTTAATTTAATTAAATTTTTGTTAGGGATTGGGAAAAAAAAAAAAGTATCAGTGTTCGTACGTGGTCGTACGAACCCATTCGACTATTATAGTTCAGCCTTTACTTACTTAGTTGGCGCTACAGCTCGAAGTGAACGTGGGCCTGCTTCTCGCAACCATTTGTGTGTGCGTGTTCTATTTTTTCACGAATGGAAGGGACCTACAGTTTTTTGCCGACCCCGAACGGCGAGTTGAGAAGCTCAATCGTGACAAATGATACTATTTGGTGCTTGTCAGGCATTCGAAAGAGGTGGGCACTGTGAAAAACTTTTAGGTGGCGCTGGCTCAGTAGTCCGACGCACTAACCACTTGCGCTACGGTGCCCACAAGACGTGCTCTCTAGTATACATATAATACCATTCGTTTTCCGTGACCTGGTTGGGTGCCGCTCCTTGGGTGTCTTTTCATGCAAAAACTGCATCTGCAAAGTGATTCCGTCGTTCTTCATCACCCAGACTTTACCTACGAAACTGTTGTCGAGTATTTGTATTCGATGCACCCTTAATAACTTGCAGCGTGTTCGCCTCCGCAGTTTATGCAGGAAGCCTTAGTATCAGTCCCTTCCACCAGGGTACATTCGCCCGGCCGTGCCTGTTCAGACACTTGACGCAGTTGTACCTGTTAGCACAGTTCTTCGCCAAGTGTCCGAACTGTTGGCATCTGCGGCATTGGAGAGCCCCTCCATTACCCCTGGGTTTCTCCCACATAATTTGCATGTTAAAAAGATATTTCAACTTCAGAATTTCTTCAGCGCTAGAGCCTGGAATTAGCCCTACCAAGAAAAGGTTGTAGGTTATGTTTTCCCGTTTTGATCGTGGTGTGGAGAATCTTGAAACCTTACCCACATTGCAGACTTTAACCTTTAAGGCATCGAAAATTTCCTCCTCGGAGAATTGGGCCAGAAGCCCTCTGAGGACTAAATTTGTGGTTTTGTCATCCCTTGAAGTGAAGGAGTAGGCTTCGATCTCGTCAATTTCTCTAAGTTGCTCGAGCAACTTGCAATGGACCGCCCTATCTTGCACGTAAATTTTACTTTTAATGCCCCTATTTAAAGTTTCTTTTTTTAAGTTCAACGGCTAGTTCTTTAATATTAACATGACAAGCTATTATTGGAGGGCAAAACGTACTCCTAAAAAAATTATGTGTCTGGCTGTCATCAATGGAATTGTCCGAGTGTGGTGGTTGGTTGGTTGAGGTCATTGACATATTATATATGGACTGCTAGTGAAATGTCACTTTCATACAACGTCTGCGGACAATTTGGTTCCAACACAACTAGCGCCACGTGTTTCGTAGGGACAGCAATGTGAAACAATTATCCGCCATCATACTTATTTTACGTAGAAACTGAGGCCATCTATTGCCGTATATACGAGTTACTGCGAAAATACGTTAAATTTTAAATTGTTGTCGCGTTGGTACCAACAGATGCCACTATCAAAATTTCAATACAAAATTTGAAAAAAACCGTTACTTTTCTTTATTGACCCATAAACTAGATAAATATGTTAAATTTATTTGGAATTCATGTTTTGTGTTTATTAATACTTTGTGTTTTTGCTTTATAATGCAGTACAACTTCTCACAATTTATTAAAAAAAATACTTAAATCACAAAACAACGGCTTTGGTGAATTCAAACACAGTCTAAGTTTCCACATTTCTCCGCTACGAAACAAGAGGGCTAGTGCTTATGTTGGAACCAACGCGAAGTTGGGTACTAGCAGTCCATATATAATATGTCAATGGTTGAGGTATTGGATCTGTTGTTGTTGGAAGTTCCCACTTGGTTTTCTTCATCCGGTGATTGTTGAGTTATGTTTGCAGGAAGTTTTTTCAAAATTCTCGGAGGTATGGACTGAATATTTAAGTTGTTCATTAATTCGAACTGGTTATCATAATTGTGCTTTGGTTGACGGAGTTATGTTCGATTTGAACAGGCACCGTGTGTTTCTTATTTGGTATTTGCCGTCGATCATTGTCTGATACATTATTAGAGGACTGGTCTCCCATGCTAATATCTTTGACGGTATTATTATTTTTTTGAATTTGAATGAATGGTTTTGCCGTAGACATGGATCTTGGATTGCAGAAAATTTGTTGTTTGCATTTGTGTTTTGCTGATGTTGCTTCAATTGCGTCAGGAGTTAGCTTATTGCTTGACGGATCATTGATCACGTGATTTTGTGATGGCATAATTGTGGCGAAGCTGTTGGGCTTGGAGAAAAAAGTATCCAAGGAGTTCGCGTTAATTCCCTCGTTACCCTCCAGTGTGCAGCGAACGGAATTCGATATATATTCGTTATATTTAAAATTTATTATTATCTTATATAATGTATACATTATTTATTTATAATTAATTTTCGAACAGAGAAAATTTTTTGGCACGTCTATTCTAGAACAATAGCCTATTCGATCCAATTAAATTAATTTTAATAAAATCAAAACTTTGAAAATGAACACCTTTTTTGGTCTTCAAAGTGTACTGCTTTTTGTAGGAGCAGAGTTGGTAACAAGGTGGAAATATGGTCATATCGCCTCAGTCCATAGATATAACGCGCAATATTGTTATAGGCTACCTTAAGCTTACGCTTGTGGTTATAATCGCCATTAGAAAAAAGTTCACAGCCAAATAACATGATTGCAATGAGCAGTGGCAGGAATCATTCTTGTTTTCAAGAGGGTAATTTTTTGCGTTGTCCAAAGCATTCGAATGTGGTTATACCAAGTAAGTGTTTTGTCAAATATTATTTTAGTATCTGGACATACACACATTTACACAATGTAATGTGCAGAATTGTTCCTTGTATAAAGTAAAACAGTACTTCTATAAAGTAAAACAGTACCACACCACTATTTTTTTGTTTCAAAAAGTTTGTTAAATTTACATTTTGGACCCGTTTTAATTACTTTTGCAGTAAAATGAAGACATTTTTTCCAGATAAAGTCTTTCGAGATATTTGTACTTTCTAGATTTTGTCCATTCGAGATTTATCAAATTAATTTTCGAGATTTTTTTTGTTCGGGATTACGTGGTGATCCCATTTAAAAGCCTTGCAAGACTCAGCCTTATTGTGAGTTTCACCCGGAAAATATTTCACCCGAAATATTGTTTTTCGCCCGGAATTTTAGAAGCTATTGTGAGTTTCGCCCAAATTGAATGTTACTTCGTTTTGTTCATTTTCAAAAAATATCAATTTCTACTAGAATTTCTTCTATTCTTGCATTAAAATAAACAAACAAATTACATTTTCCGCCTTGTAGTTCTCTTTTTCGCCTACTAAAAACAAGGGAAAAATTCAGCTGTCAATAGTTTTATTTCGCCCGAATGAAATTTCGGGCGAAACTCACAATAGGTGGAAAATGATTTCGGGCAGAATGCTGTTCGGGTGAAACTCACAATAAGGCTGAATATATTGTGTAATATTGTTTTTTTCAAAACTTTCTTGGAAATTCTAGTTCTCTGATTCTGTACCTTGTTTTATCGTCTACAAGTCGATAAGCAATTTATAGAAAACCCTTATTGTTGGTGGCCGTGGAAAAAACGCAACTTTAAGTATTTTCTATTTTATTTTAAGTAACAAATGAACATTAATAGTTAAACATGTAATTTTAAGATTAACTGATAAACCATAAAAGGCAAAAAATGAATGTAAAAAAGGAAAAAAGAAAGAAACTAAAATTAAATTCTATTACTCCATCTTCTGCCACCAACTGCTTGATTTAAAAATTCGTTTGACATCTCAATATTGTCTCGTTCACCACGAATGGCTGCGTTCAGAAAATGATCATCAGCAACAGGCAGCGTTCAGAAATTATCATATTATTAAGCGTCAGCAACATTTCCCCCCTCCGGTGAATCAGCCGCTTCTGCTGTTGATTTACCAACCTTCGACCTACTGACATCCAAGGCCGCCAACTTCGCTACGGGTCTCTCGTACACACCGGTTGCTGTCCTCACGGTAGCTCTTCTTACTTGGCCATCATGGGCCCGGATGACTCCAACTACTAAGCCTTTTGGCCAAGAACCTCTTGGCAGATTTTCATCGACGATTATGACGATGTCTCCTTCTTCAACGTTCTTAACATTCTGGAACCATTTCGTCCTCCGTGTCAATGTTGGTAGGTACTCACGTACCCACCGCTTCCAAAACAAGTCGGTCAGCTGCTGGCACTTTCTCCACTCCTTGCGCAGAATTAGGTCCTTATCGCAGAAAGCTCCTGGTGACTTGCTTCCGTTTGATGACCCCAACAGAAAATGGTTTGGTGTCATCGCTTCCACATCATCACAATCCACTGATACATGTGTGAGTGGTCGTGAATTGATGATACCTTCTATCTCTATCAGCATCGACTGCAGGGACTCATCCGTCAACCTCTGATTCCGCATTACTTCTTTCAAAACGTTTTTAACTGACCCGACGAGTCGCTCCCAAACACCTCCCATATGAGGTGCCGCGGGGGGGTTGAAATACCATCTAGTTTCTGAGGTTGTGAATCTCTCCTGGATCCTGTTTTGGTCGATGTGGTGAAATGCCTCCCTGAGTTCTCGTTCTGCTCCTTTCAGGTTACTACCGTTGTCGGAGTAAATCTCTCTTGGTACCCCTCGCCTTGCCATAAAGTTTCTGATACACATGATGCAAGAGTCGGTCGATAGTGTATGCGCCACCTCTAAATGAACAGCTCTCACCGTCAAGCAGGTGAAAAGCACTCCCCAACGTTTCACTGACCGCCTACCAACACTGGTCACAATCGGACCGAAGTAGTCCACCCCGACATAGCTGAATGGTCGAGTATACGCTGCAAGCCTAGCCTCTGGTAGTGGCGCCATCTCGGGCACTGCTGGTTCAGCTCGAATAATACGACACCGCTGGCATTTTCGACGAACTAATTTTACAAGAGGACGTAGGCCAGAGATCCAAAACCTTTGCTTCACTTCATTGACTACTGTTTCCTGGCACTTATGGTGAAATATGAGATGGTACATCCTTACAATCAGATATGATATATGATGATCCCTCGGTAATATGATTGGACGTTTGGTGCACTCGTCGATACACCAGGCGCTGTCGATTCTTCCTCTCATACGCAAGACTCTATGCTTATCTATATATGGAGACAATTTATATAGACAATTACCTTTTGACAGTGTTTTTCCATTAGATAATATTGCAATTTCGTCGCCATATTTCTCCGATTGCACCATCTGAAATAGCAACAGCTCAGCTCGTTGAAGTTCATTCATCGTCAGCACACCAACAACCGTAGAGATTCCTCGTACCTTTGCCTTCAAGTTATTAACGTATCGCAGCACCCATGCCACAGCGCGGTGCAAACGTGTCCATGATGAAAACCGGTCTACGTTCAACAAGGGCTCCTCCGTCAAAGGGAAATGTATCGCCAGAAGATACTTTGAGCGCAACTCTTCTTTGTAGCATTCAGTCTCCTCCGGTGCTGGCCATGTAGTTTCGTACTGGTAGAGAAAGTCTGGACCTACGAACCATCGAGCACCTTTATTGAAAGAAGGCACCTTTGCCCACTTTGTCGCCTCGTCGGCCACGTTCAACTTAGTTGGGATCCAATTCCAATCATCCAATCTCGTCTTCTGCAATATCTCCGCCACACGAAACATCACAAATGGCTTAAATTTCTTCGCATCAGAGCGCAACCAGCATATGACGTTCTTCGAATCGGTCCACATGTACTTCCGCTCAATAGTCAACCTATTTGCATGTGCTTTTGCTAATGAATTCGCCAGCCTAGATCCCAGCAAAGCAGCCTGCAGCTCTAACCTTGGAATTGATATAGGTCTTAACGGTGCTACTTTACTTTTAGCACAAACAAGTGCACACCCGAAGCGGCCGTCTTCCATGAAGCGAAAATAAGCCACAGCAGCCATCGCGTCCTCGCTAGCATCGGTAAAGATGTGAAGTTGCACCTTTGCTCGCTTGCTAAATCCTTCAGGAAAGTAGCACCTCGGAATTTGCACCTCTTCCACCTTTGTCAGTAGCCTGCGCCAGCTCTCCCATCTTTCATGAAGTTCCGGGGGTAATTCGTCATCCCATCCTATTGCAGACTTCCATGCTTCCTGCTGCAACACCTTCAGTTTGACCAAGTAAAAGGCGAGAAAACCCAACGGGTCGAAGACGGACATGAGTACTCGAAGCAGCTCTCTCTTCGTTGGAATCCGGATCCCTCTCATAATGTCTTCCTGCATCTTTACGAACTGCAGCGAGAATCCAAGAATGTCTTCACTGGTGTTCCACCAAAGTCCCAAGACCTTCGTCGTGCATTTGTCTTCTATTAGGTTCTCCAGCATCTTATTTGCATTGCCGTCAGGTTCTTCCATTGCTCGCAGAACGTCCTTTGAGTTAGACAACCAGTTGCGAATATTAAACCCAGCTTTTGCGTGGACGAACTTCACGTCCTTCGCCAACTGGATTGCTTCCTCGATTGTTTCGACACTGTCTAACAAGTCGTCCACGTAATGGTGATTAATGATGGTGTCGGCAGCTCTTGGAAAGGTTTCAGCAAAGTCCCTTGCGTTGATGTTCTTAACATGCTGCGCAATACTTGGCGAACATGAAGCACCAAATGTTAGAACCATCATTACGTAGACTTCTGGTTGCCGGCTAGAAACACCATCCCGCCACAAAAAACGTTGACAATGCTGATCCTTTTCGCACACTTTAACTCGGTGGAACATTTCCTGAATATCTGCTGCTATCGCAATCCGATTAATTCGAAAGGCATAAAGAACATCTGTGAGAACTTTTAATTCGTCCGGACCCTTTAGAAGAACACTGTTTAAAGAAAACCCCTGTGTCGTAGCCGCTGCGTCCCATACCATTCGGATTTTTTCAGGCTTGTTCTGATTCCTCACTAAGAAAGTGGGCAAATACCAAACCCTTGGATGTTGTGTGTCGAGCTCTCGTTGATCCAGCTTACGAGCGTACCCCTTATCCACGAGATTCTTTATTTGATCGTTGACCACCCTCAATAGAGAAGGATCTCTCACAAACTTTTTCTCAAGGCACCTTAGCCTTTTGAGGGCCATTGGAAAACTATCCGGCATGGTGATATTGTCGTACCGCCACAACAATCCGCATACGAAAGCATCTTCTTGCCTGTGTACTGTTTCTTCCAAGATCTTCTTCGCGCGAACGTCCTCCGCTGTCTCACAACAAGCACTCTCGATCCCTTGCTCCTCTAACGTGTAATGTCGACGCAACAACTCTTCCAAATCCTGATCGCATTTGCAGGCTTTGATGTGATATACGCCACCATCCTTTACTCCATTCGCCTCGCCGCCACTCAAACACCAACCTAGTCTGGTTTTGATTGCGATTGGGTCGTTCCACTTTCCTTCCTTAGTCTGCAAGGCTAAAGTCAGCTTCTGGTTGTTCAGCCCTATCAGGATCCCACACTTTGCCTTCACGAACGTGGCCAATGGTACACCGCTCAAATGTGGATACTGACGCTGCACCTCCTCAGCTAGAACAGTCTGCCTCGGCAATGCCAAACGCTGCACTGTACGAACATCTTGAAGCCGGTACCTTCTATCGCGATCGTTTGTAGCAGCAGAAATCTCCATCGGTACAACCATAGATGACCCCTCATAGCGAACGGTGTCTGCAGTCCATTTAAGACATAATGGTTTGGCTGTTCCCTCGATGCCCAAAGATTTCACTATGTTCTGTTCCACAAGTGTCAGAGAAGAGCCGGTATCTAAAAATGCGTACGTTTCTAATGACTTTCCATCGCCATGAAGTACCACTGGTATAATCCTAAACACTGTATTTCCTCCATCACACCTTTGATGAGCGTTGCACGGTTTCACTGGGGCCGATGAGTTCGACTGCAACAATACATGTACAGAACCCTTCGCAGTACTTCGACATTTAAATCGTTTTCGATGTCCAAGACAACTCTCACATATGCCCTTGTCCTTCACCAGTTCACATCTTTTTGCAATTGGAAGTGTTTTGAACTTACCACAATCCAACAGCTTGTGATCTTCTTCACAAATGAAACAGCCGTTCCCCTTTGGTTGTGTTGTCTCAGACATTTGCATTTCAGTGTGAGCATGCAATCCCGCTTGTCTCTTTTCGTTTTTATTCTCAAATGTAGAAAACGTCATCACCGAACTAGCTGCTTCTGCCATCTTGTAGAGCCATTCGCCAAAGCGCACTAAATTCGGTTCCGTTGTACCACGATGCAACGCCCAGTTCATTCGAATAGACGCTGGTAGCTTCTCCACAAGCTCCTGGAGTAGAACGGGGTTATTGAGGTGGCTCGTCAGCCCAGATGCCTCCATTGTTGCATACAAATTGCGCACCGACAGTGCATAGTTTACCAAAGTGTCTAGCCGATCAGCTTTCAGTGGGGGCTCTGACCGAATCCTAGACAATTGCATTTGCACAATGTACTCAGGACGCCCAAATCGCATACGGAGAGTAGAAATCACCTCATCTACCATAGATGGAAGTAGTAGACGTGCCCTAACTGTTTCCAACGCATTACCTTTCAATGCCCTTTGAAGACGCCACAAATTCTCCTCTTTGCTGAAGCCGCACATTCGTGTACTATTCTCAAAACTGCTGATGAATAATGGCCAGTCTTCTGGCCGCCCGGAGAAAAATGGCAACTCTTTGGATACTACCTGACGCGCCGAGATCTGATTCCTACTCAAGCCAAACTCAGGAACTTCAGCAACACATTCTAGAGGCCGATGCTGAGTGTGAACCACAGGATTTGTCTTGAGATCAATTGGAGCATTTTCAACACTCACTTGATCCACCCACGCCGATGTCCTGCGCCTCTCCGAACAGCTTTCTTCAATACAGTCGTCAGCTTCTTGTGCCAACAATTCGTATCGCTTTATGATATACTCCTTTTCCTTTTGTTGTTGTTCGACTATAAGCCGCATATCCAACTTCTTCTGCTCTTCAAGGCACTTCAGCTCCAATTCCAATCGTTTCTTGCTTTTGCCTGATGATGCAACACTCAGATTTGTTACTGAATGTGCCGTCACGCCAACGCTTTGATGATCACCTAGTCCTACGTGTGACAACCTATCGCCCATATTATCGACAGCTGCCACATTTCCACGAACCGTTTCATTAAGCCCAGCACACGTAACACACTCGAAGCTTCTATCTGCAACTGATGCATCCACTCCCACGCAGCTGTAATGATACCACCTGTGGCACACATCACATTGCACCATATCATCAATGCTGTTCGGTTTATTGCATTTGGCACAATCGCAATTCTTCGTCTGATTTGGATTGGACATTCTGCCTTTTTTCTTTGACGCCTTCCCCAATATATATATGTAATATAATTGCCAAGAAAAGGCAGCTCTAAAAGAATTTAATTTTAGAAATGTTGGTGGCCGTGGAAAAAACGCAACTTTAAGTATTTTCTATTTTATTTTAAGTAACAAATGAACATTAATAGTTAAACATGTAATTTTAAGATTAACTGATAAACCATAAAAGGCAAAAAATGAATGTAAAAAAGGAAAAAAGAAAGAAACTAAAATTAAATTCTATTACTCCATCTTCTGCCACCAACTGCTTGATTTAAAAATTCGTTTGACATCTCAATATTGTCTCGTTCACCACGAATGGCTGCGTTCAGAAAATGATCATCAGCAACAGGCAGCGTTCAGAAATTATCATATTATTAAGCGTCAGCAACACTTATTATTTTATTGATTTTTTCATTGACAAAAAAGGAAGAAATGAAGAGCTGTGGGTCTTTTTCGTGTTGCACTTTCCATACTTGCTACTGTAGATGGAATGGAATATTTTGAAGCACAGAATATGAGAGAAAGTAGTCAAGCTCCGGTCAAATTTGTACTTTGCACAGAAGGAACTGCTCTATTGTAAAATATCTTTTATGAATTTAGAATTCAGCGAACAATTGTTATATCCAGGGTGAGAAAATTCTTGTTGCTTAGGGTGGTCGTTCATTCAATCGGCTCGTAGATTATTTTCTTAAATCTTGCGCAACACGGACTTAAGGGGGTGATTGATTGCAAGACAGGCATTTCTATTCGAGGCAAATTTGAAGAAACACAAAGTACACCCCGTGCCAAAAAAACGCCGCTCTAAGAAAATGTTATGCTTTTATGACTTCCGGATGCATCTCTTTTTTTTTTTAACACATACGTAGGTATAATTGCACAGTATCGTTGATCTGCGTAGTCTTTGTCATGTATAAAAGATAGAGCACTCAAGGCGGTTACGCATTAGTTTTCTAGAATTTGTCAAAGCGTTTTGTGAAATTAAAGAACTCCGCGATGGTTTTAAACGAAGCAGATATAGGTCGTATTCTTGCTCTTCACGGCGAAAATTTATCGAACAGGCGAATCGCACAAGTGGGTTGGCACGAAAGCACTGAGGCGGCTTTTAAAAAAATCATAAAGGCTAAGGGTGCTGCTACGAAATATTAGGGAAAAACTAAAACCATATTTCTTGTACAAACGACTAATTAGCTCAATTCAACGTTCCTTTAATTAGTTTAGTAAAAAAAAGTGGGAAAAACTACCGTTAAATATTTTTGTTTATTTTTCTTTATTGCTGAGTAGAACGATAAGTATACCTATTTTCTACCTGTTTTTTACTAAAGTCTACCTACTTTCGCTCTTTTGTATCATTTGTGGAAAATTTGGACATTTGTAGACGATATTAGGAAGGACAATCCCTCATTCAAATTTTATAGAAATAATAAAGTTTTAGTAAACTACAGTACTTTTTAGAAAATATGTATGGGTGCGGCGTTTTTTTTCTTGGCACGGGGTGTACCTAGTGACAGTGATTCCCAAAATGTTACATACGTAGGTCCTTTCTTGACTAAAACGTTAGTAAAACGTTGTTGAAAAAAGGAGTTGACTTCTACGGAAACAGCACAATAAAAACACCAGCGTTTTGAATTATTTTCGGTTTTTTTTCTTTTATTATTTTAATATCTAATCTTTCACATTAGAATATATGTTTATATTTAAATTTATCTTTTGTAGTTTGTAATTAAGTTCACTTTTTCACATTAAAAATCGTAACCATAGTTCATAATGTTTTTTTTGCCCATTTTCTTCAATTCTTCTTGGGATTAAATAAGAAGTTGTATACTTTTTTGAACTAAAAAATAAAAAATATTGGAATAGTAAATAAAAGAAAATAAACAACAATGCCATAGTACAGAAGAAATTCCGTGAATGTGTATAAAAATTTTATAAAATAATCTACACTACAAAGTTTTTTTTTAAATTTTATTTTATCCCGATACATGCATTTATAATAAAGTTCTTTCCATTTCTTTGCCTTAAAAAATAAACTTAAAGTAACAAAATATAAACTAATATTACTAACATATTCAACTTAAATTAATGCAATACATAATACATTATGTAGAATGATGATGTGTAATGTGGTTTAAAGGTGGCGAACTTATACACTTGTTTGTATGTATATAAAGTATAAATAACTTACAGAGCAGCGATGAACATATAGAAGAATAGATTTGTTTAAATATATAAAAATAGCTGTGTTCATTTACTGTTGCTGTTATTTGCATTCTTTTACCCAAAAATAATTTATTTACAGTTGTAAAAGTTAATAATAATAATAATAATAAAGGAAAATAGTTTTAAAAAATATTTACAAAATGTACTATACATCATCTTTTTATTAAGTGAACCAGACTGAGAATCGTGAGAAGAGTTTCTTTTCCTTAATCAATTTATTTATGTAAAAAATTGTGATAATAATAATTATTAATTTAATATTTACGTGTATACGTGTGCCTCTAGTTGGTATGTGCGCAAATAAATGTCCTTTTCCTCATTTTTTTTAGGGACAATTTAATTTGTTTATACATTTTTATTCGCTTTTGCCTTAGTAGTTGATTTTATTTTCTACTATAAAATATCAAATATTCTTATGCGGGAGCAATTATACATTTCGAAGTTTTTCTTCTTTTTTTTCTCAAATAACAATCAATTTATAAATATGTACGTACATGTTTCACGTTTCTACTTAAAAACAAAAACAAAAACAAAACACAAACAAGAAGTACATGAATACATTATTTAGGGAGAGCATCGATTAAAAACTGATCAGTCATGCAAATCAATTAAATTATACTCGTACGTTCTAGGATTGTTGCTATTTATATTTCATTTTCTTCTTTGTTTGATCGTCGTGTTAATATTTACAGTTTTATATTTTATTAGTTTTTACTCTACGAATAAACATTTTCTCGGCTCTATTTGTTTTGTTTAGTCTACTATTACGTGTAATGTGTGTGTGGATTTGCGATATTAGTTTGTGAGTTTAATTGCAGATTTTTATATGTTCTCATTTTTGTTTTATGCCTCAATAGCGTCATTGTAACATATAAATCGTACTCACAATATAGTTGGTATATATTATGTATGTATAATATTACTGCGACAAAATTATAATAATAATAATTTATTATTTCATTAGTTTACTACATACTATTATTATGTAAAATTTTCTATATTGTTTCGAAGGCAGAGACAAAAGACATAATAAGAATCAACTAAGGGTTGTGGCGGTTCCAAAGGTTTGGAATTTGTTGGTATTCTCTCACCTGATGACACAGGATACACACAATTTAGACGCACCGATACAGTCTTCGTGACAGAAGGCCCCACATTGCTGGCATATAACCATTGCGTTAAGAGAGCACGCACAACTGGTTGGTGGGTTATTATTATCTGACGATGTGCCTCCGGTGATACCTGTTACTATGGCAGGGGTGGTAGTTGGTTGTTGACTATGTTGTTCAATTATGTTGGAACAAGCGTCGATGTAGGAAATGCCGCCTGAAATTAAAAAAAAAAAAAAAATTAAACTCTGACTTCTTTTGTGGTGTAAATAATTTGGGATCTGAACGAGTGGCATTCATCTGTTTTAGTCACATCATTTTGTTTCGTAAAATTTCATCTGAAGAGGAGGTAACTGGGGGGCGTGATACCAAAACATGGAATTTATATTTATAGATTGTTTTTTTCCGAAAATTTACACCGTAAGATACAATATATTATAAAATAGTAAAAGTTAATTTAAAGGTATATTTGAGAACTACAATATAAAGTTTATAAAAATAAAATACTAGCATTTTATTTTATTTTAACGTTTAAATTTATAAATTGTGTTTTTTTTTAATTATTTGTGAAAAAAAGTTTAAGTTTGGTCACTGATATTTATTCTTCTTATGTGCCGAGGCAAGGAATTCAAAACCTGAATTGAGTTCACAAAAAAATTACGCTCTGATATTAGACAATTAAAACGAGAAAGAACTATAACCTCCTGAGACCCAAGCTAAAACCAGAATGACCATGTGTTTGATGTTATTTATGGTCACTCATATGGCTTATCTAAAAGTAAATTTCGACCTTAAAAAAAAGTGGGGTGGGGGGGGGGGTGTCCGAGAAAGGGGGGGGTATAATATATTATACATTGGGTCTATATCTAACAAACTAATTATTTTGTTATAATTCGAAGGTTTTTTCTCATCGATAAATATATTTTTTTTTTATTAACAACTAGCTGAACCGGCGCGCTTCGCTCCACCTATTTTTTCAAAATTTGCCGCGCATTTAGTTATTCGGGTGTAATAGAAAGGAAGTACATAGTAGGGAGCAATCACTGCTGTTCTATTTTTCAACTTCAATTTCCTTTTTTTTCTTCTGTCTGTCTGTGTATCTGTCTATCTGTCTATCTTCTGTCTATCTGTCTATCTATATATATGCCCGTCTGTCTGTCTGTTAGTCTGTCTGTCTGTCTGTCTTTCTATCCATTTGTCTGTCTATCTGTTTGTTTGTTTGTCTGTCTATCTATCTATAAATCGGTCTATCCGTCTGTCTATCTGTCTGTCCGTCTGCCTCTCTGTCTATCTATCTATGTATCTGTCTATCTGTCTGTTTGTCTGCCTGTCTGTCTGCCTGTCTGTCTATCTAATTATCTGTCTATCTGTCTCTCTGTCTGTCTCTCTGTCTGTTTGTCTGTCCATCTGTTTCTCTGTCTGTCTGTCTGTCTGTCTGTCTATCTATCCGTCTGTCTGTCTATCAGTTTGTCTGCCTGTCTGTCTATCGAACTATCTGTCTGTCTGTTTTTCTGTTAGTCTGTCTTTCTTTCTATCTATCAATGTATCTGTCTCTCAGTCTGTCTGTCCGTCTATCTGTCTATATATCTATATGTCTCTCTGTCTGTCTGTCTGTCTGTCTGTCCGTCTGTGTGTCTGTCTGTCTATCTATCTATATGTCTGTCTGTTTTCCTGTCAGTCTGACTATCTATTTGTATGTCTGCCTGTCTTATTTGTCTGTCTGTCTGTCTATATTAATTGACCAAAATGATTAACATTCACGTTTCCCCTGAAATAACGAAATTTTGAATGACAGTTACTAAAACCACCGGTTGTTGAGTAACCGCACGAGTGCTATGTTGTATTCTGTATTAAGAAAAACGTACTCTGAAAGTTTTACCAAAATCGGTTACATATAATGTATGTATATGTAGATCTAATAACTTGACTCCAGCGCCACCTATCGGGTCCAGATTTTAAAGTTTTCTCTTTTGGGAATGAACCAACATATATTGTGAATATCAGCCTTTTTGGTCCATAAATATAGAAGTTGTAAATAACTTGACTGCAGCGCCACCTAGCGGGATGAAATTAATGATGATTTCTCATACCTACCAAATATACACAAAAAATTTCATAAAAATCGGTCTAGCCGTTTCGGAGGAGTTCGACCACAAACAGTGTGACATGAGATTTTTATATATTAGATTTAATGCCGAAATTTTGGCCAAAAATCGTTTTTGTTTCTTGAGAGGACGCCATTTTTGCAAAAAATGTTTTTTTTTTAATTATTCCTTCAATTAATACCTAGATTATACATTTGTTTAGCGATACCCGTTTGGTTTTTTTAATTTTTCATATCCAGTCCAGAGATATCGTGGTCACCACAAGACGCCTTTTTTTAGAGGAGCTCTGGGAGATCAGCTATAGCAGCTTTCAAAATTATTATTTTTACAAATAATAAATATTGAAATACAGGGGTGGCAAGCTAATAAGCACACCCATTGAAATTTTTCTTTCTGGCGACACAGTGCATTAAAAAAGTTCATAAACGCATTCCAAATACAAATATTTAGTTTTATTTGAACACATTATTATATTTTACGAAAAATAAAAAACAAAAATAGAAAATGTAACTATAATTTCGAGGAAAAAAGACAATGATCAAGATCAATGCTTTATGGACGTGTTATTATGTGAGGCAGCTGCTCTCTAAAATGATACTAAGAGAGTCTGAAAAATAGTGAGATCAACTTAAAAGTAATTTAAATGTGATTTTGGCTATTCAGATTTACTTAATATTTGATTGGGTATCCTTTCTGAACAATAACGGCAGCATATCTCCTGCTTAATGACGTCATTAGGTCAGCACAGACTTCAGGAGGAATTTCGTACCATTCTTCCCGAAAAGTGGTTCATAACGCGTTTGCCGTGGTTAGTTTTAATGCCATTACATGTCGTTTGAAGATGACCCATACATTTTCTATTGGATTGATATCCGGGCTTTGTGGGGCCAAGTCAGAACGGTAATATCGTTTGCATCAAACCACTCCTTAACTGTGCGGGACGTATGGCATGGGGCATTGTCTTGCTGAAACACAATTTGCCGATGTGTTGCAAGTGGAAAATCATCATAGAAACGTACAAAATTGTTGGCCAATATGCTCTGGTACATAAGCCCATCCATTTTTCGTATTCGCGGTAAAACAGCACCATAACATCACGTTGCCACCTCCATACTTAACCGACTTCGTAGTGTACTTTGGGTCCAAATCCTTGTTGTGAGGATGTCATACGTAGGTTCTGCCATCGGTCCATCGGTTCCATACAGATTAAATTTGGATTCATCACTCCAGATGACAGAAAAGTCAGAGAAACTGACTATTGAAGATATGGCATTTTCCGAAATCCAGCCGTTGTCTTCGATTAGACTATGAAACCTTCGGTTTTTTGAGACTCTGGCATCCGCGAAGATTATTTTGCAAAAGCCGAGCTCTAACAGTCCTAGCTGATATATTCACACAGCAATTTTGGTGCATTTGAACTCTTATTTCCATTGAAGTGGCAAAGGGGTGCCTAAGGGTATGTCTGACTATCGGACTATTCTCATGTTTTAAGGTCTTTTTTGATCGAATTGTCTCTGATTTGCAAAAATCCCACGTTAATGGTTATGCTTAAGTGCATTCTGTACTTTTTTTTTTGGTGAAAAGCCAATTAATCTTGCAATTTCAGATGTGTTCTGCTCTTTTTGGTGCAAATTCGGAATCTGATTTCATTCTGCCTTCATTGAACTCATTTTTTTCCCATATTTATTCTCAAATCTTAAAAAAACAATGAACAACTAAGGGAGATTCGAAAAAAAATAGTTATGATCACAGAATTGGAATTTTTTCAGTAAAAACTTACTTGAATGCTTGGGTGTGCTAATTAAAATGCCACAGTAAAACACAAAAACTTACGGTAAATCCTATATAGCACGGACTTGTATTGCAAAACGATATATTTTTTTCTCGATTACGTTTTGTCATTGATGTACGTATTAAACTCTTAAGCATTTGTTCGCTTATAAGTAAAAGAAATTGCAGAAAAAAACATAAGTTTGAATTTTCATTGGGGTATGCTAATTAGCTTGCCAGCGCTGTACAGTTAAAAGTTACCTGAATATGTGTAAAAAAAATTTGCTTGAAAAATTCTTCTTGAAAAATCGCTTTTTTTAACCCTCCTGACTGTATATAAACCCTTAAGAGTATATCCGAAAATAAGACCAAAGTACGGAAGTTAGGTAGATTTTCAAATGTCATGTTAAGCAGTGACATGGCGAGGTTGGATACTCGATCGTAACGACATAATCCGTAGACATATCTATCGGTGCTGTTAAATGACTAAACTCATTGCCGATACCGATACCGATACCGATAACCGCGAATTTTGTGTGGGGTGAAGTGCTGCGTTGCCCATTGTGTACGCACGCCATATGTTTTTCCCATTGTGTAGCTAACATGGTATTTCCACAACATATTGCTATTAAAAATTTCTCCAAGATTGTTTGCTCTTTTAACATATTCGATTGGAGAAGTTTAGGATAATTGGTGGAAAATAAGAGAGGTCTAGATTATTCTTACAGAAAACTAAACATCTCGACTTCGTTGGATTGAGCAACAAATCATACTTCTGCGACCAGCTAACAATATTATCCAAATCTTCATTTATTCAGGTTCCAAAGTGTTCAATAAAACCCAGATGACAGCTTAAGTACATTTGAACTTTGTCTGCATACATGTGAATGGAGCAGTGCTTGATAATATATGGGAGGTTATTTATATAAAGTGAAAAAACAGTGGTCTAAGAATTTATCCCTGGGGAACTCCGCTACGATAGGTAAAAACTCTGACCGTATACGGTTTAGCTCACCAACTTGGAAACAGCCTGTTAGATACGATGTAATCAACTTGACCACAGCTGTGGAGAATCTAAAACACTGAAATAGCTTTGTACACAATTTTGAGTGATTTACTATATCGAATGCTTTTGAAAAGTCAAGGAGAATAAAAAATGTAATATCACCTTCGTCAATGGCTTTTCTAATATGTTCCAAAACACTTAACAAGGCAGTAATGCAATTATTTTCTTTCAAAAACCAGATTGTTTTGGCGTAAGTATGTTCTCATGTTCCAGAAACACACTGATTTGTTTTTTCATGATTCTTTCGAACACCTAATAAGAATGGTAATATTGATTGAATTAGGCGCGGTAAGTCTTTTTCTTGGGAAAAGAAGAATATCTCAGAAGATCATCTATTTTAATCTTTGCTCAATGAAGTAAGGATCTAGTGATGAACTATAAAGTCTGGCCTTTGCTGCGTAGACATCGTCGTATCGATATCGGCTTTTTTTCAGTTTCAATTGCATTATCATCTTCTTTTAACCGGCTAATCCGATTTTCTAGTTTCTTTTTTCTCTCATTTCTCCTCTGCCGAGTGTACTTTTTCTCCTACATAAGCAGTTCTTTCCCCCCGTAAAGCCCAGTCCACACGGTCCAAAATGAACGGGTACCGCTTTAATGGGGTTTCTCTGGATACACCCCTATAAATTCTCCCCCCAATAAATGATCCAAACAAACAATTAATCTCGATAAATTCCCTCAACTCCCTACCAGTTCGAATTCTAAAAACCCTAAATTTATCGTGATCTCTTCTAAAGATGTGAATAAACCTCTCTCAAATGTAAGTGTTTTTGTGTTAATGAAAGCAATAGACGCGAAAAGCAAAGAATATGCGAGCATCAATCAGCTTTGAGATGGAAGCATACTTATTCTTGCAAAAAATAAGAGAATTGCTGATAAATTTATAGCGGTTTCTAACCTCGCCAGCCAGTGCCCAGTTACAGTGAAATATCATGACCGCCTCAACTCGTGTAAAGGTATTTTTTTGCACCATTTCTCATAAATACTTTTGAAACTGATATTGTTACTGAAATGTCCGCCCAAGGTGTCACAGAAGTGTATAAATTCACAAAATATATTGATGGGAAGCCCCGTCCGACCGGTCTTATGCTTCTCACTTTTGATCGCAACCAACCACCAACTTCGGTGGTAATTGGTTTCTACAAAGAAAAAGTTAAGGAATATATTCCTAATCCAATGCGTTGTCGAAAGTGCCAAATACTCGGGCACACCATTAAAAGGTGTACCAAAGACGAGGTTTACGGAACATGCAATCTCCCACCACATGAAAAGGTCCCCGAAAGCTGTACACGTGTAATGTGTGCGAACTGCCCTCCAACTGCCGACCCCCATCCATCCTGATCGATAAAATGCCCTAAATACATTAAAAACAAAGAAATCCTAACCATCAAAACAAAAAATTAGTGCAGTATGTCTGAAGCTAGACGCCTGTACAACATAAAAAAACCCTGCCCAAACACACTTGTACACAATATCCTACAATGAAAAAGCAAAGCCAAAGCAAATCGATAATTATAGATTCTAATCTAAGAACAGTTGAATGCCACTCTTTTAACACTCTTATATCGAAAAACATTGCCTCTCACTCTAGCTTCCACTTCTTCTTCAAACTCTTTAAATTTACATGCAAAAACACCTTCACATGCCAAAACCCTTCACCGATAAGAAACTCTCAACACACAATACACACACACCCCTACCATCAAAAAAACATCCACACAAAGAAAAAAACACAAACTCAACCTCATCACCTGAATCTCTATTAATAAACAACAACAATCCTGAAAGAATGAACGTCTCGATTCTGAAATAGATGCAGCAGATGACGTGAATATAACCATAACATCACCCATATCTTCCATACCATAACCAATGCTCTTGTACAACAAAACAAATATTATTTACCTCACTCTATGACTGAAAATAATGAAAATGAACCCGACTTATAAACAATTACCCGTGAATACGCCCTCTGCTGATCGTCGGTCCCTGCGCTTCGACTGGTGAGCAGCGGGGCCGAAGCCTGAACACCAACTACACACAGCCGCCTACTCCCTATTCAACACAACAGAACAAAAAAAAAAAAATGCTTTGAAATTACTGCAGTGGAATATGAAAGGATATCTGAACAACTATGACGAACTCAATATTCTAATAAAGGAACTTTCACCCCGTTTCATTTCTCTTCAAGAAAGTCAAGGCGCATTTCAATCTAAGCAACTGGTACAAAAAACGTTTACAGGATACTTTCTTAACTTCCCCACAAATGTCACAAACAAACAAGGTATTGGTATTTTAATAAAAAACAATATTCCTCATAAAGAATTAACAATTAACTCCAATCTGCTACAGCTTACCAGATAAGAGCTTTACCAAACACGACCTTATTAATATTTTGAGTAATATCAACACCCCCCTTATACTTATTAGTGATGTAAATGCCTGGAATGTTTTATGGGGTTCGCCCAAAACCAACACTAGAGGCTCTATTGTGGAGGATTTCATAACCTCCTCTAACCTCTCGATTTTGAATGATGGGTCGCCCACGCATATTTCAACCCAGAATAGATTCACCCACATCGAAATTAGTTGCTGCTCCCACCCACTGCTTTCTAAAACTACATGGCACACATTAGACGACCTTCACAATAGTGATCACTTTCCGATAATCACAAATATTGACTTTTAACAACTCAACATACCATATCTTCCCTCATCAAAGTTTAAGACTGATTTAGAAAATTGGCCAAAATTTGGTGAGACCATACTTGAATATCTGCAAGATAAAGCTCCAAAACTGGAAACCAACAAAGAAGCTGCAATATTGCAAAGAGCTATTAGATATTCTGCCAACATATCAATACCTCAGTCCCATCCTAAGCCACGAAAACATGCTATGCCGTGGTGCAGCCCTGAACTAGCAAGTCTCCGACTCATTAAGACCACAGCCTGGAAACAATTTAAAAAATATCACAGCCTAATAAACTTAATCAATTACAAAAACACAAATGCTGTTTTTCGGCGGCAAGTTAAAATAAATAAAGCCCAAAATCTTAACGTGCTTACCTCAACCATAAATCGTGACTCGTCAACTGCGAAAATCTGGAACAACATCCGCTGTTACACAGGCAATCAATCACTTCCAAAAAAAAAAAAAAAAAACGTGTCGTTTCCCCAGAAGGCCCTATCTCAAACCCAACCGTCATCTGTAACTACTTCGCTAAAATCTGGTCTGAAGACTTTTGCAGTTATATAATAATGTCTTTGCAACTGGTGATGTGCCTCTTAGCTGGAAACTTGCTTGCGTCATCCCACTTCCAAAACCTAAAAAAGAAATAAACTCTGTCGACGGCTACCGACCAATTTCCCTTCTCCCCTGCATCTCCAAAATAATTGCCAAGCGCCTTCAATGGTTTACGTCAACAAAAAATCTAATCAGCCCTTACCAGGTGGCTCTCAAACCAGAAAAGGGGTTCATTGACACTCTTCTTCATATAGACAGTTACACCACAAACGCTTTGTCATCCCGTAATCATGTGTCCATTTTATCACTTGACTTTGCAAAGGCATTTGATAAAATTGGCATGTATCTTGTTCTAAACAAGCTTCAAACTTGGAGAGTAGGGCCGAAAATGACGAAATACGTAAAATCGTTTCTAACGAATAGAAGATTTTGTGTTAAAACCAATAACTGTTTCTCTTCAACTTTTCCACTCCACAACGGAATCCCACAAGGATCTCCTCTGTCGGTGGTTCTGTTCCAGGCATAAACTGCTAGATCATTGCATTTATGCAGATGCTCTTTATGTCATGAGCAAATGTAATGATCTATCAAAAACTAATGTCATTAATGAAATTTTGCAGGGGTCTAACACATCTGGTGCTAGACTATCACTAGAAAAATGTAAAATATTACACATATGCCGTAAACTATCATGTTCTCAAACACTAACTCTAAATTTGGGTAATAATGATACTCTGTTGATAAATTAAATATTTTAGGACTTACTTTTAACAATAAATACAAATGGAACGATCACATTACAGAACTTAAGAAGAGGCTAGCTGACAGAATAAATGTAATAAGTTATCTAGCATGTAAGAAAAGTAATGCACATATAAACACCTTATGTAACGTAGTTCGAGTCCTTGTGCTTAGTAAAACTGATTATGGCCTTTGCATATACGGCAGTTTTCCTAAGTCCACGCTAAAAGTCATCAAACCGAGCTATCACCATGCTTGCAGCCAGAAGGGTCATCCACGCATTCCCCACCACACCAATCAAAAATATACTCGCCGAAGCTGGTCTCCCCTCGATTGAAGACAACAACAAGAGGTAAATGCTTTGCTAAATTCTCTTACTCTTCGGGAACTATGGCCGAAAAGTATCTCAAATCCTCAATACGCCTTCGTACACCAAAAAGAATACCATCGGCAATCGCTTACATTGCTAAGGCTGCTACCGAAATGAAAAAAAAAAAATGTAAATATTTGGCTTCAGCAGTCCTAACTTCCCGCAATCATTTGTGTGTGCGCGTTATATTTTTACACGAATGGAAGGGACGTACAGTTTTCTGCCGTTTCCGAACGGCGAGTTGGGAAGCTTTACATGACAAATGATTGTCAGGCATTCGGAAGAGGTGGGCACTGTGAAAATATTTATAGGTGTTTGCGGCGGGATTCGAACCCAAGACCGCTGGCTCAGTAGTCCGACGCACTAACCACTTGCGTTACGGTGCCAACAGAAATGAAGCTTCCATTCAGACATTTTGGTAAATATACGCCCTCACATCCATCATGGTTAATCAACCAATCTTCATTCATCCTGGACCTAAACTCAATTCGAAAGAGCAACAACGATAGCAAAACCTTTTGTTCCTTTTATAAAGACATAACATCAGAACTAAAATCAAAAGGATGGGCATCTATATTTACAGACGGCTCAAAAACAGCAGAGAGCGTTTCATTTGCAGTTACTCGCGAAAATGGGTCGCTGATCAGCACTGGTCTGCTGTATGAACATACGCCAATCTTTACTGCAGAGGCATATGCGATACTTGAAGCCATCGCGAAAATTAAAAAAACTCGGGGAAAACACTGACAGTCTATCAGTTATTAATGCAATACTGAACGATAGCTATAATGTTACGATTATAAACAAAATACGAGAGATCCTTATACGTTCACCAAACAAAATCAAAATAATGTGGCCCTCGGTCACACAAGAATACAGGGTAACGAATCTGCCGACAAAGCAGCAACTATTGCACACCTAGTTCATACCATACAAAATATCGACCGAAAAACTAAACAAGAACGATGGAAAACTTATGTGCACCACTACACCATCATAAATCCGGACTGCATCCAGCCAATCTACCCTACATCCATATCCAGAGCTGACATAACCATTTTTGTAAGACTTTTTTTTTAGGACATACCTCCACCACACATCGCCATTTTCTTCGAAAAGAGGACTCCCCACATTGCACAATATGCAAATCACCAATAGATGCCCACTGCCAAACTCCATAGTAAACAACATTTTAATAAACAACTCTTTGACTGAAATTTTGAAAACCCCAACAAATGAACAAATAATGTAAATATATCTTTTATTAAGGATTTTATAAAATTAGCTAGTATACTTATATAAATTGGGTAATATATATATAGCATTAATATTAGCATTGTAATTATAAATTATCTTGTTAATAGATAATAATAATAATAAAAATAAAGATGTAACGGATAGTAGTTTAGCCGGATACCGGGGGCATATAACACAATACTACAAGCACAGACAGTAGATATACAGATGTCGCATTCATATGGGAAGAACTGGTACACTGGTCCCTCGCTTTGCGCGACTTTGGTTTGCGCGGTTTCACTTTTGCGCGAAATGCATTTGCCTACCAAATAGATTTGCGCGGCTCGAATAAATGCTTACATTTCATTTTTGAGGAACGCAACACCCTAAATTACAGGAAATTCATACCTCGCTTTGGCGGGTTCGCATTGCGCGAGACTTTTCATTCCCCTAACCCCCGCGAGGGAAATGAAGGACCAGTGTATATGAAAACTAAATCCGGTTAAAAAAAAGCTCTTTTTCTCCTTTCCTCTGTCTACTCCACTCCGTCAACAGTTCGCATCACACAGAACATTTTTTTTCTCCAATATTTTGTCACACGCACAAAAGTCACAACGTTGCTTTGGTTGCCTCTATTGCAAAAACAAAACAAAAAAAATGTGTATGCTTATTTTAACTAATGGCGATTGAGAGGGGACTGCGGAGTGCGGACGCGGAGTGCTGATCAGCGTTGTTCCGGAGAAATCTTGGAGTTGAGCCATTTCACACCAGGTTGAGCCAAATTAGTAAAATTACTGAAAATCTGAATAATAATCAGCGGGGTGGTAATTAGTACTTATAAACACGAACACAGCAACGGCATATCACAAATTCTTGTTAAAGTGTTTCAGGACGACTGCGTTAATTTGGTATTATATGAAGTGTGATATTAACCTTTTACGGTTTTACGGCCCTAAGAAAGTATGTATCACAAAATATTGAGGCATACAACAAATAACATTAAACAATAGCATATAAATAAAGACAAAAACAAATGTGAGCCATTTGTTTGTGGCTCAGAGCATTGAGCCAAAGCAGAAATGCTTGAGCCGAATTACCCAATTGAGTACTTCAGCACAACCCTGGTGTTGATGCCGGCACGTTCGTTGGTACGGTGGTTTTCGTAAATATTGACCCGTGTAGATCGTATACGTGTGAAGATGTTTGGGTGTATGCAGTATGCATGCTTGTTATTTTGTTTGTAGCTTGATGTGAGTATTTTTTGTTTTTCATCGATATTGTGTGATTTGTAATTTCAATAAGATAGTCCAGTGCAATTAGTTATTATAAATGAAAAATGACGGAGCCCAGTTATAGTGAATGGATTTGAATGATTTTTTTTTGTTGGATTTATAATACCATAAACTTAAAAGTTTACCCATTAAAAATTACTGCAAATCTTAAAATCCGTAAATTTAAGCGAAAAATCAAATTTTACAAGCAAATAATCAAAAAACAAATTTTTTTTTTTACTATACGCGGTATTTTTTTACTATACATATATTTTGGGATCAGAGTCATTGGTTCATGCTATGAAGATAGATGGATAGAAGATAGAAATGATTTTTTATTTTTATACTATTGTGAACAATAATTATAATTCAAAAATCTATTTGCATGGTATTGCCGTCTGCCTGATTGACAATTCCAAAAATTTCAAGATTAATTCACAACAAGATAAAGAAAATACAAAAAAAAAAAAACCTATAGCAAAGTAATTTATTGTTATTTTAAAAACTTCAATGCAAGATTCTCTCCCAATATCGAAGTGCGATTTTGCAGTACCTAGTTATTCTTGAGAAGTCGCTTCCATTTAATATTTGAAGGACTTGATTTTCCGATAAGACATCTCTTTTGAATATCGATCTCCTCGTCTCCTTCAGAACTGGACATCGGCCAACAAAATGCAAGACATTTTCTCTCTCCGTCATATAACACTGCAGAGTATGGGTAAATCCTCCCTATGCGGAATATAATTAAGTTTGAGGAGCTCTCCACGCAACTTTAGCACCGTGGATATTTCCTCAATGCTATGTTCATCACGAAAATAGTTTCTTCCACCCAGATTGTGACAAAGCCTGCTATATACAGCTCTATGGAGTGAGCCTGTTGCATCTTCTAGATATTTATGTCTTATCTGCTTATCAGTACATTCAATCAAGTGGTAAAGTTTGGGCTTCCAGCTTCTTGCATCCCCGAAATTTAGCTCCATTCCACACCCATTTGCTAATTCCAGCCAATAATTGTACCATCCTGTTTTCATTCGGATTGTTTGAAGAACAGCTTTTTTTGGTAGACGATAGTCGGGCATATCTAACACTCTGAGCACATAATCGATTTGCAGTTTAAGGGTCTTTATAAATAGTGGTGGTAGGCCTGTCTCCAACATTATCATATAGTTGGGCATACTTGTGCGAAAAGTTATTTTTAAATAATACCGGAGTAGTTTTTCCACAGTGTCATAACATCTTCCTCCCCATACTTGCGCGGCGTAAAATAGGATCGATTCAGAGACTGCTTCAAATACTTTAAACTTCGCACTATGCGCTATACATTTGTTGCTGAAGCATTTCTTCCACGCTACGTTGATAGCCACTTTTGCCTTGGACAGTTTTTAACTTAAATGTTTTTCGACATTAAGGTTTCTCGTCAGATACACACCTAGGTACTTAAATTCCTTCACCACCTCTATATTTTGTCCATTTAGGTACCATTTTTCATTTGAGCAGTATCTCCCTCCCCCTTTTTTGAAAATCATGATTTGCGACTTACTAAGATTGACCGCTAAATTCCACATTTTACAATAATCAGCTAGTCGATTTACCATTAGTTGCAACGATTCAGGTGAGTTCGCCAACAATACTATATCATCGGCGAACACAAGAGATTTAATCAACACCCCTGCGTACTCAACACCTCCCGGCAGAGTATCCACAATATCATCGATGAAAAGAGCAAATAAACTTGGGCTCAGAGCACATCCTTGTCTTACCCCTGACCGCGAATAAAAGCATTCCGATAACACCTCTCCATTCCATACGGCAGATTTGGTATCCACTTATAGGTTTTGAATTACTCTTCCGAACTTTAAGGACATTCCCATATTATACAGCTTGAAAAAAAGGGCATTTCGGTCCACCGAATCAAACGCTGCTTTAAAGTCGACGAAGAATACATACAGTTTTTTATTCTTGCAGATGAAAGACTCTGCAATACTATTAAGGACAAACACGTGATCAACAGTAGAATATCCTGGCCGGAAACCCGCTTGGTATTCTTTGAGTAAATTATTGGTCTTTATCCATAAATTTATTCTACTCTGCAATATGGCTGTAAAAATCTTATAGGACGAATTTAAAAATGAGATGCCTCTATAATTCGCTGGGTCTGCAGCGCAGCCTTTTTTGTGTATCGGGAAAATTAGAGCTTAGAGTGGGATAGTTCCACTATCTAAAATTGCATTGAAAATGTCAGTAAGTTTGGTACTAAGCTCGTTGGTGGTATATTTGTAGAACTCGCAAGGTATCCCATCCGATCCTGCAGCTTTCCCATCCTTAAGACTACTTAATGCGGCAGTAACCTCTTGCAAAATAATCGGTTTATCCAAAATTTCGTTATAGAAGCTGATGTAGCTTAAAGCTTTCGATTTGTTCCATATAATCTTTGGGAGGCAATTCATATTCATTGTACTCAAACTCATATTGTCAGCTACCATGATCTCAAAAGAAACTACAATCGGGAGATGATCTGAATATGTAACTTGCTTAACTTCCAAGTCAGTTATGTAGGTGTTCCATTCATCACCTATTAAACAGTAGTCATTAACAGAAGTCCTCGGACCTCCTATGAATGTGAGCTCACCGCGTTTGTCATTCAAACTTGTACCATTTAAAATTCGTAGTCCGAATGAATCGCAGAAATTCAGTAGCTTTAGGCCATTTGTGTTACAGATTCGATCCTTTGATTGCCTACTTATTCCAGCTAAGTTGTTTGCCCATCCGTCTTTCATGCCCACTTGTGCATTCAAGTCACCTATTATGCTGATGTTGGGGTTGTCACAGTGCGTCACTATTTCATGTAGCTTCTCGAAATCTCTCTGCCAATGGTTGCAATTAAGATACGGTGGTATTAAGCAGAATTTCTTCTTATCGAACTCCAGGTATAAATATATCATATCATCCAAAACTTTAAATTCGCAGTCAATGTCACCTAGTTCTCTTTTATAACCAAAGAAGCAGTCTCCACTGGCCCTTCCTCTCTCGTGTTGTCTAGATGCCGGAATCCACTTATACTCGTACCTCAAAACCTTATTTTCAAAATTACTGAAATCACCATCTACTAGATATGTTTCATATAAAAAAATAAATTCGAACTGTTTTATGAAATTGTAAAATTCACTAAACAAAGATTTATTACTTAAGCCAGCTACATTATATGATAATATTTTGAATTCTTTTTTTTTTAAACAATTATTATTTACTTTACTAGGGCAGACGGCATTACAATTAAAAACGATTTTGAGGCACTGGACCTGCAGTTTGGGAGTTACTGGTGGTTGCCATTGCATTTGCACCATAATTAATTTTGACTACACCTGTCACTGCTAAAGTACTGTCATTGACCATCTGCTGCAGTTTTGACATTCCGCATTCTCCATCACTTCGCAAGCTATTGTTGTCATCGTAGTAGAACTCGTGGCTTCCAATTTTAAGAGTATGCCCTCGAACTTCAACTTTTAAATTTTTGTTCTTCAGTGAATATCGGTTTTCAATTTTAATATACGTTTCCTCTTTTCACGTGCTGCTACAGTGTAGTCCCTGTGCATAGAGACGCCAGTGCTGCGAATTTTGGTGCCAAGTTTAATATGCGGTTCACGTCCTCTCTTTTACGTAATTTTACAATGACGTTAGCAATATTGTTGTTGGTTCGTAAAGCCCGTGTATCTATCACTTAGGAAGAGTCCGTTGTATCTAGTAATTCCAAACATAATTCTTTTGCTTTTATTGCTGCATCGACATCAGTTTGTGCCGGCAAATGCACTACTATATTTCTTTCATTAGCTTTTCTCTCCAGAAAGTCCACTTTTCGTTCCAACGTAGCACATCGACTTTCCATTTATTGTACTTGAGATTGCAGCGTAGAGTTACTCAATTGCAGTGTTTTAAGTTCGGTAGTAATTTGTTCTAGGTCTTCTCTGGTCGGCAGATTTTTTAATTTCTCATCCAGCAAATTTGCCATTGAGTTCACCATTAATGATTTTAGGTCGAGAACGGACATATTCCCAACAGCAGCATTCCAATTATCCGAGTTCGCAGTGCTTTGTGCCAATTCCGGGGAGGGGGAGGGGGAGGGGGAGGGGGAGGACTCAACAATACGTCTCTTATGTTGCGGAGGGTTGAGTGGTTGCGGTGCGCTAGTTAACGGTGTGTTATTGTTTTTTATTTTTGAGGGGTTCTATGCATGTTCGAACCGTTGCTCATTGCAAGTGTCTGAATCGTATTTTTAATATAGGAATACAGTCGACTCACCTTATTTTTGAAACAGGCATTTTTATGAGAACACTGTGCGAATCCTATTAGTTTTATGTTGAAAATAAGCGCTAAAAACTTTAAATTTACAAAAAATTACAGAGCTATTTTGAAGGCGTTCGTATGTCAGCGATCCGCGTTGCCAATCATGCTATGATAAAAATCGTATGGGAGGGCGGGTCTATCTTGAACACCCACTGAGCTACAGGTTGTTTAAAAAATATCATTGAAGTAGGTACCAACAGTTAGTCTAGTACAACTTCTAGTGTATTAAACTTAGAGCAACCAAGGTGAGATTGTTTCATAGACAATTGATTAGTGCTTATCACAGCTAAAAATTATTATCATCCTTAGTTTCGATTTCGAGATATTAGTCTTCAAACACAGATTTTTATAATTTTTTTTAACCAATTTTAGTGAAAATCGTATTGTTCTCGGAAAAGTGTGCTTATAATTTTTTTTATTAATATTATTTTCATGTGTCATACCGTCACCTACAAATTCACCATACAAAGTTTTTACCTGGGGCTTATAGTTTTCCTGGTATTAAGTTAATTTAGTCACAAGAACCTATAAAAGGAATGTACTCTGTGCTACTCTGAAGTAGCATCATTTTCATGGAACAGGTCTTAAAAAAAAAAATAACATTAGCGGAAGGTTTCAAAAAGTAAACTTTTTACTTTATAGTATAAGAGATTCAAAAAATCCCGAAACTTCTAAATACATTCACTATAGCTGGGTTCCGAGGTATAAACTTAATTGCACTGGACTAGTAAGTTTAAAATACTTTTTAATGGATTATATCTTTATTGACTGATTTGAACCAAATTCTGCAACATGCTAATTTTTATTTATGTATAACATACATTACTTACATACAAATATTAATTTCTCTCTGTAAATGAATTTAGGGTATTTTCATTCAGATTAAGTTTACTATACAGCGTGTTATGAACTTAAATGTCAATACTTTGGGAACTGATT
Organism: Brachyopa scutellaris; assembly: GCA_949775065.1. Lineage (NCBI taxonomy): Eukaryota > Metazoa > Arthropoda > Insecta > Diptera > Syrphidae > Brachyopa > Brachyopa scutellaris. Next base: position 122,266,750 of record OX459112.1, read on the forward strand.
CTTGGGTATAATCTAAGAAAAAAATCATTCTACAGCAAGGGTATATCTCCAATATGGACATCATTTATCGAGAATTTAAGAAAATACCTACTTTGGTGTACCTTGATCCATGGTAACACAAATATCTCCGCTAATAATTACTACAGAAACTTAATTTAGGGCTTTAATTTTAGAAGTAATAATACTCTTTTGAACTACTTTTAAATGAAATCGATATTTTTTTTTGGCTATTCAGATAATTTATTTTTAAGTCAGTTTCCTTATATTGCCTATGCAAATTTTTTGCTTTCAGGTCACTTTTTTACAAAAAATGCATAATAAATATATCGTTTTATTATTTTTTCTTTATGAGCGTAATAATTGTAAACAAAAAAAATTCGGATAAGAATGCTGAAAAACCCACAGATTGTATGATACTTGGAAAAATCCGCAGCAGGTAAAAAGCGAAAAGATGATTTTTTACCTACTTTTATTTATTTATTTATTTGGATATAATACCTAGTTGCATTGCATGACCTTCATTTGCCGGACGCGAACCCCTCAGCAACGGACGCGAGGCACAAGATTATGACGTTATATATTGTACTTTGCAGAAAGCCCAAATTTAATATTCAGTTTTGGCACGTTTAAGTGAATCTTAGTCAATAGACAATGATATAACGAAAGAAAATCCAGAGCATGAGATTATTATCATATATTATTATTATTATATGATCATCTTCTATCTTCTATATATAAATACATGATAAAAGCATTTGACATGGTTGACCACGATTTGCTGTTAGAAAAATTATATAATGCTGGTTTTAGGAGGGTAATACATAAATGGTTCACCTCATACCTTACATGCCGAGAACAAAAAGTTAATATAAAAGGAAAATTTAGTGACTCTTGTTGTTTAAAAAATGGTGTACCACAAGGTTCGGTTCTCGGTACGCTTTTGTTTTTAATTTATATAAACTCTATTTTTGAACTAAAGCTTAATGGAACTCCTACTGCCTATGCGGATGATGAAGCCTTTACTTATCAGTTTCAAACACAACTCGAGTATATTGCCAAACTTTCGGAAGACCTTGAAACCTTAAGGCTTTGGTTTACTGCGCATAAGTTAATTATCAGCGAGAAAACTAAACTTATGCCCATTAAAATATCAAATAACGTCTTATATGATTTTAATCTCTGTTTTCACGCACATGATTGTAAAAAGTTTTGTTTGCCTGTTCACTGTTGTGGTCAAAGTATTTTTGTATCAACCTTTTATTGTTCATCTAATTGTTTCAAAATTGAGACGGTGCAACACTATAAATACCTGGGAGTGTTAATCGATTGCAATTGAAATTGGAAAGATCATACACAAACCATTAAATCCCATATGTTATTGGTGATACGTAAAATGTATCTTCTTAAGCCGTACTACTCTAACATAGTTTTAAAGAAAATTTACTACGGGCTTGCTCACTCTAAACTGCAATATGGAATCACTAGTTGGGGTGGTTCATATACTAACTCTTTTAGACCTTTGCTGATAGCTCAAAAACATTTAATTCGGATTATTTGTAACAAAAATCGTCTTGCTCCGAGCTGGCCTCTATTCAAAGATCTGCGTATCTTACCAATGAGACACCTCTACGTCTTTAAAGTTCTGAGAGAATTTTTTAAAAAAAGTGGTAATATTCCCAGCAGAAACTCACAGCTTTACAATCTACGTATAAATAATATGCATCTTGCCAACGTACAATTCGCTTACAAAACACATTTTTCTCATTTCTACACCTTTACAGCCCCTACAATTTTCAATAAGCTGCCCCTTGTTGTCAGAACTACTTTTAATTTTCATTCATTTCTAAGAAAAATCAAAGACTGGTTATTCACGATTGATTATACTGTTGTTGAATCATTCTTGAGAAGTGTATCTTGATCATCAGCACAAGTTAATGTTAAAGTTTATGTAAATATCTGATTGCTCGAATTGTAATACTCTATTATCTTGAATTGTTTTCTTTTTTTTTATATTGTCTATTACCTCTGAAATAAAATCATTAATAATATACAACTGATTGTCACCCCACATCATATTTTAATTTTTGATTATAAATTGTTTTTTTTAAATTTTGTTATAAATTTTTAATTTAAAATTTTGTTTAAAATATAAATTCAGGTGTCATTCCTCACTAACTCTATAAGTTACATAATGAACAGTATTACTTAATTCCGCTATATTTAAGAAATTCTTTGTACTTAGCTTTAAGTTCGGAAGTAAATAAATAAATATAAAAAATAAATATATATTTTCTGGAACACATGCAATGGATCGTGGTTTTTTTTTGACATCGGATAAGAAAGGATGTGAGCTAAAACACGAAGGAAAACTAGTTGCAGTTGGAGTTCGAGACGGAAATCTATTCAAAATGAAGTTCAAGGCTATTAATGAAACCAAAGCGGAGGCAAATTTGGCAGTTGTCAGAAATAGCTTGAGAGACTGGATAAATCGATTGGGACATCAGAATCTTGGCTATATGAGGGAATTTCTGAAGAAAAGTGGAATGACATACACTGGTGAAGACTTCACATGCGAGGCATGCTTGAAAGGAAAACAGCAACGACAATTTTTTAAAAACAGCATTGAACACGGAAAGAAATGTGGTGAAATCGTACATGCAGATGTGTGTGGACCAAATGACGCATCAATCGGAGGAAGCAGGCTTTTGATTAAAGATGATTATTCACGTTTTCGTTTTGTTTACATGCTGAGGCAAAAATCGGCGGTGGCAGTCAGGGTGCTAAGTTTCATTAAGCTGGCAGAAAAGACGCATGGTCACAGCATTAAGATCTTCCGGAGTGATAACGGAACTGAGTTTGTAAATTCATAAATGACAAAGCTGCTGGAGGAGAATGGAATTCGTCACCAGAAAACTGTACCATACACACCGGAGCAAAATGGAGCAGCAGAACGTGAAAATCGAACGATCATTGAAGCAACAAGAACAATGCTACATGATAGAAACTTAGACAAGAAGTTTTGGGCAGAGGCGGCAAATACCGCTGTTTATGTAATAAATCGTACTGGAAAGAGCAGCGTTGCTGGAAAGATTCCGTATGAAATCTGGTTTGGAAAAACGCCAAGAATAGATCATTTCAGACCATTTGGAGCAAAGGGATTTGTACACATACAACAGCAAAAGAGACACAAACTGGATGCAAAGACAGTGGAATGTATGTTCGTTGGCTTTGACGAGAACGTTAAAGGCTACCGAATGTTCAATGAAGAAACTGGTAGAGTTGAAATGTCACGAGACGTACAATTCATCGAGGAAAGTGTTGAGTTTTCCATTTCACATGATAAGACGAAATCAAAAGAAAAAATGGTGGAAGAACAGAATGATGAAGAGGAAGAGGACGTCGTTGAACACGAAGACAACAACAAAGAGGAAAAAGCAAAAATGGGAAAACACTGGTGTTCAGTGAATGAGGAGAACATTGTGAAAGGTACGCGAAGAAAACCTGAGAAGACAGAGCCTTTTTGTTGTGATGATGGTAATCATTTTGTGATGGCAATGGCGGTCACGTCAAATACGAACGAGGATTACCAGGAAACAATGGAATCAGCTGAAAAAGACAAGTGGAAGGTAGCAATGAATGAGGAATACGAATCGTTGCTAGAAAATGATACTTGGAGGCTGGTGGACAAATCATCTGAGGGCAATCCAAAGTTGGTCAACCACAAGTGGGTCTTCAAAATCAAACAGGACGCGGACGGCAACATCGAAAGACACAAAGCAAGATTGGTGGCACGCGGTTTTACTCAGCGGCATGGAATCGACTACGATGAGACTTTCAGCGCAGTGGTGAGGTTTACATCTATTCGATTAATTTTGTCAATTGCAGCTGCGGAGAAAATGGAGTTGTGTCAATTCGATGTGAAGACAGTTTTCCTGTATGGACAACTGAAGGAGGACATCTATATGAGTCAGCCAGTCGGTCTCAGTGATGGATCGGATAAAATCTGCAAGTTGAACAAGAGTTGGTATGGGCTGAAACAGGCATCTCGCTGTTGGAACGAATGCTTTACGACATTTATCAAGCAATATGGTTTCAAAGCATGTATGTCAGACTCGTGTATCTTCATTCGTGAGGCGAATAACACGCGAATGATACTGCAGCGGACAAGAAGGACATTGAATCGGTAATAAGTCATCTAAGAGAGAAGTTCATTGTGAAGAAACTCGATGTGAAGATGTTTCTCGGAATGGAAATAACACGAGATTTTCGTGAAGGTATTCATCTGAAGCAAACATGATACGCGAAAAAGGTTTTTGCAAGATTCGGAATGCAAAATTGCAAAAGAGTGTCTACACCGATGGACGTGAATCAAGATGTCAGTGGATTTGAGGATTCGGAGTATGATGATACTTTTCCATATCGCGAGGCGGTCGGAAGCCTGGTGTACTTGACCATTGCGACACGTCCAGATATTAGATTGGCGGTGGGAATTGCGAGTAGATATATGGAAAAACCAAGAACAGCCCATGTAAATATAGTAAAGCGTATCATGAGATATATCCAAGGATCGCTGGACGAAGGAGTCTATTATAACGGGCGACGGGCGAAGGCTTAAGAGTATAAAGTGATGCAGATTGGGCTGGATGTAAGGAAACAAGAAAATCAACATCAGGAGGAATTTTCATGTACAACGACGCACCAATCGATTGGTATTCTGTACGCCAAACATGTGCTACACAATCAACAGCGTAAGCAGAGTACATTGCAGGAGCAACCACTGTAAAAGAAATCGTTTGGTTGCGCAGGTTGAATAAGGAATAAGTGGGAAAAGATGAGCCAGTCAAACTATTTATGGACAACCAGAGTGCGATTCGGCTAACAAAAAACCCAGAGTTTCACAAACAGACGAAACATATTTCAGTGCGATATCATTTTATTCGCGAGAAGTATAATGAGGAATAATTTAACATCGAATATGAACCAACCGATGAACAACTTGCTGACATATTGACAAAACCGTTGTTGCGACGGAAGTTCGAAGGTTTCAAGAAATTGATCAACATGAAAGAACATTCAAAGGTTGAGTCGTGATTAAATGTAATTTTGATTTAATTTTTTTTTTAAATTTTTAATTGAAGTTCACTGAAAGCGGGAGTGTTTTAATTTTTTTTTTAAATTTGGAATTGAAGTTCACTGAAAGCGGGAGTGTTAGATATAATTCAGTTTAACTCCATGTGTATTATACTTGTTATAATAGATATAAGATTCAGTTGAACTCTAAATGTGTTATCAAAAATCATTTTATTATCGATGAACAAAAAGTCAGTTGATCAAATTTTCTTCATTTCTACTTTAATTATAATCGAATAAACACGTTATTAAAATCATTGTTCTAGTATTATTCTTTATTGCGGATATTCAAAAGCTAACAAATATACCTAGCTTATCTTTTAGAGCTGTTTTCATAATACAAATATCACTTCCTGTGTCTATAAGTCCGTTGTAAATTTCTCCACCGATAGCCACTTCAAATACGAAATCTGGAACATTTGCCATAACAACGCTAACGTTTGCCTTTTTTGGACATCTTGGGGCAATGTGCCCGAACTCGTTACAATGAAAACACCTCATCCCTTTTGACTTATCGGGACAGTTGCCGTGAGTGTGGGACACAGCACCACAATTTGAACACCGTTTCGATTATAGGATACCGTCCCCTGTTTTTTTAAAACCGCTTGAGCCCGGCTGGGATCTTTCAATCTTCTTCTTTTCTTTATCTTGTTCCTCCTTCATTTTTCCATAGGCTTTCAAATTTTCCTTAAGTTTGTCAAGAGTTTGCGATTGATAAAGGATACTTTTGTTCAACGCACTGTCTGGAATTCCGCCTATCATGTATCCTATCAAATGCGCATCCAAAACTTTTCCCCTGGCAGCCAACTTTTTAATCCTATAAAAGTATTCTACGTACGACTCAACTGAATTCGTTTTTGCATCTGCTAACAACTTATGCACATTTTCCACGTCCTTACTTTCGAATTCCTTCTTCAGAAAACCTTAACCTTGCTTTAACGTTTGTATTTGTTTTTGCCTTTTGTGCGTGTGTTTTTTTTGTGTTTGGATAGGTAACTTAATAAAACAACGAACTAAGCAAGTGCAAAAATATACAACAATTAACAAAATCAGATTTATGTTAAGTTTTCAATGCGCGACCATTGTCAGAGCAAGCTATTTACGTTCGATGAAGTGGGGTTGCACCGGGTTTTTGGACAGTCATGAAAATACACTGGCATTAGTCAGTGCACCCTAGGGCTGGCTATATCAAACAAACCATATAACAATAAGAATTAAAATAAAGATATGAATACGAATAATTTAATGAAAAAAAGGCTAAAATAACACAATAAGAGTAATAATCGAAAAAGAAGTAGGTATAGAAAATAATACAAACCACAGTCATCGACTAGCACTCGTCCCGGTTACATCGTTCTACCGATAGTGTTTTGATTTTTCTTTTTTGCGATCCAGTTACCCACAAACTTCTTTAACATACCGTTCAATTCCTTATCTTCACTTCACGTGTGTGCATACAAAAAAACAACAACAAATGAAATTAAGTTAAGTGTCATGGGCCACGTGCCACCATTGCCCTCGGGCAATCGAGAGTTTTTGACATTAATCCGCCTCCTGATTTAAAATCAAAAAGAAGAAAAAAAAAATAATAATCTCCTTCCTTTACCAATGAATGTTCCTCCAACCCAATCGCTTTCTGACGATCCAAAATTCAATGTTATCTCATCGACCGACGAAAAAAACCTCTAACGTCTTTCAGCGTTTTCTTGCTCAAAAAAGCAATCGATGGAATGAGTTCTTGCTATGACCAAATAACCCCACTTAGAGACGGGAATCTACTAGTTCTCGTGAAGTCAAGGAAAATCGCAGACCTATTTCTTGCAAAGAAATCACTTTCCAATTTATGCCCTATTTCTGTGTCACTGCACAACCAACTTAATGCCTCAAAAGGCACAGTGTATGCTCCATCTCTTAACAACGTACCCGAGAGTGAAATATTGCTTCAAAATCAAACAGGACGCGGACGGCAACATCGAAAGACACAAAGCAAGATTGGTGGCACGCGGTTTTACTCAGCGGCATGGAATCGACTACGATGAGACTTTCAGCGCAGTGGTGAGGTTTACATCTATTCGATTAATTTTGTCAATTGCAGCTGCGGAGAAAATGGAGTTGTGTCAATTCGATGTGAAGACAGTTTTCCTGTATGGACAACTGAAGGAGGACATCTATATGAGTCAGCCAGTCGGTCTCAGTGATGGATCGGATAAAATCTGCAAGTTGAACAAGAGTTGGTATGGGCTGAAACAGGCATCTCGCTGTTGGAACGAATGCTTTACGACATTTATCAAGCAATATGGTTTCAAAGCATGTATGTCAGACTCGTGTATCTTCATTCGTGAGGCGAATAACACGCGAATGATACTGCAGCGGACAAGAAGGACATTGAATCGGTAATAAGTCATCTAAGAGAGAAGTTCATTGTGAAGAAACTCGATGTGAAGATGTTTCTCGGAATGGAAATAACACGAGATTTTCGTGAAGGTATTCATCTGAAGCAAACATGATACGCGAAAAAGGTTTTTGCAAGATTCGGAATGCAAAATTGCAAAAGAGTGTCTACACCGATGGACGTGAATCAAGATGTCAGTGGATTTGAGGATTCGGAGTATGATGATACTTTTCCATATCGCGAGGCGGTCGGAAGCCTGGTGTACTTGACCATTGCGACACGTCCAGATATTAGATTGGCGGTGGGAATTGCGAGTAGATATATGGAAAAACCAAGAACAGCCCATGTAAATATAGTAAAGCGTATCATGAGATATATCCAAGGATCGCTGGACGAAGGAGTCTATTATAACGGGCGACGGGCGAAGGCTTAAGAGTATAAAGTGATGCAGATTGGGCTGGATGTAAGGAAACAAGAAAATCAACATCAGGAGGAATTTTCATGTACAACGACGCACCAATCGATTGGTATTCTGTACGCCAAACATGTGCTACACAATCAACAGCGTAAGCAGAGTACATTGCAGGAGCAACCACTGTAAAAGAAATCGTTTGGTTGCGCAGGTTGAATAAGGAATAAGTGGGAAAAGATGAGCCAGTCAAACTATTTATGGACAACCAGAGTGCGATTCGGCTAACAAAAAACCCAGAGTTTCACAAACAGACGAAACATATTTCAGTGCGATATCATTTTATTCGCGAGAAGTATAATGAGGAATAATTTAACATCGAATATGAACCAACCGATGAACAACTTGCTGACATATTGACAAAACCGTTGTTGCGACGGAAGTTCGAAGGTTTCAAGAAATTGATCAACATGAAAGAACATTCAAAGGTTGAGTCGTGATTAAATGTAATTTTGATTTAATTTTTTTTTTAAATTTTTAATTGAAGTTCACTGAAAGCGGGAGTGTTTTAATTTTTTTTTTAAATTTGGAATTGAAGTTCACTGAAAGCGGGAGTGTTAGATATAATTCAGTTTAACTCCATGTGTATTATACTTGTTATAATAGATATAAGATTCAGTTGAACTCTAAATGTGTTATCAAAAATCATTTTATTATCGATGAACAAAAAGTCAGTTGATCAAATTTTCTTCATTTCTACTTTAATTATAATCGAATAAACACGTTATTAAAATCATTGTTCTAGTATTATTCTTTATTGCGGATATTCAAAAGCTAACAAATATACCTAGCTTATCTTTTAGAGCTGTTTTCATAATACAAATATCACTTCCTGTGTCTATAAGTCCGTTGTAAATTTCTCCACCGATAGCCACTTCAAATACGAAATCTGGAACATTTGCCATAACAACGCTAACGTTTGCCTTTTTTGGACATCTTGGGGCAATGTGCCCGAACTCGTTACAATGAAAACACCTCATCCCTTTTGACTTATCGGGACAGTTGCCGTGAGTGTGGGACACAGCACCACAATTTGAACACCGTTTCGATTATAGGATACCGTCCCCTGTTTTTTTAAAACCGCTTGAGCCCGGCTGGGATCTTTCAATCTTCTTCTTTTCTTTATCTTGTTCCTCCTTCATTTTTCCATAGGCTTTCAAATTTTCCTTAAGTTTGTCAAGAGTTTGCGATTGATAAAGGATACTTTTGTTCAACGCACTGTCTGGAATTCCGCCTATCATGTATCCTATCAAATGCGCATCCAAAACTTTTCCCCTGGCAGCCAACTTTTTAATCCTATAAAAGTATTCTACGTACGACTCAACTGAATTCGTTTTTGCATCTGCTAACAACTTATGCACATTTTCCACGTCCTTACTTTCGAATTCCTTCTTCAGAAAACCTTAACCTTGCTTTAACGTTTGTATTTGTTTTTGCCTTTTGTGCGTGTGTTTTTTTTGTGTTTGGATAGGTAACTTAATAAAACAACGAACTAAGCAAGTGCAAAAATATACAACAATTAACAAAATCAGATTTATGTTAAGTTTTCAATGCGCGACCATTGTCAGAGCAAGCTATTTACGTTCGATGAAGTGGGGTTGCACCGGGTTTTTGGACAGTCATGAAAATACACTGGCATTAGTCAGTGCACCCTAGGGCTGGCTATATCAAACAAACCATATAACAATAAGAATTAAAATAAAGATATGAATACGAATAATTTAATGAAAAAAAGGCTAAAATAACACAATAAGAGTAATAATCGAAAAAGAAGTAGGTATAGAAAATAATACAAACCACAGTCATCGACTAGCACTCGTCCCGGTTACATCGTTCTACCGATAGTGTTTTGATTTTTCTTTTTTGCGATCCAGTTACCCACAAACTTCTTTAACATACCGTTCAATTCCTTATCTTCACTTCACGTGTGTGCATACAAAAAAACAACAACAAATGAAATTAAGTTAAGTGTCATGGGCCACGTGCCACCATTGCCCTCGGGCAATCGAGAGTTTTTGACATTAATCCGCCTCCTGATTTAAAATCAAAAAGAAGAAAAAAAAAATAATAATCTCCTTCCTTTACCAATGAATGTTCCTCCAACCCAATCGCTTTCTGACGATCCAAAATTCAATGTTATCTCATCGACCGACGAAAAAAACCTCTAACGTCTTTCAGCGTTTTCTTGCTCAAAAAAGCAATCGATGGAATGAGTTCTTGCTATGACCAAATAACCCCACTTAGAGACGGGAATCTACTAGTTCTCGTGAAGTCAAGGAAAATCGCAGACCTATTTCTTGCAAAGAAATCACTTTCCAATTTATGCCCTATTTCTGTGTCACTGCACAACCAACTTAATGCCTCAAAAGGCACAGTGTATGCTCCATCTCTTAACAACGTACCCGAGAGTGAAATATTGCTTGAAATTAAGTCACAAGGGGTGACAGAAGTTATTTTCTGACCACCTACCTCTCTAAATATCGGATGGTATAACGTGCAAGTTAGGGAATACTTCCCTAACCCCATGCGTTGGCAGAATTGACAACTCCTAGGGCACACAGCAAAGAGATGCAAAAGCAACTCATCATGCGTCAACTTCAACCTTCCGCCACACTCGCCTGATGAATGCACTCGCACATTATGTGCAAACTGCGGTGAAAATCATTCAGCTTCTTCTAAATCATGCCTTCGTTACCAACAAGCCAAAGAAACGCTCAAAATAAAAACTATTCGTAAATGCAGTATGGTTGAGGCCAAACAAATTTATAAAGAACAAAACCCACCAACATCTCTCCCACTTACATTTTCAGCTGTAGCAAACAATGCTCATGTTAAAAAAACCACCGACTCATCTCAAACAAATAATCTTACTCAAAACCAACCAAATCAAGCACTTAACTCTCAGACACCCTTGGAAAACCCTTTATCCAAGGACACACCAATAGGCATTTCCAAGCCAACCAACAATTTCATTTAAGAAATTCGCGAACAAATATAAAACACTAACCTCATCCACAAACATCGCTCCCTCTATAAATAAAATCGCAGATGCTGACAAAGTATCTACTTGGTCCACCGCAACCACCTCCAGCACAACCACCTCCAGTGCAATCGCATCTACTTCTCATTCCTCCAGATCTACATCAAATATCCCAGAAAATACTCTCAATCAAATCTTACTATCAGAAACCCCACTTTCAAACAACTCAACTACACAATCGCCAATATCAAAATACACCCAATCTCTAATAAAAAACAATGAATATTATATTAAACCGTCAAAATCTGACAAACATGGCCTCGAGCAATAAAAATAATCTTTATATCTCAAATAAACCCGCTGATCGGGAATTGAGCATTCCGGGTTCCTCTCGGAGCTCGGCTGACTCGATTTTCGATCAGCGGACAGACACTACAGCCGACTCTTTGTCAAACCCGCTTCCTCTTACAGTCAACACCCAAAGCTCTACTTCATGTGTTAAACCTTCTCTTAACGCTCTGCAGTGGAACCTTAACGGGTTTTTTAATAATTACCGTGAATTATAACTCCTTATCAATGAACTGAAACCATGTATTATAGCTTTACAAGAAACCCATATCAAACACAATTTTTAACCTTTTTGTCCGAAGCAGTATTCATCCTGCTTTTATAATTTAGCATCAAACACCTCCTCTAAGCAGGGAGTATCTCTCCTTATTCACAAATCTATTCCACATAAGTTTATTCAAATAAACTCCAACATAGCAGCAATAGCAGCACAAATAGAATCAAAAATTAAACTCATGGTAATCTGCCTTTATATTCCTCCAGAACAACTCGCAATGATCTTGACCAGTGCTGTCGTTTTCCAATTCTCAAGAGTATCAGAATTTGAAATTTTTGGGTATCATTTTCAGCCGAAGGGTATCATAAAATAATACACACATTTTCGTCTTTTTAAAAATATGTGTTTCCAAGTTGAACGTCAATAATTTGGGAACTTATTCTTGGGTATAATTTATGGAAAAAATCGTTCTACAGCAAGGGTTTATCTCCAATGTGGACATCATATATCGAAAATTTAAGAAAATACCTACTTTGGTGTACCTTGACCCATGCAAACACAAATATCTTCGCTAATACTTATAACATAAACTTTAGGGCTTCAATTTTGAAAGAAATAATATTCTTTTTAATTACGTTTAAATACAATTTATACCTTTTTTGGCTTTGCAGATATTTTATTTTTAAGTCAGTTTCATTTATCTGCCCATGCAAATTTTTGACTTTCAGGCCTCTTTTCTATACAAAAAACTGCATAATAAACACACCGTTTTATTATTTTTTCTTACGAACGTAACAATTGTAAAAAAAAAATCAATCAATTTTTTTGATGCTTGGGAAAGTTGGCAGCGGGTAGAAAAGGAAAATGTGGTTTTTTAACTAATTTTCTAACCACAGTTGGCAATTAGTGCGATTTCCCAACAAATTTATAATTTTACAATTTTTTTTTTAAATAATGTATGGCTTCACGGAGGTTTTACAGCATGCTCATTTAGACTACCTGTCAAAACCGTAATTCCCATAATATTTTCCTTTAAAATTCCAGAGATAGTTAGGTTTGAGTATGTATAGGCCTACTTGTAAAATTTACCTAAGAAAAATTGTGGAAACGATTACAAAACAAAATTCAATTCATCAGTTTAGTTTTTGAAGCCGAGGTTACGCAATAGTTGTTTAGAAACGGTGTTTGAAATGGCATCTTTTATAAACCAAGAATACGCAGATAGTATCTACATACGTTTATGGTATGGGTTGTGGAACGGAAGTTCCAATAGAACACGACAAAGATACCGTAAGCTTTATCCTTCCTAATCTTGTTTTTGTTCTACTATATTTTCCGATGCTTCAAATAATTGTCTCTTTCTTTCTCCCAGTGATGCAGTCAAAGCCATGTGCTTTGTCGTGTTGATTTAGTTGATTCATAACTTCTACCCATTTTGGTAACAATTTTGTTTTTGATTTAGACGCTTTGGAAGTTGTCTCTAGATTTCGTAAAAATATCTCACGAAGACCAGTAGCTGACAACACTGGGACACATCAGTTATCCAGAAGCTGTTCTTCAACATCATCCGACATGTCAATTCGCGACTTGACAGTGTTATTCGAAAGATAAGTTTTCAAAATTTTTCGCTTAGCATCGTCATTTAAAACATTCTCAGTTACTTCCAGGAAACATGGCTTTATCAACGTCTCACCAATCAAATGTGTTTTTTTTTTTCGATTTTGCAATCAGTTTTGAGATTTCGAATGATGCAGACAATGTTTTTGTTTTAGCAGATTCAAATCTTGCACCTACTAAGCTTGGTCCTAGCTTCATTTTCATCGAACCTTCTAATTTGGATTCGAAGAACTCTTGGCTTATCGACAAGTTTTGGATGTATACTTCAAACGTTATTCCGATTTCGATGGTTTCATCGCCTCATGAGTGAGAACATAATAGGCATTGCGGCTTTGAATCACCATGGACCTCGATCTAAGCAATCAAAATCTTGGGGAATATTTAATTAATCGTTTGCAAAATAGCACATTTCTATGAATGTAGTTGAAAGTTTTAAAAGAATACTATTTCCTGATTTATTTCGAGCTTAATCTTAAGGTTTCAAGTTTCAACTGGTGTTTCAAAACTTTGTCGGGGGTAAACTTCTTAAGATGAAAATGGAAATGAGATGTCCGCGGCCCTTGATGACGGCCAGTTGGGAACCGCTGATTTGGAGTATCATTATTATGCTTTGAGTATCACAGTATCACCAGCTCTGAAATAGTATCAAAAGGATACTATAGTATCACCTTCGGCAGCGCTGATCTTGACAATATTTTAAGCAGTATAAATACTCCAATCATCCTTACCGGTGATTTCAATTCATGGAGTCTCTCCTGGGGTTCGAGCACACTAAACAGTCGCGGAAAAATAGTTGAGCATTTCATCACCAATTTCGGTCTTGCGATCTTGAACGATGGTCGGCCAACACACTTTTCAACACACAAAATATTCACACATGTCGACCTTACCCTTGTTACACCATCTCTTACTCCAAACTCTACATGGTCCGTCTCAGACCACCTACACGGGAGTGACCACTTCCCGATCACCACAACCATTTCCCTAGGCAACAATATAACACCTATACGTCTGCAAAAAAGATTCCTTTTGGATAGAGCGGATTGGGATTTATTTCAATCAGCTCTGTCAACAGAAATCTCACAAATAAAACCTTCATGCATTATTAACCAGGAGGCCGCACTTATACAAAAATGTATTAAATCTGCAGCAAACCTAGCTATCCCTCAATCAACTAACAAAACTTACAAAAAAGTGGTTCCCTGGTGGAACAAAGAGTTGGGCGACCTCCGCCAAATAAAACAAAGAGCTTGGAGATTTTTTATGAAACACCCTACAGACAATAATCTCATATTCTACCGGAAAACCAACGCTAAGTTTCGCACAGCTGTAAAGGAAGAAAAGATTAAAAGAAAACCAAATTCTAACGCAACATCTACATGTGCCAAATCTTTGAGTGTTCTACGCATCAAATTCAAAACATTGGAAGTGAAGCAGAAAATTATAAACAAGAAAAGGAAAACTAAATTAAAAGCATCTGTTTTAAGTCATCAATCCATCAATAATTGAATTTTTATTAATGATAGCCTAACTAACTTTAATCGAGCGTTGTTCAACAGGGCCAAAATAATAACAGTTGAAAAGAATTTTGCTTTCTTGTGGATAAGTAAAGGTTTAATTTTAATGAAAAAACAAGAAGGCGACAAAGCTGTGAAAATTTGTTCTTTTGAAGATTTAGAAAATTTATCCTAATTTATTAATTTTTCTTAGTTTTTAAGTTTATAAATGCCTGAGAATAATTTTATTGTAATACCCGATCAAGAAACTATATTAGGTGATAGTGTTCCATTTTGTAAATCTGATAAAGAGATATTTAGTAATGTCTTAAATTCTGCAAGTTTAAAGAATTCATTTTTTATCATTCATCAAAATATTCGCAGTATTCGCAAGAACTTTGATTTGTTTCTTGTCCATTTGGATTCATTCATTGAAAAGCCAGATTTAATATTCCTCTCAGAAATATGAATTTTTGATTTTGAGAAACAGGTTTATAATATACCTGGTTATAATTTTCATCCTACTTGCAACAATACATATGCAGCGGGTGGTGTGGCTGTGGTAAAGCTTAGTTTAGATTATGATTATTTCTGTCAAAATTTGGGTTGTGCAGACATGATCAAAGTATCCTGTACTATTGGTACGAAGAAATTTATTTTTCTTTGCTTTTATAGGTTACACGAAAAAAGTAAAACTGTTTTTATTAATGAATTGGGTTCGCTTTTAAGTACTGAAAAGAGTAAGAATCTATTCATTCTTGGTAATATAAATCTAGATATTACATCAAAATCTTTAGATGTTTTAAATTACATATCTATTTTGTCTGCTAATGGCATGGAATCGTGTGTCAATTCACGCACAAGGGCAACTCAATTATCTCAGACGTGTATTGATCATATCTTTGGAAGAATGGATCGGGGTTCAAAGCTTTCTCTTTCAAGTTCAGTCTCAGACTTCAAAATTTCTGATCATTGTATGAAAGGTCTAGTGTTTCAAGATGTAAAGGAGGAGCAAACTGCAAAGTCCATACGACTTGATAAAACCAGTTTCCTCAAGGATTTTGAATGCTCATGTTAATTTTTGCATGTCTAAAAAACAAAAACGTGCCAAATTGAAGAGACTCAAGCCTTGGATGTGTTCGACATTATTGAAGAAAATTGAGAAGAAAAACAACCTTCGTATAAAATGCAAAAAGAATCCTAATAACATCCATTTTCGGGATCTTTATAAAAGACTATCTGCAGAAGGAGCTAAAGAAGTTCCAATTTATAAAGAAAATTATTATGCGAACAAATTCCACCTGGCAAGGAATAATTTAAAAAAAGAGTGGGAATTAGTTAATGAACTCATTAATAAAACCGTGCCTTCTTCTAATTCAAGTAACAATATTATGTACAGAGGCATTACTATGCAAAATTCCACTGAAAAAGCTAATGCATCCAATGAATTTTTTACTAATGTTGCTTCTAATACACTATCTAATGCCGGTCTCAACGATGCTACTAGTCAGTGTGAAGATGCTTGCTTTAGCAGTGAAACTAATCAACAAGCTAGCTTTTTCTTCGATCCGATCGCCTCATTTGAAGTGTTCAGAATTACTAATTCACTTAAAAATTCTAGCTCGGCTACAAAAAACAGTTGGTCTAATAATTTTATTAAAAAAATTTCTTTGAATATTGTCGATGTTCTAACTCACATCTTTAATAAAAGTATTTATTGCGGT
The DNA here is from genome assembly GCA_949775065.1 of Brachyopa scutellaris. Lineage (NCBI taxonomy): Eukaryota > Metazoa > Arthropoda > Insecta > Diptera > Syrphidae > Brachyopa > Brachyopa scutellaris. The sequence goes on from OX459112.1 coordinate 122,283,123, forward strand.
ATGTTTCCAGATGCTCTTAAGACCGCAGAAGACATACCGATTTTAAAGAAAGGTGACAAGAAAGACTTCAATAATTATAGACCGATTTCTCTTCTTCCTGTGATTTCAAAAATCTTTGAAAAAGTTGTGAAAACTAGAATTATGACCTTTCTAGAAAAATAAAATCACTTCTTTTGTGATAAACAATTTGGTTTTAGAGCGGGAAAGTCTGCAGAGGATGCACTTCTACGGTTTTGTGGCTTTATTTATGAAAACCTTAATGATAAAAAATATACTGCTACTCTGTTTATAGATATCATATCACAAAGGCTTTTGATACTGTGGACCATGCTCTTTTATTGGTTAAATTAGAAAAAGCTGGGTTCAGGGGCTTTATGCTTCGGTGGTTTAGCTCATATCTCAATAACCGTAAACAGGTTGTTAAAATACCAGATTCCTTTAGCCAATCTCTAGATGTCAAAATTGGTGTTCCACAAGGCTCAGTGCTTGGCCCTATTCTGTTTTTAGTCTATGTCAATTCTATATTTAACCTTAAACTTCATAGTACACAAACTGGATTTGTTGACGATATAGCTTGTTCCTTTTCAAATAATTCTGCCCTAGATTTAATTGCTAATATTGATCACGACTTAGAATAGCTGCGGCATTGGTTTTGCATGCATAAATTGGTCATTAGCGATAAAACAAAAATTATGTTTTTTAATTTGTCCTCTAACATTATCCTCTTTCCGTCTGTGATTTTTCACAGCACAAGATGCAAGAGTTTTTTACTTAGTCCTGAAACCTGTAAGAATACGCTGACTTATTTTTCAACTTTTAATTCTAATGAAAGCTGTTCACCTCAATGTTTCACTATTGAAAGAACTCCAGTTTATAAGTATTTGGGTTTAGAAATAGATAATAAATTGAATTGGAGCGCTCATACTACATCACTGAGATCTTACTTAAACTTGACCACGAAGATAATGTACCATTTAAGTTTTTTTTGCTCCAGGAAGGTCTTGGAAAGTGTTTACTATGGGCTCATGCAATCAAAATTGCAATATGGTTTAATTTGCTGGGGAGGAACACACAGTAACAAAATCTATCCTTTGCTTGTTGTTCAAGATATTCTAAGAGTAATTTGGAGAAAAAGGCGCCTTGAAAACAGCTTCTTACTTTTTGTTAACTCTAAGATTCTTCCTCTTAACCATCTATACTTTTATAAAGTTCTTAAGATATTTTTTCTAAGAAACGGCTACTCCGTCAATAGAAACCCAACTTTCCGTGGACTTCGGAGCAATAATAGCTTTCTAGCAGTAGTTCCACCGTTCAACACTAGTCACTTTCTAAACTTTTACACCTCAGTTGCACTTAGACTGTTCAATGCATTGCCGCTTAGTCCGAGAAGAACTAGAAATTATATACAATTTTTAGAGATTTGAAAGCACGGCTTTTTAACTTCGATTTAATTGAGATAAAAAATGTAATCAGTATTGTAATTTAACTTTCTCTTATAATCATGCATTGTAAATATTATAAATTATGCTGCCTTTCCAAAATATGTTGATGAATGATTGGATATGGGTCTTTTAAGCGTAACTGTTAACACCGTATTTTAATTTAGTAATTCGTTGTTTGCTAGTTGATGCATTCGGCACTAGTTATATTATAACTAAAGAATGGATCTTTTTATTTTTTCTTTACAAAAAACATAATAATTTAATCTTAATCTCTCTTTATCAGGTATGACTTAATTTATCTGTCTTCTGATATGAGCAAGATTAAGGCTCTCTTAATAGTATAATATTATAATATAATGTACATTTTGTAATTGAATAATAAAAATAAAAATGGAAAAAAAAAATGTTATGCTTTGAAAAATTTACCTTGAACATCAACCCAAACTCCACATCTAAAAAGCTATGGACTGATATAAAAACCCTGACTGGCAGCTACACACTGCACTCAATCAAAATTATAAAAGCTGAAACAGGAATAGTCACGTGTCCACAACAAATTGTTGAGCTTATATGAGATTCTCCACATATGTAAAAAATATAGTTGCAATAAAACCATCCCAGCACAGCTAAACAATACAATGTTAACTTTGCTAAAATACTTGGTATTATATTCGACTTCAAATTTACTTTCAAAAACCACTGTATAATGTTAAAAAAGAACCTAACTGCTAGGGTTAACGTAATAAAACACCTTTCCTCAAAGAATAGCTATTGCAATATTAATACCATCATTAATTTAATAAAATCTGTAATTTTGTCAAAGATCGACTATGGTTTAGCAACATATGGTAAATGTTCAAAATCATCCTCTGAACTCATCACAACACCGTACCATGCAGCCATAAGGAGCGGTATGAGGGCTTTTCGTACAACTTATTAGCAGAGGTGAACCATAACAATATTAGTAGAGGTGAAGTTTTCCACAGAAGAATGAAACACACGATGAAAGGTAGTTGACAACTGAGAGAAAGAAATGTTATTGCATTCAGCTTTATATAGCATTCGATAATGTTCTACGTTTGCACATTGTATATAATTTGGCAATTCAGTATTTTAACATTCCCTCCGAATTTCATAATTATATGCAAATAAAAAATTCAAATTTAAATTAATTTACAAAAAAAATTAGTTCAATGGTTACTCATTTATGTAGATTCAAAAAATTAAGATGAACATTTATATATTTATCTTTAGACCAAGTAAATTAGTAAATCTGCATTGGTTATCGCTGTTCATCGGTTTTGTGTGTATGTCGGCCAAATTCTCTTCGGTCGAAATGTATATCAATTTAATCAGCTTTGCCTTTATCTCGCGCAAAAATGTTGCCCTGACATCAATGTGTTTTGTTCGCGGTGAGCACGAATTGTTAACTGCCACATGAATCGTGCTCTTGTTGTCGCAATAGATGGTGATGCTCTTCGTTGCGTCAGGAAAAATTTCGGTCTCGAGTCGCTTCAGCCATAGTGCATCTTGTGACGCTGACACCACGGCCATCAGCTCAGCTTCGGTGGTTGATAGTGCAACGGTCCCTTGCTTCTTGGAGCACCAAGAAATTGCTGCTCCAGCCAATAAGAACGTGTAGCCAGTTACAGACCTCCGACCGTCGATGTCGCGTGCATAATCGGCATCACAAAAGCCAATCAATTCGTCGTCGCACTTTCGATAGACCAATCGTCGATTGATGGTACCTTCTAGGTACCTGAATACACGTTTGACCGCACTCCAATGTGCATTGCCGGGATTCAAATTGAATTTGCTAAGTAGTGACAGCGCAGAAGCAAATGTCCGGTCGAGTCAATTGTGCCGCATACATCAGGCTGCCTATCGCCTCTTGATAGGGGATCTTCTTCATTTGTTGAACTTCCGCATCGTTTTTCGGCCCATGTTCGCAGTTAAAATTTGGTTCGGATCCAATGGTGTTGATGTTGGATTACAATCGTTCATTCCGAATCGCTCCAGCATCTTTGCAATGTAGTCTTGTTGATCGAGTGAAATGGTGTTTTTCTCTTCGTCTCTTATAATGTTCACGCCGAGGATCGATGATACATTGCCAAGATCCTTCATCTTAAAGTGTCGCTTCAAATCGTTCACAATTTTTTCTTCCAGCATCATATTGTTGGAGAACATCAATAAGTCGTCGACGTACACAGCCAAAATAAAAATAGTGTCGCCGTTGATGTAAAAAAAGACACATGGATCTGCATCGCATTGTCTCAATCCACTTGCACCCAAAACCTCGTTCAATTTTGTGTTCCAAGCGCGGCTGGCTTGTTTCAAGCCATAGAGCGATTTTTTTAATTTGCATACTCGCCCCGTTTCGTCGTTGAAATGTTGTGGTTGAAGCATGTAAATATCTTCTTCGAGGTCACCGTTTAAAAATGCCGTCACAGCATCTAATTGTCGTACTCGCAACCCCTTTTTCACAGCAATCGCAATCAGGAATCGAATGGAAGCATATTTGACAACAGGCGAATACGTTTCCTGATAATCGATTCCCTCCTGCTGTGAAAAACCTCGAACCACAAGTCTCGCTTTGTATTTGATCGCTTTCGATATGGTGTTTCGTTTGGTTTTGAAAACCCATTTGCAATCAATGGCTCGTTTGCCGGCTGGCAAATCGCACAATACCCATGTTAGATTCTCGATGAGAGAATCGTACTCGCTTTGCAGGGCACTCTTCCACTGTGCCGAATCTGAGCGCCCCAACGCCTCATCGACAGTCTCTGGATCACATGCATGCAACGCTGCTGCATTCGCTCATGTTTGACGCATCACCCGCTCAGCCACCATTGACGTTTCGATTTGTGAAATCTCCTCGTCGGAAATTTCCAATGTTGCATCATCGATCGCTTCGCTACTGGAATTGTCATCAGCGTCAAAAAATTCCCCACTTAGGAACCTTTCGCATCAGTCACACTTTGAATAACTGCGGGTAGATAAACATAATTAATTTTATTCGACTGATATGTTACATTGTGGTTGGATTTTTCCTCGATGAAAATGACGTCTCGACTAATGTGGATTCTTTTCGTCGCCTTCTCAAACAGTCGATACGCTTTTGACGGAGCGCGGTATCCCACCAAAATGCACTCGACTGACTTCACGTCCAGCTTTCGTCTCTTCTCCTTCGGCACATGTACCATTGCTGTGCATCCGAAAACACGCATGAATACCAAATCTGGCCTTTTATTCGACCACAGCTCGTATGGTGTTTTGTCGCTGCTACCAGAACGCGGCAACCGATTCACAATATAGGAAGCCGTTGAAATTGCTTCCGCCCAAAAACCATTGGGAAGGCTTGCGTCGCTTAACATACATCGCATTTTCTCCGTTAGTGTTCGGTTAAATCGTTCGAGCCCCCTTTTGGGGCAATATCCCATTCGCCCTCAAATATTCCTCAAATTTTCCGTTGCAGTATTCGGCGCCGTTGTCTGTGCGCAAACACTTGATCTGCATTCCTGTTTGTTTTTCAACAAAACTTCGATACTCAAGAAACTTCGCAAATGCCTCTAATTTGTTTCGCATTACATAAACATAACACATGCGACTGTAGTCATCGATGAATGAGATGTAGAAGCGCGCTCCACCAAACGATTGTGCCTCTGATTCGCTGACATTTGCAAACAGCGATTGCATTTCTTTCGGTCCACTAACGTCTGAATGCACGAGTTCGAGCTGCGCAGATGATCTCGACTCACTTTTTGGAAATGGTCGCCGCGTTTGTTTACCTTTTGCGCATGTCACGCACACAGAATCCAACTTATTGTCTTGCAAATTTATTCCATCTGCGATCATCGGCAATTTTCGTAATTTGTCGATCCCAGCATGACCCATTCGACGATGCCAAATTTCCATACTTATTTTTGATACGAACACCTTCGGCTTCCTTACACATGCTGTTTTTTCTTCACCAACAAAAGAACGATGTCCACTTCGCTGATTCGCCACCAAGCTGCAATCCAATTTGAACATATCGTCCACCAGAGTCGCTGTTGCAATTACACTGCCGTATTTATTTGAAATAACACATTTGCGATCACCAACCACCACCTTATTTCCATTACTTATCATTTGGGATACTGAAACCAAATTTGTGCACAAGTCCGGCACAAATAGTACATTTTTCATAACGACAGGTTTGCCGCTGTCATTCACCATACGCACATCGCCGCTGCTGACTATTGACATTTTTCCATTGTTTGCAACTGTCACATCCCCACTATCAATCTGTTTTTCGTTTTCAAGTATGTTTCGCTTCATCGTCATATGCGCCGACGCCCCAGAAACAATAAACCAATCGTCTTTACTATTTTTCGCAAGACGAAAATAATATGTACACTCTCTTTATTTTTGTCTTTGTTTTTGCACTTCTTCGCAAAATGGCCATATTCACCACACTCGAAACACTTGACGCTACTGCTGCAACCCTTTGACCTTGGCTTCCATTTCTTTTTTCCATACATCGCACTTTGGCTATTTTTCGAACGCTCGAATGATGCATCTTGCAGCAAAGTTGTTTTCACTTTGTCCACTGATAAAGTTTTTTTCAGTATTTTCCATTGCCATCACTAAAGGTCTGTACAAGTCGGGCAATCCGCCTAGCATTAGTGACCCAACGATTTCGTCATCGATGTTGAAGCCCACCTTTTTGACTTTCGCCCACAAAATCATCATTCGGTTAACGTAGTCCTCTATTGACTCACAATCCTCCAATTTCAATGAGACCAGTGCTTGTAATACGGCTACTTTGCGTGTGACCCCGCTATCTTCAAATGCAGCTTCCAAGTTCGTCCACGCTTCATGTGCCGTTGCCGCCGGTGCTACGTATGAATAGTTAATTTCGTCGACTAAGAGTAAAATTTCTGCTTTTGCGATCGCATCTTTTTCGTCGCTCTCTGCCGCAGCAGTCGTTGTATATTTCCACAGCGAACGAATTCTCAAATATGCTTCAGCTCCTGCTTCCACGTATCATAATTTTCTCTACCTTTTAATTTCGCAATTTTCGATCCGGCTAAATTAATTTCCGTCATATTTTCAACTAAAAATATTTATGCGAAATTCACTGGTCAAAATTATTTAGGTACGCTTTACGAAGCACTAAAAAAATATTTTCACACTGTTTCAACGTGTATAGTAGCCCATAACCTATTAGCAGAGGTGAACCATAACCTATTAGTAGAGGTGAAGTTTTCCACAGAAGAATGAAACACACGATGAAAGGTAGTTGACAACTGAGAGAAAGAAATTTTATTGCATTCAGCTTTATATAGCATTCGATAATGTTCTACGTTTGCACATTGTATATAATTTGGCAATTCAGTATTTTAACATCCGGAACCTTCTGACAGAGGCTGGATTGTCACATCTTAATGAAAGAATCGAATATCTTACTACGTACACAATACAAAATATCAATTCCTCTAGAAGATCACCCCTGCATAGCGACGTCAAACGAATTCTTAAACGAAAGAAAAACCCAAGACTTGAGTCAACATTAATCTCCGCTCCAACATCCGCCAAAAATCTTGAAATACCCATTGTCATTCAGAACTTGAAGTCAATTGCATACTCGCCTTGGAATTTACCAGAAAACTCCTTAAATAACAACTTTCACAAACACTCGATTGCATCAACCAGTAACGATGTTTTTAAAACTATGTATCTTGACATGGCAGAAAATCAAAAGGAAAATGGATGGAATTTAATGTTCACTGATGCTTCAAAAGCGGACAACGGAACATCATTCGCTGTTGTCGCAGAAGACTCAACAATTATTTTTAAAGGTCTACTTCCAACTTTCACCTCAATATTCACAACAGAAGCATTTGCCATCCTCACTGCAATCGACAAATCAAAAAATAAAAAAAAACAATTATATTCACAGACAGTCTTTCTTTCGTAAATGCTATCAAGAACATCAACAATGAGAGTGAAATTATTTCATCTATCCGCGATAAACTAATCTCCAAGAGTGGAACAATTAAAATCGCCTGGATTCCCGGGCACCGTGGAATAAATGATAATGAGGTTGCAGAAGCTAAATCAGCTTTAAGAGACCCTCCTACTACTTTCGTTCGACAAAAAAGATATTCAAAAACATCTACTTAAAACATGGAAATACAAGCGAAAGACAAACTGGCTAAATTACCAGCATAGCTACACCAAATTTAACCCTAATGCGGTAAAAGCCATTTACCCCAAAGTTGTTTCAAATAAAAAAATAAAAATATATATAAGATTGCGAATGGGTCACACCAACATTACCCACAAACACCTCTTTACAAACTAAATGCCCCCGCTTTGCCACCTGTGCGACGAAAACCAAACGCTTACCATAAGTCATCTAATTTCATGCAAACAAATTAACTTAAAAAGCAAAACTATTGCTCATGCAAATTTAACCGATCTTTTAACCCAAATAACATACGATAATGTAAATAATGTATATAAGCTGATGTCAGCACTTGATTTAGCAAATCTTATATAACTTTTATCTTTATTTAACTAACTTAAGGCCCTAGCAGCTCCAGCTATTTATTTATAATTATTGACAATGTAATTTAATTTATTGTTAATAAACTTATAATAATAATAATAATAATACAAACCATAAACGTAATAATGAATAAAAATCAAGATATAAAAATAAAAACTAAATGCAAGATAAAGTGCAAAAATATTGATATGATAAAAATCGTACAAAATTGTTTTCAAAGAATAGTAAGATACTCAAACGCATACAATGTTCCTCAAGAAAATTAGTAATGAAAGCGTGTCACAAAGATACACAAGCCAGCAGTCAGAATAAAAACAAGAATTTCGTCTGCGTTTACTTGTTCATCCCTACGCCGATTGCCTATATATATACACTAGCTGTTGCCTGCCCGGCGTTGCCCGTGCTAAAAATCAGTCGCGTCATTTGATTGTAGTATGATAGAAAGGAAGTAGTAGAAAGCGATATTATTTAAATTAAGATTCTAAAGAATTCTGAAGCCAATATCTGAACTAAGTGGTTGTTCCCTATAGATGAAACGATTGTATAAAAAATTGATGGAAATGTAATATTCCTGTGTACAAACACGTCTACACACATATGTACATAATATGTATTTTATGAGCATCAAATAATGCTACTTTCTGGTTTCTTGTCTCTAATAGTTGTACTTAATGTTCATATTTAAAGTACAATAGCATTATGTAAACGCCAAAGATATTAGGCTTTGTTGTAAGCATTGATCGTGAAGTAACTGGTGAGGTTTGTCTGATATCACCAGAAAGTAGTAGAAAGACAATTAAAGAATAAGCGATAGCAATGGATTTGTGGCGAAGAGAAGCATAACATCTACAGAAACAACCCTCTCCCAACAGAATGACGATCAATGGCAATGGTTTACCCCTCCCTCAATCAATGCGCGTATGGGTAGAAAGAAAATAAAGAATAAGCGATAGCGATGGATTTGTGGCGAAGAGAAGAGCATAACATCTACAAAAACAACCCTCTCCCAACAGACTGACGATCAATGACAATGGTGTACCCAAAAATAATGACCAAATAATAAAAGCGGAAATTGGAATAACTCGAATTATGGAATCAAGGAATTGTATGTTTTGTAGTATCCTAATCTCTAATCTAGGAAGTAAACTATCTATTCCCGAAAGTTTCATTCAAGTCTGTTAAACCGTTAAGGTGTTATAGAGCAACAAACATCCAAACATCCAAACATCCGAACATCCAAACATCCAAACTTTCACATTTATATATTAGTAGAATTATACATGTTTGTACATATGCAGGTTGAAGCTCATGCTGTGAAAACACAAATGCTTTCGCGTTATATTTATATCAGTTGACGAAAAGGCAATAATTATAATGTATCTGTGTATGTATTTACAATCCAGAAAAAGGGAAACAGCTTTTCTCTCTGGGATGTGAATACAACATGATCATCTTCTGTTCCCGACCGCCCGGGCATTGGAGAGCTTTTTACTTTTCGTCGATTTTAAGTGCCAGTTGCACTATCTTGGTATTATATGGTCTTTGATTAAACATAACAAAAAGAACAACAAACTTACTATACTCTGTTCCACAAAAATTGTCAGTACAAGCCTTATGGGGGAGCTTTTTTGTAAACACAAGTGTCGGTACATATGTTCCTGGCACCCAATCAGGAAAATTGCCACTGAAATAAAAACAAAACCACTAACTTACACAGGTTTTGTTTTTGTAATTTTTGTTCAATGCGCATACATCCTACCATGACCAGAGATAATGGCATACTGAGCTGACTGCGGTTGCGGTCGTGTGGCCGCCATCAACCCTCGCTCTGTGTACAAAATTATTAACATTAAAGCAGTGTTACCTTTACAAAATTAAAGCAAATCGTTACAGCTTTTTCTGTGGTTTTTGTCAAAGAGCCTTGCGATTTTGTGCTTTGAGAATCAATAAATGAGTGTGAGTATGTGGGGGTGTTGCCGCATCCCGCATTGTTTTTGTTTTTTTCGATTTCTGGCTTTTAAATGCAGTTAAACAATTTTTCGCAATTTGTGCTTTATAATAAAGATTTATTTACGCTGAATTTCGGAACATTCAACTCAGTCGCAGTGCAATAAGTGATTATATTTATAAGATTCGGTGCGTGAAAGTGCGTGATAGTGATATTGTGTTTGATATTGATATTGTTTGTGATTAATATATAACTTGTGAATAAAAAGAAAAATGGCTACAAAGTCGCCTAGGTGGTGAGGAAAAAAATATATTCAATTTATTTCGGTAATTGTGTACAAAGTGCGCACCACCTCGATTTGATGAATTTTTAGTACGTTGTGGAAAATTTTTTTTGAGTGTTTTTATTTATGCTATGCATGCCTGCAATTATTCAAAAAAATACCTACTACATCATACAAATTTTTTTTCAAAATTGAGGTGGTGAGCACTTTGTACACAATTATCTTTTTCCGTTCAACAAATTATTTTGTTTTTAAATCAGCAGACGGTAACCCTACGGATATTGCTCTCCGATCTGAGGCTATCTATTATGTATACTATGGTTACTCAGTGAGAGCTTAAAAGAGGGACAGATTTATGAAACCTATTGCAACCAGAATGAGAGGCAAACGTCCTATCTTCCCTGTACTGACAATTTTTGTGGAACAGAGTATAGTAAAACTTAATCGCGCGAAATTTAGTGAAGGTGATCGGAACAATTTGCGAGAGACTCTTCTCGGAAGCAGGTATCGTTTACGAAAAGGAACATAGGTAATTGTTTATTAACTTTCAGTGCAGAAAAACTTGTTTTCATCAGCCATTATTTGCCCTTAGTCAACTTTAAGTACTAAAAGGCCTAATATATTTTTATTATTAAACTGCCTATTTATTCTGAAAAATAAAACTTAAACTACATATATTTTAGATTTTTCTTTTTTTGTTTTTCTAAACTTTGTTATTGAATGTTAACTTTGTACATATGTATTTTCTTTTTTTCTTTTTCTTAACTTTGTTACAGATACAAGGACTATCCGGCAACCAGATGGATACCAAGAGACTATTCGGCGATGTGCCTGATATCAAAAATAGGGCCAGGTAAGCCGGATACTAACCGGATCACCGTTACATCTCTAGTAAAAATATAAAAACGTAGTTTCAGTCTTTTCGCTTACGCAGGAAAGAGGCAAACTATTCAAAAAGTTAAAATGACTAATAATACGTATGAAAACATTCTATGTTGTTTGTTGCGATTCGAACATGAAATTGAACTTTGTACATACAGTGTTCCACAAAAGTCTGCGTACAGCGATGAAACTCTGACAAACAACGACGTTATTCACAAACGGAAAATATTTTATATTTGAGGTGAATGTATTTCAGTAGAACAATATACCACGCATTCATTTCGAACAAAATTTAAATAATCTTATAATTTATTTAAGAAAAAAATAATAAAAACAGAAAAAATTCATCGAATTCATTCCACAAAAGTCTGCGTACAGCTGCAGATGTTCCTTGCTTAAAGGTCTTCTAAGAAACGGTTAACTTTTTCGTAAGAAATGAACACGCAACGTGGTAGTTTGGATGTAATGCTTATAATAGGGAATAGTTATTTTCAGATTTTCCGCGCAGATCAACGAACTAAATGCCAAATAAACAATTTAGTGTGTCTGAAAGGCAGCTGATTAATTTGTATAAAAAACAACAAAAGTAAAACAATAAATATCCGAATCAATTTTAAGAAGCCGGTCAACGGTCCAAAAAACAATAAAGCTCTCACTAGATGTATTTGTAATCATATGTTAATAAATTATAATAATAATAATAATAATAAATCGCTTTAGGGATGATGGTTAAGTCAAAGCAAAGCCAAGATCTTTGAGACCATGGAAGCTTACTCTGAGAGATAAGCGAACAACCAAGCGGCTTGTGGACCAGGAGCCATTCCTAAGCGCTGAAAAGATAAGTTCCTAACTCGGAATACACAACAATACAATAGTGCATCCAGAAACGGTGAGATGAGTCATCCTGGAGAGGGGATTTAAGTCGTGCACACCCAGAAAAAAAACATTTGTCAATGCAAATAATAGACATAAATGTCTTAAGTTCGCAAAGACGTACCTACGTCAAAATATCTCCAGACTAATAGATTCTGGCGCAAGGTTATATTCTCGGAAAAGTCAAAACACATTATTTTTGGCTCCGATGGCCGCTTGAGGGTCTGAAAACGTCAAAACAAAGCGTTAATTCCAAAGTTTACCACCAAGACAGTGCAACATGGAGGTGGAGGTTTGATGGTATGGGGCTGTATGTCTACATCGGTGGTCGGAAAGCTGGAATTTATTGAAGGAATTATGGACCAGTTCATGTACATTTATATTCTCAAATGAAATTGAAAAAAAAATCAAAAGCTGGATTATTTTCACTTCCAAGAATATAATGACCCCAAACATACGGCCCATAATGTGCGTTTCTGGCTGTTGTTTAACGCTCCCACATAATCTAAACGCCTCACAGAGTCCATTACTCAATTCTATTGAGCACCTGTAGGATTAATTAGAACGCAGAATCCGAACGCACGAAAAACGGAATAAAGCGCAACTTAAAGCGGCCTTATTGTCCTGAAAGGAGATTTATGAGTTGTTGCTGTACAGAAAAACTAGTAGCTTCTATGCCAAGTCTCTTGAAAGAGGTTATAAAGTTGAAAGGATATCCGACTAAATATTGACTATAAATGTAAAAATATAAATTTACTTTTTATTTAGTTAAGCTAATTGTTCACCTTTTCCTTTACAGCTGTACGCAGACTTTTGTGGAATGAATTCGACGACTTTTTTCTGTTTTTGAAAATTTTTTCTTAAATAAGTAATAAAAAAATTTAAACTTTGTACAAAATGAATGCCTTGTATATTGTTCTATTGAAATACATTTAGATCAAAAATATATTATTTTCCGGTTGTGAATAACATCGTTGTTTCGCAGAGTTTCATCGCTGTACGCAGACTTTTGTGGAACACTGTACATATGTACATAGATATATACAGTGCTGGCACGCTAATTAGCACACCCCCGTGAAAGAATAAACCTATGCCTTTTTTCATAATATAACTTATTTAAAAATTATTATTTGTCATATATTTAAAATGATTACATTTTGAAAATTTAAAATTTTCAAATTTCAGTAGCTTTTGCTTTTTACTTTTTATTTTTTGAAATAACTTCCCATTTGCATTAAAATTTAAATTAGCACAGCCAAATAATGGCTGCGATTTATTTATTTTTTATTCATCCTATTGTTGTGATGAGTAATACAACACACTAGTGAAGTGTTATTTAGTATGTAGTTCTAAACTGATTTATAAATAGTAATGGGACGTGCCAAGAGTTCTACGGCGGGGGAGAGGAGGATAATATGGCTACTGTTCCAGAAGGAACAAAATACAGTAGACTCCCGTTACCGTGAACACCGGCTAGTTTGAACACCGGATAACGTGAACAGATTTTTTTTTTGCTTGACATCTCTAAAACGTGAACAAATCATGAACACTCTAAAACGTGAACAACAATTTTTGCTTCAGGTTAACAGTAAACTGTTTAAGCAAGCTGTATTTTAGCTTCAAATTCCTTATTCTACAGTTTCCGGTTTGTTGCACGTCATTTTGTGTCAGTTTGTTCCTCGTTGTTCCTTACAATAATTGTTTTTGATTGTCTTGTCTGCTCGATTTTTGCGGTTTTCTTTGGTTTTTGTCATCATAAGTTTTATACGCGTTACGGTTTTGGTTTTTTAGTTCTTTGGGTCAACATGTCCTCAAAGAAACCAAAGTTTTTGTCACTTAAGGACAAATGCGCGATAATTGAGCAATTCCGTAGTGGTTCCAGTGTAACAAGTTTGGCAAAAAAATACGACGTTGCAAAGTCTACTATTTGTGCCGTTAACATAAAGAGTGAAACAATTTTAAAGTGTGTAAGCAACACATTTTCGGGGCCGGGGAAAAGAAAAACACTTCGATCATCGGAACTTCCCAAAATGGAAAAGGCGCTATACCGGTGGTTTCTCGAACAACGTGAAAAAAATTATCCGATTAATGGCCTGATGATAAAGGCAAAGGCTTTGTCACTGCATTCTCAAATTAAGGAGAACCAAAGCAACTTCAATGCAAGCGAAGGATGGATGCAGAGATTTAAAACTCGATACGGTGTGAGATTTATTAAAATCACTGGTGAAAAACTATCTTCCCAGCCCGAGCTGATAGACTCATTCAAATGTAAGCTGCAGGAAACGATTGATACGATGGGGGTGACCACCGACCAACTTTATAACGCAGACGAAACCGGGCTATTTTGGAAGCTTTTGCCGGACAAAACATATGTTTCGTCGTTAGAAAAAAACGCACCTGGCAGAAAAACCGACAAACAGCGCATAACTTTCCTCGCGTGTACAAATGCAACTGGATTGCATAAGCTGAAGCCATTGGTGATTCGGAAGGCGAAAAATCCTCGTTCATTCAAAAATTTAAACTGCCCAGTAGACTACAAGAATTCGAAATCATCCTGGATGACCGCGGCTATATTCAAAGATTGGTTTCATGGGTAATTTGTTTCAGAAGTATGTATGACGAAAATTAACCAAATGCATATAGACTTCAATACCAACATTTTTTAGGTAACATCATTTATGAAAAATCAGGGTTTACCAGTGAAGGCCCTTCTGCTATTAGACAATGCTCCATCGCATCCTCCAGTAAGTGAGTTAACCACAGATGATCACTCTATTACAGTGATGTTTATGCCTCCAAATGTAACGCCACTGATCCAACCCATGGATCAAAATGCGATCAGAATAACAAAGCTTTACTATAGAATTAGTCTATTAGCTTCGGTTGTAGGGAAACAAGCGGATATTCCAGAATCACTGAAAAAGTTAACTTTAAGAGATTCTATTTCATTTTTAAAATCAGCTTGGGATCGATTGGAAACGGACACAATCGCAAAATGCTGGAAGAATATTTTTAGTTTTGTAGGTAATGAAAATGATCCGGAAGATGATATTCCACTTAGTCTTTTGAAAGAGAAATTGTATCTAGAAATCAATTTTGAAGTGGAGAATGCAATGAAACTGCTCGATGCTATAAATCCTGAGGTTTTTTTTTTTTTTTTTTTTTTATTTCCAAGTTAAAGATTTACATCTGTCCTTCATAGGACATTTTTTTTTTTTTTTTTTGATATGATTTTTGTGGTTCTTTGATTATCGCTGTTGAAGGTCTACGGGTCTGCGTCTCTTAAGTCGTCTTCTTATGATGGTTTCTTGGTAGGGTAAGGCTTGTAGGTCGCTGTTGGTGTGCGTGGACAACTTTCTTATGTGTTGTGTGCTCATATTCTTTATTTCTTCGTTGATTGAAGGTATGCCAAGGTCACGATGTATACTGTCATTTGATATGTACCAGGGAGCATCTGTGATTGTCCGAAGGATTTTGTTTTGGAGTCTTTGAATAATGGCTACATTTGATGTACTGGCGGTGCCCCATATTTGTATTCCGTATGTCCAGATTGGTTTGATTATGGTCTTGTATATTAGCAGCTTGTTGTCAATTGATAGTTTTGAATTTCTTTTCAGGAGCCAGTACAGTTGTCCAAATTTTGATTTGGTTTCGTTTTTGTATTATGTGATGTTTCCATGTCAATTTGTTGTCTATATGAACTCCGAGGTATTTCGCATGATTGTTGATCGGGATTTGCTTATTGTTTAAGTAAATGGCTTGAGGGCTAAAGGTTCTTTTGGTGGTATAGATGACTTGTATTGTTTTATCTTCGTTGACTTGAATTCCCCATCTGCTGAACCAGTCCGCTGTTATATCCAGTATGTCCTGTAGTACGTTGGTAGCCGTTTGAAGGCAATTATGGGAGGAAAGTATCACAGTGTCATCTGCAAATGTCGCTACAAGTGTTTAGATTTCTTGGTTTGGGTATGTCAGCTGTATATAAGAGGTATAATATTGGTCCCAAAACACTTCCTTGGGGAACACCTGCGTCTACTTTGCATAGGTCTGAATATCCGTCATTGTACTGAACATAAAATAATCTCTCGTTTAAATAACTCTTAATAAGGGGATAGTAGTCTGGTAGCAATCGTTTTAATTTTTGAAGGAGTCCTTTATGCCAAACACTATCGAATGCTTTAGCAACGTCTAGGTAAACAGCTACACAATATCTTCGCTCGTCCAGGTCGTTAAGGATCTTATTTGTCACTCTATGAACTTGTTGGATTGTTGAATGTTGTTTACGAAATCCAAATTGGTGGTCGGGGATAAGGCTTTTTTGCTGTATGGCTATTTCCTGACCGTATGGAAGGAGCAGTTTTTCAAATATCTTTGAGATAATTGGAAGTAAACTTATTGGTCTGTACGATGTTGATCTTGTAGAGTCCTTGCCTGGTTTTAGTATGGCGGTTATTTTTGATACTTTCCAAACTTTTGGAAAGTGGTTAAGTCTAAGAGTAGAATTAAAAATAAGCCTTAGGTATTTAATTGCCGTATCGGGTAGTTCTTTTAACATTCTTCCTGTTATCATGTCATAACCAGGGGTCTTCTTAATATTCAGTCTATTTTGGAGGAAGTGTTTTATTTCATTTACGTCGAATGCTTTTATTGTCCTGTTATTTGTGTTGTTAAATTGAGGCATCGGGGTGTTAGTTTGGTTGATGGGATTGGTAAACGTTGTTTTCAAGTAATCTGCAAGTGTCTGAGCTTTGTCTGTATTTGTCCTGGACCAGGTGTTGTTCAGATTTAATAAAGGTGGTTGATAGATGCAGCCTTTTTTGAGTTTTTTATTTAGTTTCCACAGTGAGTAGTTGGTTGATTTCGTCGCTGTTAGATTAGATAAAAATTTATTGGTGTTGTCATTATTGTGTGTCTGTAAGAGCTTTTTTTAGCTCTTTTGTCGATTTGTTTAATTTGGCCTTGTCGAGTGGGGATCTGCTAATTTGCCATATCTTTCGTAGTCTCCGTTTTTCTTTGATTTTTTGTTTGATGGATTGCGGTGTCGAACCGTTGATTTGTTTGGTCTTAATCTCTGGAGTTGATGTTATTGCTGCAAATTGGATTGTGTCATTTAGATGAATAATGGCGCTTTCGAGTTCGTTTGATGTTTTAAGTGGTACTTGGAGTTCTAATCTATCGTCAATTATTTCGCGGAATGTGGTCCAGTCTGTTTTGTGGTTGCATAGCTGCAGTCCGGGAGTTTGCAGTCTTGGGTTTGTTTGAAATTCAATTATAATGGGCGAATGGTCAGAAGATAGTTCAAGGCACGATTTAATAGTCAAGTATTTTTGGTGAACATTCTTAACTATGCAGAAGTCTATGAGGTCCGGTATTTTTCTAGTGTCCGTGGGCCAGTGTGTGGGTTCCCCAGTGCTGATGTGATTACAATTAGCTTTTATTATCGCGTCTAGTAGGCTTTTTCCTTTTTTGTTGGTGAGCCTGGATCCCCAGTCGGTATGCTTAGCGTTAAAGTCTCCCCCTGCGATGAATCGTGAACCCAGTGTTTTGAAGTAGTCTGTATATTGAGTTGTACTGATTATGTGCTTTGGTGGACAATATAGTGAAGATATTACAAGCGGTCCTTGTAAATCTTCTATTTGGATTGCCGTAGATTGTATGTGTTCTGTTCTGTACTCTTGTAGTTCTATGTATTTAATATCTTCTCTTACTATAATTGCCGCACCACCGCGAGCTCGTCCACTAGGGTGATTTGTGTAGTGTATGTTGTATTTTAGGATTTTTAGATAACTTTTATTTGTAAAGTGTGTTTCAGAAATCAGGGCAATATCGATGTAATTGTCTTTGACGAACTGTTTCAATTCCAACGCATGTGGTATTAGGCCATCAGCGTTCCATACAATTATTTTTAATTTTTTATTGTGTCTGTCCATTAATTTTCGTCATTAAAAGAGTGAGGATATTCATCATATTAGAAATTTGTGTTATGAGTTGTTTCATCATGATTTTTATTTCTGTAAGATCGTCAGATGTGTTTGCATTGTTAATGTATGGTTGTTCGTTTGTGCTGGTGCTCTGTTTATTTGAGGTGGTGCCATGTGATGCAGTTTGTGCAAACCTTGAAGGGGACGTATTCGTTGTGTTAGTTTGTAATTGATCGTTTATGGTTTGTTTGCTTTGTGTGTTTAGCCCCACCTCATTCGATGTGACTTGTGCATAAGTTTGGGTGTGATTTGTAGGTGGTTCACGTGTGTCGGCTGCTTCAGCTCGGGGGCTCTTGTTGTTGGTAGTCAGTTTTTTTTCCCTTAAGGCAGGATATCTCTGAACCTTGAGAGCTTTGTATATTTCACAACCTTTGTAGTTTGCTGTGTGTTTTTCTCCACATAGAGCACATTTTACGCCATTACTGTTTGGTCCAAGATCGCATTCTATAGTTTTGTGTTTTCCTGCGCATTTTACGCAGGTTGGTTCCTTTGTGCAATAGTTTTTGGTGTGTCCGTATCTCTGGCAGTTGGTACATTGGGGTATAAGTCTTTTTTGATGCGGTGGTTCGAACGATATTTTACAGTGTAGTAAGTGGGTAATGCTGTAAATATTTTTGTTATTGTCACTGTTTTCGAGCTCTATAGAGAATAGTGGTAGTGGCTGCTTGGTGCCTCTTTGTAATATGTTATGTATATTTTTAACATTGTGGCCTTGTACGGCAAGTTCTTTTTTAATTTCATCTTGGTCAGCGGAATGGTGCATGTTTCGAAGCATGATTCGGAATCCTCTTTGTTCCTTGGGTTTATATGTGTAATACTGTGTGTTTTTTTGTTGAAGTATTTTTACTATGATTGTGTATGTTATGGAATCTAAAGACTGTATTTTTATTTCGTCGTTTGGAAGCACTCTTAATTCATATGAAAGTTTTGTTGTCTCGTTATCTAGAGCGGTGGTTAGGACATTTATATACTTTACTCCTTGGACATATATTGGTGGTGGTTGAAACTGCTCGATGCTATAAATCCTGAGGTTTGATTTCTACTTTTTTAGGATTCCTGTTTTTAATCAAATCATTTGGGTAGGTGAACTGCACAGCTGAAGACATCCATAAATGTATTAGCAATATTGCACGTAACATTAGTTGTTCGCGAAAAAAAGTGCAAAATGCTATAAAGCACTATCAAACGCATGAGACATTTGCGGACAAGAGACAACGTAGGCCTAGGAAAACTACCAAAAGAGAGGATTCCATCATAGTCCGACATGCTCTGAAAGACCCTTTTGCCACTTCCTCCGAAATAAGAGCACGCATGGAGGAAGAATATGGTGTAAACATCGCAGCTAGAACTGTGCGAAAGCGGCTTTTGGAGAATAACCTTCGAGGATGCCAAAACCGAAAGAAACCGAAGGTATCAGATGCCAATCGGAAAAAACGAATAGCATTCGGAAGGGTCATGTTGGTTCTCCTCCATCTTTTTGGAGTGCGGTGGTATGGAGCGATGAATCGAAGTTTAATCTGTGTGGTTCTGATGGAAGAACTTATGTACGACGTCCTCCAAACAAACAACTCGACCTCAAATATACAAAAAAGACGGTTAAGTTTGGTGGAGGCAGCGTAATGGTATGGGGTTGTTTTAGCGCTCATGGTGTTGGCCCTCTAGTTTTTATAAAAAGCAATTTAGGTGCGCTAGAATATAAAACTATGCTGTCAAACTACCTCATACCATATTTGGAAGACTTACCGTTGTCATTCTACCGAAAAGCTGTTTTCCAGCAGGACAATGTGCCTTGCCATAAGGCTAGGTCCGTAATGGAGTGGTTTGAGGTACAGCAAATGACGGCAATGGATTGGCCCCCTCAGAGCCCAGATCTCAACCCCATAGAAAATTTATGGGCAATTGTTAAGAGGCGTGTTATGGCCTTAAAACCGAAGAACGTAAAGGAGTTATAGGAGACTATCCATCAGGAATGGTATAAAATACCGACTGAAGAGTGCGCCCGTCTCACGTCTTCGATGAACAAAAGGTGCGCTGTAATCACCCAAAAAGGGTACCCAACGAAGTACTAGGTAAGTTTGCATTATTTAATCTTACTTGCAATTTGTTATTATTTAATTTTTTCAGATTCCGAGACTACCATATGGTTGAAAAACGTGTTTTTTTATCTTTTTTGTTTTTTTTTTCGTAATAATTTGTTTTTTTTTTTTAAACTTTTAATATATTCATAAAATATTCACAAAAAGCTAAATATGAAGTTCCTGAATCAATTTATTTATTTTTGCGTTTGTTTTAGCTTATTTTTACTTTGTGTGATCGGGTGTGCTAATTAGTGTGCCAGTACTGTATATTTCTGTCGGATCACGATGATCGCAACAAACCGCTAAGCATCTAAGCGACGTTCAAATCACTCAATTTGGAATACACATCATGCTCAAACATGTTACAGACTATAGGAGGCTTCAAAGCAGTAAGTAATCGGCAACTTCCATAGACGTTGAAGTTCTGAGACTTCATTTTCTCTTTTGTTAATAATCAAATTCACTCAAAAGCCGTAAAACATTTCAATATAATTACCTTGATTGATTACTCTCCTGACTTGAGGACTGTTTGCCGTCGCCATTGTTTGGTGAGTGTCATGCAATGTTTTCGATGTATCCACATCGACTGAGGCCGGACGTCCGCGTCCAGTTATCGGCACCCCATTCATTCCTTTAAGCTGTGGCAAGAACAATCATTTTTTGTTTCTTTTTTCTTTGTCTAATATTTCAAATAAAATTTTACCTGATTTTGCGATGGAGGTGCACTAGAGGCACGTGGCGCCTGATTATCGGCTGCTCCAACATTTGCTCTATGAACGAAGACATATTGATTATTGCCGTTTTGTTGCATTTCGCTTTGAAGCGATTGTGGCATTATGCTGGCATGTTGAACTGTTCCTGCTGGGCCATAAACGTGGCGTATCAACGTTGGAGACGGTTGCCGTTGTACGAACTTTTTCCGTGGGAATCCCATTCGTGGCCCAATTACCTGCGGGTGAGGAAATTTAATTTAAATTAGCATTTGAGCGAAACTCTCTCACAAGCGAGCTCACTTTGTAAACAGTTCGACCGATTGTAGGTGGTGGTGCCGTGGAGATAGTTTGACTATCTTCGATCTTAATCTGGGGTGAAGTCGGTGATCCCGTCATCTGTTGCACTGAGGACACGTTTGCGGTTGTCGCGGCCAAAATTGCAGACGGTGGCCGTAACTGAGCGGTCAGATTATGGCGATTAGGACTATTTTGAATAACTGCCTGACAAATCTGATAACTTCGCTCTAAATTCACAGCGCCTGGTGGCAATTTGTTATTTGTGGGCTTTCGACCTTTACCGCTTGGAATTTTCGGACGATTCTGCGCTATGGTTGATGGTATACCAGTGCTAGAGAGAACCTTTATTGTTGTCGGGTTTATGTACGTTGTGGTTGTGGAACCTGATGCAGGGTTTGTTGTCGAGCGTTGCATGCTGACCGTGATTTGTTTTGGAATATATTTCCCCGTCGATTGTAGTTGCTGCTGTTGCTGATATTGAGTAATTGTAGTTGTAGAAGATGAAGGCATCAAGGTATTGCTTTGTTGTTGCTGATGTTGTGGAAGCTGTTGTTGTGAAAGGCTAAGAAATTGTCGCTGTTGCTGTTGTTGCTGCTGATGTACTGTAGAATATTGCACATGTGAATTTTCCATAATATGGTGGTGCTGCTGCTGCTGGGGTTGGGCATTGCTGTAGTGATGGGCACCACTCGATACAGATTCAATTATTTTCTTAATTTGTTGTTTTGGTTGCGAATGATTTGTTTGGAATGCAATCTGTTGCAGGTGCTGCTGTTGCTGTTGTTGAAGATGCTGCTGATGTTGTAAAGCCAACTGGCGGTGCGGGTGCATTAGGAAGTTTCCAATTATATGTCCATTAGTGTCAAGAAGCAATTTACTTCCTGGTAGATGTGGTATAGGCGGTGGTGCACACATATTCATCTCTGTACTGCTGTCATTGGAATTACTATTGATAACAGTGCTGGTTACTTCCATTTCAGCAGCGGTCATAGGAACTTCCATATCATCCGTTGATACCTTCATGAAAGGATAAAAATTAAGATAAAGTGAGAAACAAAAAACGAAATACTTACGTCTCCAATGTCGATACCAAAGTCTTGGTGTTCCGTAAATAGCTCTTGCCGATGATGATGATGCAGATGATCGTCTTCCTGTTTAATGAGCAACTCGTCCTCAATGATTTCGGGCATAAGATTGCTTTGCTGTTCACTTATCAGCGTTGAAGCAGGAAGATGTGAGTGATTCATTTTTAAACCGAAATTCCAATCGTGCAGCACATGGTGGAACATATCTTCACGTGTCTTAGTGTCCTCAATACTGGGAGCTGGCTGTGCATGTGTGGTTGTCATAATCATAAGTGGTGAAGATGAACACACCGGTGATGATGAAGATGACGACGAGGAAGACGCTGCTGATGAATTGCTTGCTAGCACTAACGTAGATTTGTTTTTGTCATACAAATGTTCGCAATCTTGAGAGATCATCACTTTAACATGAGAAAAACAAATGTTAGACCATTTTGAGGGATAAAAAAAAATAATTCTCACCATGGCCAAGTGAACTGAATAGATCACGTTCACTAATGCTCTTCGGTGTTGGAATATCAATGTTTGTGATCGTCTCTGTAAAAGAAATCGTTTTAAAGAAAAAAATCATAATCTAAATTCTTGCAAACCAACGTACCTCCACTGTCCGTGCTAACCTCCCCGGATTCTAGCACATAATTTTCGGCATCTGCAAACTTTTGCTCAATTGGATCGTCTTCGTCCAAGGCACCAACATTCGCTTGCACTAAGCTCGTTTCGATCGCCTCTGCAATGTTATCACAGGTACTAATGCTGGTACTATTCTCACCACTACTACCGCCACCATTGCAGTCGATCAGTGCTGATGTACTGTTGCTCTCGTTCTCATCGGAACATGTGAGCATCGCTCCGACTCCACTATTCGCCAAATCTGACACAATAAACTGATCCACCATATCGGTGGGTATTTGCATCAGTGCAGGCGAGGACGGTTCTACAGCAGAATTATGTGGAAGATGCTGCTGCTGGTGTTGTTGTTGTTGTTGAAAGCTGCTGAATAAGCTGTCAGTGAAATTAAAAGCATTTGCCGACACTTGCACACTGAATGCTTCTTCGGCACTAACAACATCGGTAGCTATGGTTGGAACAATATTGGAAGAATCTGAGGCATCACCGCTGTTTGTCGTACCCAAATCACAGTTACTAAATGGAAAATCGTCCTCAATTACGGACAAGCCTTCTTGTGTTTCATCAGAATTGGGTGCCTCCTGCTGCTGTTGTTGCTGTTGGTCTTCGTTGGCCGCCATTTCAAGAACATTAGAAATGAGCAACTCCTCTTCAATGTCCAGTCGATTGGAGTCTGTGCTGGATTTCGGAGAATCCGAGGACTTTTCCGTTTTTTCTTCACTGGGTGGCGGTGGTGGTGGTTCAGGCTCTTTAGCTTCTGCTTCAAATTTGATCTGTTTGCTTTCGGCAAATGTTGGGCTGGTCGACGAACGCTTACGAGCTCTTTTCGGCGATGATTGCTTGAGCAAATCCTCATCTCTGGACTCGGCGGAATTCACTTCCATATCGAAAGTAAGCTCCCCACCACTATTGCTGCCATTTGAGGCAACGTCACTCTTCGCTGGAGATTCTTCAGTCTGTGGTTTATCACTGGGTGTATTCACGGTTGTGGATTGTGAGAATGATGCAGATTGGTGCACTGTTCTCGCCATAGAATCCACGTCATCTTTCGCATGCGTTTCACTATCGATTCTACACTCGATAATAGATTTGGGTTCGGTTTTTATTATTGGCGGCCGTAGGATACTACTCGTCGCACATGTCGATGAGAATGTCGAGGAGGAAGATGATGACGAAGGGCACGAGACGTGCGGTGACGTTGATGACGTTACAACCGCCGAAGTGCATGTTTCAGCCTTGGTAGCCATCCCACTCTTACTAGTTGAATTATTGCCGTAATTGATTGTCATCGACGTCGTTGATATTGATGTGGTAGTTTCTTCCGATGATGTGGAACTAGTCTTTAATCGTCTGCAAGAGATTTTATCACCCCAAATTGGCTCGAAATGTTTCAGCTTCCACGGATCCAATTTGTTTTTCTCCTTCTCTGCCTCTGATTTCAGTTTTACTTGATTCTCTGGTGTGAACTCACCTTCAGATAGTCGCTCGCGCCATTCTAAACACGCTCTGGCAAAGAATTCATTATTTAGGCTCGATGGGCCGAGTCGAATGGCGCCGATTGCAGAATCGGGAGTTTCCACCGCTGCCGCTCGATCAACGCCCGGCAGTAGTTGAATCAAATTGCACTGATAGAGAGGTGGCAGGAGTGAAAATGTTTGCTTATTCAGCAGCGCCCGCAAATTGGTGCTCGCCAAAATTGAATCCGGTGTCTCTAGATCGATTTTCCCATCTTTTGTTTGTTCAATTTGTGCTGCTGTGGAGATTTTCTTATTTGATCGACGTCGTGTCTTCAAACTGAAGCCCGGAATCGATGCAAGTACTTCACGCATTGTTGATGCTTGCATTTGAGCCGTTGTGCTGGGTATGCTGCGCAGGGAAATTGTTGTTGTGGATGATGTTGATGGTGAAGAGGACATCGATGCTGTTATTATGCTATTATTTTTCGTTCGACATCCCACCTGCGCTTGACTGCTGGTACTGGCTGAGGAGATGGGCGCTGATTTCTTTTCTGGAATCGGCTTAACAATAATACGAGGAATATGACGTCGCAGGCTATGAGAGTGTTTAACCAATTTTGCCGGTGCTATGTAGTGATGATGATGCGACGGACTACCTATCGTCCCCACTGACGGCGGCGTTGTGTCTAGAGCAAGTGGATCACATTCACTTTCGTTGCTAGCGCTGGGAGGTGGTGTCACATATTTTGACGACGAGTTATGAATTTTATGCTTTACCGGTGGATAGAGCATTGATGATTGAGAAAGGAAATGTTGCTTAGCTGCTGAAGTTGATGATGGATGATTCGATGTGGTTGAGTTTGCGTGGATTTGAATTTTCTGGAATGAATCGTTGTTGGTGGTGATGAGTTTCTCATGGTTTCGTGGAAATTGATCTGGGGTTACATCGCATTCCATGATTGATTAGGTAAAATTGCTCCAATGTGTCAGTGTTCAATAAATATTCTGCAAATAAGAAGAGAAATGAGAAGAGGAAAAGTTATGACGCAGCAGAAGACATTAGCATTTATTTTCACACAGATAAGTAAGGAAGGGCTGTGTTTTGACAAGACAATGACTGGTATGTAAGTTGGTATGTTTGTTTATATTGCATTGTGTAATGGATTTACTCAGGGATGGGTCAATATTAATATTTTGTGATATTAACAAATACTACTAATATATTCGTTAACAAATATTATACTATCTATACCGATACAAAATATCACTAATATTTTTGAAGGTATACATTAATTTATAACGATAACCTGTAAACATGCATCCAATTGCTATCTCCCATACAACAAAAAAAAAAAAATCTACAATTTTTTGTGTGGCGCAACGTTGATATCTCAATATTTTTTTAAAGCAAGCAGTCAGCCCAAGTCAAACCACATAAAAAAAATATTTACCTCTTTTCATACTACATAATATAATACAGTAGAATCTCGATGATGAACGCTCTACCCATACATTTTTTTTTTCTTTATTCGTGTTTTACTTATTCGTATAGATTCATATAACCGTTATTGTTTGGAAAACTGTTATTTTGTGCTTGATTTTGCACGTTTGCATTTCATTTCGTTTGTATGCATACAGTGTGAAGTGAATTCATGTAGAGGAAAGATGCCACCAGTTAAAGGCCGAGTAAATTTTTTAAATTTAAAAGAAAAGAGCAAAGTGTTGAAAGACAAATTAACTACCTACTCAAAATTTAGTACCTACTCCAAAAGATGAAAATTTCAAAAAGATAAACAGGGCCTGTTTTTAATGAGTTCATCTTTTCGAGATTCTACTGTATGTATATATTACACATATTTATATACACTACTTCAAGTGTCCTTTTTCTTTCGCTTTTCCATAAAAAAGATCATGCGTGCGTCAAACCGCTACCAATATCAGAATATACATATATTAGATACAGCCACCACTGATACTAATATCAAAAATATTCGGATACGGAAATACTAGGATCAGCCACCACTGATACTAATACGAAAATATTAGGATACAGAAATATTAGCTTCGGCTGATACTAATACCAAAAATATTCGGATACATAAATATTAGCTTCGGCCACCACTGGACTTAATATTTTCGTATTAGTATCAGTGGTGGCTGAACCTAATATTTCTGTATCCGAATATTTTTGATATTATGTAGTATCAGTGGTGGCGGGAGCTAATATTTGTGTATTATGATGTTTTCGGTATGTGTCAGTGATTGTGGCCGTAGATAATATTTTTTGGTGAATATGGTTGAATCATAATATCCTTGATATGTATTAGGTTAGTGGAGGGCAGAGTAAATATAATATATCAGTCACATCCCTAGATTTAATGAATACATGGCAGTCAAACATGTGCTTCAAAGAGGAAGAAGGTACATGTACATACATCCAAATTTTACTTCCGGCTAATAACCTATAGGGATTTAATAAACAGTAAATATGACATTGGTCAGTTTTATTTTGTTAGCTCGGAGACGGTTCCAAAATCATCCACACAAAGCAGACCACACTTTTGCTATTTAGCAGCTGAATCAGAAGCTGATAAAATAAGTCAGATTTATTTTTTTTAGATAGATAAATATTATTAGCGCAATTTGCTATTTACAATTTACAAATAAAATATGTATATAATAAATTTATAAAATATGTTGCTAACGGGCATTGGCATTTTCTATATTATAATTTTAAATATTTTGTTTAACAAATTCAGTTATTGATCTTTTCAATTCAAAAATATTGCTCATTTGTTTGACATTATTTGGCAAATTATTAAAAAGTTTAAAGCCCTTATATATTAGACTATTCTGAGATCTTGCATTAAGGTTCTACCAGCAGTTCTGTAATGACATCATTTTGCAGTATTCGGGTGCGTGTGAAGAAAAGTGGCTAAAGGCGAGAATGTTTGTTGGTTGTAACCTAGGAGCACGGGCTAAAATACAGCGCATAACCTGTTGCTACTGTTAAAAGTCAACTACACTATGACTTAGATTCTGGAATCGATGATTGATTTGTGAATAATTGTTTTGATGTTTCCTAAAGATGTGCTTATGGCATACATGTGTACACTTAAACATCCCAAATGTTGGGCTAGGTTTATAAGCTTTAAATTTAAAAACAAAGATAAGCTACATTTAGAAGCATTTAAGACATAATCCACGTCTAATCCTGGCTTCCGCGTTTGAACATCCACGAAATCTCATACAAGGTATGGATTGTTGTTCACTACATTCTGATTGAGTTTCTAATAAGAACTCAAGGAACGATTCCATTTTGAATGAAAGTTGAAAGAAGAGTATCCTTGTTAGTTTTTTCTTCTAGATTTTCACTACGAAATACATTGGTCTTCGCATTGAAGTTCTATGTGTGAAGTTTTATTCATCCAAACACTGTTGAATCAATGCTTCGACTTATGCAAATGCTGTGTCTAACTAGGTGCTCCGAAGACATAATATATACAGTAAACGTATACATTGAGGAACTTTTACTACTCTGTTACTTATCCAATGGGCTATACTTAAAAACATAAAAATAAAAAATAATACAACTCCTACCCACCTTATGCAAATTGCACATTCTCCTTCCAGTGTTCCACAAGTTCCAAACACAATCGTTTTGCGTTTTACGTTCCACACCAACACAAAAAAAAACAACAAAATCACATAAACAAATGTAAAAATTCTCAAATTCTCTTCGCCGATCAATGAAAATCAGATTTTTACTCAAACACTCACTAAAGAACACAAATTTAACTAAATTAT
Organism: Brachyopa scutellaris; assembly: GCA_949775065.1. Lineage (NCBI taxonomy): Eukaryota > Metazoa > Arthropoda > Insecta > Diptera > Syrphidae > Brachyopa > Brachyopa scutellaris. The sequence goes on from OX459112.1 coordinate 122,311,152, forward strand.
CCTGTTTTATGTGCGAAGCTCCTTTGTCATTGTTTATGTACAAAGGAAAATGCTTCGGAAAAGCGATTTTTTGTTCTTATTCGTTCGTTTGCTCGACCTGCAAAAATGTTGATTCGGTTCTTGTTTGTGGCTACCACTACATGCCCCTCTAGAGTGTCATTCCGCGATACAAATTTATGTACACAAACATGGAAATAGAAAATTTTCCCATTAAATTTTTTTCTTTAGCATTCATTAAGGCATTGCTAGCATATCATGGTAATTCGCACAAAACGGATTGAATTTAAACAAATGCCATTGGAAATACCCAACAAAATAAATTTTCTTCGTTTGACAGAATACGACACAGGAAAAATATATGTATTTCTTCTCGGGATATGAGAAAAAGATTTTTTGTCTCTTTTTTTACGTCATTGTAAGCTAAAAATAATTGAATCGTAAATTTCACGTTCATCCGAGTTACTTAATGTTTGCACTACCTATGGGATTATTTGCGTATTGGAAATAGGTTTCTTCATTAATTTATTAAATAGTTTATAGGATTTAATACATTTTTTCCGCACATTGCACAGACTCTTCGTCGTACACTTTTTAAGTTTTTACATCCTTTCGGATATTTTTTTTTGTTGGTTTATTTTTTCGAAAATAAAAGGGAACTTCGAAAAGTATTACGTTGACGGTGCGACAGAGTGCGCTGTTGCTGCTGACAGCGAATTGTTTGTAATTAAGGTGGGTATACAGGGTGGATATTGCAACGAAAATTTTCTACAAGTGGAATTACGTATTAAACTTGCTTATACAAGTAAATTTGGCACGATTACGTTAACCCTGGCGCAAAGGTTTGAGAATGCCATTTTGTAGAATAAGCATAAAATTTAAAGTGAAAAAAATTGATTAACGGCTTAGTTTAGGAGATATCGAGGCTTACAAATTAATTTTTTCCTATGGAAATCGCGTTGAAATTAATAATTTTTGCTCCGTTACAAACAAAAGTGTTGCATACATCTGGGGGTAGAACTAGAAACAATCGTTTTTCAACAATTTAAGTAAAGAAATTTTATAAAATTTTAGTTTTTGAGTATGAAGACTTTGAAAAAATAAAACTAAAAAAATCACGTACTAAATGGCATTTTCTTTTTTCACCGAAATCTACGAAATTACATTTTCAAACATTTGCGCCAGGGTAATCGTAATCACGCCAGCTAAAGAATTAAAAAAAGGTTCTCGGCAGGCAAATGATAATTTCCGTTTTTGGCAAACTTCGTACCTACTTGGAGAATTTATTGGATTTCATTTATTTACTTTGTATAATGTTTCCATTACACTCGGTGTCCACTAGCGATAAATGCAGAGCGTGCTTTAAAGCATTCTTTCATTGTCGCAAGTAGAGACCATTATAGCAGCTATATTTTCATAGCGTGCGATAGAGGGCATGCTCTCATCGCATACCATCTATCGCCAACCTCATCGCTAATAGAGCTGTCTTTGCTGTCTCTCTTGTCATTTCCGTTGCAATTTTGTAATATCAAATATCAACTATACTGAAAAAGTATGCGATGAAATGCCCACCAACAAAAATCTGACACTTCTGCTGCTGTCTGCGTCCCGCGTTTGCTATTGCTTTTGCGACTAGACGAGACGGCATGTTACATCCGTTTCCCTTTATATTTTTATAATCTGGATGAGTGAAATCAAACATTTTAGATTAATTTTTCCAATAAATTTTTCACAATACATTTTGACAGGCGGTCGCTTAGTCGCTTCGAGAGAAAAATCCTTCGTAAGGTATTCGGTCCCTTTTGCGTTGACGGGTTCTGGAGGAGAAGATTCAACCAAGAAATGTACGATCTGTACAGCGACATTAGCCTGGTCAAAAAAATGCACATTGGGCGTCTAAGATGGCTAGGATATGTAGAGCGTATGGACGTCAACGCTCCGGCTCGGAGAATATTCGACTCTTACCCGGAAGGTCAGCGCAGCAGAGGACGACCTCGCCTCGTAGAACAAGACCTCAACCAACTTAAAGTGCGCAACTGGAAGCGGTTAGTTAAGGACCGGGCTAGCTGGAAGAGGTTGTTGGTTGAGGCCTTTGTCCACCCCGGACTGAAGGGCCACCTAAGTAAGTAAGGATTTCGTAGCGTTGTATCGCTACCGCTACTGCGTACCGCTCCGGTGTGGGAGCTCCTTAAAGGAGCGGTACCGGTAGAGACGCGGTAGCGGTATACCGCCTGTTCATGCACACAAAAGCAATATTCGCAGAATTTAAACTTTTTCTTTTTTAGCACTAAGAACACCCACTGCCTTTTATTAACACCTCTGCTATATTTTTCCATATTTTATCCGTGTCCCACATATTTTTAAACTCTGAATGAGTCAAATCAAATAAAATATATTTCTTTCAACATCAGAAATAATCACAATACATTTTGACAGGCGGTACGCGGCCAACTCAGCTTGGTCTGCTTTTACACTTTAGACTTTTGAGGCTGGACTTTTTTCGAATTTCTCTTTGTTACTTTCTTTCGTGAGTCTCGCGCTTTTACACTTCAGACTTAGCTCTTTTGACTTAAATTTGACATTCCTCTTTTTTTACAAGCAACCGAACGCAAATACATCGAAAAACCGACTCCTGTGCTCTAAAGCAACGAGAACATATGAAGCACACAATGATAAAGTGAAGAACAGAAAAGAAAAATGTCAAAAAGAGTCGCCGAAAACTTTACCCTCGACACACGGGGCAAAATATTTTCCTTCTCATCTTTTCGAACTTGCTTACTGTTTTGCACTTATGTATATCTAGACTCACAATTCTAATGCCCGTTTTCACAGTGCGAACTTAAGTGTTGGATAAGTTAGGTGTAGGATTGAACAAATCCGTCACTTAAGAAGTTTTCGTTCCCACAGTCACCACTTAAGTGTGGTATATTTAAGTCATGGATTGAGTATCATTGTGAACCATTTATGAAAAAAAATTATTGTGAATGAACACGAAATGTCAAATGAAATTTGGTTTTCATTTCCTTGTCAAGTGCTTTTTAGAAAAAATGCAATGAAATCTAAGAGAAAAGAAGACAAGAAAGCCGCTGCATGTGTGGAAATAGAAAAATGATTCAATTAATTCATTTTTAATTCAAAAAACGACGAAATAGCAGTATGCTGGCGAAAACAAAAAAACTGCGAACCCCTCCCTTCCTTCGATATGCATCCTGATGAAACAGATACACAACTGAAGTCGCGAGCGCAGCGAGCAGCGATATCAGCAGAACCATCCCCCTCCACTTACATAAAATGAGAGTCGCAACTCGCAATGCCAGCCGCATTACTAGATAAAACATTTCGTTATTTAGGTTGGTTTTCTGTACTGTATTTGGAGGTTAATATTATTTTGGTACACTTATGCCCGTTTTCACAGTGCGAGCTTAAGTGTTGGATTAGTTAGGTGTAGGATTGAACAAATCCGTCACTTAAGAAGTTTTCGTTCCCACAGTCACCACTTAAGTGTGGTATATTTAAGTCATGGATTGAGTGTCATTGTGAACCATTTATGAAAAAAATTATTGTGAATGAACACGAAATGTCAAACGAAATTTGGTTTTCATTTCCTTGTCAAGTGCTTTTTAGAAAAAATGCAATGAAAATTAAGAGAAAAGAAGACAAAGAAGCCGCTGCATGTGTGGAAATAGAAAAATGATTCAATTAATTCATTTTTAATTCAAAAAACGATGAAATAGCAGTATGCTGGCGAAAACAAAAAAACTGCGAACCCCTCCCTTCCTTCGATATGCATCCTGATGAAACAGATACACAACTGAAGTCGCGAGCGCAGCGAGCAGCGATATCAGCAGAATCATCCCCCTCCACTTGCATAAAATGAGAGTCGCAATGCCAGCCGCATTACCAGATAAAACATTTCATTGTTTAGGTAGGTTTTCTGTACTATATTTGGAGGCTAATATTATTTTGGTACACTTACGGCAACAATTTACTCTCTGGATTGACACCTAATACGGTATTCCCACCAGGGCAAAACAGCTAATTTCGTTGCAAATTTCCAAATTATGCTCGAAATGAGATAATTAGCCATACGAATTGACATATCGAAGTTATCTCATTTCAACATAATTTCGTTGAAATTCATTCAAAATTATGTGAAAATAAAATCGAACAAACTTAATTTGAATACAGTTGAATGATTCTGAATGACAATGACAGAACAAATTAATAAGGGAATATTAAAGTTTTCGTTGCGCAAAGATTAAGCAACGGATTCTTATTAATCTCGATGATCTAAGCATAAAAGAAAAATTATTCAGTACTAAAAAAAAAATATATCGCTAATTTGGGAGAAATTTAGTGTTTAGTAGTTATTTCCGTAAATAAACTATGTGGTTGAGATTACAATTGTCAAAGCTACTGGCGGCGTTCAGCACAATTAAAGTGATATAAAAACGAAAAATATAATGGAATAACATACAAAACATCAATATCTCATGAAATGGTTTAATAAATATGGGACGTTATCTGAAAAAAAAGAAATGTTAGAATGTAATTGTTAAAATAAAACAAGAAGCAAGAGAGAGAGAGAGAGACGGCACGATGGTTCATATAAAAGCGATTGTGAAATGATGACGAGTTTTTTTTGTAAAGTCCTTCTGACAAGACGCGTTTCGAATAAATAAAGATATATATATTCATTTGATAATTATACATATATAATTGATTGTTTTATTGTGGATTTATTTCCATAAAGTTACTAACAGAAATTGAAGTTGTATGTGGAGCCAAAGAGCATCGGCCATAGGATTCATACATAAACATACATTTATCTGTAGATTTATTTTATCTCCGCGCCCATTGGGGCACTTTTCTACAGTTGGCTCTATAGTCCACGTACGTGTCTGATAATTGGTGAGATACCCGGAGTGGCAAAACCCACCCGAAAAGTGATATTTTAACACATTAACCCGAGGCAGCGCCGCATCTATCCAATGTTAGCTATATAATAGTCGACTTTATGTACCCAACTGTTTAACAATAACATCCAACTATTATAATTACTATACGTTATACCTATACTTATGTATATAAAAAAATAATTTAATATTAAAAAATTTTATAACATGACACCGTCATATATTTACTATCGGAACTGAATGCATCCATTCACGAAATTAGCAAGCGTAGGTATGAACACTTTTTATTTGAAACTCGAAATGAGATCATTTCGACGCTAGTGTGAATCCCATATAAGCCGTGGAAGTCGGTGGCTTAAGTTATGACACTACTTAAGTGCAGGATTACGTTAAGCCTGCACTGTGGGAACGCAATTCGTGGTAATCCTGAGATTATCGTTGGATCGACACTTAAGCTCGCACTGTAAAAACGGGCATAAGTGTAAATGCAGACTTGCTTGCTTAAAAGTGAGAAAAAAACGCTCGTCAGTGACTTGGCAGATCTATACTAATTGACGCTCTTTAGAGGATGTCAGTGACATATGGCAATGTAAATATTTGGGATGATGCAACACAGCTGTAGATGGTGAAATTGATGTTGATGGGTAAAATTATTTTTCGTCCAATTTAATTCAATTAAATAGTAAAATAAGGAACATGTTCACTTAACTCATTATAATTTTCATTTCCTTGTCGGATAAATTCGTATTTCTTTCTTTTCTACCCATTTTAAAAATCAACAGAAATAATTTAAATTTAAAATGACAGCAGAGTTTGGTTGATAGCTACCGGCCTTAATATTTCTCCCTCACTTCGATGTCATATTTGACATTTCGATAAATTTTTCGATATCTACCGACGAAAAATAGTTTGGTAGCACAGTTTTCTATCCAGGCTAAGGACCTAATATGGGATTCACACTAGCGTCGAAATGAGATAATTTCGAGTTTCAAATAAAAAGTGTTCATACCTACGCTCCTGCATTTGTGCCATAGAATAGGCATGTTTTTTTTCAAACCTATATAGGCTAAACATGTTTCTGCAACATGTTTTCAATGTAAAATACAACAAAACCTTAACCTGGATAATTATCCAGTCTTATTTTTGTATGGAGAGCTTTTTCGAAATCTATATAGATTTGAAAAAAAAACGCGCCTTATTGGAGTAACTCTAATCACCTCTCGGGAAACCCGTGGGCAAAACAGGTAAAGTGCTACTGTCAAAGACAGAAGGTAGCTTGCGAACACAGCCCATTTTAACAAAAGCAGCAAAAGATATTTCAACAAGTAGGTGGCGCTGTTTGAACATTAATTTCAAATAACGACAACGACAGCTGCAGAACACAGAAGAACACAGAACACTGAAGAACATTTGAAGAATAAAAGCGACCGATGCAGACAATTTTTTAAGTGCTTTTTTAGGTATTTTTTAATATTCCTATTGAATTCATTTTATATTATTTCGTTTTAATAAATAATGCTTTTTTAGTTACTGAAAGAATCTGCGCTTTTTTATTCTTCACAAAAATTAAAAAATTGTTGGAAGATTTGGAAGCTGGCTGCTGTTTTTTTATAGGACGATAGAACTTCCAAGAAGAAACATGTCGCCAGGGAAAAATGGTAGTGGTGCATGTAAATCATGCGTGAATGCAAACACCAAAGAAATGGTCCAGTGCGATAAGTGTAACGATTGGCACCATTTTGGTTGTGTAGGAGTGGATGCATCTGTAGCTGAAAGGGATTGGAAATGCCCGAAATGCGAAGCGGCCAATGCCATGGTCCTAGAGGGACTCGATTCAGCCGGTGGTGGCGTGCTAGGAGCACGAACACCAGAGAATCAACGTGGGATGGGCTTCGATGAAGAGGAGTCAGTGCAGAGTGCTTCATCATTCAAATCGATGAAAAGTCAGAGCCGATCAGTGAAACTCAAGTTGGAGCTTCTAGAAGAACAGCGGCAGATAGAGATTCAATATCTCTCCAAGAAATATGAGCTCTTAGCATTGGAAGATTCCAGTGAAGATGAAGAGCAGCAGCAACCGGTTAAGACACGGTTGAGCCCAGTAGTTCCAGCTAAAATCAAACAAGCAAGAGCGTTGACAGACGGTCAGTTATCTGCACGTCAGGTGTTAGCGAAGGATCTTCCTACGTTTAGTGGCAAGCCGGAAGAGTGGGCGGTTTTCATCAGCAACTATGAAAACAGTACGGAGTTGTGTGGGTTTACTGATGCCGAGAACTTAGTGCGACTGCAAAAAGCAATTAAAGGAAAAGCACTAGAAGCCATTGGATTCACTCTGTTGCTTCCTGAAATGGTCTCAGAAGCAATATCAACATTGAGAATGTTGTATGGGAGGCCAGAAACCATAATTAAATCCCTTATTCGGAAAATCAGAGCGGATCCTCTTCCAAAAGCCGATAAGTTCGAAACAATTGTCGCCTACGCAATAGCAGTTCGCCAGTTGTACTATACAATGAAAGCAGCGGGGTTGAGAAGCCACATTGATAACCCTCTGTTACTTGAGGAACTGGTTGAGAGGCTACCACCGAACCTACGACTAAAGTGGGCACTTGAAGCCAACAAATATCCCAAGTGCACTTTGGAGGAGTATTCAATTTGGTTGAATGTAATGGGGGAGGCAGCGAGTGCCTTAACACCATTGCCAGCTTTAGAAGGCAGATCAGGAGGACGATTCAGTCATGTGCAAGTGCATCAAGAAGGAGACAAAACGCAACAGAGTTCCAGAACAACCAGCACATCAGGAAAGTTTTTCGTGTGCCAATTTAACCACCGACTAGTTGATTGTCAAGTGTTCAATGATTTTCCAGTCAGCAAGAGACTTGAAGTTGTACGAAAGAATTGGATCTGCGAATGCTGTTTACGCCACTCATCAAGAAAAATGTGCCGAGAGAAGAAGAACTGCGGAGTGGATGGTTGTGGATGTAAGCGTCACAAATTACTTCATGAAGTCACACACACACTGACATCTGCCGGAGGGTATAATGCACATCAACATGAAGGCAACGAAGTTTTGTTCCGTATGGCTCCGATCACAATACATGCGAATGGTAAGACCGTAAACACACTCGCATTTCTTGACAGTGGATCATCGCTTACTCTAATGGATAAAGAAGTGGCTTGCGCACTTGAACTTAAAGGGAAGAAGATGCCGCTTTGTCTGAAATGGACTGCAGATGTCGTTCGGATGGAAGAGGATTCGGAGATTGTCACAGTTGAAGTGTCAGCTCAGCAACAGGAATTACGAGACAAAGCAAAACATTTCATTCTGCAAGACGTACGAACTGTGCAAAATCTAAGTTTACCAAAGCAATCTTTTGATGCATCATCTATGCAAGCAAAATATAATCACCTGAGAGGATTGCCGCTAGTGTCATATAGCAGTGTGCAGCCGAAGCTCTTAATCGGCTTGCAGAATGAGTACTTGGCAGTGTCATCCAAAGTACGTGAGGGTACTCTTGAGGAACCAATAGCGATGAAAACTCGTCTGGGTTGGTTGGTGAGTGGAGGCTGCGGAAGTAGAAGTTTCCATATGCATCACTGTGAAGAATGTCACTGTGAAAAAGAGCTGCATGAAGAGGTACGGAATTTCTTCGCACTGGAGAGCTATGGGGTTGGAAAATCTTTCGTTGAGACGTCGGAGGACAAGAGAGCTAGTGGCATCCTGAAGAATACAACGAAGCGTATCGGCAACGCTTACGAAAGCGGACTGTTATGGAGATATGATGACTTTATGATGCCGGATAGTTACCCGATGGCACTCAAACGGCTTCAGTGCATTGAAAGGAAGATGCATATCGATCTGGTGCTGAGGGATGATTTAAACCGTCAAGTTGAAAATTTGTTGGCGAAGGGCTACGCACGTAAAATCAGTCGAGCTGAAGCGATGAGGACAACTCTTCGGACCTGGTACATGCCTACGTTCATTGTGCGGAATCCAAATAAGCAAGGCAAGGTGCGCTTAGTGTGGGACGGTGCCGCGAAGACACAGGGAGTGTCTTTAAACTCGATGCTTCTTAAAGGACCAGACCAACTTATGTTATTGCCAGCGGTGTTATATGCCTTTCGATCTCATCAAGTTGCAATAAGCGGTGACATAAGCGAAATGTTTCACCGAGTACGAGTGCGTAATGAAGACCAACAGGCGCAAAGATTCCTTTGGAGGAGTGCTGAGTCCGAAAGACATCCTGAGATCTACGTAATGGAGGTTCTTACATTTGGCGCATCATGCTCTCCTAGCACTGCACAGTATGTGAAGAACTTGAATGCTCAGAGGTTTGTCGACAAGTATCCGAGGGCAGTGGTTGCTATTACAAAGAACCATTACGTGGACGATCTTATGGACAGTGTCGATACTGATGAAGAGGCTATCAAGCTAGCAACAGATGTTGCATATATCCACGCTCAAGGAGGCTTTCAAATTCGAGGTTGGCAGTCAAATTCACGCAATGTTTTGAAAGCGCTGGGAGAGCAGTCTCAAGGTGACAAACAAATTGAAGCTGTAAGCAGTATCGAGCAAGCAACAACGAAGGTGCTAGGAATCTGGTGGAGGACAGATCCGGATATTTTTACGTTTGCTGTACGTTTTCCTAAGATCAACGAAGAACTTTTAAGAGGGCAAAGAGCGCCAACCAAACGTGAGTTATTGAGAGTTTTGATGTCAATATTTGACCCGTTAGGTTTCCTTGCTCACTACCAAGTACACCTTAAGGTGTTGTTGCAAGAGGTTTGGAGGTCGGGTGTTGACTGGGATGAGACCATTCCCCAGAGATTGCACCATCAGTGGGGAGAATGGCTACGCCTACTTCCACAAGTGGAAGATGTTCAAATTCCCAGATGCTACTCACCATTGACTGCGGACAGCGATGCTTCTGTTCAACTCCACGTATTTGTTGACGCAAGCGAGAACGCTATGGCAGCTGTTGCGTACTTACGTATTTCTGCGGGCTCTCTGGTTAACTGCGCTTTGGTCGGGGCGAAAACAAAGGTCGCTCCACGAATACCCATGTCGATTCCCAGGATGGAACTACAAGCTGCAACGATAGGTGTGAGGTTGGCTGAGTCTATAGTGAGAAGCCATTCACTGAAGTTCCATAGCAAGGTTTTTTGGTCGGACTCACGTACGGTCCTTCCATGGTTGACAGTTGATCCGAAAAGATATAATCAATTCGTTATGTATCGAATTGGAGAAGTCCTGGAGAAGTCGAAGTTAGCAGAATGGAGATGGGTACCTACGAAGGAGAACGTGGCAGACGATGCAACCAAGTGGAAGAAGATGCCAACGTTTCAACGAACAGACAGGTGGTTTCGAGGACCTTCGTTTATGGGGGAAGCAGAGGATAAGTGGCCGGATAAAAAACATCAACCTATGGGTGAAGAGAAGGAGGAGCTGAGGCCAAGGTTTGTTTTGGCTCATGCAGTGGTAAGAGAGCCATTGATAGACACCGCTAGATTCACGAAGTGGATGCGCCTGCTGCGAACTTTGGCTTGGGTGCGTCGGTTCATCGAAAACTTAAAACGAAAGCTGGGTAAAGAGTTACCAATGGTGCAGAGGCTGACTACAGAGGAGCTCGAGGCGTCGCAATTAACGTTAGTGAGGATGGCGCAAGAAGAAGTTTACGGTGATGAGATGGCTATTTTGAAGAAAGGTGGCAGACTTCAGAAATCTAGCAGGCTGCTAGAATGTACTCCTTACGTGGATGATGATGGGTTGCTGCGGATGAAAGGACGAATCGACAAAGCTGACTGTGTCGAGTATTGCACAAAGCGTCCGTTGCTTATGCCTAGGCATCATCATTTTACATCTTTGTTGGTGGCCTATTATCACAACTTATTTCATCATTGCTGTCATGAGACCGTCGTCAATGAAGTGAGACAGCGTTTTTGGATTCCTGGACTGAGGACTGTGCTGAGAACCGTTCGGCGTGCGTGCTTGCATTGTCAACATAAAAATGCTAAGCCAACTTATCCCCAGATGGCGCCCTTGCCTGCTGCTCGTCTTGCGGCGTACACGAAGCCGTTCACTCACGTAGGGGTGGACTATTTTGGTCCCATGGTTGTGACAGTTGGTCGACGGTCTGAGAAGCGTTGGGGCGTACTATTTACGTGCCTGACAATCAGAGCTGTGCACTTGGAACTTGCTCGTGGTCTTTCAACCGATGATTGTATAATATGCATACGGAACTTCGTTGGACGTCGTGGAACACCGGCTGTTTTCTATTCAGACAACGGAACGAATTTTAAGGGTGCGGAACGAGAACTTGAAGAGGCGCTGCAGTCTTTAGACAAGGACACCATACATGACACGTTCACAACGCCTTACACCAAATGGGTCTACAATCCCCCATCGTCGCCACATATGGGTGGGAGCTGGGAGAGGCTCGTTGGATCCGTGAAGAAAGTGCTGAAAGAGGTAACACGCAATCAACGGCTGCAGGATGACTCATTGAACTCAATGTTATTCGAGGTTGAGTCCATTATTAACTCGAGGCCATTGACTCATGTTTCGGTGGAAGCTAATGATGCTGAGGCGCTTACACCCAACCATTTCTTGTTGGGGTCATCCAGTGGTTGTAAAGCATCTGGTAAATTTTGCAACGAAGACCTGATGCTGCGGAAGAGCTGGCGGAAAAGCCAACAGCTGGCTAACATTTTCTGGAAACGGTGGGTGCATGAATATTTGCCTACGCTTACTCGGAGATCAAAGTGGTTCGAGCAAACAAAACCTATTGAAGAGGGAGCTGTGGTTATCATTGTTGATGAAAACCTACCGAGGGGGTGTTGGCCAAAAGGTATCGTGGTGGGAGTCACCAAAGCAGCTGACGGTCAGGTGAGGAGCGCAGCAGTGAAGACAGCTCATGGAATTTACACTCGGCCTGTAGTGAAGTTGGCGGTGCTGAACGTTGACGGACCAGATGAGAGTGAGACAATAACGCAGGATAGTCGCCTCACTGGGGGGGAGAATGTCAAAGACAGAAGGTAGCTTGCGAACACAGCCCATTTTAACAAAAGCAGCAAAAGATATTTCAACAAGTAGGTGGCGCTGTTTGAACATTAATTTCAAATAACGACAACGACAGCTGCAGAACACAGAAGAACACAGAACACTGAAGAACATTTGAAGAATAAAAGCGACCGATGCAGACAATTTTTTAAGTGCTTTTTTAGGTATTTTTTAATATTCCTATTGAATTCATTTTATATTATTTCGTTTTAATAAATAATGCTTTTTTAGTTACTGAAAGAATCTGCGCTTTTTTATTCTTCACAGCTACGATTTTCTCGTATTTGACACACATTTTGGATTCTTGAGAAGACAAAGAGGCTTAGCTTTCAGTGTGGAATCCAACTTGTGGATCGTGGAGCATGAAACTTTTGTCTATACCAAAGCTTTCGCAGCTTTTTTCTAAAGCTCTTATACCAGCACTGCCAGATCAGAATTCTTCAATTTCAGCCAACAATTCCGGTGCATTGGCGCACCATTTTCGCAGGTGAAATTTGCCTTCCTTCAGTAGATTAGTAAGTTCGGTTTGCATTTGAAGGGTTTCTTGAAGACTATTACTGCCTGTCAAGATGTCATCCATATAGGTATCCCGTTGAATAATAGTAGCCCCCAATGCCCTTGGATCGTCTGAAACTCAACCGAGATCTCGCAAGCATCTTATAGCTAAATATGGCGCTGATTTGGTTCCGTAGGTCACGGTATTCAGTTGATATACTTTGAGTGGCAGGTTAGTTGATGCTCTCCAGATTACAAGCTGAAACTGCTTACTGTTGTCATCGACTTGAATCTGGCGATACATTTTTGAAATATCAGCGGTGAATACATATGTATGAGACCTAAAGCGTAACAGAATTGAGAATAGATCATTTTGTAGAGCTGGTCCGGTATGCACAATTTCGTTAAGTGATATGTTGGTCGATGTCTTCACAGATCCGTCAAAAACCACCCGTAGCTAGTAGAACTACTTTCTGGGCGAAGAACACAGTGATGAGGCAAAAACATAATGAGGCTCTTTGATTAGTACTGAGTCATCCACTTCCGTCGTATGGTTTAGCGCAATGTATTCATTGGAGCTCCGGATTCTTGTGCAATTTCTTTCTACGTAACGTCCAGTCTCTGTCCTAGTGGTAGTTTTTTCGAATATCTCCTCGCAACGACGTTCGTCCGTCGTTAAATGTTGATTCTTTTTCGGAGTAGCAGCTGGAGCTTCATCGATCATCCAAAATTTCTCCAGCATGGTATCCAAGTTATAAGAAGAGGTATCCACTCCTATTCCGCAAAATAGTGATGAAGCATCTCCAGTGATAGTTTTTCCCATCACTACCCATCCCAGTAAGGTATTTTGTAAAGTAGGACCAGTCTGATTTATTTTAATTTGGCCTACCGAAAGCAGTTCGGGATATAGCTCTGCTCCGATAAGAACCTCAATCTCTTGAGGTTGATTAAACCCTTTATCTGCTAATTGGATGTTCTTTTGCATTTCCCACTGGCTGGTATTGATGAACTGAGTGGGTTGTTCCGTTGTTATTTTATCAAGTACAAAAGCTTGAACTTGTGTTTTGTACCCAGTGACTTGAGATTGTAGACAAATGTTGACCCTTTTGCTTATTTTGAGCGGCCTGTTCCCCATTCCTGCGACTTCAAAGGGCTCATGTTTCGTAATGAGCTGCAGTTTTTTAGCTAGCTTCTCGGTTATGAAGTTCATCTGCGAGCCAGAATTCAGCAATGCTCTTGCCTGAACAGCGCTATTTGTCCGATTTAGTATGTTTACCATAGCTGTTCCTAACAGCACATATTTTGATACTTTAGGACTCCAGGTGATAGCTGAGAGGCTAGTTCTATTATCAATTACAGGAGCTTGATGATTTTGACCCTTTGCTATTACATGAAGCAGGGTATGATGATACTGGTTGCATTTGGTGCAGTGTGTTGCTCTACATGTTGAAGCTTGGTATCCGAAACGTAAGCAATTAGTACACCGATTAAGCGATTTCACCTTGTGTAGTCGTTCTTGTGGAGTGAGCTCAAGAAACCTTGGGCAGAGGAAAATCGCATGTTTTTGTTGTCCACAAATTAGGCGTCTATTGGTTTCCTTTGTGGATGTAAGAACTACCTTTATCCTTCTGTTTGATTCTTCTGTTCTGACTGCTTTGGTTCCCAGTGCTTCTTAAGACTGAAATCGCACCTCTAGAAATGATAGGAAGTCTTTTAGGGCCTTTGGTTGTTTAAGTGACTGCTCCCACAGTGTCAGTGTACTTCTATCCAATTTTTTAACCGGAATGCTTAGTAAAAGAGGATCCCAATTATTGGTGTCAATTTGTAGACCCTTTAAGCTAAGCAGGCATTCCTGTGTTGTGTCGTGTAGTATCTTGATTGCATTAGAACCTTCGTTCTGGATTGCAGGTTGATTTAGTATTTTATTCACCTGCGCAGTTACTAATAGCCGCGGGTTATCGTACCGATCGGTTACCACTTGCCATGCGGCACTGTAGTTGGTATCATCCGTAGTAAAGTGTCTGATGAGTTTTACTGCCTCGCCTGTTAATATTGTTTTTAGATAAAATAGCTTTTGGCAATTGGCTATGTCTTGTTTATGTACCAGTTCTGTAAACAGATCGCTATATTGCTTCCATTGAATATAGTTTCGATCAAATTTAGGTAATGTCATATTCGGCAGATTTAAAGTTGCCTTTGGTATGTTAGTGGAACTTGGTGTGGTATTTGGACCGGGTAATGGTGGAACCTGGGCTGAGGATTCTTGTAGTCTAGTCGTCACCTTAATAATCCAGTTTTGAACTTCATCTTCTAGATGAAAATATTCTGCGACGTTGTATCCGTGCCCGCTTGGGTCTTCGCATAACTCGTTAATTAATAGATGAGTTTCTTCCAATTCTTTCCAAAATTTCTGAAGTGTGTTTAACTTCACGCTACAGAATGTTGAGCTCCAGGTGTCTGTGGTGACGTTTTTAAGACTTAACAACAACCGCTGCAATGATTTTGCGGTTGTGTTTTGTCTTGGAATGATTCGGACAACTTCTCCAACAGGTTTGACTGGGGGCACTATGTACCCTTTGGTCTGGTGGTCTTCAGATTTTCCCGTCGTTATAGATTCCTCTAATGGAACGGTAAGAATCTTTGGCTTCGTTCCCGTATCTGGATACGCCGTCCTACCAATTGTCTCCATCGGTTCTTCTTGGCATTCCACAGCGTCGTGAATGCACTTTCCCTTCGCTCTAGATTCCTCTAATGAAAGGGTAGGAATCTTCGGTATGGTTCCTGTGTCTGGATACGATGTCCCACCGATTGCCCTTTTCGGCCCTTCCTGGCGCCTTTCAGCATCGCTGGGCATAATTGAGTCCAAAAAGAATCTTATTTCGGCGTAAAATCTCTTGATTTTCTTATACGTATTTGCTTTTACATATGGAGTGTCTATCTTCACGAATTTCTTGATCCTTTCGTGATTATAATGGAATTCCGACCATAGTGCTTCCAGAACCTCGTATTTTTTTGCTTTATACGCGGTGGTTTTGCGGTCGGTGCCGTCTTTGCCAATGTTGGTTTTAAATCGCTGAAGCTCCTCTGTGATGGCCTTCTGTTCGGCCACGATCTTGAACACTTCCATTTCGTCCATGTCGAAATTCTAGCAGGCGATGAAATCTCTGCGATAGGTCCAACGAAGGTGCAATAGGTATTTGAACTTTAGTTGAAATGCTGCAAATCCGGCAGTACTTCGGAGAAGAGCTTGCCTAATTGCTTGAAATATACCAGTGTTTGATGCCCTGGTAAACGCTTATGGATATTGTGATTTGAAGCAAGATCACGTTTTGTACATGTAATCAACCAGTGTTTGAAGCCTTGGTCTACGCTTGTTTGTATGCTTGAGATTTGCCCCTTACCGCTTGTGGGGGAAGCAAAACCACGTTGCGGTCACCAAATATTTTACCTGGAACCTCTTTTGATTCCAGAGTTGATATAAAATTCTCCTTACCGCTGGTGGGGGGTAGCAAATTAAACGAATGACTTCTGAATGCAAAGTGATTTATTTCTTTATTCTTATGGCTATTTATACTCTAATTTACAAGCTAAAATGATAAGTCAGCAAAATTATTCTATGGGAATAATTTCGTAATGTGATAGGAAAGCACCTGTAAAGTTGCATGGATGATAATTTGATGGGAATGGGTATGATATCTGAGAGTGGTTCACAATATTGTGAAGGGTATAGGGTGGTCGATATAAGGAGTAGGGTGGTCATAATATTTTATAGTTAACTTAATTCTAAACAATAGTCAAAGAGGAAAATCCATATCTCTCAAACAAACGTACAGATTGGTTTAGTTTTAAACAGATCTTACAAGATAAAGTCAATATTAGTACCCCTATTGCGACGATAGACCAGCTGGAAAACGAAGCATATGAACTCGTCCGCCTAATTCAATATGCGGCTTGGAGCTGTACTCCTCCAGCAACAAGAAAAACAACGGGTACCAATTACCCAAAAGAAATAAAGGAGCTCATAAGAAATAAAAGAAAACTTCGGCATAGGTGGCAACAAACTATGTCTCCCTCCGATAAAGCGAGACTAAATAAGGCCACACAAGATCTTAAATTTGAGATAAAGCTAATCCGGAATGAGAAAATTAAAAAAAATATCTGTCAGAACTATCTGCTGATAAGAGCTCTGAATATTCACTCTGGAAAAGTACAAAATATCTTAAGTTACCATATGCTAACTCTGCGAAGTGCTTAGGTATGACCCTAGATGCCAAGCTTCGGCGCACAGTGGTTCAGGTTGTATGGAAGCGGCGAAATAATTCAATATCTCTAAAAGTACTGGACCGATTTTGATAATTTTTTCACCAAAGTGTTCGTATTTTTTTTTTTTTTTTTTTATTCATTAAATTCATTAAAAAACGGTTAAAAACTAATATCTGACGAATACATAATTTTATGAATTATATATACTTTTTTTTTTATAAATTTTACAATTTAAAAAAGTAAGAGTTTTTTGACATCTTCGTGAAAATCTAATTTGTTTTTGGTTTTGGGTTCTTTGCGAAACATTTGTATATAGGGATCAGAAGTCACCAGTAGCATGTGGCTGACATCTTCGTTCGTCGCAATTCGGCTACATTTTCTCGAATAGCTCTGTCGATACAATCTGTAGTCCTTATTTCGGGCTTCCTGCGCCTCCTCGCTTAACATCCCTACCGGTAGTATCGCAGCTGATATGATGGTGGCGCCATGCCATAGGATCTTGTGCACTGTATTAGGCATGTTATACCAAGTATACAAGCCTACGTATAATGTCCAAGTTTCTTGACAGTACTTCCCAAATTTGACTGGGTCTACAGCAGCACCACTGTTGATAGTGTCGAGGATGATTCCGAGGCAGCGAATCAGCTCTTCATTTACACCTGTTATACTAGCGGTAGTTTTTGGATCTTGAAAGAATCGACGTGATGTGTTGCTCGTTTAACTTCTTCCCGGATGGTTACAGCCGTTTCCTTTATGAATTCGAATTTCAAAGGTCTGCATAATCTTGTTGACGCTGGCCTTGGATTTTTCCAGTAAGTAATACCAGAGTTATTTTTGTTAGTAATTACCAAAGGTACTACACATGTGAGGAACATACTTGCGTCCGTTAAAGCTTGATCTAAAAATGTTTGTTTGTACTCACTGTGTCCTGAAGAGCCATCGGAGCCCCATTTAGAAACTAAGGTAAGCTCATGACTGAAAGAATCTAATTCAATTTCAGTTTTAGTCATCAAAATCCTCTTCGTGGTATGGTCAAGCAATGATTGTAAGGGCATTTTCACCAAACTTTCAGAGACTTCCAAATTTTCAGGATAACACAGTACTTTAGCTTCCAAGACTCTTTGGTACGAAGGAAGAATGTCAAACCCCTCTTCTTTTGTCGACTTCCTCAAAACTTCGTACTGGTGCTTTGACAGAGAGGCATCCGCCATTAGTGCCAAAGCTTTCTCAACGCTGAATCCTTAAGGCCTGCCCTCGAGGGGTTGAATTGACTTGGCAGCGGATTTAATTAGGAACGTTTTCTTTTAGATATTTAATTTTCATTTGTTGACTTCTTAAACTACACTCTTCAAAAGGCTTTGACGGGCGACCCCTTTCGGTAATTATATCGATATTATTTATAGAGCACGTATTTGTCAGCCAAACCTAATTTTTTTAATGAAACAATTTTTGTTTCGATCTGCTTCTTTCCATTTATAAATATAAATACCTTACTTAAATAACTTTGTATTTCCTCAAGGTGATCTGGTGTTAGATAAGGGAAATCAGTTTTCACTTTCTCCACGCACTTCACAATATCACGGCCACAGCCTAAAATTATTTCGCGATAGGTCAACTGAAAATTTTCCATAGTGCGTTAATTAGCACACGTAAGTTCAAACAATAGCTATCAAATGAGGAAAAAATCAAATTGCTTTGAAGGGAGGTATAGTGAGATTCCCATCTCCATATAACGACAGACTGAAAAACAGCTGACTTTTCAACGGTATTTTTGAACTTATAAGCGGTGACGCAGCTTTACGCAGTTGAAAATGGTACCGTTGTTTAGGTAAGACTCCCAGGAATATTTTAAGTGAAGAATACAAATGGAGGGGAGTGGAGCGCGCTTGTTCTGCTCTACTGAACTTTCCCACATATTGATTTTTAGACCATTTATTTTAAAAAACCATAGCTGCTTGAAGAATAAGAAAATTAAAATTACGATAACGTTTACGTAATCTTTAGACATATTGTAAAACGTATTTAAAATTTTAAAATTAATATCAACTTGTCGCCGAACAAATATTGACTAGAGTACAAGGCACTTCGCTATATGCACAAAAAATGGTTTCATAACTGTCGCAACTGATACCATAAGCGTAAATATTTCTCCATTCCATCGAAATGTGTTATCCAACTTATATACTTTGAATGCATAGCCACTAAGTGTTTCAAACAATTTAAAATTTTTGATTTTTTTCGCCTCTCAAACCACTGTGCGGCGCTCAACGGGGATGTGCCAGCCCAACCAACATTGCAGTCATTCAACGGTTCCAAAACAAAGTCCTCAGAAGTATTGTGAATGCTCCATGGTGCATCAGAAACAGCGACCTCCATCGGGATCTAAGAATTCCTACCGTTCTGGAAGAAATAAACCTCAGGGCCAAAGCACATGAAAAAAGACTTCAGGAGCATGTTAACGAAGAAGCAACAAGTCTTCTTAACGTTCATGGCGTGGGACGGCTGCAACGCACAAGACCGTCGGACCTTGCCAAGCAACGAGAGCGACAACAACGAGCGAAATGAGGCGCTCGGAGTGAACTTAACCTCCAACGCTTTGGATGGATTAAATCCCATCTATGCTCCTGTTACTGTCATTAAAAGATTAATGCCCATTTTCACTGTTCGAGATTAAGAGCCCCCGCACACTACAGACTTTCTATCGGCCGATAGTTTGGTCGGGTTGGGCTCGTTAGTGCGCACACTGGGCCGATTAAATAGTCGGGTTGGTAGTGAGTGCGCACACTAGACAAACAATCGGCCGACTGTTCTCGAACGATTTGGTTTTGCAAGTCGTTAAACACATTTTGCAGAGAAAAGTCGCTTAATGGTAGTTAGTAAAAAATATTGCAGAGAGGTAATCATTGCTCTACACCCAAATATGTCCATAATTCCATATTTAAATACGACGAAATATCCAGAACTTAAAGAAAATTAATTTAAAATTCAGAGCAATCTGAGCTATCGAAAAAAATCAGCCGACTTTATTGTCTGTAGTGTGCGCACGTAGAAGAGCGCCGTACTGATTAAGTAGTCGGCCGATAGTTTGCCGATACTTTAGTTTGAAGGCAATCGTGTAGCCTATCAAACTTATTTATCGGCCGATATCGAATCGTTGTAGTGTGCGCACTCTCATATATTTTCATACTGATTAAGAGCCCGACTAAACTGTCGGCCGACAAAAAGTCTGTAGTGTGCGGGGGCTCTAAGTGTCGGATTATTTAAGTGTAGGATTGAACATAGACTTCACTTAACAAGTTTTGGTTTTTACAGTCAACAGCTTAGGTTAGTCATTGTGAACCATTTATGGAAGAAAGCAATTGTGAATGAACACAAAATGTCGAACGAAATTTGGTTTTCATTTCCTTGTCAAGTGCTTTTTAGAAAAAATACAATGAGAATAAAGAGAAAAGAAGACAAAGAAGCCGCTGCATGTGTGAAAAATAATTCAATTAATTCATTTTTAATTCACAAAACGACGAAACAGCAGTATGCTGACGAAAACAAAAAAAATGCACACCCATTCCTTTCTTCGATGTGCATCCTGATGAAACAGATACACAAACACAACTGAAGTCGCCAGCGCAGCGAGCAGCGATATCAGCAGAATCATCCCCCTCCACTTGCATAAAATGAGAGTCGCAATGCCAGCCGCATTACCAGATAAAACATTTCGTTGTTTAGGTAGGTTTTCTGTGCTATATTTTAAGGTTAATATTATTTTGGTACACTTTACTCTCTGGATTGACACTTAAGCCTCGGAAATCGGTGGCAGCGTTGACGCTTTTTCGGCGATGGGACCCGGGACCCCACTTTTCAATAAAACGCTGATTTTGACGCATTTTGAAAATATAGGACCCTTTTTCAATTTATTTTCATTTCATGTTTCTTTTACGTGTAAAACGTTGTATTTAATTTACTCTTAAAACACACCCATTTTGTTCAACCAGCGATGAAATCAACAAAGTACATATTGTTAGTCAGAATTTCCCTTCCAAAAACTCGTTCTGCATTCATGTTTTTTTGTCTTTGTTATTTTTTTCCCAATATTTATTTTATTTTAACTTCAGCAATAGGCGTGTTTTTTTTAAACGTAGCTAGCCAGTCGTTCATTAAAACGATTCCCAGCCAGCCGAACCCAGCTGACTTACCTCCAAGTTGGTGTGTGTGATTTCGTCATATGTGTGTGATTTCGATCAGCTGTTAAGTGTGAACTGTCAAAGTATTCGGCATTCAACCAAATCGATTTTTTGTTATTTGTTGTGAAAACAATTAATTTCGGTAATTTGTTGATATGAAATCATAATATAGTGGATTATTTCTGTGAAACATCATTTAGTAATTGAAATTATATAATTTTCGTACACGGCAGTCTGTCAAATGTTCTACAAATCGATTTAAGCGCCACCTTGCCATGAGATATCGCAACATTCCTAGCCAGCTGCTTTTGGCTGCGGATAAAATCAAGAGTTGTAGCCAGCTGGTTGTTGTATTTGTTTTACTTGTGAAATTTGACTTTGCTAGCAACTACTGGCTAGCTACGTTTCAAAAAAACACGGCTAATAAGACACAGTTTTTCGAAAAATTGCATTTTTTCATACAAATATAAGTGGGACCCCTTTTTTGCTTCTGGACCCCTTTTTTGACGCTTTTTAAAATTTGCTCGCGGCAACCCTGATCGGTGGCTTAAGTTAAAGGACTATTTAAGTGGAATTTATCGTTAAGCCTGCACTGTGGAAATGCAATTCGTGTTGATCTTGAGATTTTCGCTGGATGGACACTTAAACTCGCACAGTGAAAACGGGTGTAAGACATTCAATAATTTTATAAATAGATTAAAACATTCAATAATTTTATAATTATAATGTATTTGAAAAATAGTAAATTGTTAGCCATCTACTTGCCCTCCCTTACTAATTTTGAAAAGCAAACTGCTCGTTAGTTATTCAACTAGTCGCAGTGTAAACAAACGTTTGTTATTCTATAGCTTATTATGTTTGAAATAAAAAAAAAAAATACCTTGTGGGACTTTGCGGAACTAATCTGATAATGCGGAACATTTTGCGGGACATTTGATGATGCGGGACAGCTATGCTTAATGCGGGACTGTCCCGTAAAATCCGGGACGTCTGGTCACTATACCCATGACAGGTAGAGCAAGCCCCTAGTACTCCGTTTTTTTTCCAGGAATTAATTTAGCAATGCTCTGATGGGGGATCTATCATATTCATCACTGTGAGCTTAGTAATAAGGTCAAGAAGCGATGACTTTATTCACTCACATTGCTCGAATATAATATATTTTTAACAAAAAGATAATTTAAACTCAATGCACAGTACATATTTTGTTTTTGTAATTGAGTTAAACATTTCAACAACCAGCAAGTGTACAAGTTACTTACCTTCCACTCACCTCATATATATGGGAAGGGAATACTATTCGAACTAAAATGTGCATTGTATTTGTATCCTCTCCCTTTCCGCTGCTTTGTTTGTTATTTACATCTACACTACATATTATTCCATATTCACAACACCACTCATACGCATACCTATACCATCTGTCATTCCTTCCTATACCACCACCACGTACGTAAGCCAACTATATTTAACGCAACCATTTGAAGCAACCGCCCGAAGTCGAGTCGAGTGAGAAATTGTGTGTATACCGAAATCAAAACCCTCTGGAGAATGATTGACTCGCGCGACCATGTAACTTAAAACAACAATTCTTCGGTTGCGAACATGTTTTGTTTTTGTTATTTTCCGTAAATACGCATACATCCCACTATGACCAGCCTACCGCAGAGCAGAATCGATGGCACACTGATTCTGTTTCTGAATTTCTGATCATCGATGTTCGCTGTCTCTGCTTTGTTAAGTACGTACGCACTACATAGGGAATGGTGTCGGTTTTTTTAACATAGGGAATCGCGTGTATTCGATTCACACCCAAAGATGACTCATGACAGATGACGGATGACGGATGACGGATGACGGATGACGGATGACGGATGACGGATGACGGATGACGGATGACGGATGACGGATGACGGATGACGGATGACGGATGACGGATGACGGATGACGGATGACGGATGACGGATGACGGATGACGGATGACGGATGACGGATGACGGATGACGGATGACCGATGACGGATGACGGATGGCGGATGACGGATGACGGAAGAAAAATGACGGATGAGGGCGAGGGAATTCCATCTCTTTCTAACAGCCACCAGAATTTCTGATGTTGCTGCTTAACATCGTACCCATCGCGCCCCGAAACCGACCTACTAAAGCGGAGGATATCCCGGATCAGACCCTGTTGGTCAAAATAGAGGAACGCTTCTGGTGGAACGAAGCCGTTAAGGCGCACTCTTTCGTAGTACGTGAAATTGGGGTAATAAGCCCCGAAGATCAGGCTATTCAACAAACTCATTGCTCTTGCAATGTGCCTTCGAGTCATCTTGATTAGGAAATTGTCCACTCTTATTACGTTAGCCCTGTTGTATAGGACCTCATTGGCATAGAATTTTTGTACTCGGACTCTGGTGTTCTGTATAAACGAAGGCATGCCCGAAGAGAAGCCCTCTCAAACACCCGAGTCCTTTCCATCGAACTTGGTCCGACGTTCAACCACACGGGACAACCATATGCTATCATTGGCCGTATAAGGGCCGTGTAGCAGATAACCTTTACCCTCGCATCGAGTTGGCTGCTATAAAACAGTCTCTTTGTAAGGGCAAAAGCGCCTCTGGCTCTGGCCAGAGCAGCATCTATATGTTTGTTAAAATACAGATACTGGTCTAGCGAGAGCCCGAGGTATCTGACTACATTTCGACATGCAAGTGGCCGCCCGTGTCGTCCAACGATTGCGAACTTTCGCCAATTCTTTCTGGTGTCCCATGAGGCCGAAACAAGATGGTTTCTGACTTCTGGAGGTTGATCTTCAACTTCCAGTCGTCACAATATCGCTGAATCTTATCGAAGTCACGTTGCAAGACAATTGCAATGACCTCGATCTTTGGTCCTGATCTGTACGCGACCAAGTCATCTGCGTACGCAATAGCATGGTGAAGGGACCCTACGAGATCACTTGTGTAAATATTGAAAAGGATCGGCGAATTAACCGCACCCTGTTGTAGACCATTTTTAATTTCAAGAGTGCCAGCAGAGGTCACATTGCCATTTTTCACAATGAACCGCCTACTGGTGAGCGTATTATAAAGTATATACAGTAGTGGTTTACTTAAACTCAGCCTGCTCAACTTGTAAAAAAGTCCCTCTAGCCAAACGTTGTCGAAAGCATTTTTTCTTGCTTTTGTTCCATTGAATATCCGATACGAGCTTAGACGCGGCATGTATGGTATCATGCCCCGCCTTAAAACCGAATTGGTTATCTGGAATTATACGTTTGTTGTCAAACCACTTAGACAGGGCTCTATTGATCACTTTTTCGAATACTTTGCTGATGTTCGGAAGGAGACTTATTGACCGGAGATTTGCCGGATTGGAATTGTCCTTACCCCTTTTAGGGATAGGATGCACTACTGTTGTTTTCCAATGCGCTGGATAATGTGCATTATTCAGCACATTATTAAACAGAATTCAGTAAATGTCTACCGCTTCTAGAGGGAGATGTCTAAGCACAATGTTTGATATTCTATCGATTCCCGCTGACTTCTTCTTTCTCAATGATTCGAAGATCGCTTGGAGCTCTACCTTCGATAAGAACGGGGGATGTATCCCTTCGTTGGCGATGGCATTATTTGCCCTATTGTCTTCGTTAAACTCGGTGAAACCGTTGTTCTCTGATCGCCATTGCTGTAGTTCATTTCGAAGGTAGAAGTTGTGCACAAGGACTCGATTCTCCAGGTCATGGTTCGGGCAAATACTGCTATTCACCTTATACACTTCCTGAAAAGTCGCTCCTATAGTCTCAACCTTCTCCTGAGTATCTTCGATCAAAAAGAAATTGTCGTCATCGACTGCGTTTACTTGATCTATACCTGCTGTCATAAATATTCGTTCGTTGTCCGTATTTCGAGGAATTTTGAGACATGGTCGTTGAGATTATTCCTCCGAAATATTTTATTTATTTGCGGGAACATACTGGGGTTGTTGGCTTTTACAGCCCCAATTTTTTTGTTTCAGTGTAGATTTGCCGCTAATCGGTAGTTTTCTTTAATTATCTATTTGAGGTTTTTAATCAACACCTTCAGTGTCCTAATTTCTAAGTTTTGTCTGTCAGTAAACCGTCCGTACAAGGTTTTTAGTCTCGACAGCAGTCTACTTTTCTGTTGGTGAAGTGCGTTTATTGTTGCGTTGCGGTATATCCCTACATTGTCAGTTTGTTGATGTCGAGTTATCGTCCTGTCCATCGTTTGTTTTATTGTCTCGTCCATTTGTTTTAGGTATCCGTCAATCTCCTCATTTGACAGATTCCTATTGGACGGTGGGTTGAGCGAGTTTGAGGAGAGTGCTCTTGTCATAACTCTAGAGAAGCGTGTCCAACGCACCCTACAATAATTGTTGGGATGCACATAAACAAACGCTTCAAGTTCCGCAATCTCGTTGGGAATCGTAATTTCGGCGCTTAGTCCGCAATGGTCACTGTCATATACAAATGTATGAAGGCAGTTTAAAGTTTGTCCGTTCGTGTTAGTCAGTTGTAACCGTACGTCGAACAGTAGGAGATCCAGATATGATCCGCTTCTAGGAAACGACGGACTATCTGTCGCTTTCAAATTGAGTCTATACTCGACACTGTGCTGACCCCACCAATTAAAAAGCAGGCTCCCTCTAGAATTAGGAATGTTATTTCCCCAATCTCTATGTTTGGCGTTTACAATCCCGGCCGAAAGAAAATAATTCTCCTCCGACTCCAGCCTAAGGCATCGGAAAAGTGTCTCGAGCTCTGAAATAAACAAAGTTGGTTGCGTAGCTTTAGGTGCATAAGCTGAGATCATGTACATTCTCTTTCCACTATGGAGAGAGAAGCACACGATACATGCTTCTAGCTCCTGGAATCTCTGCACTTCACCACTGTTCACTACCTTATATTTAAGCCTTTTACTAATGAAGATCGCAACACCTCCTCCTTGTATAGAGTTGGGTCGGTCTCTTCTTACTATATTATAATTATTGTGCCTTAGCTTATGTTTCTGGTTTAGCTTAGTTTCACTAACCAAAAGCACATCGGAGCTTCGATCTTCTAACAACTTAAAAAGTACGGCTCTTCGTTCAATCCTAATCAGTGAATTTACATTCACCGCTAGGATCCTAAAGGTATTCTCAGTCACACATTATGACTGGAGATGCGCTAGGCCCGGCAGAAGCGCACAGATTTGGTCCACCCTCTTCGCCTGCTCTTGTACCTGACGTTGTAGCTGACCCATCTGCCCTTGAATAGAGAGCAAGATAGCCATCAAGTCAGCCTCCGGTGCTTTAGGCAGTGAGGCCTGTGAAGCAACCTTCGGTTGTTGCTGTGCCGTCATTCCCCTTCCTGCCGCCATTTGGGTGTAGGATATTTGGGATGTGACGGTTTGACTTTGGCTTGGACGTGGTAGACTTTTCACTACGCTTTTCTCCTGTCGAACCATGATCGTTGTTGTTGTTGTTTGGCTGCTGCTGCTGACATCGTAGGCGCCTCCTCCCCCACTTCCACAGGCAGCTGTTCTGTAGAAGTTGACAGCGAGGAGCGCTTTCCCATGTTGGGAGTCGGATTCAGCCTTCTACTCCTCTTCCCTGTTCCTTCACTGACCACTGTTGGTTGGTGGCCTGATTCCACTGGCACATCGCCTGATGTTGTTTTGTCCGCTATTCCCATTTGTTGGGACGCGTTGGCCATCAGCCATCTCCGGTATTATCGGCTGTTGCCGACCACTCGTTTTTAATTATTAATTTAAAAAACAATCTTATGAAAATTTTCCCAGACTGGGATTCGAACCTCAGCCTACTGGGTGACGGTCCACCACTACTACCACTAGGCTACCGAGCCAATTAAAATTCGCTGGGCAAATGTTTTCCTTAATATACTGCTAGTCCACTTGGAAGCCGAAACACGTCTGTTCTCCACGGAAGTCTGTGAAAGACTGTGTACGGAAGGCAACATATATTCAGTATACACAATCTCGTTCACCACGTTTTGCTTTGTTCTATTTTTAGCATTCGCTGCCTCGCGCTTTACGTTCACAATCACCACCGCGACGTGTGTTATGAAATCGTTATTTTCGAATTTTTAACTGTGACGTGAAACTATTCAGGTTTTAGCGATTCACAATTTATTTCCAAGTCGTTAACAGACTGCGACTGTGATTTTTCGTTCACAGTGAATAATTCATAGTTAGTGATTTTTTGCTCATCAATAGAAAGTAGACCTACTTTATCCGTCGAAGTTCATGCATCCGTTGGTTATGGGTCATCTCCCATAAGAATGTGTGTATTCTATCAAGCCGTCACTTGAAAATGAAGGAGCAACGGATCGACGGATTCTATGGGTCGGGGCCTTTACAATTGTTTCTTAAAAAATATTGTAAAATATTTGATTAATGTCGTTTCACCAAACATTTGTACAGTACTAAAAAGAACGGAAAGTAGAAGTTTCTAGGGCATTATTACGATAATCGGGGCGCATACAAAAAACTTTTTTTTTGTTAACCGTTTTATAGCCTATAAAATGATGCGAAACTAATACTTTTTTTTTATGATTTGCGTACTTTTTTTACACTTTTTCGTCAATTTTAACCTTTTTTTGATGAAATACAATTTTAACCAAAAAGTTTCAATTTGTTTGACAGGTAATTTAGAATAACAGCTGCGAAATGGATGTGTCCAGTGCCAATAAAATGAAATTCAATGAGCTTATTCTCTGCAACTCAACCGGAAGTCTATTCCACAGTCAAATTGCAACTCAACCGGAAGTCTATTCCACAGAAAGATCGCTCAGCAGCAATATTTGTGCGAATCGGGGCAAGATTTAACGTAGACCTCTACCGGATTTGGCAAATCGTAGCATTTCGTTCAGATACACAGGACAATGGTTATTAATAATCGCATGGAGTTTCAGCAAGTTACGGAAATCATAGTAATCATTCAGACAGATACCTAACAGAGAAGTTTTGAAATATGAGACACTGGTATATCTCGGAACGCTATAAATAAATCTGACAGCCATTGAATGCTACATTTATTTTGCGTTTGCATTCGTAGTCTAATGTGGCATATACAGAACGGTTAAACAAAAACAAACAAAAACAAAAACAATAGGGCATGATAAGAGTTTTAACTAGACGCAGTTTCATGTTCGGTGGAAGAAGACAGGCAAAGCATCTCAAGCTGCGCAGACCAGAGTATATTCTCCCAATTTTTGACGATATGGCATCGCAGCAGCTTAACTTGTTGTTTAACGTAAAACCCAGATATTTTACTTTATCCACGTATGGAATAATTTCACCATTAAGAACAATGCTGAGAAATTCTAAAGCCTCAACTTCTCTTCTTGAGCATAACATTGCTAAAGTCTTAGCGGGATTAAGTTTAAGTTTGTTGAGATCAGACCAGAGTTGAATTCTTGCTAGATCTTCATTCATCTTTGCCACTAGATCCTGCATCAGTCCTACGGAACGACAAAGGTAAATCAAGACGTCATCTGCATACATTTGCATATTGCAAGAACTTACAGAATCCGGGAGATCGTTAATATACAATGAAAATAGTAGTGGTCCCAGTACTGAGTCTTGTGGGACCCCTGTATTTATAATAACTGGTCTGGAAGTTCCGCTGTCAGTATTAACTTCTTGAACCCTGTCTCCGAGATAGTTATATAGCAAACGAAGAGTAGTACTAGAGAAATTGAATTTATTCCTCAGTTTTGATATAAATATTGAATGATCAATACTATCGAAAGCCTTCGAAAAGTCCATCAACATACGTAAGTCGGTAATGACTTTAATGACTACTGATTCACAGCTATGTTTGTTTCGAAAGCCTGATTGCCAGACAGAAATCATATTGTTGTTATTTAAGTAGGTAAGCATTTGACAATGAATGATATTTTCAAAAACTTTCGATAGATAGGGCAGCAAGCTTATCGGTCTGAAGTCTGCTGGAATGTTGGGACTCGCTTTTTTAGGAATAGGGATGATTTAAGCTAGCTTCCAGTGTGACGGAAAAGTACTACTTCAAATGCACACATTAAAAATATGTAGTACATATCTTGAAATTATAGGCCAAATAAGTTTAATAAACTTTGGTGACTTATTATCAGGGCCTACAGCATCAGATTTGACAGAGCGATCTGCATTTGAAACAGCATCCATATCAATGCAGTTGAAGGAAAAGGATTCGTTTGAAATAGGGTTATCCGAAGTGACTGCAGGCATGGAAGAACTGACGAGACTTGGGACAAAATGCGATATCATAACGTCGGGACTAAGGGAGCACCTCGACATGTTTTTGGATCCAGTGATGCCAAGTGCTTTTATGTTCTTCCACAACTGTTTTGAACTAAGTGCGGGATCAATTCTTCTTAGGAGATACGATCGCTTGGATGAGCGGATAAGAGTCGTGACCAGGGTTGGCCGAACTGTCCCTTTTTCGAAAAACTACATATGTTACGTCTGCTACGTAGTTAATGTAGTTAAATGTAGTTAATGTAGTAAATGAAACAAATTGTAGCAGACGTAGTTTCAACTATCAAATGATCTTATAGTTGTCACTTTGAAGTTAGATTATTTGCTTCTTGGGTTGTGGTTTTCTTAGTTCATATAGGAAAACAAGAAAAATAAAAAAAAATATCATTAAATAACTAAAACTCAAGTCGAAGTCGGATTTTTACTCCATTTCAGCTCTTCATTTATTAAAATTCTCGAATCTTATTTACTGGAATTCTATAGTTTTTCTGTATTTACTACGTATTGAGCAGGCGTAACAAATTGTAGTAAATTAGGAGTGTAGTTTATTCAATTTACTACGCGTAGTTAATTATGTAGAAAATGTAGTGTAGTTAATTCGGCCAACCCTGGTCGTGACCTTATTTCGAGCAAAACGGTATTGTCTTCTATTATACTCAGACGGATTCCTTTTGTATGTTCTCTCTCCTGGATCAAAAGTTTTATTTCATTGCTAAACCAGGGGCAAGTCAAGGAACTGATTCTCTTTGTTATCAATGGGACATAGTTGTCATATAGCAAGTTAATTAAAGAGTTTAATAGAACAACTTTGTTGTCGACATCCGGGGTATGGTAAATATCATTCCGATTTAAGAAACCGCAGTACTGCTGGAGACCCTCATAATCAATGTTACGAAACGACATGTAAGTAATATATCTGTCACTATCTGAATAAGTTATATCGAACTTGAAGAAACAATAAATTAAGTCATGAATGAAATCAGATGTGGGTCTTACTTGGTCGATCCCAAAGACCTTAAATACCGAACTAGTTAAGAACATATCAATTAAAGACGGATTCTACAGCGACTTGAAACAAGTAGGCCACTGTGTATTCACAATGAATAGACTCATTCGGTCGCAGAAATAGTGAAAAAATCTTGCCAGACTATTGTTAACAAGATTGTTTACATTAAAATCACCGCCAATCAGAATGTCCTTATATTTCGAGCCTAAAGGGGGTATCCACAGGCATGCAAGAATGCGTAAATTTTCGGTTTGCGCAAATTATTTTGCTATCCACTAGCATGCATGCATGAGCGTTCCTCATATGACTCACCCTTATCCCATCACAATTCGGGCAAGCTTTCATAAATGTCACTAGATTCATACCAAAACAAATGACGTAAGCAATACAATTTGCGCAATCATTGCTATCCACAGGCGGGCATGAATGCACAAACCTGTGTTTGCGCACGCATGCCAGCCTGTGGATAGCCTTGCCCGTGTGTTTGCGTATGCATGCCTGTGTGATTTTTAAGAGTTTTGAAATCCGCTGGCAATCTTTGCGCAATCTTGCATGCCTGTGGATACCCGGCTTAAGTTCTGCAACGTGTCCTCAAGTTCCTCTAGATTCGTTTCGCGGAAACTATGAGGCGGAGAATACACGACTATCAATAAGTCTGCTTTTACACTTAAGACTTGTGAGTCTTGACTTTTTTCGATTTTCTCTTTGTTATTTACATCCGTGAGTCTTGTGCTTTTACCCTTCAGGCTTTTTTCCTTGACTCAAATTTGACATTCCTCTTTTATTTTGCAGTTCTTGTATTGACTAGGTGGGAAGCAACACAATGATAAAACGAAGAAGAGAAAAGAAAAACGTCAAAAAGAGTCGCCAAAATCTTTACCCTCGACTCACAGGGCAAAATATTTCTCTCTTTTGCACCCATGTGAGTCTAGACTCATAAGTCTAAGTGTAAAAGCAGACTAAGCACTTTTCATTGTTGCCGTTACTAATCTCAACGCACAAGAATTAAATGTTCGACCTACTTGAAGAGTATATAGCTTTTGACGGTATACAATTTCTGACATACTTGCAAACCCCACCTCCTATCCAATCTAAACGATCATTCCTAAATAAATTGAAACCTGGAAGATGCACACGTTGTAAGTGAATATCTTTATGGAGCCACCATAATCACATCCATTTTCGATGTACTAAGCATTTGGTATAAAATAGTGTACTTGGAACGAATGCTACCGGAATTTGTGTGACAATCATTAAGCCCAGTGTGCGCGCTACACATTACATTAAGAGCGATCCTAACAATGTCAGGATTTATACCTAGCGGCGCAGTACCATCGGTAGTGTTGGCTTCAGCAACGGCATCGGTTGTATTTGTAGCAAGTGCATTACCTCTAGCAGAAGAAGAGCAAAGACAGTTGAGTGATATAATGCTTGGGATGTATATTGGCGCACTATAAGCTAATTCGCGTACGTATACCCTTCCATTCCGCGTAAAAACAGAGTATTAGCCGTGTTTTATTATCCCCGTGATCTGATCCGGATCAGATCAACTCATAAGTTTGTGTGAATTACAACAACAATACGAGATCTTGCTTTTTATCAGGAGGGGTGTTTTTTTCAAATCTATATAGGCTTAGCGGAAAATGAGAAAAAAAAACCCTGAACAGTGACTTGGCAGGACTATGCTAATTGACGTTTGACAGTTTCAAATCGGCATTGTTTTCATTGAAAGTAAGGCCGGTAGTTATCAAGCGCTCATTAACAAGTTCGTGGATAGAATTTTTTTTCGTCAAATTCAATTCAATCAAATAGTAAAATAAGGAACATGTGCACTTAATCTATTTATATATATAAAAATCAATTGCTGTGCGTTAGTCTCGCTAAAATTCGAGAACGGCTCGACCGATTCGGAAGATTCCATTTTTGTTTTATTTAACTTGATTCAGGGATGGTCTATTAGGAAAGAAAATCCAGAAAAACTTCAAGGAAAAGCCGGAATCCACAAAAACTTAAATTTGGGTTTTGTATGGGAACTTTGAATTTTTTTTTAATTTTGTTTTTATGTATAGTATCTACGTTGAAATAAAAGTCATTTAAAACTAAAAAAAATTTAATTACATATTTACAGCTTATCAGTTCTATTATCTGTTAGCAATATCTATCTGTCTTTCTGTATGTCTGTCTGTCTATCTATCTGTTTGTCTATCTTTTTTTTTTTTTTTTTTTTTATTTATTCGATCTTTATTTCATTAAAATTCTAAGCTTAATATAATGTTAACAAAAGATAATGATTATGTATAATGGCTTCAGGAAATATTACTAAAAACAGAATTCGAGAATTTACTTTACAATTGATAAGCAAAGATTTTAATGAAATAGTTAGGTACATTCTGTTATTCAAGAGAATAAGTGGCGAATGAACCTCAGGTTAAATAAGACTTAAAACAATGAATGTGGGGATAATAATTCATAAATATTCTTACCTAATCTGTGCAAATACCTATGTATATAAACAGAACACAATTTTTGAAAGGATCTACAAATTTAATCAAACTATTGGATTAACAATATTATTTATAAGTGAATGGTTTAAAGAAAAAAGCCACATTTTAATTTTACGTAAAAATTTTGATTCATTACGCTCACATCTTAA
Organism: Brachyopa scutellaris; assembly: GCA_949775065.1. NCBI lineage: Eukaryota > Metazoa > Arthropoda > Insecta > Diptera > Syrphidae > Brachyopa > Brachyopa scutellaris. The sequence continues at coordinate 122,343,992 of OX459112.1, forward strand.
ATCATTGGGGAATTTATTAAATAAGCGGGGCGAAATCACAGTATAAAAAAGACAAAAGTGTGACTTATTTATTCTAGGAACTGTTACCAAATTACAGTTGTTGGCTCTTAAATTATAATCCTCTTGTACCCTCGCAGAGTTATAACCAGCACTTTTAAAAAACAATTTTAAAACTTTATAATAGTACATATGTCTTACAGGTAAAATACCGAGATTAATAAACAATGGCAAACTGGGTGTACAACGGTTTACTTTAGAAATAATGCGAATTGAATGTTTTTGTCTAATAAGCAACTGTTCGATTTTATTGGAGTGAGTACCACCCCAGCAGCAAATACCATATTGAAGCTTTGATTGCATAGGGCCACTGTAAGCTAATTTCAATATTGATTGCGGACAATAAAGACTAAGGTGGTAGATCTGCCTGACAACATTGTTAAGATAAAGTTTTAAATGAGATGTATGTTCTATCCAACTAAGCTTTTTATCTAAGGTAATACCCAGGTATTTAAATTTATCAACACATTCAATTTCAAAATCTATCTATCTATCTGTCTTTCTGTCTTTCTGACTGTCAATCTGTCTATCTGTCTGTCTGTCTATCTGTCTGCCTGTCTATCTATATATTTGTCTGTCTAACTCTCCGTCTGACTGTCTGTCTGTCTGTCTGTATGTATATCTATCCATTCTATCTATCTATCTGTCTGTCTGTCTGTTTATCTATCTATCTATTTGTTTATCTATATATCTATCGATCTGTCTGTCTGTCCATCTGTCTATCTGTCTATATATCTATCTGTTTGTATGTCTGTCTGTCTGTCTATTTATTTGTCTATCTATCTATCTATCTGTCTGTCTTTCTGTCTTTCTGTCTGTCAATCTGTCTGTCTATCTATCTGTTCGTCTATCTATTTATCTTTCTGTCTTTCTGTCTGTCTATCTGTCAATCTGTCTATCTGTCTGTCTATCTGTCTGTCTGTCTATCTATTCGTTTGTCTATCTATCTATCTATCTGTCTTTCTGTCTGTCTGTCTGTCTATCTATCCTGAAAACGGCAATAAATACGAGTAAACGGCGGAGCTTCGCCGAGCTATGCAATGGAGCAGATGAAAACCTCTGGGGAAGAGCGTACCAAGTGGTGATGAAAAAACTGAAAGTTTTTCGAGCCCCATCCCCCACATGCACAGATGTATTGGAGCAAATAGTCGAAGGCCTATTTCCAAGGCAACCAGAAATTTTACTGGAGAACGAGTCATCTTTAGCAGCTCAACAAATTCCTAGGATAACTCCAGACGAGATCCTTTTGAAAAGCAACAGGTTTGGAAATAAAAAAGCCCCTGGACCGGATGGGATCCCAAATATAGCCCTGAAAGCTGCGATTAGAACCAGAATGGATCTGTTTGTGGATATTTATAAAGCCTGCTTGAGTGAAGGAGTTTTTCCCGATCAATGGAAGAAACAGAGACTCGTACTACTACCGAAGGGAGGTAAACCTGTAGGGGATCCATCAGCCTACCGCCCGCGCTGTATGTTGGACACCGCGGGAAAAGTTTTGGAGCGCATCATCGGTAACAGGTTGGAAGCGGCAATTGAAGAAGCTGGTGGACTATCAACACATCAGTACGGATTTCGAAAAGCACGTTCGACAGTTCATGCCATTAAAGAAGTGGTTGACACGGCGAAAAGGGCCATAGAAGGAAGAAGATGGAGAAGAGGCGCAAAGCAGTACTGCTGCATCATAGCACTAGACGTTAAGAATGCATTCAACACCGCAAGCTGGAAACATATCCTCGAGGCACTTCGAAATATGAGAGTACCAACCTGCATCAGTGAAATTCTGAAAAACTATTTCCGACAAAGACTGTTGCTCTATGAAACAGATTTTTTTTTTTTTTTTTCTTTCCCCCGAGGGTAGGTGAAAATCTTCCATAGACACTATGAGAATAGCAAGCGCGTGCTCATAGTAGTGTCAGATTCTTACTGACCAAAAACACCACCCTTCGATATAAATTTGTTAGATACTGCAACTAAGTTATACTACTTATCAAGCAATTTTTCTATCACGAAATATAAACGTTTGGCAGGTTACTTTCCAATGAAAGATCCTGCATGTTCCACAATTTAGACGCGGTTAATCCTTATCTCGCCAAGTCGAAAGGTTTTGTTCTTTGTAGTCGGCGTAATAAATTGCTCTCATCCAAAATAAGTAGGACTGTATTATTAACATGTCCGATTAGTCGGTTTCTATGTTTTCGCGCGAAGCTTCTAGTTTCAGCTTCGATTGTCGGAATTCCGAGATCCCTGTGGATATCGTCGTTTCTAGCATACCACGGTGCTTGGACAATTTCTCTTAGCACTTTATTTTGAAAGGTCTGTAAAATATTGGCATTTGTTTTCTTGGTACAACCCCAAAATTGTATACCGTAGGTCCACACCGGCTTTAGCACTTGCTTGTATAAAAGCAGTTTGTTCTCGGTACTGAGGTGGGAATGTTTCCTGATTAACCAGTACATTTCTCTATATTTGATTTCTAATTCTTTACGTTTCATTTTCACGTGCGAATTCCACTTCAGCTTTGCGTCAAGTGTCATTCCCAGGTATTTGGCTTCATTTGCAATGGGAATTCGGGCCAAATTTATAAAAATTGGCAAGTCATTAATTTTTCTATAAGTGAAATTCACGTGAACAGATTTAGTTCCGTTAAGGGCGATCCGCCAGTCCCTCGTCCATTCATTTACTTTATTCAATGCGTTTTGCAGTTTGGCAGTCGTTTCCTCGATTGATTTACCTACTGCTAGGATAGCGGTGTCGTCGGCAAACATAGCAAGCATAGTGCCATCTTCTTTCGGTATATCACGAGTATATAACAGATAAAGAAGCGGCCCCAGAACGCTTCCTTGCGGTACGCCGGCCGAAATTTTTTTGAGCTCTGAGTATTCGTTTCCATTTCTAACACGGAAGAGTCTATTTCCGAGATATGAATCCAAAATCTCGTATAGGTACACGGGGAGTACTTGTCGTAATTTGCATTTCAAGCCATCGTGCCACACCTTATCAAAGGCTTGCGAGACGTCAAGAAATACGGCTGAGCATATCTTTTTTTCTTCTAGTGCTTTTTCGATTACGTTAGTAATTCTATGCACCTGGTCAATTGTCGAATGCTTACTTCTGAACCCAAACTGGTGGTCAGGGATTAGATTATTTTCTTCTATAACCGGTTGGAGACGCCTTAGTAATATCCTCTCGAAAATTTTTGATACGACTGGAAGAAGCGAGATTGGTCTGTATGATTTTACTTCATATGACGGTTTTCCTGGTTTTAAAACCATAATGACTTCCGCAACTTTCCATTGGCTCGGCACGTGTTTTAATCTGAGTGCAGCATTTATAATATGGAGAAGCTTAATAAATGCTCTTCTAGGTAAGGCTTTGAGAATTTCTCCGGTAATCAAATCATAGCCAGGAGCTTTCTTAGGTTTTAGTTTCGCGATCTCACGTTCGAGTTCTCTAAGCGTTGCAGATCTGCGCGTTAAATCGTCAGATGGTGGAACTACCATCCTTGTGAGGTTGATGTTGTCATGAACCACTTGACCATCGTTCGGTTTAAAGGTTTCTTCCAAATGGGCGGCAAAAATATCCGCTTTTTCTTTATCTTCCCTTGCCCATTCATTTTGATTTATTTTAAGTGGCGGCGCGGGGATTTTGGGCCTTTTGGTGCCTTTTACGGCTTTCCAAAGGGAATAATTGGAATCTTTTTTCGCTGTTAAACTTTCAAGGTAAGAGCCTATCGCACGATTTTTAAAATCCTTAATGCTATTCTTTAACAAATTGCAGAGACGATTCAGATGGGTTTTATGCTGTGGAGCACGACTTTGTTGCCATCTTTTACGCGCTTTTCTTTTTTCCCTAATTAATTCCTTTATTTCAGCAGGATATCGTAGACCGTATTTGTCTGGCGTTTTTCTTGGATTATGCGTATTATTCCAAGAGGCGAGCTGTACTATCTCAACGAAGCGATCGACTTCAACCTCAAGTTCATAGGGTGTCGTAAGCGGTACGCTCAGTTCAACATTTACTTCGATTTCGTTCCTAAAGCCTTCCCAGTTAGTTGTTCTGCCGGTTAATTTCGCTGGCTCTCGGTTAAATAATAGTTTTTCGCTCAATGTCAAAATAACTGGGGAATGATCAGACGACAGATCAAAGCTTTCTTCAACTTTTATGTGGTTGTTAGATATTCCTTTCACCATGAAGAAATCGATCAGGTCAGGTATTTTCAAAGTATCAGCTGGCCAGTAAGTCGGTTTGCCCGTCGAATGGAAATCACAACTGTACTCCATACCTGCCCCATAGAGCATTCTACCTTTTTGCGAGATGTATCTAGAGCCCCAGAACGTATGTTTCGCGTTAAAATCGCCGCCAATAATGAAATTAGGTTTCAGCGATTTAAATAAGTTAGTAAAATCACTTTTTTCAAGCGCGGAACGCGGTGGACAGTAAATAGATGAGATTTTAATAGTACGCTGACTATTTTTAACTCGAATTGTGCACATTTGCAGAGTTTCAAGCTCTATCTTTAGGTCTTCGCATTGTTCAATGCAGTCTTTAATAAACAAGGAAGATCCGCCTCTTGCTTTTCCCGAAGGGTGACAAGCGTGGTAATCAGTATAGCCTTTTATTTTTAAATGCGATTCCTTTTTCACGTGAGTTTCAGAAATCAAGCAAATGTCAATATCTTTTTCTCGCATGAATATTTCCAATTCGTCAAGTTTTTGCAAAAGTCCGTTTGCATTCCAAGTACATATTTTTAACATTATTTTTTCATTCATATTCTAGGTGAAGTACGCGTTTTCCGTGAATAACTCTCGAGCTTAACCAACCTATCGAGAATAATTTTATTTATTTTGCTTTGCTCTTCAAGTTTCGCGAGAATAATTGAGAAAACTTGAGAAGCAGGGTCCGTCGGGATTTCGATGTTTTTTGATTTTTCGGATGCTGCAGCCTGGGCGTAGGTCTGCACTCCTGCTGTCCGAGGGCTATTACTTGATGTCTTTTCTAATGGCTTTTCATTACCATTTCTCTTAAGGCCAGAAGTCGAAGGCTTTTCTCCTGTCACCAACTTTTTCCGCTCTGAACCCGGTGGTTTTTGTTTGCCTACGTTCCCCTGACCGATCTTACTATTTGCATTAGTTAGCGGTCTTGTTATTTTATTTTGAGGCTTATGGAGTGCATCTCTCCGTTTTTGCAACTCCTTAGCTACTTCACAGCCTCTATAATTTGCCGGGTGCTTTCCCTTACAATTAGCACAGATTGCGGAGGCTTGATTGTTCACTCCACAGTCTTGGGAGAGGTGATTTCCGGCGCATTTCACACAACGCGGTTCTTTTTTGCAGTACGTTTGCGTATGATTAAATCCTTGGCAACGTTTGCACTGCGGAATTATTTTTAAATTTCTACGCATGGGCTCGATTTTGACCACGATATTCAATATGATTTTAATTCGGTAGATATCGTCGATGCTGTCAGATTTATCGAATGTTAGCATAAAAAGTGGAAGTCCACGCCTAACCAATATGTCTGTATCTATTTCAGATTATTGCTTCTCCTTCTTGATGATATTAACGGCATCAAGAATTTTAACGCCTTTGACTTGAAGGTCGCTCATAACCTCTTCTTTGGTGCATGAGGGGTGAAGACCCCTTGCTACAACACGATGTGGCCTTTCTGACTTGATTTCGAAAGTATACCACTGAATCTTATCCACATTAAGTTTTTGGGACACTGCTCGGTAGTCATCGTGGTCGTCGACGTTAATCCTCCACGCATTATTCCTCAAAGATGTGACCTTAAATTTCGATGTAATCGTTCCTTTAAGGAGGCTATGCAACTTATTATATTCCGTTATCCCGACGATGTTTATTGGTGGCGGTAACCGAAATTGCGTTTTACGTTGATTTTCTTGCAGTTCTTTACGCTTTTCTTCATTTAAGGGCACGACTTCGGGCGAAGAACCGGCTCTCCGTTTTTTAGTAGGTCTTTTCTTAGGGACCCGATTCGTTTCGCGTGCTAGCTCTTCTTCATCGGTGTGGTACTCCCGACTATCTAATAGTGCTGGAGCACATTCGCGCTCTTTCTGCGAGTGTGTGTTCTTTAGAACCTTATTCTCTTCTTTTAATAGATCTATCTCTTTCTTAAGATCTTGATAGAGTAGATCCATTTCGTTAAGCTTTATTCGGAGTACTTTATTTTCTTCCTCAAAGCTTTTATATTTCGCTAAGTCCTGGTTTTCGCGCTGCGGCGCTCCCGGCGGACTTTTTTTCCCGGAGTTATTCGATCTTGATGGAGGAGATCGAGATACCCTTGCACTTCTTGTGAAAGGGTCATTGGATTGCAATAAATGGCTCTCCCCAGAATCCGTAGAGCCGACCTCCGAAGAGGGTGGATTTTCCAGTAAAGCTGGACTGCCACCTGGGGTAATCAATCTTTTTGTTTTGTCCATTGCATTTTTGTATACACTATGCACTCGGTATACGGAGATTGGATTTTAGTCGCCTCTTACGACAGGCATGCCTACCTCGGGTATATTCTAACCCCTACCCGAAGGGTAATACGGCAATACGCCGTCACTGGAGGAGTCCCCCAGGGCTCAGTTCTGGGACCAGTACTATGGAACCTCATGTACGATGGCATCTTTCGTCTTCAAATACCAGGCGAGGCAAAAATAGTGGGATTTGCGGACGACATCGCAATAGTTGTAACTGCAAAACTCCTGGAAGAAGTTGTTCAAATTAGCAATGAAACCATTTCAGTAGTTCAACGATGGCTAGCATCAGTCGGCCTCGCGCTAGCTGAACACAAAACAGAAGCGGTACTAATAACCAGTAGGAAGCAGCGAGAAATAATCACGCTCGCAATAGGGGAGCATGAGATAGTATCAAAACCAGCTATCAAATACCTTGGCGATATGATTGACTCAAAGCTTACATTTAAAGAACACCTAGTGTACGTAAGCAACAAATCTTCCCGTGTGGGTGCCTCCATTGCGCGGGTTATGCCAAATATAGGAGGGCCAAGATACAGCCGTAGACTTCTCTTAGCTAGAGTAATCACATCCGTAGTGCTTTATTGATCACCAGTTTGGGCCGAAGCTATGAAAGTGACTTCATACAAAAGAAGAATCATAGCAGTAAATCGACTATGTGCACTAAGAGTTAGTAGTGCTTTCCGCACCACCTCGGACCACGCAGCCTGCGTCATCGCAGGAATGCTACCAATCGATATACTGGCGGAAGAACTGCAGGAAAAGTTCCTAGAGAGCAGACAGGAGCGGCGGCTGACTTACAGCGAAGCGGACACCAGAGAAAGAAGCACCGGATTGATAGAGTGGCAGCAACGCTGGAGCCTTTCTTCCAAGGGCCGTTGGACTTACCGCCTTATCCCGAGTATAGAGACTTGGATAAACCGCAGACATGATGAAGTTAACTTCTTCCTAATGCAACTGCTCACGGGACATGGTTGTTTCCGGTCATATCTTCACAAATACAAGAACGATGACTCTCCCACTTGCCCATCATGCAGTGGTACCCCCGAAGACGTAGAGCATGTATTCTTCCACTGCCCACGATTCCAGCTGCAAAGGGATGCACTTCAAACAGCACTGGGAGAAACACCAACTCCGGAGAATCTAGTACATCACATGCTAGAATCGGAAGACAGATGGAACGCAGTGAGTTTCTATGCCAGAGATGTATGCCAGGAGTTGAGGAGACTAGACCAAGAAAGAAGAGAATCTGAAGAAAATGCAAGAAGCCACAGAGTGGAAACGAGCGGTAACGCTGCTGTGTACCAAAACTCACCTACGCAAAGGCACAGACAGGTGGACATACGAATATACATGCGCTCACAAAGGGACGCAAACGTGTAACAAATTAACTGCGGCTACAGCGTGGAAATGCCGTTCAGGCAATAGCTCACACAACAGGATCTTCAAACCGAACTTTAAAGACATGAACGTATACGGAATGACACACACACAGACTTACGCACACACCATACGAAACTAACAAACTAGACTAGACCCATACGTACTGACATATACATAAACGAACAATAACCCTCAGGACAGTTTCAGACACATTGACAAAGACATGTGAAGATGAGGAAAAGCTACGGCTGAAGTCCCCCCCATGACGAAGTACTTACAGTGGTGCCGTGGGGACCAGGGAACAGAGGCAGGAGGTGGTTTTAGTGGATTAAAGTCCCACACACAGGCTTTTGATGCTTTCCACCTTTCTTACAAAAAAAAAAATAAAAAAACAAAAAAAAAATGTCTATCTATCCATCTATCTGTCTGTCTGTCTGTATGTATGTCTGTCTGTCTGTGTATCTGTCTGTCTGCCTGTCTCTGTCTACCTATCTTTCTATCTGTCTGTCTGCCTGTCTATCTGTCTGTCCATCTGTCTACCTGACTGTCTGTTTATCTATCTGCCTGTCTATCCATCTATTTGTCTGTCTAACTGTCTGTATGTCTATCTATCCGTTCTATCTATCTATCGCTCTGTCTGTCTGTTTGTCTGTCTATCTATATGTCTGTCTGTCCATCTGTCTATCTGTCTGTCTATCTGTTTGTCTGTCTGTCTGTCTGTCTGTCTGTCTATCTGCCTATCTATCTATCTGTCTGTCTGTCTGTTTGTATGTATGTCTGTCTGTCTGTCTGTCTGTATGTCTGACAATCCATTTATCTGTCTGTCTGTCTGTATATCTGTCTGCCTGCCTGGCTCTGTCTACCTATCTATCTGTCTATCTGACTGTGTGCTTGTCTATCTTTCTGACTGTCTTTCAATCTGTCTGCCTGTCTACATTAATTGACCAAAATTATTTATATTCACATTTCACTTGATATTTTATATGACAGTTACCAACACCACCAGTTGTTGACTAATCCAACTGATGCTGTGTTGTATTCTACATGTATTAAGAAAAACGTACTCTGAAAATGTTACCAAAATCGGTTGGGTAGTTTTCGAGTCTTTAACCCTTAAATGCATACGGTCTCAAATTTGATACTATTCATATTGACCCTAGAACGCATGGGGGGTGCATTCTACAGTTAATGTGAGTAGTATTAGGTCTGATACCGTATGTATTTAAGCGTTAAAAGACAAACAAACAAACAAACATACATACATTCATTTTTATATAATAGATTTAAAGCCATTAAATTAACGAGTTTCATTTAATAACCAAACGAAACTCAAACCGTGTACACAGCGCCAATATTGCCGATTTTGATGAATTGAAGTTGGAACGATGATTGGGATACATAATCGCTTATGAATAGTTACAATCAAATTAATTTTAGGTGGTACGAAGCTCACCGGATCATCAATTGTTAGTACTTAAATAAAAATATATTCTGCATAAAATTATATTGTGAAAGCGGAAGTATGTTTCTGTACATTCTTTTACTCCAGTGAATCATTAATCAAGTAAAGATTAAGATTTAACTCAAGCTCATCGCGTAACATTCGGGAAAGGGTTAAACAACGTCTGGGAGTTAAAATTAAAAATTAAAATGTCGGATTTGGCCCGCGTTATTTCTACACAGAACCACATTGCAAGAGCAGCGTTTTACCTAATAAGTAACACGAATGTTTTAGTACACGGGCGAAGCCGGGCGGGACAGCTAGTTCATTATAATTTTCTTTTCGTTGTCGGATAAATTCGTATTTCTTTCTTTTCTACCCATTTTAAAATAAACAGAAATAATTTAAATTTTTTTTTTTTTTTTTTTTATCAAAAATTTTTTTCAAAATCGTTACAAATATACATAATGTGTGTTACCTGCGAAGCTAAAAGCTTATCTGCAGGTGGCTAAGTTTATAGATTGCAATTAAGGTTGAAAGTTTAGGTTGGTTAGCATTTCTTTATGAATTTAAGTTACATATACTATAATTAACAAAAAATAGGATATAAAAATAAAAATGAAAATTTAGTTTTAAGTTATGGAATTCAATCTTAAAAAGTGCATTTTAGTTATCTTTTTACGTTTCTTAAAATTTCTAATATTTTTAATGTTGCTCGGTAAAGAATTTATAATTGTAGGCGTTATGTGGGCAAGCTGTCTTCTTCCATAATTGTTGTTTACTGGTGGGAGCTCGAGAAGGTGTTGGGCTCGTCTTCGCGTATTTTGTGCATGACTTATAGGGTGCTGAAAACGAGAGTCATCGCAGTATTTAAGGATTGCTGTCATCTTGTATATACTAGTTACATCTAGAACTGTAAAAACATTATAAGTGTTCATCTATTGTGATACCTAAGTATTTTATGGTTTGACGACTTCAATAGCATCACTTCTCCTCGTAGTTGGACAGCCATCATTTTGGTGGTATATTTTAATCGTTGCTGTAGGTTTATTTGGTGTGTGTATGTGCATTAACTTCGTCTTTGCAGAGTTGATAACCAAACTATGATCATGGCACCATCGTCACACTTTATCAAACTCGTCCTGCATTGTTTTTACGGCGATAACAAGACTTCTATGCTTGACAACAATGGCAATGTCATCATCATAGGCAAAGGCAGTAGCATTTTTGAACATACGTAGAAGTTCGTTTGTGAAAAGGATGAATAATAAAGGACCTAATCTCGACCCCTGTGGTACACCATATAGGCTCTGTGTCTCTCTGCTTATTGCATCAGATACTTTCACTCTTGCTGTTCGGCGTGATAGGTAGTCTTGGATCCAGTTAGCTGCCTTCCCCCTTATTCCAATTCTGTATAGGCATTCTAAGAGTTTTTCGTGTACTAGTGTATCAAATGCTTTACTGAAGTCAACGAACATTATAAGTACATGATGGCTCATATTTAAGCCAACGGTTACCACGTTTGACAATTCTCCCAATAGTCTTCCTGCACTTTTTCCTTTTTGAAAACCATATTGGTTTGGTTGCAATATTTTATGTTTCTTGATAAAAAGTCTTAAACGGCTTACTACAACTTCTTCTAAACATTTTTCTACTATCGGTAAAATTGAAATCGGTCTGTAGTTTCCTATATTGGTTTTCACTCCTCCTTTGTATATGGGCCGAATTAAAGAAGTCTTAAGCAAATAAGGAACACGACCTTGATTGAGACTTTGATTTAAAATTTTGTTCAGAACTGGTGCTAGCATTATGACATTAGTCTTAAGATCTATTGGTCTTATATTGTCTATTCCTGGACCTTTATTTGTCTGCAGACTGCATAGCATATTTCGCACCTCTGCCTCACTAAAAACAAAGATTGGACAATATACAAATTTTGGTGAACAGACGTCTTGTGTTTGCATTTATGGATAATTTCAGGTGCTTGGGTTGAAAATTGCTCAGCAAAATCATCTACAACTATCATAAAGTCCTTATCTTTAGCAAAGTTATTGACAATCACCTCATCTCTAGACAACTTTTTTCGTCCTAGTATTTCATTTAAAAATCCCCAAGTTTTTCTTGGATCATTTTTAGCATTTGCAAATTATGTCTTGTAATATCTGGATTTATCTATTAGTATGCGTCTGTTTATGAAGTTTCGGAAGTAAGAGTACTCGTTTTTATAACTTTGATTAAGTGGGTTATTTTTGTATCTTCTATATAGATCGTCTGTTCTCTTACAGATGTTAATCAATCCGGGCGTTATCCAAGGTTTGTTTGCTCGCTTTTTCTTGTTCGTTGTTTCTGTTGATTGTGTTGTTGTTGTTAATTTTTTCAACAAACTTGTTGTAGAGACATCCAACATCGGATTCACTACAAAGACTTTGCCAATTTGTTCGCTCAATCAATTGATTGACTTTATGTTGATTAATTTGAGTAGGCATTTTTTGGACAGTCTTGCAGCCATTATTGTCATTAGTAGCATACATGATAGCACAGTGATCCGATATAACAGTTTCAATAACTGCCGATGAGATACCACGTGATGTGATGCTGACGAATAAATGATCAATCAATGTTTCTATTTTCTATTTTCTTGTCTCATTTGCGAGAGATGTTGTAATTGGACAAATTAATTGTGCTCCCTTATCATCTTTGTTTAAGCTTTATTCACCAGCTCGATCCTTAAGACCGAGGGCTTTTTACTTCTTTTCGATACCTTTTCACTCAACAAACTATGGCTGTAATGAGCCAGTCACTAAAGCCTGTTATTACTTTAATAAATATGCCGATATAATTGATCTAAATTGTCCTAAAGAAATATTTAAAAATATTATCATGAACGGAATTGTGTATGATTGAAGGCATTTATACTTATGTACATATATGTATATCTTTTCTATTGAAAAAAAAATATTCAGTTTCCAAATTGTTTTCAATTTCTGCTAGAAAAATATTCCAGTTTTTTCGCATTGACCGAATATTAAGACATATACAAGAAAAACTTTTATTTTCAAAAAAAGTTTTTTCAAAGCCGGTAAAACTATGTATCACCTTAAAATCAAATTCAGCTTCACTATATGTTTCCTCCATAATTTCTCATTTTGTTTTATGCATCAAATTCGTTCAGTTTAAGAGTTTTATTTTATGTTGTTATATTATTTACATCGCTGAGAGAGCCGATGTGAATTGTTTCACCGTTCTCTGTTTTTTTCGCAAGTATTTTGGCAGATGCCTCCCACACAAATCTCCAATTACACTCTCTTGCTTTGTTTTTGGCGAGCCAAAGCAAGTGCTTGTTTAATGGGGTTAAATGGTTATTAACAAATACAATTGCATTACTAGGTGTGTTTCTGTTTTGACAGTTCGATGCATTTTCACTGCCCACTTGCCCAGCTGAATTTTGCGTGCCGATGACAGCAGAGTTCGGTTGATAGCTACCGGCCTTCATATTTCTCCCTCACTTTCATGTCATATTTGACATTTCGATAAAATGTTCGATAGCTATCGACGAAAAACAGTTTGGTAGCACATTTTTCTATCCAGGCTAAGAACCTAAGACTGGATAATTATCCAGTTTTTGTAAGCCTATATAGGCTTAGTTGTCAGTAGGCGTGTTTTTTTGAAACGTAGCTAGCCAGTCGTTCATTAAAACGATTCCCAGCCAGCCGAACCCAGCTGACTTACCTCCAAGTTGGTATGTGTGATTTCGATCAGTTGTTTGTTAAGTGTGAACTGTCAAAGTATTCGGCATTCAACCAAATCGATTTTTTGTTATTTGTTGTGAAAACAATTAATTTCGGTAATTTATTCAATGGATAATTTACATAAAATGATATGAAATCATAATATGGTGGATTATTTCTGTGAAACATCATTTAGTAATTGAAATTATATAATTTTCGTACACGGCAGTCTGTCAAATGTTCTACAAATCGCTTTAAGCGCCACCTTGCCATGAGATATCGCAACATTCCTAGCCAGCTGCTTTTGGCTGCGTATAAAAGGCGTGTTTTTTTTAAACGTAGCTAGCCAGTCGTTCATTAAAACGATTCCCAGCGAGCCGAACCCAGCTGACTTACCTCCAAGTTGGTGTGTGTGATTTCGGTCATATGTGTGTGATTTCGATCAGCTGTTAAGTGTGAACTGTCAAACTATTCGGCATTCAACCAAATCGTTTTTTTGTTATTTGTTGTGAAAACAATTAATTTCGGTAATTAATTCAATGGATAATTTACATAAAGTGATATGATATCATAATATAGTGGATTATATCTGTGAAACATCATTTACTAATTGAAATTATATAATTTTCGTACACGGCAGTTTAATGCGTTACAGTTTGCACATGAACTGGAAAATAGTTTCTTTTTAATAAAAATCACTGTACTTTAGCTATGGGCGTTAATGGGTTAAGGGCCACCTTGCCATGAGATATCACAACATTCCTAGCCAGCTGCTTTTGGCTGCGGATAAAATCAAGAGTTGTAGCCAGCTGGTTGTTGTATTTGTTTAACGTGTGAAATTTGACTTTGCTAGCAACTACTGGCTAGCTACGTTTCAGTTGTAGCCAGCTGGTTGTTGTATTTGTTTTACGTGTGAAATTTGACTTTGCTAGCAATTACTGGCTAGCTACGTTTCAACACGGCTAGTGTAATTAACATGGAAAACATTTTCTAAGCCGATATAGTTTTGAAAAAAAACACGCCTAAGATTAATTTTCCTGATCCAAAAATAAGTTCGACTATTTCTCACTATGAGACACTTTCGTTTATGAATGTTCCTGTATTAAGGAGCTCACACACCAGAGCGGTACACGGTAGCGGCAGCGATACAACGGTACGAAATCCTATTGCGGTTAATATAGGTGCACACACTTGGGCGGTATACCGCTTCCGGTACTGCGGTATTGCGGCGGTACAATTTTGTACCGCAGCAAGCTGCGTTGGCCGCGTACCGCCTGTCAAAATGTATTGTGAAAAATTATTTGTAATTTTGAAAATAAATCTATTTTATTTGATTTGACTCATTCAAGATTTTAAAAATATGAGGGACACGGATAAAATATGGAAAAATATAGCAGATATGTTAAAAAAAAGGCAATGTGTTCTTAGTGGTAAAAGAAGGAAATATTTAAATTCTGCGAATATCGCTTTTGCGTGCACGGACAGGCGGTATACCGCTACCGCATCTCTACTGGTACCGCTACTGCTGCCGCGTACCGTTTCGGTAAATGAGCTCCTTTATCGGAAATTGTTAAGGATAAATGTTGCCAGATTAGAATATAAAAATATTATTGGAAATCCAAATATCATTAAATGTTATGTAGTTCGAATAAAGTAATTTTCTGCTCATAATGATATCCAAGCGATGTGAAACTGAAATTATAGCTACAAAATATTATTCTCATTCGGTATCTCAAAATCAAAATTAACAATTTCCTCCTTACTTAGTTGGCACTACAGCTCGAGGTGAACCTGGGCCTGCTTCTCGCAACCATTTGTTTGTGCGTGTTATATTTTTGCACGAACGGAAGGGATCTACAGTTTTTTTGCCGACTCCGAACGGCGAGTTGAGAAGCTCAATCGTGACAAATGATACTCTTTGATGCTGGTTGGTTGGTTTATGAGGGTGAGGATTACTCCTCTTCACGTAGGCCGCAAGTCGGGCCCGTTGTGCTCCCCTCTGGAACTGAGCTGAGAAAGAAGGAGTTGGGGTGTGTGTTAGTGAAAGGGGTAGAGTAGTGGAATGGAAAAGGTTGGAAGGAATATATGAATTCAAGAAAAACGCTCTGTGTGTCGTGTAAACTCCAGTGTTTTCGAGAAATCGATAGATCTGAGCGATGTCAGCCCGGGTAGGATGTGTCTTCCCAGGTATTTATGTCTTATTGAACATAGAGCAGGACAATCGCAGAGGAAGTGTTTTATACTTTCGTCTTCTTCTTCGCAACCCGGGCAGGTGCTGTGCTGCACTAGTCCCAGTCGGTTGGCATGTTTATTTAAGTTGATGTGTCCCGTATATAAGCCAATCAACAGTTTAATTTGTGCTCTGCCCAAATTCAGTACTTTCCTGGCCCGCAGTGGATTTGGAAATTCCATCATTTCTTTGGCAGCCTTGCATGTTTGGATCTGACTCCACATATGTGCGTGGCGTTTTGCAAAAGACAGGCTATAGGCAGTTTTCACTGCTTGTACCGCCGTACCAATAGTATTTACTGTGAGGTTTTCTACGTCTTCCGCCCCCGCTCTTGCCAGTTCGTCTGCCCTTTCGTTCCCCGGTATATTGTTGTGGCCAGGTACCCAGAGCAGATTTACCGTGCAGGATCTTGCAAGTGTGTTGAGTTTTTCTTTGCATTCCTTCACTAATTTGGAATTTGTTAGTGGGTTCGCAAGTGCTTTAAGTGTAGCCTGACTGTCCGAGCAGATGTGTATGCAAGTGTCCCTGGTATCGGCATTGACGAGTTCGTTTACGCCCCTGAGAATTGCAAAGACTTCCGCCTGGAAAACAGTCACCGAGGGTTCTAAATGAATGGATATATTTATCGGAGGATCTGGACAGTGTACACCAGCTCCCGATTCTCCGTTAATGTGTGATCCATCCGTGTATAATACAATGCCTTCTACTTCGGCAAACACTGTACCTTGTCGCCATTTTTCACGGCTAGGGAATTCGACTGAATAGTCGGTCTTAAAGATGTATTCTTTCTCTATGAGATCGCTTGGATTGCTGACAAGTCCAGAGGATTCTGAAACATCATTCCAGATAGCTCTGTGTCCTGTGAGGCTCTGGTCTTTAAAGTGACCCAGGGTCCGCAGTCTGATTGCAGAGAGCCCCGCTGTCCTTTTGACCTCCAGTTTCATAGGAAGAATATTGAGAATCGTCTCCATGGCTGCTGTGGGTGTGCTGGATTGGGCACCAGTTATCCCCAGACAGGCCATTCGCTGGGGGTTAGTTAGTAGTGTTTTCGCGTAGCTGTTATTCACGACTGGCCACCAAACTAACACTCCGTAGAGTAATATGGGTTTGACTACGCAAGAGTAGATCCATTGAACTAGTTTTGGTTTCAAGCCCCACGTTTTGCCGAAAGCTCTCCGGCAAATCCAGAAAGCTCTTTTGGCTTTGTTAATTCTATTTTCTAGATTTTTTCTGCAAAGTAACTTTTTGTCAAGTATGAGCCCTAAGTAGTTTACGTGGTCCCTTAGGTCCAGCTGAACTCCCCCTAGGGACGGGGCCTTGAATTCTGAAATTTTAAGTCTTTTAGAGAACAGCACCATATTGGTCTTTTCTGGGTTTACTCCGAGTCCGTTGCTGTCTGCCCAAGATTTGGTTAACTGCAGAGCGGTTTGCATGAGTTCCCCTAAAGTCTCTTTGATGCTTGTCAGACATTCGAAAGAGGTGGGCACTGTGAAAAACTTTTTAGGTGTTTGCGGCGGGACTCGAACCCAGCACCGCTCGCTCAGTAGTCCGACGCACTAACCACTTGCGCTACGGTGCCCTCAATTTCCTCCTAAAAAAACAAAATAAGCGCATTCAATTTTCATTTAAAAGAAAATATTCATTCGCATGGCAATTCCGCACTAAATGTCAAAATGGACTTAGCTTGTACAATCACCACTACACAGAACCTTGATCTAGTTTCCCAACGGGGAATGAAGCGCTTCAGAAGGACTGTATAAGCGCATACGAAGATGCTCGAAGCGCTTCCTGACTATATATCGCTCCGTATCCCTTTTACATTATGATGTCCGCTTTTGTACTCAAAGATAACTATGAAGCAGCTTATTGATTGATTCAGGGGAAGGTATGTGAAAGCGTTTTATAAAATTAAAACTATTTTATGTACCTAACATAATTATTTCTTCTTCTTCTTCTTCTTAAGGTTCCTCTCCGCTCCGGAGGTTGCAAATCATAATTTTTATGGTCTCTTTGTTACTCCTCTCATTATTTCTGAGGTCGAGAGGTTGAGCCATTCCCGCATGTTTGATAGCCATGTCAGCCTTTGTCTCCCGACCGCTCGTCTTCCTTCTATCTTTCCCTGGGGTATCAATTGCAGAAGTTTGTATTTGTCGTTTCTCAAAATGTGTTCGAGGTATTCGAGTTTTCTTCTTTTAATTAGGTATATTAGCTCCCTTTTCGTCCCTATTCGTCGTAGTACTTCTTCATTTGTTATCCTGTCAACCCAGGAGATGCGCAGTATTCTTTGGTATATCCACATTTCGAAGGCCTCTATTTTTTTAATCGTTGCTCTGTGTAACGTCCACGTTTCAACTCCATATAAAAGTACCGACCAGATATAACATTTTACTAATCTTATCTTGATATGTAGATTGATTTCTCTGCAGCATAGTACTTTTTTCATTTTACAAAATACTGTCCTCGCTTGATCTATCCTGCACTGTATTTCTTTACCGGGGTTTGCGTTCTTATTGATCATCGTTCCTAAGTATTTAATGGTGTCAACTCTTTCTATGTTTTTATTGTTAACTTTTAATTCGAAGTTCTGCATTTGTTGTTTTCTACTTAGAACAATAAACTTTGTTTTTGCTGTGTTTATTCGTAGTCCATAGCTGTTGCATACATCATTTAGCTTATTCATTATGTTTCTCAGTTCGTTCATGTCGCTTGCTATTATGACGGCATCATCTGCGTATCTTATGTTGTTAACGTTGACTCCATTTACTCTTATCCCACCGTCGCTCTCTGAGATTGCTTCTTTAAATATTTCTTCCGAGTACATGTTGAAAAGGGAAGGCGATAAAATGCATCCTTGTCTTACTCCTCTTCGAATCTCTGCTTGGTCTGACTCTCCTCTCTCTATTGTTATTTTTGCTTTCTGACCCCAATATAGATTCTCAATCACTCTTATGTCGTTCATGTCTATATGTTTGCTGTCAAGGATATCTATCATTTCCTTGTGTTGAACTGTATCAAAAGCCTTTTCGTAGTCTACGAAGCATGCAAAAACATCTCTTCTCATCTCTAAGCTACGTTGAACCAGCATATTGAGTGCGAATAGTGCCTCTCGCGTACCAAAACCGCTTTTAAAACCAAACTGCGAGGAGCCAATGCCCTCTTCGAGTTTATTATATATTCTTTTGTGGATGATTTTAAGGAAGATCTTTAGCGTGTGGCTCATTAAACTTATTGTTCTATAATCAGCACAATGTGTAGCATTGTTTTTCTTCGGTAATGTTATGAAGACAGTTTGTAACCAGTCATTCGGAATTTTGCCATATCTATATATTGCATTGAATAGGTTGACTAGGATCGGTATATTTTCTTCTTCTACGAGTTTCAAAAGTTCATTCGGTACTTCATCTGGCCCTGTTGCTTTTCTATTTTTTGATTCTGTTAGCACTTTCATGACTTCCTCTTTCATGATCTCTGGTCCCTCTGATCCGTGACGAGATTGTAGTTGGTCTCTTTCATCATAAAAGAGTTCTTCGATGTATTCTTTCTATCGGGCTAGTTCGTCTTTCGTACTCAATAAAATTTTATCTTCTTTGTCTTTTAGCACACCAGATTTTTTTTTCCTCCCAGTGCCAGATATTTCTTTTACTTTTTTGTGTAAATTAAAACTGTCATGGTTTCTATCATGTCTCTCTAGTTCCTCGCATTGCTGTTGCAGATATCTATTCTTGGACTCTCTGGTCGGCATTTACCGACCGCTCATAAATCGCTCTTAAAGTTAAGAGGCTCATAAGTTAAAATTTCTGGTTGGTATTCACCGACCACTAATAGGTTTTTGTCTATGCTGTCTATGCTACTTCGACTTTGAGAGATCTCAATTTTCGGATTTCCGAATGCGTTCTCTTTCGAACATTCGGAGTCAATGGCGCTCTTTTTAGAACATCCCAGCAGGAAAGTACGGTATGTATTACTTGGAGAATCGAATACATAATCAGTTATTATAGATGAGAAATATAATGTATCCAAAAGAATCGACGTGGTAATGTCATATAATAACAAAGCAAATTGATTACCACGTATATTCCCACATCTGCAGGAAATGTAATCTAGTGTTTTTGAATTTAACGATTTTTCGGTTACAGTTGTCTGTCAGCACCTTCATGTCGCCTACAAATTTTGCGTTTTATATATAAAAACTCATGAAAAACTCATTTTGTGTTGCAACGCGTGACCCAAAAAGAATATGCCAGAGACATTAAAAAGGCATTCCACCTTGTAAAAGATTTACTTCGAAAAGAAAAAAGCAAAATAAGTACATAGTTATTTTAAATCAATTGAGTTCTTTTTTAACTTTGAGTTTTATTTTTTAATTTTGACTATAATTGAATTTTTTCTTTATTTTATAATTTTTTTTTGTATGTGAAATGCGTTTTAGTTTTATAATAAAATATTTTAAAACGAAACAGTGTATTTTTCACTTAAAACTGAATACATTCCATAATTTTTGTCGGAGGAATGCATTATATCACTAATTATAAATGCATAAATTATATAATACATTATAATGAATGAATTATATAATGCATTCTGTAACGGAGGCTGTCAGGCGCCCTGCCCAATTTCAAGCCAACGCCGCCCTCGTCCGGTGTACTTCCTTGCATTTGTTTTTTTTTTCACCCCGCCGCCTGAAAGTACAGACGACAAGTGTACGTCCCCGGCAAAGTCGGCTGCTCACATATTTAGCCACGCGCCAACATTCTTGCGGTTCAGCATCGAAAAACAATTTTTTTGTTCGAACCCTTTTTCTCTACGTAGCGGCAAGGCGATACCCCGTTCTGGTAACTTTCCATGGCCTGATCTCGCCACCAGATATGTATCGCTGTCCGCATATGCATATAATTCTTTTTTTTCTTTCTCCCATCCCGGTCCCAAACTCCTTTGACCTGGGATCGAGGGGGGAAACGTCGTACGACGGGGCAAGGAGCAGGTATAGGCAAACTAACTGCCTACGTGGCGTACGTGACCACGCAATGGTTACCCTTACCACCGTGTAGATTCTCTCGCCGGCACACACACAGTTGCCTGGTAAACAAGAAAAGAAAAAAAAAACTTGAAAGCAAACGAGAGGTAGTTTTTTCACGTCGTAGGCATACCCACAGCAGCCCCACGATACGAAAGAAAACAAAAAAAAGATAACGAGAAAGCAAACGAGAGGTAGTTTTTTTTACGTCGTAGGCATACCCACAGCAGCGCAACGATACGAAAAGAAAAAAAAAAAAAAAAAGATAACGAGACAGCAAACGAGAGGTAGTTTTTTTTACGTCGTAGGCATACCCACAGCAGCGCAACGATACGAAAAGGGAAAAAAAAAAAAAAATAACGAGAAAGCAAACGAGAGAGAGATTTTTTTTTCGTCACCGACACACACACGGCAGCCTAGTAAAACGATATTGAAAAAGGGGAGAGTTTTTTTTTGGATTTTTGATGGTATGGAGGAGCCGCGTCGACTTTAAGTGTGATGGAGGATTTTAAAATTGGTTTTTAGCAGAGTAGACTGGACAGTCACACGGAGAGGTCGGCTGGTAGCGAAGTCGCGATCGGGAAATTCCTCCGAGTGGAAAATTTTAAAGTTCTTCTTTGTTTAAAGTTTTAAAGTTCATTTTCGGTTGCAATAGTTTGTTAATTCCATATTGGAATACAAAAAGAAAACCGCGTGCCACAGCCCGAATGGTGTTCAACCTCCCCGAGAAAAAAAAAGAACGACGATACAATTTTTTTTTGTGAGTGCATCCTCTCGGTATCGACCCGCTCCCACGTGTCCTGGTCCCCCATACCATAAGAAAAATTCCGGGAAAGTTCTCCGGACCACCTGCGCGACTCGAGAAATGATCGGTTAGTCCCCAAAGCAACTTCAGTGCTCCGATAAGACCGAATAAAAAGGAAAAAAAAAAAAAACCCAAATAAAATAAAGCCAATTGATCTCTAATCTCCCCTCCCGTGCCGCCACCACGTGTCAAGTGATCTGGCGTGCCTGTGACTCCCCCACCTGATGTGCAATTTAACCACGCAAGCAATAAGCGCGTGTGCAGTGACCTGGTGAAAAAAGTGCATCTCTGGCCCCACTAAATCTTTTGCCACCCTCCTTTCCTTCTGACCTGGCGTCATTGTCATCGAAATCCGATTGGTGAACCCAAAGCCTGGACGTAGGCCACCGAGTTGCGGCAGCGGACACGACACCAGATCCCCTTACCACGGTGCTATTTTAGCCTCCAGGGGACTAGGATAAGGTTACGTACATCCCCCTCTGGGACAATCTCTTTCGTGCAATTTATTTTGGGTCTCTCGTAGATTGAAGTGCTGCCTAAATTCTTTCTTTTCGTATTTAATAATTTTTTTTTGTTTCATTCGCGTTTAAGTCGCCTAAGCTTTGTATTCTCGGACTAGTTAGTCACATTTTAGATTTATACCGAAAGCGGCCAAATCGCCGTATTTTGTGCTTTTGTATAAGTAATTATTATATTTTTTTTTCGTCGACAATGTCCGTGTGGCCTAAATGGTCTAATTATCTGATTAATTAAGTTCCCTAAATGCGGTACATCCGGTTGTAAGTCAAGACGTATCGATAAGATTTACATACCTTTCGAGATTATTTTTTTTTGTTTGTGACGCGTCTCGTACGTGGTCTTATTGATTTTTTTTAGTAATTACGTGCGGCTTATCCGTTCCTGGTACTAATTTGGTTTTCTTCATTTAAAAGGCGGTGAATAACGCCTGAACCCTATCGATACTTCTTGATCCACGCACCTGGCGTTTAAGGTAGTAGATTATTATTATTTTCTTTAATGCGGTATAGCCGTCTATTTCTTTTCCTAATTAATAAAATTTTTGTTTGTTTTAAATTTTCTTTCGCAAGAATAAACCATTAAGTACGATTACGATTCTTTTTTTTTGTTGAATTGATATAATTTTTTTTGTTGAATAATTATCGCGCCACTTGCGCTGTTGCATTTGAATTTGAGGACCGCTTCCCACGGTTCTTTATGTTAAGGTAAAGGGTGCGAAGCCTACTTGAATTTTCCGTAGTTTCCTTATATCTTTCCTTTACTAGATGTATCTAGGTACCCCCTTCGGCAGGCCTGGCGACGCGGGATGAACAAGGTAAGACTTTTAGTTTGTTTTTCTTTAATTATTTTTATGAGTCACTGCATCTTCTCGCGCCCGATACCTAAAGTTAGTTTTAGTTTGTTGTCCTCGGACCGTAGGTTACCTTTATAATACGCTTAAGTCTAAGAAAGATTAATTTGAAATAAACATGTACTGCTAAAATTAAAATTAGAGTCTCTCTTTAATGGCCTTGGCTGGTCGACCCCCAGAAGGTTGATTCCGTTTCTTTTTTTTGGGTGCAAGTCTTTAATTCAGTTTCAGCGGGGACTGCACAAGGCAGGGGGGGTAATGACCCGCTAGGGAGAATTACATCTTCTCTCCCACAGGCAATGGTAGGCTGCAGAGTACAGACTTTAGATTTCGTAAATTTTTTTTTCTCTTTCGATAATTTGCTTATATGAACGCGTGCAATTCTTTGTGTAGTGGTGCGCTTGGGATCCACGGAAGCAAGACCCCACCCCAATCCGACGAGCTTCAGCCGAAGACCGAACCAGGCACGCAACCCGCTTCTTAGTGGCCCAAATTTACTTTCCCATGTCCCTTGTCCTAGTCCCTCAATTTACCTCCCTTCAATCCCTTTCCTCCAAGTGTTAAACCCATCTCTTCGAAGATGATTCCCCCCTCCCACTCCCCGATGTATAATCACTGATGTAGCACACACCACCATTACATAAATGGCGCCCAACGTGGGGCCCGAAAGATTTTCTTTCGGGACTACCCTAAATAACTTAAAGTTTTTGTCAAGTAAAATTTTTTTTTGTTCAAGTAATGAATTGTTTATGGCAATAAACTACACCCCTTGCTTATAACTTTAGTAGTTTCGGTACTTTATACACCTGAGACAGGAGGATTGAGTCAGCCCCCCCCCAGGAATCGCGTTTGCCTCTCAACCAACGGACGGATGTGGACGACCCATGGCATATCCGTCGGAATCGCGTCCGAACCCGATTTGAGTTCGAGACGACCAGGGTGATGTCATGCGGAATTGCGTTCGCACCTGTACCCGAGACAAGTCAGAGACGACCAGGGTCACTCCCCTCGGAATAGCGTTTCTTGACAAAGTCCAATGGGTTGAGGAAACCACCTGGGGTCACTGACGCAAGCGTCCTGGCCACCTTTATCTGTTATTGCTATCTACAACAATTACTCAGAATTTTATTAGCTTCCATACACTTATTTTACCTGCGGCGAAATGATTGGGTCAAGTTTTTTTTGGAAATGCGTCCTCTGGAAACCACAGGATGGGTAGAGACGACCAAGGGTATACTCTTTGGAAGTGCGTCTCCATCTTGACTCTAGAACGGTAAGAGACGACCAGGGAAACTTTCCTTGGAATTGCGTTTCCCTCCCGAACACTGGAATGGTTGAAGACGCCCAAAATCTATGATTCAATCTGTCTAACTGCATATACCATTTTTTTTCATAGGTCGAAGTATTAGATGGATGGTCCTGGAATTGCGTTACTCTGAGACTTATTTGCTCAAGCTAACGACCGAAACATCCGAATACCTCCCATTTGAACAACCAATCATAAATTTGCTATATATATATTTTTTTTTCTCGCTGCCATTGCCTCACCCTCTGGGGAACCCCATTCGACCAAGGCCATTGGAAATTGAGACTCGAACATTCATGATTTTTTTTCTTCTTTAACCCATATTGCATTTATATTATCAGCTCCTATATAGAACTTACATATATAGAAGTTGCTAAAAGTTATATACAAATTACAAGTTAATCTAATACTATCTCAAATATTTTGCTAGGTTATCCTATACCAAGTATTATAGATACTATTACTGAATTTAAATTTTTCTCCTCCCCTTGCCCTTGGGGTTATCTTTCGATTTTTTTTTGATATATTGATGTACAGATCCATTATCTATCAGTGTGAAGCGTCTAACCAAGAATAGACGCCCATGATTATCCTCTTTGGCATAATTTTCCTTTCGCTTTGTACCTTGACCTTCTTCTGTCGATCCGCGATGGCGGTAAGACATAGTTCAGACAATCTGGACCAACTCGGACTCGAGCCAATTAATCCAACGTGTACCATTTGCCAAGAGCGGTTTGCTCACGGTGCAGAAACCGAGACCACCGACTGTTTGCACATATTTCATAAGTCCTGCTTGAGTCATTGGCTGAACGCTTCGTGCTCTTGTCCAGTTTGTCGTAAAGATCTTAGCTCCTCCGGTCTGTTAAGTAGGCAAGTCGATCCTCCGTCAGTGTCCCAGCAGAGAAGCAAGGGAGCGGTGCCAAAAGGGCGTCGTCCAGCGACTCGTTCGACCACCTCCCACAATTCTGATAATTGGAGAAACCAAGACCCCAGTATTCTGGAGAGTCGACTTTCCTCCGGCAATCAGTCCGAGCCTAAACGACCGCCTTCTTCGGCCGTTCGTACCCAAGATCCAGTTACTTCGAAATCTCGCTCCAATCTAGACCTTCCGCTACACAGTGCTTCGTTTCAATACGAAGGCAATATTCGTCAAGTGGTAAGAGAAGAATTGGAGGTAGAAATGAACAGGAATCGAGAAGGGATAACGCAAACCATCGAAACCCTGTTTCAGCGGTGTTTCAACCAGTACGCCGCTCCCGTAAACCGTGTCCCAGCAAACACCCCCATGACGGATCATACTGGTTGGGAGCAACAGAACTATATGCCCCCGCCTCAACCTTTGAACTCAGTCCCAGCTAGGCCGCGTAACGACCCTGCCGCTTCTGCGGATTCTCCGGGTCATAATAAAGTTCCAGGTATCCTACTCAGCTGGAATGTGAAATTCGACGGGTCGAAAGATAGCATCCGGGCCGAGGAATTTTTATATAGAATATATGCCCTAACGTTGCACACGTTAAATGGTGACTTCGTGGCTCTGTGTAACAACATTCACGTTCTGTTTTCGGGAAAGGCTAAAAATTGGTACTGGCACTACCACAAGAGGGTCCATTCCATCGAGTGGACCGCCCTCGGTGAAGCGTTGCGCTTTAAGTACTCTGACTCTCGCTCTGATTTCGAAATTATCGAACTGGTTCGAAATCGCAAACAACGCGACCGTGAATCTTTTGACGATTACTTAGATGCCATGGTTTCCATAACAGATCGGCTGATGGAACCCCTGTCAGATAGACAGTTTCTAGAAATACTAACTCGTAATCTCAAACCCGATTTGAGATACGAGCTACTTCATTTGCGTGTAGGCAGTATCGCCGAACTTCGGAGAGCATGTCACAGGCATGAGTACTTTATGCAGGAACTTCACAGAGGGACTCCAGCCCGGCCTAACCCAACCAGACGATTTGTGTCTGAAGTAGCGTTCGATCTCCCGCAAGAAGAAGAGATCTCCGAATTAACTCCTCCTAGAAAAGCGCTATTGTGCTGGAACTGCACGTCAGTGGGTCACAGCTATCACGATTGTGAAGAGCCGAGGCGCGTGTTCTGTTACGGATGCGGGGCTCTAAATACATACAAGCCAAAATGTCCGAAATGTTCACCGTCGGTAAACTCGAAAGCGGATGCGGCCACCAACACCCGACCGCATCCCCCAAACGAGAAACTAACTACGACCCAAGACCGCGAAGTGCAAACCGAAGAAGGCTACGGCCCAACGCAGACACCAACTCAACCCATTCCAACTCCTCGTGGTATTGACCCTACGAAACCATTCTATCAAAGACTTCTCGAATACAACCACCTCCGCTCAACCCTGTCAGGCCTTAAACAGCCAATCGCTTCTCTTTCTTTTCGAAAACCCAAGCGATCCACCAATCGGATGCGCCTCTTCTGGGCCAAGGTGCGAAGGAACCGTAACCACCTCTTATGCGCGGGCCTCCAAGGAGATACCCTAGATATTCGTCCGTATGCGGTTGTTGAAATACTGGGGAAATCGGTCAAGGGTCTGCTTGATTCAGGAGCGACGATCAGCTGTTTTGGAGCTAACGCCGCGAACGAAATCTTGTCATCAGGACTTTCTTTACAAAAATACCATGCTTTTGTCCGGACCGCCGAAGGTCGTTTACAAACAGTTCGGGGTAGTATTTGTCTGGACGTCTCGTTCCGCAATATCACCAAGCCACTGACCCTATTTGTCGTTCCCTCGCTCCACCAAGATCTCTATCTAGGGGTAGATTTTTGGAGAAGCTTTAACCTCGCGCCAGACTTAATATCGGGAATTGACACCCCGATTGCGTCCGAGGCCCCGATGCACGATCTCACCACTTATCAGCAAGAACAGTTACAAAACACCAAAGCCCTTTTCCCATCGTTCGAAAAGCAGGGTTTGGGCAAGACTTCGCTCTTGGAGCACCTTATCGACGTCGGATCGGAAAAAGCGGTGAAGCAACGCCACTACCCCGTATCACCTGCCATAGAGTCACTGATGTTCACTGAAATCGATCGGATGCTCGCCATGGGAGTGATAGAGGAATCCACCAGTTCCTGGAGTTCGCCGGTCGTGCTTATTCGCAAACCGGGGAAAGTGCGATTTTGCATAGATTTTCGGAAGGTCAATGCCCTTTCTGTAAAAGACGCCTATCCACTGCCGCACATTGATGGCATACTAAGTCGCTTACCTCGAGCGGAATTTATTTCTAGTATCGACTTAAAGGACGCCTTTTGGCAAATACCCTTAGAAGTAAGTTCCCGCGAGAAAACAGCGTTCACAGTCCCGAATCGGCCATTATACCAATTCACGGTCATGCCATTTGGGCTGTGTAATGCTCCGCAAACAATGTGTAGGCTCATGGATAGGGTCATCCCCAGTCACCTCCGCGAAATGGTATTCGTCTATCTCGACGATTTACTAGTGATCTCTAAGGATTTTGAATCTCATATATGTGCTCTACAGGAAGTGGCGGGGCACATCCGAAAGGCGGGTTTAACGATAAACATTCCTAAGAGTAAGTTTTGCCTAAAGGCGGTAAAGTACCTTGGTCACATCGTGGGCTACGGATCCATTCAAACTGATCCGGATAAGATAGCAGCGATTGTCAATTTTCCTCCACCTAAATCGGTTAGACAGCTACGTCGTTTTCTAGGCATGGCCGGCTGGTACCGAAAGTTCATCCTTAACTTTGCGACACTAACCACCCCCTTAACCAACCTTCTGAAGAAAAGTCGGTC
Organism: Brachyopa scutellaris; assembly: GCA_949775065.1. Taxonomy (NCBI): domain Eukaryota; kingdom Metazoa; phylum Arthropoda; class Insecta; order Diptera; family Syrphidae; genus Brachyopa; species Brachyopa scutellaris. The sequence goes on from OX459112.1 coordinate 122,371,586, forward strand.
ATTTGATTGGAACACAGAAGCTCAGGAAGCCTTCGAGTTGCTTAAAGTAAAGCTCACTTCCGCTCCGGTATTAAACACGCCCGACTTTAGGCGACCGTTCGTTGTTCAATGCGATGCCAGTCAGTACGGCGTGGGGAGCGTATTAGCCCAGTTAGACGAAGAAGGAGTAGAGCACCCGATTGCTTACATGAGCCAAAAATTAAACAAAGCCCAAAAGAACTATTCGGTAACCGAACAGGAGTGCCTGGCAGCGGTGCTGTCAATCAAGAAATTCAGGCCGTATATCGAGGGACATGAGTTTACTGTTATCACGGATCACGCGAGTCTTCAATGGTTGATGAGGCAGAAAGACCTTTCGGGCAGATTGGCGAGGTGGGCCCTGAAACTACAGGGATTTGATTTTTGCATAAAACACCGCAAGGGCGTTTGTAACGTCGTACCCGATTGTTTGTCCCGGAAGGACACCGAAGACCTAAGCGCTCTGGGAGAGATAGCACCTATGGTGAACCTTCAGTCTCCGCTTTTCTCCTCATATGAGTACAAGGCTCTGAAGACCCAAATCTTGGACAGCCAAGCCAAACTCCCCGATCTAAAAGTCGCCGACGGGTTTGTGTATAAACGCACTAGGCATTCCACGGGATCTCCAGTGACCGACAGCGAGACCTGGAAACTTTGGGTTCCGTCAGGGTTAAGAACGGAAATTCTACATAATGCTCACAATCCTCCTACTTCGGCTCATTGCGGAATAGGAAAGCTACTTGAAAAGTTGAGACGTTATCTCTTTTGGCCCTCAATGGTAAAAGATGTACGAAATTATGTGTCGGCGTGTGAGACCTGTAAGTCCACCAAAAGCCCCAATGTAATCCTAAGACCACCGATGGGGCAACCGGTCATCTCCTCTCGGCCATTCCAAAAGCTCTATATCGATTTATTGGGACCATACCCTCGATCGAAATCAGGAAACATTGGTATCCTTATAGTTCTAGACCACCTGTCGAAGTACGTTTTCTTAAAAGCCCTGAGGAGATGTACCACCAAACCCATCATGGACTTTCTCGAAAAGGACGTTTTCCACGCCTTCGGCGTTCCAGAGACCATTATCAGCGATAATGGGGTACAGTTCAAGTCCGTGGAGTTCAAAAACTTTCTTTCCACCTACGGGGTGAACCACATGGTAACGGCAGTATACTCCCCGCAATCCAATTCCTCAGAACGTGTTAATCGATCGGTGATCGCAGCCATGCGGGCGTATATTGAAAAGGACCAAAACGAATGGGATGTGCACCTAAGTAGTATAACGTGTTCATTGAGAACCACGTTGCACAGCTCCATCGGTTGCAGCCCATACTACGTACTCTACGGACAAAATATGATACAACACGGTTCGGACTACGCTCTGCTGAAAAACCTTCAGATGGTGAATGGAGAAGACGTGCCGATACTAAGTGTCGAAACCCAATCCAAAATACGCGATCAAGTCCGGAAAAACATTCAGGCCGCTTTCCAAAAGAATGCTACCAGGTACAACACCAGATCAAAGGTCATCCGTTTCAAGGTAGGCGACGAAGTATACCGGAGGAATTTCGCCCAGAGCAATTTTGGAAAAGGCTTCAGCGCCAAGCTCGCACCAGTTTTTGTGAAAGCCCGAATACGCTCAGTACAAGGTTCCTCGTACTATGTTCTGGAAGATCTATCGGGCAAAGCTTTGGGAACATACCATGCTAAAGATATAAGGCGCTAGCCAACCTCTCCCAGCTTAGGCTTTCGCAATATCCAGCTACACCTAACCTGTTTTGTAACGGAGGCTGTCAGGCGCCCTGCCCAATTTCAAGCCAACGCCGCCCTCGTCCGGTGTACTTCCTTGCATTTGTTTTTTTTTTCACCCCGCCGCCTGAAAGTACAGACGACAAGTGTACGTCCCCGGCAAAGTCGGCTGCTCACATATTTAGCCACGCGCCAACATTCTTGCGGTTCAGCATCGAAAAACAATTTTTTTGTTCGAACCCTTTTTCTCTACGTAGCGGCAAGGCGATACCCCGTTCTGGTAACTTTCCATGGCCTGATCTCGCCACCAGATATGTATCGCTGTCCGCATATGCATATAATTCTTTTTTTTCTTTCTCCCATCCCGGTCCCAAACTCCTTTGACCTGGGATCGAGGGGGGAAACGTCGTACGACGGGGCAAGGAGCAGGTATAGGCAAACTAACTGCCTACGTGGCGTACGTGACCACGCAATGGTTACCCTTACCACCGTGTAGATTCTCTCGCCGGCACACACACAGTTGCCTGGTAAACAAGAAAAGAAAAAAAAAACTTGAAAGCAAACGAGAGGTAGTTTTTTCACGTCGTAGGCATACCCACAGCAGCCCCACGATACGAAAGAAACCAAAAAAAAGATAACGAGAAAGCAAACGAGAGGTAGTTTTTTTTACGTCGTAGGCATACCCACAGCAGCGCAACGATACGAAAAGAAAAAAAAAAAAAAAAAGATAACGAGACAGCAAACGAGAGGTAGTTTTTTTTACGTCGTAGGCATACCCACAGCAGCGCAACGATACGAAAAGGGAAAAAAAAAAAAAAATAACGAGAAAGCAAACGAGAGAGAGATTTTTTTTTCGTCACCGACACACACACGGCAGCCTAGTAAAACGATATTGAAAAAGGGGAGAGTTTTTTTTTGGATTTTTGATGGTATGGAGGAGCCGCGTCGACTTTAAGTGTGATGGAGGATTTTAAAATTGGTTTTTAGCAGAGTAGACTGGACAGTCACACGGAGAGGTCGGCTGGTAGCGAAGTCGCGATCGGGAAATTCCTCCGAGTGGAAAATTTTAAAGTTCTTCTTTGTTTAAAGTTTTAAAGTTCATTTTCGGTTGCAATAGTTTGTTAATTCCATATTGGAATACAAAAAGAAAACCGCGTGCCACAGCCCGAATGGTGTTCAACCTCCCCGAGAAAAAAAAAGAACGACGATACAATTTTTTTTTGTGAGTGCATCCTCTCGGTATCGACCCGCTCCCACGTGTCCTGGTCCCCCATACCATAAGAAAAATTCCGGGAAAGTTCTCCGGACCACCTGCGCGACTCGAGAAATGATCGGTTAGTCCCCAAAGCAACTTCAGTGCTCCGATAAGACCGAATAAAAAGGAAAAAAAAAAAAAACCCAAATAAAATAAAGCCAATTGATCTCTAATCTCCCCCCCCGTGCCGCCACCACGTGTCAAGTGATCTGGCGTGCCTGTGACTCCCCCACCTGATGTGCAATTTAACCACGCAAGCAATAAGCGCGTGTGCAGTGACCTGGTGAAAAAAGTGCATCTCTGGCCCCACTAAATCTTTTGCCACCCTCCTTTCCTTCTGACCTGGCGTCATTGTCATCGAAATCCGATTGGTGAACCCAAAGCCTGGACGTAGGCCACCGAGTTGCGGCAGCGGACACGACACCAGATCCCCTTACCACGGTGCTATTTTAGCCTCCAGGGGACTAGGATAAGGTTACGTACATCCCCCTCTGGGACAATCTCTTTCGTGCAATTTATTTTGGGTCTCTCGTAGATTGAAGTGCTGCCTAAATTCTTTCTTTTCGTATTTAATAATTTTTTTTTGTTTCATTCGCGTTTAAGTCGCCTAAGCTTTGTATTCTCGGACTAGTTAGTCACATTTTAGATTTATACCGAAAGCGGCCAAATCGCCGTATTTTGTGCTTTTGTATAAATAATTATTATATTTTTTTTTCGTCGACAATGTCCGTGTGGCCTAAATGGTCTAATTATCTGATTAATTAAGTTCCCTAAATGCGGTACATCCAGTTGTAAGTCAAGACGTATCGATAAGATTTACATACCTTTCGAGATTATTTTTTTTTGTTTGTGACGCGTCTCGTACGTGGTCTTATTGATTTTTTTTAGTAATTACGTGCGGCTTATCCGTTCCTGGTACTAATTTGGTTTTCTTCATTTAAAAGGCGGTGAATAACGCCTGAACCCTATCGATACTTCTTGATCCACGCACCTGGCGTTTAAGGTAGTAGATTATTATTATTTTCTTTAATGCGGTATAGCCGTCTATTTCTTTTCCTAATTAATAAAATTTTTGTTTGTTTTAAATTTTCTTTCGCAAGAATAAACCATTAAGTACGATTACGATTCTTTTTTTTTGTTGAATTGATATAATTTTTTTTGTTGAATAATTATCGCGCCACTTGCGCTGTTGCATTTGAATTTGAGGACCGCTTCCCACGGTTCTTTATGTTAAGGTAAAGGGTGCGAAGCCTACTTGAATTTTCCGTAGTTTCCTTATATCTTTCCTTTACTAGATGTATCTAGGTACCCCCTTCGGCAGGCCTGGCGACGCGGGATGAACAAGGTAAGACTTTTAGTTTGTTTTTCTTTAATTATTTTTATGAGTCACTGCATCTTCTCGCGCCCGATACCTAAAGTTAGTTTTAGTTTGTTGTCCTCGGACCGTAGGTTACCTTTATAATACGCTTAAGTCTAAGAAAGATTAATTTGAAATAAACATGTACTGCTAAAATTAAAATTAGAGTCTCTTTTTAATGGCCTTGGCTGGTCGACCCCCAGAAGGTTGATTCCGTTTCTTTTTTTTGGGTGCAAGTCTTTAATTCAGTTTCAGCGGGGACTGCACAAGGCAGGGGGGGTAATGACCCGCTAGGGAGAATTACATCTTCTCTCCCACAGGCAATGGTAGGCTGCAGAGTACAGACTTTAGATTTCGTAAATTTTTTTTTCTCTTTCGATAATTTGCTTATATGAACGCGTGCAATTCTTTGTGTAGTGGTGCGCTTGGGATCCACGGAAGCAAGACCCCACCCCAATCCGACGAGCTTCAGCCGAAGACCGAACCAGGCACGCAACCCGCTTCTTAGTGGCCCAAATTTACTTTCCCATGTCCCTTGTCCTAGTCCCTCAATTTACCTCCCTTCAATCCCTTTCCTCCAAGTTTTAAACCCATCTCTTCGAAGATGATTCCCCCCTCCCACTCCCCGATGTATAATCACTGATGTAGCACACACCACCATTACAATTCTTAAAACACTTTTAGGTAATCGATTATTTTCCTAGGACATGATCTGTGTTAAGAATAATGCATTCTAGAATCAATATTGTATACAAGCGATTGATTCCCCTTTCGATTCCAATAGATTACCTTTTCCTGCTGGGATGTCACATGTCAGTAACATTTGGCAGTGTAAATATGGGGATGATGCAACACAGCTGTAGATGGTGGAACTGATGTTGGTGGATTAATTTTTTTTTTGGCAAATTTATTAGGAATTAAATAGTGGAATAAGGAACATGGTCACTCAATTCATTATAATGTTATTTTCTTCGCCGGATGAAGACACATTTCTTTCTTCTCTACCCACTTTAAAAATCAACAAAAATAATTTAAAGTTGAAATGGCAGCTGATTTCGAACTATTTCGAAGTTATCTAAGACATTAGCAGAGACAATAATAATTGTCTCTGATATTATTGCTCGTAACTTAAGAGTGGTTGGGACCACTCATAAGTCTTATGATCGTTCATAAATATGCACTAATAGCGGTTGGTGAATAGGTTTATGAGGCTCTTAACTTATGAGCTGTCGGTGAATGCCGGCCTTAATATACATACGACATACCTATGTAGGTACATACTTATTGACGTCACCCACAGCTGCACGGCTGTTGTCTGCGGTCCCCACTGATGGAAAATTATTGGTGAACATTTTATGAACTATTTTGAGCATAGCTCAGCTCCAGTATAACGCAGAAGGATGATTTATACCTCAAATGAATCAGTGGACAATTTACTAAATTCACCTATTTTTTTGTTTTTCAATCCGATAAGCTACTATTGAGCTAGGGCTGAATAATTATAATTTTCGTTACAGATATGCAGTGTTTATCAATATTTTGCTAAAACCAGATCATTTTGGGGGATAAAAAGTATAAAAAATCTTGACCAAGAACATAAGCAATCACTATGTCAAGTTTCATCAAAAGCCGTCCATTAGTTTCTGCGTTATGTGCATTCAAACAGTTCCAAAATAAAAAAAAAAAACAACGCAGAAAAAAAAACCTGCGCTCACATGAAATTATCTCCACTGGTCGTTGGTAAAATCCAACGATCTAAGCTTTTCTTGAATTGTATGTCATTTTTAATTGATCGTTAATTTTAATTCAATGCTTATTGTTCAACTTCTGTATAACGTACGAATATGATTTATATCTTAAAATGTTTGTGCAAAATTAAACTTTATAATAAAAGAAATTCCATTCCCATCGGCTAAGGCATTCTAAAGCTAGAAGCTTGAAGGTATTCATACAAATAATCTCTGCCCAGATATCAGCTTATATTTTCGGTTCTGAATAGCCTATAACGAAAAAAATCCTATGCCTGTGTTCCAGACATTTTGCATTCCAACTGTGAGAACCGGATTTAATTTCTTGCAGTAGTTTTTAAGACAAATGGGAACAAAGTATTTGTAGTCGAAAAAAAGTTACATTTTTATTATAGTACGGATAAGATATAAATTACATCTTTAAAGTTGTACATACAGCCATTATGTTACAGAGTATTGAAGTCATTAAAAAAAATAAAGTAATTCAAAAAAGATTTGAAAAGAAAATTAAGTAAACTGGGTACATACATTTTTATTAAAAATTAAAAATAATCAGCAAAATATTGAAAAGCTATTTTTTCGAAGGTGTTCGTGCTACTTAAACGTTTAATACTAAGGGGAATAAGGTTTCACAGTTGTATTGCGTGAATAAAAAATTGTCTGGATGTTACGAAAAATTTATGCCTCGGCAAAAAAAGTTGGAATGTTCGGTTACTTCTTCCAAAATTTATTTGGTTATATAGATATTCAGGTGTTTTCGATTGAATTATTTTATTTAGTAATAACAAAGTTCTATATTTCAATAGACCATTAAGAGAACATCCTGTAATTTTCTTGGTAAAGGCGGAGACGTGTTCATGTCTTTTAAGATTAAAAACATATCGCGCACAGCTATTAAAAGCTACATTGAGTTTCCTAGATGACTCGTAATCCATATTGGCAAAAATCTCGCAGCTAGAAAGAATGATGGGTAGAATGAATGACTTCACAAGTTTTAACTTCACATTCATTGGGAGAAATCTTGCAGTAGGGCTAAGACCACGAAGCGCACCATACATTTTAGAAACCGTCCTTGTAATATGTAAATCCCAATTAAAATTGTTGTTGAAATAGACACCTAAATTCTTAATGTTTTCGACATATTCTACAGGCGACTGGTCTTCTGCTTATGATCAAAGCTTTCGCTTTAGATGGATTAAGATTAAGTTTATTTTTGGCTGTCCATGTTAAAATTTTGCTCACTTCATCATTCATTTTATCAATGGCTGTTGTTTTTTGTGTTTTTGGGAACATGATGTAAGTTTGAACGTCGTCGGCGTAAATGTGATACTCACAGTTGGAGAAGCATTCAGTGATGTCATTAATAAAATATGAAAACAGTAAAGGTCCCAGCACGGAACCTTGCGGAACAGCTAGGTGCACGCTTTGGCGAGTGGAACATTTATTATTGTAAAAAACGTACTGAGACCTATTGGACAGATATGATGCCATCAGGTTAGATAGAGAGCTCTCGAAGGAAAAATTTCTTATAAGCTTTTCAATAAGAATGTCCTGTGTCAACCACAAAAAGCTTTAGAGAAATCTAAGAACTCCCCCAAGGGAGTGTTCTAGGACCAACGCTCTACCTTTTATGTACAGCAGACATACCTAAACCAGACAACGCTATGATAGCTACTTTCGCAGACGACACGGTTATCCTTTCTTCGAACAAACGACTAGACCTAGCCACTCAATAAGCCAGAATAGCACTTGAGAAGACAGTAGATTGGTTCCGGAAATGGGGAATCAATATAAACGAGGAAAAAACAGTTCAAGTTGTATATACATACTACGAAAAGAAATTATATCGCTGAAAACATCATTCTGAAAAACAAACAAATTACTATTGACAATGAAGCGAAGTATAGATAAAAAATTGACTTGGAAATCACACATATTATATGAACGAAACCAAATAAAAAACAAATTCAGACAACTCTACTGGCTTCTAGGGAAGAACTCAAGCTTATCAACAGAAAACAAACTCCTAATCTACAAGACAGTAATAAAACCTATATGGACGTACGGAATTCAAATCTGGGGAACTGCCTGCATGACAAATATTAATACAACAATGAAATTGATATCAAAATAACGCTGAGCTTCAGTACATTAACACTGTGAAGTTTTATGAAAATCGTATGTGGCGATTTTAAGATTTTTTTGTGTGAAGTTCGTATTGCGGGTCGACCTCTGATGATTTTTGCCCGTTTACATGCTTATAAAACGCTTATAGACGCACATATATTTATGTATTTAGTATCAGATGAAAGGTAATTTTACTATCTTTCTTATGTCTTAAACATAATGGGTCTAAGATTCTCAGTGTCAAAATAATCAATTAATTTCTGAAAAGTTTTTTTTTTTTTGTAAACACTATCAGATCTGTGTCATAGTGTGCTTAATACAAGCAACAGCCATAAGCAGAAATTTGCCAGTGCAAAATATGCATCAACAGGCTCATCATTTAGTGCTGGTGTTAGTAGTTAGGCTACGTAGCCTACGTTTCGCTACGTACGCTACATTTCAACACTACCACTAGCAATAAATAAACAAATATAAGAACAAATATATATAATTAGAATTTATGTTCGAGGAACTACATTACGCAATACATTTTTTAGTGTAATCTTGTTAAGATTAAAGTTAAGAATGTTTACGTTTAAGTTATAGATTTCACTCATGCGGCTAATAGGCTCATGCAGTTTAAAAGTAAAGTACTTTTTTATTTTGAAAATCACTGATTTTTGAAAAATCTTCAACGACAGCATACCTTTTTTTAACCGTTATGTGAAAGAATATCTTTCAAGCTTAAATCTGATGTATAATAATGTAAGATTCAGCTAATATTAATTAGGAAAAACACTTTCAAAATCCTATGTGGTGCAAATTAATCACCAATGCTCAATGACAAATGCCCAATGGTGAGTTCCTACTTGCTCTTTTTTTTACAGAAACTTGAAAAAAATGGTTGTTTTTTTAGCATATTAAAGTATGAAGGTAAGAACTTTTTAGAAACATAATATAGAGAAAATTAATGAAAAAAAAAAAACAATAATATGAATTACTTTTTTAACAAAGATGATGTAATCGTAGGCTTTCAATATTGCTTAACATATCCTGCAGGATATTACAAAGGCATTTGTCCACCACTAGGAACTGATTATCAAGACAGTTCCTACCATCCTCCTTGGGTTTGGAATATTATAAGCGTTCAAGACGTTGCGAGAAGGAATAAATTAATTCCGAATGGATTTTTTGGAAACATTGAAATATCTGAAAATGCACATAATGCATTACGTAAGCCGTACGTTTGCTTTTGAAATGCGCAATAAGAGCTCGTGACCCAAGCTCCATATAAGTTTGTCCCATCGCCTTTTGGTTTTACTTCATATTTAGAATGCGGAAGCCATCTATTGTAAGCCATGGCTAAAAGAAAAACGCTGCCAGACGATTGAATTCGATATCACGATGTTAATACCTATACATACATACCCATATATTTTGGTTACACATCCACTCCCAAAATTTGCTGTCGGTTCTAAAACTGTAGCAACGATCCGGTTTTTGGCCAAAACCACACTTTCAACATCACATAACTAACAAAAGCACCAGAAAAAGGCTGCCTGACGGTTATATTTGAGTTCACACAATTCCAAGCTTTATATTTATGTGCACATTTTTTGGTTATATCTCACTCCAAAAATTTGCAGCGGGCTCTTGGTCTATAGCCATTACATTTCGCTACTCATATCGCAATTGTAGAGAATCACTTGTACTCAGTGATTCCGAACACACAGCTCATTTGAAACACATGAATTATGCCAAAGAGGCCCGTAAATTATTATTTCGACGTGTTTAAGACCAAGCTTATTTTTTTCGATGTGTAAACATCTAAGCGCGCGTTAGCAACATTTCTAGTGGAGTGATTCCGCGACTTCGGGGACGGAATACCAAACGGTTACGAAATTTGTAACTCAAATTTCATAGCAGCGCGATGAAATATTGACATAGTGATTGCTTTTATTTATTTAGCGTATGTATATGTATAACATATTACATTAATTATTTTTTATATTAACAGCGTACGTATACATACATGTACACAAACACATATTACATATATAATCACATTAATCATTTTAAATTAACAAACATGAATAATATTGCAGTCAAAGCTATAGTACAACATCTAAGTTTTGTAGCCAGTCTATCACAGTTGAGTTGTTGTTGGCATCCGCGAAGTCTTGGATATCCCCTGGGTAGGATCGTTTGTTGCATTCCGCAACAATGTGGTAGATAGTCTGGCGTTAAGCTCCGCAGTCGCAAGCGGGAGAGTTTGAGCTTCCCCATCGAAACATCGTGTCTGCGCACCTTCCGTGGCCAGTTCGGATAGTGATTGCTTATGTTCCAGGGCAACTTTTATATATATGTATGTATATACACTTTTTATCCCGGAAAATGGCATGGTTTTTAGAAAATAGTGAAAATACTGCATATTGGGAGGGAAAATTATAGTTAAACAGCCCTAACTCAATAATGGCTTATTGGATTGAAAAACAGAAAAATAGGTGAAATTAGTAAATTTATTCTTGATTCATTTGAGATATAGGATGTCTCCTGCGTTGTCCTGAAGCTGAGCAATGTTCAAAACAATTATTCAAAGCATCGCCCACAGTTTTCTTTCAGTGGTGACCACTGCCAGCAGTCGGGCAGCAGTGGGTATTGTTGCAATAGTGTGTATTTGAGAAGGTATATGTGCGCACTCTAGCATGCTCATAATGCTTTGCATTTCAATGTTCTGCAATCATTATCACCATTTGCGGCTCTCCCACTCAACCAATCTTAACAAATGAGGTATCAAAAGAAAGAGGATTTTCTAGAGCAGTGATTTGAATTTTTAGCTTATAAATATTATTAACAATCTCGCATGTAGAAAAAATACAACCTTTTTACGAATAAAATGGCTACCTACTGGCCTCTAGTGTCCTATTGGCATTTTGTTCCAAAAAAAGAGCTACTTTTCGTGATAGAGATCCTGATAAATATTAAGATTACGTGTAAACAAATTGTTTATATGTATAAAATCAGAGTGCATTTCGTCATTGCTCCAAGACATTATTTTCTTTAGACACCTCATTTGTGAATGTTACAGTTAATCACAAAAGTAAGTATACACCTATGTGAGTGTAACAAAAGTCTTAAGAAAACAGTGTAATTCGTTTGAACCATATCCGTCTGACCTTATGTCTGTTGTTTGACATTTGCACAGTTGCTCTAAAGTAAAAATAACGGTATAACTTGCCTAGGTTCTAGAGGAGAATAACTTTTGTCTGACGAAATACCAAAACAACGTCACAAAAGTAAGTATATTTGGTTGTCGTATTGAAAGGTTTATGGTTTCCTTATATTATGTACTGCTTTATTTAAGTATCAAGACTAGTTACACAAATAAATAATCACTCGTACGTTTACAAAAATCAATTTAACAAAAAATGGAAAAATTGTTTGGGAGACAAAGTTATTCACGTCGATGTCGAAGTTAAAAAAAACAATCTGCCGAAGCTTTTTGAAAGCTGCGTTTTTATTGGTCCTCCTTCAGCAGGTCGAAAACTGACAGCTCACATGTGGTGTTGCCAGCGGCTGTTGCTCTTTTTGGTCTTAACCACCCGCCACAGTGGCCCCCCAGAAGGCTTGAGCACCTTGTATGTAACGTTGCGGAACGTGGACGTGGCGACCGGTCCGTGTGCGGGAAGGCTGAGTTGTAAGTTGTGGCGGTGGTGGAACGCTTGGTGCAGTTACGGGTTGTTGTGTGTTGACGTGCTCTTCGGCTTCTAGGTATGCTGGTTTCAGACGGTCAACTGAAATTTTGATGTGTTTCTTTCGTACGTTTAAGGAAAAAAAATTGTCGTGGCGGTCGATTACTTCGAAGGGACCCTCGTAGGGTGGTACAATAGATGCTTCCACTGAATCGTTGCGTACGAATGCGTGAGGTTGTCGATTTCAGGTCGGGGTGAATAAATGGGCGTTGCTGCGTGTGCCATGCTATCTGCTGGGGGCGCATCTGATCCATACTATCTCGGAGATCTTTTACGAAGTCGGTTTGGGTGCGATTGTCAACCGTGGGTGTCAGCAGCAAATCGGCTGCAGTCTGAGCGTCGTTCCATAGACTAACTCTGCAGGTGTTGCCTTAATGTCATCCTTTAAGGTTGCGCGAAGACCGAGTAGTATGAGCGGAAGGCACTTTACCCATCTCGTCGAATTGCTGCAGTTGATGGCTCCTTTGAGAGTTCGATGGAATCGCTCGACCAGTCCGTTTGCCTGCGGGTGTTACGATGTGGTCATTGTGTGGTTTGTTCCTATGCATTTGCAGAGTTCCGTAAAAACCGAAGAGGTGAACTGTCTCCCTTGATCGGATGTGATTCGCAAGGGGGATCCAAATCGGGCGATCCAGCCGTTAATGAGGGCGTTTGCGCAGTTGATCGCTGACATGTCTGTCATTGGATACGCTTCTGGCCACTATGTGTAGCGATCAACGACTGTTAGGAGGTAGCGGTAACCTTCGGAGGGTGGAAACGGTCCCAAGATGTCGATATTAATGTCGGAAAAACGCTCGTCGGGGCCGCTGTAACGTTGTAGTTCGGCTATCGAGTGGCGCTGTACCTTTGTTTGTTGACATGGTATACACGTCTTGGCGAATTGGGCACAATGTTGTCGAATGTTGGGCCAGACGAAACGCTCGGTCAAGAGGCGCACAGAAGCGCGCCGACCCGGGTGTGAGAGATCGTCCGTTGCATCGAAAAATGTTGTTGCAAAGTTCTTTGGTGATGAACGGCCGGACGCGATTATATGATACGTCACAATAAATCGGCTTGTCTATGTGAGGGAAACAAAACAATGTTAGTTGCATTGAATGCATAATGTTACCTTCGAGTAGTTGCGGGAGTCCGATGTCGTTCTCTTGTGAAATGGACAGCTTCGAATAGAGGTCGTCCTTGGCGTTTATGGCTGATAATATGCGCGACAATAGATCGGCTGCGTGGTTATCCTTGCCCTTGATATGTCGAATGTCGGTTGTTAATTCGCTAATAAACGACAAATAATTTGTTTGTCGTGGTGTAGATTTTTCTGGACGTTGTTTGAAGGCGAAGATAAGTGGTTTGTGATCTGTTTGGATGTGGAACTTGTGCCCTTCCAGCAAATCTCGAAAATGACGTACGGCCAAGTACATCGTGGTGAGTTCTCTGTCGTACGTGGAATATTGTTGCTGGTTTGGTGAGAACTTTTTGGAGAAATAACCGAGTGATTCCGCTACGTCGTTGACTAATTGATGCAAAGCGGCGCCTGCCGCTAAATTCGATGCATCTGTTACCAAGCTTAAGTCTGCCTCTGGCAAAGGATGTGACAGACGCACTGCTTGGGCAGGAAGATGGCGGCAATCGTCGAAAGCTTCATTCGTAGACTGCGTCCAATTTAAGGCGGTTTTGTCGTTTTTTCGATTTCCCGGAATCATCACCAAGAGCGGAATTTGGATGGCGGCCGCGTGAGGAATAAATTTGCGATAGAAATTTATGGTTGCAATGAATCCTTTAAGTTGTTTTACTGACTCTGGTCGTTTGATGCGTTGAATGGCGTCGACTCGTGAAGGTAGCGGAGCTATTCCTTGCGGCGAAATAAGGTGGCCAAGGAGCGTCCAGGTTGACTGGGACTTGATGAAAAGTTTTTTGTAGATCAATTTTAGAAAAAAATTACTCACCGCGAAGGATGTTGGCGAAATCGTGAAGATAAGGAATCGGATAGCGGTCGGGTAGTGTGATTGTGTTGAGGTTTCTATAGTCCCCACAAGGCCTCCAGGAACCGTCTGCTTTACGCACCATGTGGAGTGGGCTCGACCAGTTTGACTTCGACGGTCGACATATCCCTGCACGCATGAGTAGCTCAAACTCCTTCTTGGCGGCGTTCAGCTTGTCTGGCGGTAGGCGGCGTGCTCGTGCTGAACAAGGTGGACCATTCGTCTCGATGTGGTGAATTGCTTCGGAATTGGTCGATGCCCCGGGGGGTGCCATTCGGGTAATGTTGGGAAATTTCATGACGATGTCTACGAATGGTGCGTTTCGATCGATGAGGGGATGGTTGGCTGCTGGTAATGGCGAAAAGAGACGTTGAAAGCGAGTTCGTGCGTGAATCGATGAGACGTGCTCTCTTTACGTCCACCATCAGGTCGTGATGTTGAAGAAAATCGACTCCAATGATTGGAGATGTGACATCGGCAACGATGAACGTCCAAACGAACGAGCGACGGAGGCCGAGGTTAAGCTCGTGAGTAACCTCGCCGTAGACTTTAATGGGCGATCTGTTTACTGCGAAAAGCTGCATGGAAGTCGGCCGAAGCCTCCTGGTCTCTGGGGACGGCGGAATGCAGGAGACCTTGGCACCTGTGTCGATGAGAAAAGAAATGCTTGTATTATGTTCGCGTAGACAGAGTCGGTTGACTGAACCGGAAGCGCAATGGTAATTTACACCAGTATCCGAGGGCATGGAGAAGAGTCATTGTTGTTTATGAAGAGTCGAAGTAGCGGACGGTGGTTGACGGGAACGCCACGGCGGACGGCAGTTAGCTGCCTTATTGCCAAAGGTGCGATGGAACCAGCAATCGTCGAATTGATCGATGGACTGCTGACGTCTACGTTGGTTGGCAACTCATGGCTAGGCAGAACGCGATGGCGAGCGCGTGCGTGGTCGTGACGGTCGTTGCTGTATAAGCAGCTTGGACAATTCCTGAACCAAGTGAGCGAGCTCGGGCGTGGACGATGGAGCGTCGGCGTGGGCTCGATGTACGCATGGTATTGACGTCGAATTGCTGGGCGCAACTGCGTTAAGTTGTCGGAGCTCAACGTTCTCCATAACGGCGTCGGCTATCTGTGTTTTTTCTGTCGCTGAGCCTTTAACCATGACCGTCACTGCATGAACGGATTGCGGTAAGCGTGCGGCCCATAAATCGAGCAGTATCGACTCGCTGAGTGAGCCTTTGGCTGCTTGTACTATCTCATAAAACAGCTGACTCGGTTTTTTGTCCCCTAGTGGCATATCGTGCAAAACACGCCGAAATCTTTATTGCTGGCTGTCGGCGAAATAGTTTATGAGCTGTGTGCGAATGTATTCGTACTTTTCGGATTTTGGTACTGCATCGATTATCGGACGGAGCTCCGTGATATGAGCCAGCGGTAATTGTGAGCAAACTGTGTCGAATTTGCGACTGTCGTGTACGATTCCCGATGCTTGAAAGAAAAAATTTAACAGAAAGAACCAGTTGTCGACATCCGACTCCACGAACGGTGGCAACTGGATGCGGGGTAGTAATTCGCGGCCACTTCTACTTGGTCAGGCTTATTCTCAGGAGGAACGTCCTCCACTTTACAACCGTTTCGTTGCTCGGGGGTGGACATCACTTTAGGGGTCATCACTTTGGTGCCGAATTGAAAGGTTTATGGTTTCTTTATATTATGTACTACTTAATTAAGTATCAAGACTAGTTACATAAATAAATAATCACTCGTACATTTACAAACGTCAATTTTACAAAAAATGGAAAAATTGTTTGGGAGACAAAATTATTCACGTCGATGTCGAAGTTAAAAAAAACAATCTGCCGAATCTTTTTGAAAGCTGCGTTTTTATTGGTCCTCCTTCGGCAGGTCGAAAACTGACAGCTCACATGTGGTGTTGCCAGCGGTTGTTGCTCTTTTTGGTCTTAACCACCCGCCACATATACATTCATGGTATTTGAGTACAAAACACGAGTCACTTATTATAAATCTGCTCTTTTTCAATTGAATTGTTTTAGAAATATATAGGGTGAGTAGAAATTCACCCCTGTGATGATTTTCGGTCGAAATCCAATCCGTTGCGTTTTCGCAGTTTTGGTGTGATGATTTTCGGATTTCTTCGAATTCGAACGAATAAAGGGTGTGCTGAGAATCGGTCGGAATTGAAAACGTCAACGTCAAAATTGTTGGTGAAATTGAATCCGGAAGACTCAGAATGTATGTTTTAGAAGATTTATGAACAAAATATTAATTATTTCTACCTAATTTAGGGGAAATCATACAAATGTCAACCAAAATCAATCAATCAATGATTGACTTCATGGCAAAATATCCTGATTTGGCAAAGGGTTTTACCAAAACAGCGAGTCGGACAGATTTTTTTGTCGCTGAAACAGAATAAGAGATTCTAGTTGAAATTCATAGGGGAATAATTTCACCTAGCACATCTTAAATGTTTTGTTTACTTTTTAGAGTAGCTAGGTAGGACAAATCTAATTTTTTTTCTTTAGTTTCTAAGGCAGGATTTTTTTCCATTCAAATATTTTCTTTTCCTCGAGGATATCTTGCCACGATCCCTTTTTATTTTTCTTATTACCCTTTTGCGGGAATTTTTGTATCAATACTCATGAAAGTTTTCTGGTGCGTACATATATTTGACTGTAAAGCCTAGTACGCTGCTGATGCGAAACGAAAAATCCCATACAAAAGTGACATGACGAAATCGAAAACGGAAAATTTCGTCGTGATTTTCGTTTTGTAGTACGCTGTTCCGCTGCGAAATTATACTGATGGTGATTGTATTAGATAAATCTCTCCACTCAGTTTTCGTACAGAATTTATTGTCCGGTACATTAATTCCTTGCGAAATTTTGACGTTTGCATTTTATTCATATTTTATATTTTCGGTTTCGTGTTTGTGTTTCGTTTTTTTTTTTTGCTTTTTTTGTGCGGGATAATTTTATAGCGTCAAGCATGGTTCGTGCTCAAGAGACTGCCAATATCATTCTTCCGCGATGGTCCGAGACTTGAAGCGGGCTTTCGTAAGCATTTTTTCCGCGCGAATACGGCCAAAGAAAGGACTCGTACAAATTGATTCTCGGCTATGGGGATGGAAATTGGAGTGATTCGTTTGCAGAGCGTTGCAGTTTCCTCTAGAAGTATGTCAATGTATAAATAAATAAATAAATAAATAAATAAAATGTACATATTGTGTTTGTGTTGTGTTTTTCGTTTTGTTTGCTGTCAATAAAATTTATAGTTTTATAGTTTTTTTTAAATTCAATTTAATTTTTTTTTTGTTTTTTTCGTCTGTCGCCTGTCACTATTGTCAGTTTTTTTCCAAGCAGCTGATTGAACTCTCCATAATTTTTTTTCGTCGATATTTCGCTGGCTTTTCGCACACGATTTGGAGACCACAGGAAAATTTCGTTTCGCATCAGCAGCGTACTAGGCTTAACGCCTTAATACCCGCTGATGTGAAACGAAAAATCCCATACAAAAGTGACACGACGAAATCGAAAACGGAAAATTTCGTCGTGATTTTCGTACGCTGTTCCGCTGCGAAATTATGCTGATGGTGATTGTATTAGATAAATCTCTCCACTCAGTTTTCGCACAGAATTTACTGTCCGGAACATTAATTCCTTGCGAAACTTTGACGTTTGTATTTTACACAAATTTTATATTTTCGGTTTCGTGTTTGTTTCGTTTTTTTTTCGATTGTTTTGTGCGGGATGCCAATATCATTCTTCCGCGATGGAGCCAGAATTGAAGCGGGCTTTCATAGGCATTCTCACTTAATTTGGAGACCACAGGAAAATTTCGTTTCGCATCAGCAGCGTACTAGGCTTAAGATATGAATACTCGCTACTACTCCTCATTCAGTGTCAGTCAACCGAAGTGTGCGGACGTACAAGCGGAAGATTAACATAGAAAACAAACAAACAAACAAACAAAGGGATCAGCCAAAAAATTTACCTGCGAAGAAGAACCTGAGTTTTATTGCCCTGCGGTAGTAAAAACCGGGAAACTCCGAAACAGAGTAAAACCCTAATTAGCAACCACCGTAATAAAATCTGTGCACCCGAAGTTTTTTTTAAAAATATTGTGTGCGCGACTAAGAACAAAGAAAATTAACAACAGGTGCAATGGATAAGCATTTTAATCCTGAATCCGCCTTTGCAGCCCTCGAGACCCTTCTGAAGAGGATAATCAACGAATTTGGCCCCGAGTATGGACCAAGGATATGCAAGACGTTTCAGAACGTCATGAGCAACAAGAAGCATGAGGAAGAAAACGACATGGAAACCGATCCAGTAGACAGCGAAGCTGAAGATACTACATCCAGCAGCGGAGAAGAACCAAGCAGCGAAGATGAGGAGAATAGTGATACTTCAAGCAGTGCCGAGGACGGAAAAGAGTCACCAAAGCCGGGACAGAAGCGACAGAAGAAAGCTTGTTATGCCGAGCCGAAAAAAAATTCAAAGACAAACTTCTTTTATTTTATCTTTATTGCTATGTGGTAAAATTACGACTCTACATAGACTTCTAATGGAGCGGTGCTATGCGATTTGAAATGGAATATGCTGACTCGAACAGAACCGTCGAGCGCGCGTGAAGCCGCATGCAGTAAACAAAATGCTCACATTACAATACTGTGCATGGTGGCCACGCGCGTCCGGTAGAAAAGCGAAATCAGCATTTCATATAATGATATTAATTTAGGAAAAAGACAAAAACCTATGCGCATGCATAACACCTCCCCTCACAAAACTAAACAATACATTTTTAAAATTATTGTTTACAATATTAAAAGCCTTTAAATAAAATTTTTGTTACATATGTTATTCTTTATTGTTTTTGTTTTTTTTCAAAACATATTTACTTCTAATTTTCTTCTACTTTTGGACCTTCAACTTTGAAAACACGAGAATTTGGTCTCTTGATGACAGTTTTGATTCGATCATTGTCGTAATAATGAACAATTTTCTCCCTTTCAATTATAGGTTGTTTTGTTTTCTTATTGAAACAGTTTCGAAAGATAGTAATACCGTTTCCTTTAATAAGTTTTGAAATAAAATATATTATGATTGCAATGAAAGTCATTCCAACAATTCCAAACGTTGCACCTTGAGCATGAGGCGGTATGCTTTTTAACTTTCTAGAAATATAACTCTCATGATTTCTTATTTCGACTGTTAAATCTTGTAATTCTTTTAAATCTCTAAGCTTCACTTTTGGCATTTGAACGTTTTCTACATTTATATTACTTAATTTTACATTTGCGCAGCAATCTTCTGGAGCAAAGCGATATATATCTTTATTGTCAATAACTATTTCGAATTCATGTGTTACAATTTTTGTTTCTATTGTTTCAAAAGTACAATTGGTGTCCAAACTTAAAATTCCGATATCATTTATAAAACCTTCGGTATTATTTTGTTCTTTTTCACATTTACATCTATATTTTGTTTCTTCACTTAATGCGAACAAGTATTTACTCTCCGTGATTTTATGAAAAATTTCTACATGATTTATTACTTGTTTCAAATTACAATTGTTAGCTTTTCTATTGATAAAAATGACTAATTCACAATCATTGTTAACGATACTATTCTTAAATTCCTGTTGGTCACATATGAAATAATTACTTATCTTTTTACAATGTTCAGTTAAATCATTGCTCAGAAAATATTCATCTTTATTATGTTTTATTACAAAATAGCTCATTTTTTGTTCGATAACATACATTATACCGTTTATTCTGTAAGGTGTATTTATCATTTCGTAAACATCTGACTTAACTTTTTAAACTATTGGAACGGATAAAACAACTACAAGTCTACTGTCTTTTATGTAGTAAATTGGATTTTTTTCCTGAATTATATTGTTGTAAGATGCTAAACTTGGCGTAAATAACATATCGTCTTCCCTATCACTATCCTTCAGTAATTCAATGAACTTTTTTGGGTCTATTATAATTGGGTGTATAATTTTGTCCTTTAAAAATAAAATGCCTCCAATTATCTGATCAATTAGCAGTTCTGTATGATTAATGAGAAAATAGACTCTGAGTTTCCATTCAATAAAATAATTCCTGATAATATTAATTTTGCGGTCTTTATTCACTATACCTGAGAGTTGCTCTAAATTATTTCTCATAGTGCTTGTTAAATTACCCAAATCCAGATATGCATCTTTCATTATTTGGTTTTGTGTTTAAACTATCCAGAATTTTTATTTCTTCCTGTTGGCTTTCATGTATGTACTCGCTATTTTCCTGAGTAATTCTTATTACCTCCTCATAGTGTTCGGCATCTTTACTATCTAAAGTTCCAAACAACAATTTTAAACCTGAACCAACAATATTTAAAAGACCTCTTTTAGATCTTCCCTTATCAACTCCTAGTAACTGGTAAATACTTCTTAGATTTTTTCTCAAGCTTAAAATATCTAATTTACTTTTCTTAATAAATTCTATACATTCGGGTATTTCTATCATACAATCATCGTTCACATTACTAACAAAACGCGATATTACATTTATTTGATCTTCGATTTGATCGAGATTAATCTTAGTGATTATGGATACTTTCCCGTTTTCTGTCTTAGTTGTCCAATATTCTTGAAATATATACCGTTGATCGCTATGTTTTCTTTTTCCATAGGGTTTACGCCGCTTACTAGCATAAGCCTGTAAATAATTAAATTAGTCAATTTTTAAAATGCTTAATCTTCCCTTTATTATATTTCATTGACCTATTATTTCGTTTAAATATGACAGAATTATCCAAAACCTTCATGATTTTGTAAGGACCTACATATTTTTCACTTGACTTGTCCCTTTTATCATTTTCAACTAAAACTAAGTCATCTTTCTTAAATTCCTTTACCTTAGAACCAATCCTTTCGTCATACCTCTCCTTTGCTCTTGTTCTCATTCCTAAAAGATGTTTTCTAGCTTCTGACTCCATTCTTATCAACTTCAATTGTAATTCTTGTGTATAATCCATAGTAGTTTTAAACTTTAAATTACTAAACTCACTCGGTAGGTTGGCTTTCCTTCCAAATAACATCTCGAAGGGTGAAAATCCTGTACTATTATGTATAGTTGTGTTATGGCAAAATGCTGCGTATCTAAATAATTTAGAATATTCTGGTTTGGTTTTATCTTTTGTTACCACTCTTAAGTATTCTCCTAGTCGTGCATGGGATCTCTCCGCTGAACCGTTTGATTGCGGATATACATTACTAGTCTTTATGTGTTTTATCCTAAACATTTTACATAACTCTTTCAATAACTCATTTACAAATTCCCCACCATTATCTGTAAGTATACCATTCGTCAGTGAAAGCTCTAGCGATAGTCTCGCTCTTCTTATTTGCAATAGGAATATACTTAATAAATTTACTTAAATCATCTTGTATCGTAAGACAATAAAGCGATTTATTGTTCTCTATATAGGGTCCTGTTAGATCCATTGCAACCTTTTCCAAACTATGTTCCGCTGATGAAACTATTTTCATCGGGTTTCTGCTGGGATGTCTATTTATTTTTTTGTTTCTGACATGCTACACATTTACGTATATAATCTACAACGTCCTTATTTAAATTTGCCCAATAGAATTTTTCCTTAATTCTAGAAATGGACGCTTTCTGTCCTCCATGTCCACCTATCATTCCGTCATGGTATTCTTTTATTATTTTCTGCTGTTCTTCAGCGTCGCTTATTACTTGAATATCAGTATTACTGATTTCTTTTATTACAATGTTATCCCTATTTTCTAACTCTTCCTGCCTTATTTTCGTATTGTTTCCATCATTTAATTCTTTTTGACAATCTTTTCTTTTGATCCTACTATCTATAACTTTTGTTTTACTATCAGTTGGATTCTCACAAATTTCATTATAAATACGTCTCAATGTATCATTGTCTTCTTCACAATCAGATGAATCACTTCCAAAAATTTCTCTGATATTGTCTCTAAATTCTTTACTATAAAATCTTTTATCTGTGGGATATACTAAGTTTCTACTAAGCTCGTCTGCCACGATATTGTCTACACCTTTTTTATAAATAATTTTGTAATCATACTCCTCTAGTTTTAATCGCCAACGGACTAGGCGAGATCCTGGGTCTTTGACGTTAAACAACCAAGTTAATGGTCTATAGTCGGTTTTTATAAAAAATTGTTTTCCATATGAATATGGTCGAAACTGTTGTATTGCCCACACAATTGCTAGGCATTCTTTTTCAGTTGTACTATAGTTTCGTTCTGCATTATTCAAGGTTCTACTTATGAAGTGTATTGGCCTATCTTTCCCACTTTGCTCTTGAGACAAGACAGCACCTATTCCAAAATTACTGGCATCTGTCGTTATAGTAACCGTTTTATTATAATCCGGATATTGAAGTAAAGTAAAATTTTTCAACTCGTTTTTCAATCTCTCGAAAGCTTCTTGTTGTACTTCTGTCCAATTCCAAGCCAAGTCCTTTTTTAATAATCTATAGATCGGAGAAGCTATATTACTGAAATCTTTAATAAACTTTCTATAATAACCTATCATTCCCATGAAGGATTTAATTCCCTTTTGGTTGGTTGGAGCTTGCAGTTTACTAATAGCATCTACTTTATTCTGGTTTGGTAACACTCCATCACACGTAATTGTATGCCCTAAATAATCTACCTTCTTTTGTAAAAATTCTGACTTATCCATCTGAATTTTCAGATTTGCATCCCTAAGCCTCTCGAAAACCTTTCTAAGTCTTATGTTATGTTCCTTCAGAGTTTTGCCGAAAACCACCATATCATCAATATAGACGAAACATCCCTCCAAGTCTTCTAACACCTTATTCGTCAAGCGTTGAAAACAAGCCGGTGCGTTTTTCAATCCGAATGGCATTCGAGTGAACTCGAAGTGACCATATGGAGTTGAAAACGCCGTTTTCTCAATACTTGCTTCGTCCAGAAGAATCTGATGAAAACCAGACTTTAAATCTAAAGATGTGAAGAACTTGGCTCCTCCTAATTTATCCAATATTTCTTGAATATTGGGGATAGGAAAGTTATCAGGGATGGTGATTTCGTTCAATTTGCGAAAATCAATAACCATCCTCCACTTAGTTTTCCCGCTTGTATCAGTTTTTTTTTGGTACAACCCACAGTGGGCTAGACCAGGGTGATTTGCTATGGCGTATAATGCCTTCTTCTAGGAGGTTTTTCATTTGTATTCTTACCTCTTCCTCGTGAACTTTTGGATACCTGTATGTTTTAGCATTAATTGGTGAGCTATTAGTTGTTCTTATATTATGCTTTATTACTGGTGTTGCTGATAATGCCTCACCTTCCAAACTAAATAAATCTTCGAAATCATTAACTAAGTTCTTTAGTTCCTTCCTTTCAATTTTACTTTCTAAATGATCTATTCTCACTTTTTCCCAAATTTTGTTTAGCCTGTCACTGTTACTCAATGTTTCCTTTATTAAACATTCTTGATTGGTTACTACAGTGTCATCAATGTTAAAAAATTCATTTCCGAATGTAGTACATCTTAGGTGACAATTACTTTTATCGTTTTTATTAGACAGAGTCAGGGCTTTATTCCCCTCGTATATTTCCTTATCTTCATTAAATAGCAAAGCCATTATAATTTTATCATTATACATAACTTTTCGCTTAAGGTTTATACAGAATTCAGATTCTTTCAAAAAGTCAATTCCAAGAATACCATCATAGTATCCTATGACATCATCGTTCATCACATGAAAATTTGTATCAATCAGAAATACTTCATTACTTTCTTTATCATCATATTCTACTGTAATATCAGCACTTCCAATGCTAGTTCTATTTGTTCTCCCAATACCTTTGAAACTCGTTGTATCTTGAAAGTTTACATCACTTTCGTATATGCATTTAGCTTTAATAATGCTAATACATGTACCTGTATCAACCAAGAACTTAAAATTTTTATTATCATATCTCAAAATTACATGAGGGCTTTCACTATAATAGGAATCAATACCCTCATTTATTGTTCCTTCTGTCGAAAAATCGTTCGCTTATTTGTGTAAGTTTTTGAGTTATTTTGATTCGGATTTGTTCCTGCACTACCTGTTTTATCTGGGTGCCTTTTTTGAGTATTATCTCTTAAAGTTAAAAACTTATTGTGATTTGCTTGACCGTCTCCTCTACCTAAGTGATATCGATTGTAATCAATTCGTTGGTTTTTGGGAGCTCTACAATCCCTACTAATATGTCCCAATTTGTTACAATTAAAACATTTAATTACGTTGTGGTCAATTTTAATCAAATTTCTTGGAGTATAGTCATTATTATTGTACCCATAAGTTGCTCTTTTTCCTATTAGCCTTGTTTCCTCCTGTATGGCTAACGAAGAAGCTTCTGCTAATGTCGATGGTCTTTGGCTGTTTACAAAAGTCCCTATTTCTTCCTTTAAGCCATTTCGCAGTCCATATATAATAGTTGCGACAACTTTGTCATAGTGATTAGATGTGTATTTTGCTATTGTGCTAACTTTTACAGTTCTAAATAATATATATATATTCTATAATGGTTACATTACAGTGTCCTAAATGTGGACTTAGTTTGGTCGGAAATGACTTTTTAATTTCTAAAATTGAACAATTGCATAAAGAAATTATTGATCTAAAAGATCTTGTCTCGCGTTCACCAAACGCAAAGTCTCAAGTGATGACTCGCTCGCAAACTATCGGTAAGGTCAATGCACTCTCACGTACCAAAGTATCAAACACGCTACAAAATACTTCTGCTAACCAAGTGAGAGTAAATAGTCCGCGCACTCCCCTGATTGTTGCTGCGGCCGCTAATACAAAATCGAAAAAAAATTCCTTAACCGCTGCCATTGCTGGGCCTACATATATTGCCGTCAGAGTCAGACACTGACTTGATTCTCTCCATCACCAATGACGTTGATGCTGTTACCGCTGCTGAGACTGTTGATGTTGTTGTTAATGCTGCAAATGCTGTTCCTACTGCTGAGACTGCTGATGTTGTTGTTGCTGCTGCAAATGCTGTTCCTACTGCTGAAACTGCTGATATTATTGTTGCCGCTGTTAATGCTGCTCCTAGTACACTAACTGTTGCTTATGATGCTACCAAATCTATTTTCGTACCTGGTAATTCAAATAAACCTAATCGTTCTAACAAACATGAGATATCGATCATAGGAACTAACAACAACTCTACTATTGGTTTGGAACTGGAGGTTATTACACAGCTGAAATGGTTGCTTTTATCGTCATTCAAGCCATCTACAACAACTCAGTCCATACTTGCGTATGTTTCATCTGTATTTAACATTGACGTATCAATGCTTAAATGCTACAAACTGATTAAAGGAGGTTCTGATATAAATGCACTTAATCATATCAACTTTAAACTGGGATTTCCGGAGGATATGATAGACATACTTCTAAATTCAAATATGTGGCTAAATGGTATCCGAGTACGTTCATTTAATTTTATTCCAAAAAACCAAAAGCGCACTCCAAACCCAAACGTCCAAACATAGTAAATTCGCTTCAAACTCCTGCTGCTGCTGCTACTATCAATGATTCGCCGTCACCATCATTTTGTTCTCTCTCCGTGTATTACCATAACGTGGGAGGAATGCGAACAAAAACTATAAATTTCTTTCTCGCTGCTGCTGATTGCTCGTATTCTATTATCGCTCTGACCGAGACATGGTTGCATGAAGACATTCTAACGGCGGAATTATTCTCCGACGAATTTGATGTTTACCGAAAGGATAGATGTTCTATTCAAACCGGCCTGGAGAGAGGTGGTGGCGTTCTGCTTGCTGTTCGATCGTTTTACAAGAGTAAACAAGTTGCATTATCTAACTCTTCGGGTATGATTGAACAAATTTGTGTGTGTGTCGATTTTTATTTGTCTGAAAATGCAGACTTAATTCATTTATATTTTTTTGTATCATATATTCCACCGAATGCAGATAATGCAATTTACAGAGCTCATATAAAAAACATTAGTAATATTGTTAAAAAACTAGATAATTCATCATATGCCGTAGTGTTAGGTGATTTTAATTTAACTGACGTCAGTTGGGTCTATTCTCTTGATGATAAGTGTGTCGTTCCACTTAATGTTTCAAAAGAGAAAGAAATTCAGGTAATTGATGCATTGTTTGCAAATAATTTTCGTCAATTAAATGAAATTCGCAACTCTATGGGACGTATTTTAGATTTAATATTTATAAATGAAGAGCTTGAGGCTTCTGTGAGTAGAGCTGATTTTCCATTACTTAATAATAGTGTTTTTCATGATGCGTTGCAAGTTTCATTTAATTTGTCTATTTTGAATGCATTGGTCACGTCTACTAATAATGTCAAATTTGATTTTGCTAAAGCTGACTACAATAATATAAACAAATTTCTAAGCTCAGTAGATTGGCAAAATGTTCTAGACTCTGATAGTCTAAGCACTGCTTTTAATGAGTTTAGAAACATAATTGACTATTCGATTTCTACGTTCGTGCCGATTAAACGTGTTAAAGTTTCAAATAAAAAACCTATCTGGTTTAATAATGGTTTGTCCAGGTTAAAAAATGCTATGATTAAATCCAATAAATTGAGCAAAACAGATATAACTGCGCGCACTAGATTTTTGCAACTGCGAAGGGAATATGAATTTTTAAAGAAATTCTTATATGGACAGTATGTTTTATCAATTGAAAGCAATATTAAACGCGATTCTTAAGCCTTTTGATCATTTATAAACACCAAGCGTAAGTCAATTGGTATACGATCCATTATGACATGTAATGGGATTAATAGTGGTGATTTAAACCAAATTTGTAATATGTTTGCATCTTTTTTCCAATCGAATTTCGTAAATGAGAATGTTGACTGCAGTTCATTTCCTTATTGCGAACAAATAACTGAGTTAGGATCTGTATCTTTAACAGAAGAAGAAATACTTCTGGAACTATCAGCGCTTGATTCAAGTACAAGTATCGCACCCGACAATTTACCACCTTTGTTTTTTAAAACATGCAAATATAGCCTAGTTCACCCACTAAAGATTATATTTAATATGTCTCTTAGGTCAGGTAAATTTCTTGACTGCTGGAAGCATTCTTTTATAACTCCTATTCACAAATCTGGATCTAAAAGACTAATTAGTAATTACAGACCCATTGCCAAATTGCAATTATTCCCCAAGATTTTTGAAGCTGTTGTGAAGAAGCGACTCTATGCCAATGTCTGCACTCAGATTTCCCAATATCAGCATGGTTTTGTTAGTGGCAGGTCAACTACTACCAACTTAGTTATTCTTTCGAATTACATTGAAAAGCGTTTACAGGTTGACTGTGCTTACACAGATTTTTCCAAGGCCTTTGACCGCGTCCAACACAATGTGCTTTTAAGGAAACTTGAAATGTTCGGTTTCCATTCCAATATTTTGAGTTGGATATGCAGTTACTTGGTTAACCGCAAGCAATATGTGAAAATCGGATCGGTTTTCTCTAAGGAAATCTGAAACTATTCAGGTGTTCCTCAGGGAAGTCATATTGGTCCGCTCCTTTTCCTTCTCTTTATTAACGATCTACCATCGTTTATATCGACATCTAAATGTCTTTTATATGCTGACGATTTAAAAGTATTTACGTCCGTTGATTCTGTTTCTGATGCTGAATTTCGCATTGAAAAAATACAAAGGCGATTTCGAAATTCGCCCTCAGAAGAATGAATTGGAATAATAATATGCCTTCTTATGAGGCTAGATGTACGCTCATAGATTTAAAATCTCTTACTAAAAGGAGGAAATATTACTCTACACTTTTTGCTTATGATGTTCTAACTGCTCATATTGATTGCTCGCTTTTATTGTCCATGTTTAGTATTTATGCTCCGTCATGCATTCTTCGACCTAGAGCTGAATATTTTTTTTATGTTCCAAGTCACAGAACCAACTACGGTCGGAATAATCCTATATCTACGGCTTGTGTTAATTTCAACTATTATAATAAAACAATCGATTTTAATATGAATAGATTACTTGTCAAATATGCTATTATGAACTCATTGTAATGTTATTATTTAAATTAATTAAATCTTTGTACATATATCCTTTATAAATTATTAAAGAAGTAGTCTAGAATAAGGTTGTACACTTGTAAGACGAATAATAAATAAATAAATAAATAAAAGCATTTAGAACGTCCTTTTCAATCATATACAATTGTCCGTCGAATAACCTATCATTTTCGTTATTTAAATATATGTCTTGAATGCGTCGTCTCTGAAGAGTCTCGACTCTTTGTACGTATTGCATCACCGTTTCGTTTTTGTTTTGTTGCAATCTTGTCATTTCTAAATGCAATTGCATTGGTGAGTATTTCTCTTTGAACATTCGATTTAATTCGATTTTTAAATCTGTCCATGAAAGGATCCTTTTATTCATAAGAATTGTCTCCGCGTTTCCCGAAATTCTACTTTTTATAAAGGGTAGGAGACATAGTTTCTGTTCTAATGTTGCTAGTGAGATAGCATTATCCACGTTTGAAATAAAATTATGCACTTTGTTCGGATTACTATCGAACGGTGTTATTAGTTTACATAGAAATTTCAAGCTTACTGATGGATCTTGCGTTGCATTTCGGTTATTGTCTATACTATGTTTTTCCCTAATTGGCCTCATTTGTTCTGCCCTTGTTTGGACTTGATGTATCCAAAATAATTAAGGTGAAATACCAAAGGAAATAAAACCAATATTCAATTTAAAACGTTATAATAATCTTCTTTAATTCACTCGATAATTCGCTAGCAGATGCTCGATAAGAAGTGTCTTGGAAATTCAAATTCACTTAAGAGGCAACCTCGGTTAGACCAGCTGTTAAGCATTACATAGGTACATCGGTCGTTGACCTCAAGATACATAAATTAGTTACATTTGAATACAAATACAATGACATAATATAATTGACTTTCATACAAAAGTTAAATACAATGATGATGTACTATATGATGGTAGTGATTAATGCCCCATATATGAATTGGGCACTAGACAAGGACAAGCATCGTTTTCCTCTGTGCACTTGCTTGCCCATTACTTGACGTTTTAATTGTCAACTTCAGTCCTCCTCCTTGACCAGGACAATGTCTCCCACCTTAATGTTGGTTTGCCGTTGAAGCCACTTCGGTCGCTGTTGAAGTAGATGGATGTAGGTATTGCTCCATTGCTTCCAGAAGTCTTGTGTTAGACGCTGCAGAAATGTCCATCTATCTAGGTTGTTGATGTTTCTTTCCCTGAAATTTCTTTCTGGAAGAATTGTCAGTGAGCTACCAATAAGGAAATGCCCTGGTGTTAAAACGGAGAAATCTTCAGGATCAGAGGTCATGGGGCATAAGGGTCTGGAATTCAGGCATGCCTCGACTTGTGAGAGAAGCGTCACATATTCTTCAAATGTGAGTTTTGCCAGGCCAATTGTTCTCTTGAGATGGTGCTTTATAGATTTCACCCCTGCCTCCCATAGACCTCCAAAGTGTGGGGACGAAGGGGGATTAAAATGCCACGCTGTATTTTGCGAGGCTAGTGTTTTAGTGACTTCCTCCGACCATTCGGAGGTAATAAGCTTATTTACTCTTCTTAATTCAGAGTATGCTCCTTTGAAATTTGTACCACAATCGCTAAACATGTTTGTGCATAATCCTCGCCTAGCTACAAATCTCCTGTATGCTGCGATAAATGCTGCAGAGCTGAGATCGGTGACTAGCTCCAGATGCATGGCCTTTGTCGATAAACAGACAAATACTGCTATGTATCCTTTTGAAAAACAGTAGTAGTGAACCGCCGACCTGTTAAGACGTGCTTTAAACTCGCTCCGCGAATTTTTCATTTCATTTCCATTTCTATAAATTCGCTTATTACTGCTACTTCTGTTTTGTGCAATAAATAATTGACCTCCTTCTGTCGCCAAATTTATTTCACCTACATTCAAATATATCGCTGACGCGCTCTTACATCATCGACTCACAAACTGTTTATAAAGTGCAATTTATAAAAATGGAGCAAGTGTGCGGTAATACCAACTGTGCTGTTGTCGTCAGAAATTCTGAAAAGATAGCGTGCAACGGAATCTGCGGTAAATCATTCCACGCGCTTTGTACTGGAATAACCAAAAAATCAGCTATCTTCATTAAAGAATTCTCGAACTTCTTGTTTTTCTGCGACGAGTGCCGGAATATTACAATGTCACACATCCTCCTCGCGATACAGTGCCACAATGATTCGTCCAGTTCAGAGTTTACTGTTATTAAATCCGCATCGAAACAAATCTTGGCTCAACTTTCTAAACTGGATGAGCTTACCAAATGCGTGGACGATCTCAGCAATTCGGTCGACCGCGTTACTGAAGTTTGCAAATCCAAGTTTAAAAATCTCGAGAAACTCTTCTCAATGCTCAGTGAATCCAACACAAAAAAAAACAAAGACACTCTTACCAAAACATTTCTGAGCTCCGAGATGTCAAAAATAACGTGCTCCGCTGCTAGTACAAACCCCCAATTCGATGAGTTAAAGCTATATCTGACCCAAGTGTTAGAAAAAGATAAGACACTCATCAACGAGTCGCTATTAACCCAAATTACCTCAATCAACTCTCTCGCTACCAAAACGGCTGATCACCTGGAACGCATGGATACGATAGAATCTAAATTACACTCCCTTATTGGCGAATCAGTTTCAACCAAACTCGCCTTCAACAAAATTCTGGATGAACTGAAGTTCGCCTCCAGTAAAATGGAGTTAATATCCCACGACAGTCAGCCAACTTTTAATAAGTCTTTACACGAGGAACTGCTCGACATGAACTCTACGCCTCCTTCACCGTTAGTAACTGATCCACCTGCTGCTACTTCTCAAACCAACTCGAATGATCCTGCTCCGTCTTCTACATCTTCTCAGCTCAATGCAACCGATGGTGATACTCCTTCACCGTTAGTAGCTGATCCACCTGCTGCTACTTCTCAAGCCGACTTGATTGATCCTGCTCCGTCTCCTACATCTTCTCAACTCAATGCAACCGATAGTGATACTCCTTCACCGTTAGTAGCTGATCCACCTGCTGCTATTTTTCAAACCGACTCGACTGATCCTGCTCCGTCTCCTACATCTTCTCAACTCGCTACAACCAGATCACCTGCTCCCGTCGAAAAGACTATATCCAGACTGGGCACAACCTGGACTGATTCAGAATGGAACAACCGAGTTGTTAAACTTAAAGGACTTAATCACTCTACACCACCCACATCTACTTCCTACCTAATCACTGGCGCTCCACGAACTGTAGATGTGCCCTGGCTACTTACTATGTTCGAACAACAGTATTGCATCTCTCCCCTTAAGTGCGAAAAGAAAACTACTGGCTGCTTCAGAATCGACCTTCCATCGAAATATAGCTGGCTTTTTCCAAAATCGCCGAAACAAGTTCTTGCTGTTGGAAA
Source organism: Brachyopa scutellaris (assembly GCA_949775065.1). NCBI lineage: Eukaryota > Metazoa > Arthropoda > Insecta > Diptera > Syrphidae > Brachyopa > Brachyopa scutellaris. Next base: position 122,403,085 of record OX459112.1, read on the forward strand.
AATGAAGATGTTGCGCTGGACTGATAAGTTAAATACAAATTCTATTAAACCTTACTCTAAGCCTAGCCCTAAATATAGTTCCAAGTTTAAAAATAAGCCTATCTTAAATAACCTTAACCATAAGACTGCTTTATCTAGTTCGTTGTCCAAATTCGACCCTAATTGGAGCTTTAAAACGGGAACATTCCCTTATTTCTCGCCACAATTACACCGACCAAATCCCCCTCCTATCATCGCCCCAACCCCTCCCGAAACTGTACCAAAAAATAACCAACGTAACCGCGTTTCGTTCAAATTACTATCTGATACCCCGCTCTCAACTAGCCTCACCCCGGCATCCGGTACTCCCCCCAACTGTTCTTTACCAACCCAATCCCCAATCTCCAACAAAACTTCATCAACTTCCAATGACAATAACGTAAATTACTCAAACTTCATTCGCTCTCATATACTCAACCCTGCCCCATCCACATCTTCAGCGGCTCTTCGTAATCAAAATGTACCCACCTCTTTTCTAGACCCAATGCTTCCACCCACAGTTAAACTAACTAAACAACTAGCAGATGCTAGCGACGATAGTCGGTATGTTTTATCTCGTCTCAGAGATCACAGAATCTATGAAAACGTCCGACTTTATCTTGCCTATCTACATGACAAACCGGATTCTATCTGCATAGACGGTAAAACTAAAACCAATATCATGGTGTCCATCCATCAAGAAGGCCTCCCCATTGACCCTACTGAACTGAAGCAAATCTTTATCCGTTACCACGAAGGTTTTAACATTTCACCCAATAACGTAGCTAACGATCTGTCCACATATGCTTCCCATATCAACTCCAAACGTCTCTTACATCTTCAAAGAACTCGTTCAAACTTTAAAAACTACTACTGTTCCTAACCCAATTTCCGAAACAGCTGCCCGGCATCCCACCCCAAAAAGAACTTCTCCCAAATGCTTATCCCTCTACTATCAGAATGTAAGAGGGTTGCGTACAAAAACCTCGACTGTTTTACTTAACTCCCAAAAGCTCCCCTTTGATATATTTGCCCTGACCGAAACTAACCTATCCCCCGACTTCAACAATAATGAGCTATTTACCTCTGATTTTTCAGTATTTCGTGATGATGGTCTTCAGAAAGAGGATGATTCCTCTGGTCGTGGTGTTCTCCTGGCAATACATAACCGTCTGGACTCAACACTATTTAAAACATCACACACAGCTGACTTTGAATTCATTTGCGTAAAGGTATCCATATCAAAACGCAACCTCTTCTTACTTTGCTGCTACATCCGCCCTTCTCAACCGATACAAGGCTACCAGCTTGCCATTAACGCAATTGACTCTTTATGCGAAGCCGTAGATCCATGCGATGTTGTCCTAATTTTGGGAGACTTCAATCTTCCATTTCTGCAATGGGTAGAATCTGACGACTTGTCGCACTTCATCGTCACAAATCCCACATCAGTGAAAGAAGCGATTTTCGTTGATAGTCTCTCCGACTCTGGTCTGTACCAAATGAGTGGCGTCACTAATAATCTCAATAGACAACTCGACCTAATATTTTCATCTGATGCCGATAACTGTGTAGTCACAGAGAGTAATCATCTTCTTTCCACACTAGACCGCTTTCATCCCCCTCTAAACCTTACATTTTCTTATGAGAATGACAATAAAATCTTACATTCTGAAACTCCGTTCTGCTTTAATTTCCGTAAAGCAGACTTCACAAAACTAAATAACCTCCTATGCAATGTTAACTTTAGCCCTATTCTAGATAACACAAACATCACTATAGAAAATGCCCTCGACGTTTTCTACGCCGAAGTTATCACCTGCTTCATAAAATCAATCCCGTATTTACCACAAAAAAAATCTTCATCTTCACCTCCTTGGTACAACAAAGAATTACGCTCACTACGCAACCGAAGAAACAAACTATGGCAAGCATACCTCATATCTCGATCTAACTCCGATTATTCCAGCTACCAACGCGTTTATATCCATTTCTCGGAACTCTGTGAGTCCCTGTACCTCGATTATCTTTCCCGGATGCAATCCAATTTACTTTCCGATCCTAAACGCTTTTACCAATTTATAAACACTAAAAGGAAATCGGACAGCTATCCATCTACTCTAAATTATGTTAACTCATCTTCAGCAGATCCTAAGACCGTTGCAGATAACTTTGCACATTTCTTCAGTCAATCATTCATCGACCACGTTCGTGAACCAGATAATGATTACTTCTCTTACATGAACAACTGCGCCCATACCTCATTAGCCTCCATTGTTATAACCTTGCCATTGGTTGTTCAGAAAATAATTAATCTGAAGGATGATTACTCCCCCGGTCCTGATGGTTTACCCGCCATAGTTCTAAAAAAATGTGCAAACTACCTCGCCCGACCTCTCACTGCCTTGTTCCAACTATCCGTTTCACAAGGAGTTTTTCCTCGATTATGGAAGGACTCATACATAATCCCCATCCATAAAAACGGTCGTAAGAATGAAATATCGAACTATCGTCCCATAGCTAAACTTTCCTGCATACCCAAGCTGTTCGAAAGCATTGTCTATGACACGGTTTTTTTTCATTGCAAGCCCATATTTTCTCAAAACCAACACGGCTTTCTTAAAGGTAGATCAACCACCACTAACCTAACTCAATTTGTGTCAAAGACCCTGTGTGCTCTGGAGGAAGGAAAGGAAGTGGATGTTGTTACCACTGACTTTAGCAAGGCCTTCGACAAAATCTCACACAAAATAATCATTCTAAAACTTAAAATCCTCGCTTTTCCCCCGTGGTTTATAACATGGATTAAATCTTACCTGGAAGACCGCCAATACAAAGTCCTTTTTAGATCTTCCATATCAGATCCATTCAAAGCTACCTCTGGTGTTCCCCAAGGAAGCCACCTTGGACCGCTGATCTTCATCTTGACAATCAACGATGTCGACTGTATCATCAAAGACTCCTATATTTCTGTCTATGCTGATGACATGAAAATCTACAGGCACATTTTATCCCTCGCCGACTCGCGCCCACTTCAAGAAGACTTAAACAGGTTTTCTATCTGGTGCCAGAAAAACTTCCTGGTACTCAATGTGAACAAATGCCAATCTATCACATACTCTCGTAAACGTCTTCCACCACCTCCCAGACATTACTTTCTCTGCAACGAGCCCGTGCCCTTGGTCACTTCATTACGTGATTTGGGTATTATCTGTGATAAAGAACTCACCTTCCAGTCCCACATTGATGGCATTATTTCCAGAGCCAACTCTATGCTTGGTTTTGTTAAGCGTTGGTCTAAGGAGTTTTCGAACCCCTATGTCACTAAATCCCTATATATTACCTTTGTTAGGCCCCTGCTTGAATATGCCAGCCAAGTATGGTCCCCTTATTACGAAGTCCATACTAAACGCATCGAAGCCGTCCAGCGTAGGTTCATACGGTTTGCCCTTCGCGGTCTTCCTTGGGTTGACCGCTACAACCTTCCACCCTATAGAGACCGATTGAAACTGATCAATCTTCAGTCTCTCGAAAAACGTCGTGATGTTGCCGATATACTCTTTATTCAACAACTCTTAGTAGGTAACATCGACTGTCCCGCACTCCTTCAAATGATCTCCCTTAACACTAACCCGCGTAATCTCAGGTCCGTTCCCCTCTTTCATCTTGTCTTTCATCGTACCAATTATGGGTTAAACGAACCAATGTCTAGAATGCTGCAAAAGGCCAACAGCATTCCAAACCATTTTAATTTTCATTGCAGTAAATTAACACTACAGAACGCACTTTATACCTCCTCCTGATCTCCTGATCTTACCGCCTTACCATCTTACCCTCTATATGTTAGTTTTAATCTTTAGTTTGTGTAAGTCTAAGTTTGGTTAAGTCTAAGTTTGCTTAAGTTTTAGTTTGTTCTTAGTTTTTTTAAGTCTTAGTTTGTTTAAGTTGTTGCTTGCATTAAGCTTATAAATAAATAAACTTATTACATCTCCCTTTCCACATTTTTATTTCTACAGGGCCAGCGTAATCGACTCCTGTGTTTGTGAACGGCCTGGAGATGATGACTCGCTCCTTTGGAAGATTGCCCATCAGCTGTAGTTGCATTTTCGCATTAAAACGATGACATCTGATGCATCTGTGAATCGTTGATTTCACGACTCTTTTCACATTTGATATCCAATAACGATTTCTAATTTCAGCCATCATTAGTTGTTGGCCGCCATGGAGGGTGCGCTGATGAATATCGCTGACTATTAATCTGGATAAATGGTGATTCTCCTTTAAGATTATGGGATGTTTTTGACTAAACGGAAGTGGTGAATTTGTTAATCGTCCACCTACCCGTAATATTTTGTCAGAATCTAGAAATGGGTTAAGGTTGAGAATGGAACTACTCTTAGCAATCGACCTAGTTTTCTGTAACTCCCTGATCTCCTCTCTAAATAGTTCATTTTGTACCATCTTTATGAGATGATTATGAGCTTCGAGTATCTCTTCAGAAGAAAGAGGATGTGTTTTAAGAGGGGTCCTATTTCTACTGCGGAGAATGGAGAAGTATCGTCTCCATATAGCTATCGTGCGAACAAGACGTGTGAGAGTGGAAAAATTTTGGAAAAAATCATGGTTAATAATCGTACAATGTGCCACAACCTGAGCGACGTTGGTGAGTATATTTGTGAGATTTTCGCTATAAAACGATGTCCTTTCTTTCCTAATCTTATCTTCTTTTTTAGTTTCTAACTCCGTGTCGATTGATATTTCTGCTGACCGCTCCTTGGCTGAAAAGTTTTGAAGGAATGAGGGTCCACGCCACCACATTTCATGGTTGAGAAGATCTTCCGGTGACACTCCTCGTGATCCGATATCTGCTGGATTTTCTTTCGTCCCCACGTGTCGCCAAGCCCTTGCACTTATCAAGGTCTGTATTTCTGTGACTCGATTAGCTACAAATGTTGTACGTTTAGATGGGTTTCCTTTAATCCATGCTAACGTAATCATGGAGTCGGACCATGCAAATATCTCCGGATTCACAAATTGCATGGACATCGAAATTCGATTCATGAGTTTTGCCAATAGCAATGCCGCGCAAAGTTCTAAGCGTGGTAATGAGATGGGCTTGACTGGAGCTACCTTGGTTTTGGACGCAATCAAGTGCGTATGGCTTTGGCCATTTTTTACTATCCTTGTGTATACCACCGCTGCATACGCTTTCTCAGAGGCGTCACTAAAGCCATGTAGTTGCACTTCAGCTAAGCCTTCATGCTCGATCCAGCGGTGAATCTGGATCGTTTGTAAAATCTTCAATCCATTACGCAAATTCACCCAATTTGTTTCTATATCTTGTGGAATAGGTGTATCCCAAGAAATTTCTTTGCGCCACAGCTGTTGCAAAATTAATTTTGCTCTGATGATGCATGGTGCGATCCATCCCAATGGATCAAAAAGTCGAGCAATGTCTACCAAAACTAATCGTTTGGTATACCTTGCGACATCTGGTAAAGTGATGTTAAAGGTGAAAACATCTCTTGCTGGATGCCATTGAATTCCTAATGTTTTGATGACCTCCTGTGAATCAAAGCTAAGTGGCAGATTAACTTCTCTCTCACTCTTGGGAACTTGTTCCAGCACCTTCGTCGAGTTGCTGACCCATTTTCGAAGTGGAAACCCAGCCGACTTCAATACGGCTACAACATCCCTTTGTATCTGGATGGCATCTGTTTCGCTGTCTGCGCCATAAATCAGGTCATCGACGTAGAATCCTTCTATGATCGCCTTCGTAACATGGGGGTGAGTGTGCTTAACATCTGCCGCGAGTTGTTGCATTGTACGCACTGCTAGGTATGGCGCCGATGCTGTTCCAAATGTTACAGTATTAAGGGCAAATGTTTTTATGGGCTCATCCATCGCTGACCTCCACAATATCAGTTGGTAAGAAGTGTCCGATGGAGCCATCCATATTTGTCGATACATCATACTTATATCTGCTGCGAATGCCACTCTGAATTTTCTCCACTTCGCAATCAGGTCGATGATGTCTAGCTGCAGGCGGGGTCCCATCATCAAGTGATCATTAAGCGACGCTCCATCAGCGGTCTTGCATGATGCGTCGAAGACCACCCGAAGTTTGGTGGTGGTGCTTGATTCTTTCATGACCGCATGATGAGGAAGAAAATAGTGCTGCCCGGCCAGTATATTGTTGTCTAACGTCACTTCTCTCATGTGACCTAAAGTGGCGTATTCGTTAATGCATGTGGTGTATGCCTTCTGCAGTGTCACATTTGATGCCAAACGTCGTTCTGTTTGGAGAAACCGTGCCATTGCTGCTCTTTTGGAATTGCCAAAGACTGGTCGAACGTTGTCTTTGAACGGCAACTGAACTTCGTATCGGCCGTCTGCTCTTCGTTTATGCGTTCGCTGGAAGTGTTGTTGACACTCCTCCTCCTCCTGCGCTAGTTTTCTTTCTTCGCAGCCTTCTTCTATCTCCCAAAACCTTTGAAGTAATGTGTCCAATGAGTTGTGATGGTTCTGCAGCGTTATAACATTGGATTGAGGGGTAGAGTTGATACTTCCAGTCAAAATCCAACCTAACTCGGTCAGTTGCGCGACCGGAGTTCCTCTTTGACCCTTTACTAAACCCTCTAAGAATATCAAAGCATAAACATCGACGCCTAATAAGAGATCAATTTTTCCAGGGATATTATATGAAGGATCTGCTAACGGAAGGTTCGAAAGATGACTCCACATGTCACCTTGAAAGTTGTATGTTGGTAATATCGATGTCAATTGAGCGAATACGAATGCCTTGACATCGAGTTGAAACAATGAGTTGGTCAATGAACAAAGAGTAAGATCGACTTGATAATTTGAGGTACCTGTCGGTGTTTGACCCAAACCTGTCACCTTGGCTGATACCTTTTGCTTTTTTAGGCTTAGAAGTTGTGCTGCGTTTTCAGTAACAAATGTGGCTTCTGAGCCCGGGTCTATTAATGCTCTAAGAATGTGCTGAGTTCCATTTGGACCACACACCTTGACTTGAGCAGTTGCTAATAATGCCTTTGAACACATTTGGTTGAATTGTACATTAACGGGTTGGGTGCTTTCCACACCATTCTGTTTAGTATTTACGACATTTGGCTGCAGAGAGTGCATTGTGTTTTGGATAAGATGATTATGAGGATTGTACTGTGGTGGGTTTAGCCGTTGAACATTTGATTTATGTTGAAAACCTCGGTGGTTGTTGTTCGAGCTGTGTATGGTTTGTGGTATGTGCAACATCGTGTGATGCTTGTGACCGCACTTGTAGCATCGGTTGTTGCTATTGCATATTGATGCGTGATGGTCGTAACCAAGACAATTTGAGCATATGGAATTTCTTCTTGCTGTTTCAGCGCGGGTGGTTACATCCATGCTTAAGAATTGTTTGCAATGTCGTATGCCATGTGACGCCTTGCAAAGCCGACAACGAAACTCTTTATTGCTTGGTTGTGATTTGACATGGAGGGTCGTGGCCGATGTTCTCCGGAAGGAGCCTGCCGGCCCCAATTGTTTCGAACCCCCACTTATCTCTTGAATGTTTTCAAGAGAGCTGAAACGACCTTCGATGAAAGATGAAAATTTTTTCCAGTCAGGAAGATTCTTTGAAGTGCCTAGCTTCTCTTCCCACCCCCTTTGAGTCTGAGGAGGCAACTTGTTAAAAATTATGTACACGAGAATGCAATCCCAAGTGTCAACTGATATCCCAAGATTGGATAACGTATGGATGCATTCAATGCTTGTATCATGCAACGATTTAAGACTCTCGGCTGATTCATCGGTAAGTTTTCTCTGCTCTAATAGAATTCTTAACTGAGTATTAACTAATTTTCTCTTATTTTGGAATCTTTCTGTTAGAATTTCCCATGCAGAAGCATAATTTTTGCTATCTATTGGCAAGTGCTGGATTAACCGCGCAGCTTCGCCAGATACAGATGTTTTAAGGTATTGCAACTTCTGTATATCCGATAGATCTACGTTCTGATCTATCATGTTTTCGAATAAGTTTTGAAACTCACACCAATCTTCGAAATTGCCAGAAAATGGCTTAATTTGAATACGAGGGAGACATATATCAGAAAATCCAGATTTGGTGGTATTGAAGCGAGATGCATCCAAATGGGGAATGCTTGCTTCCGCGAATTTGTCTTTTTCGTCGTTCAAAAGACCACTAAAATTGAAATAAATTCGTTTTATTTTTGAAAATGTTTCATCGGAACAATATTTTTCTTTGATTGGATCAGCGGCACTAAGAACTATCGCGTTATGTTCCTTTTTTGCCCGTTTGAAGATTTCTTCAATGTCCGTTAAACACGCGTTCACATACCCCCTTGACTTTCGCGCCTCGGTTTCTTTTTGATATTGTTCAAAATCTGTTTGCAGTTCTTTGAGAATCTGCTCCTGTCCTTCAACAGATTTAGCTAATTTCGACATGATTGTTAATTTAAGTTATGAATTCACGCACTTATTAAAATTTCATATGAATTGAGGATGTGTTTATAGAAGTGTACTATGTGTAGTTTTTGTGTATTCAGTTGTAAAATGATTATTTTATTATTTAAAATGTTTTTATATTATTTATTAATGAGTAATAATTATTAATGATTTCAATAAAAGGTGGAGAAAGTTGGAATTCCTACCTTACTTTAAATTAAGTTGAAAACGATGGCTTGCTGTTCTTTGTTAAGGATGATCAGTTAGATGACCGCTATCGGTTGTGTCCGCTTGAAGTTCAACTGCAAGATTCCGTTGCACCGGTTGATATGATGATCGCTGAACTTCACCGTTGGCTAAAGTTGTACTACACCGTTGGCTCTAGTGGAACTGTTGTGTTGGATTTAGGTGAATCCGTTGGTTTTCGCTGGATTAAGATGAATCCGTTGGTTCTGCTCTTTTGCTGCTGAATCCGTGTCCCTTGTGGATTTTTGATGACTCGTTGGGTACTGTGGCCGATAGACTGTCCGTCGATGATCGGAAATGTATTTTGCACTGGATTGATAATCCAGCTATACTTAACCCACAGTACACTATTTAACAAATCGTTTGGTTTATTTTTTTTTGTTTCACAAGCACTCATTGATTCGTTGCTTTTGAGCATACACTTTCAATTAATTAAATATAATTGAAACCGGCTTGAAGGACCAAGATACATAAATTAGTTACATTTGAATACAAATACAATGACATAATATAATTGACTTTCATACAAAAGTTAAATACAATGATGATGTACTATATGATGGTAGTGATTAATGCCCCATATATGAATTGGGCACTAGACAAGGACAAGCATCGTTTTCCTCTGTGCACTTGCTTGCCCATTACTTGACGTTTCAATTGTCAACTTCAGTCCTCGTTGTTATGCAGTGCCGCGAATTTATTCTTTGGTGTTTTCGTAATTTTTGGTGTTTAGTGGTGTTTTATATCTTCTTGTGTTTCTGTTTTCTGGAACTAGCTATCATTATTATATTGGTGCCATGTGCACCTGTTCAATCATGGTGATATCGATAGCTAGCCCCAATGGACGGAACACCTGGTCTTCAATTTAATGTTGGTTGTGGCAAATTGTTGTTGGGAACCAACAGCCCTGTTTCTTTTGAAGTTATTCTCACCTAACTCTGTGTTCCACTCTACTCCTTCCGATATACCTGCTTTGCTTTTCTTTGGAATAGGTCCTTTTGAATTTTCAGCTGTCTGATTCTCCCTACTCGTTATTATCTCCATATTCCTGAGTTTGTTAATTGCCTCTTCTAAATTATGTAGCTTCTCTTTTTCACTACCCATTTCCTCATAAACTAATTGTAGAAAGACATATCTACTATATGCATTTCCTTTATGGTAAACTAAGTATTGTTCTTCCGTTCCGGAGTCTATTTTTACATTTTCCAATATCTGACTTAATTGTAATTCAGTGGTGAATCCACTTTCCTTGCAAATACATTTATATTTTAGTTTTAAAGCTTCTTCCGAAAAATCAAAATGATTAGTTGCGCAGTTGCGCTACTCGCTTCCGACATATTTTTTTTTTATTTAATTATTCTGTTTCTTACATAAATAAACACGCCTTCATGATCAGGATCTTGATGACTTCAGTTGTTTTACGTCTTCCTCACTTCCTTCTTGCCGTCTTCGAATAACGTTATTTTACGTATCACGATCGAAAATGTCTTTTTGTGTTCTTTTTGTTTCCAACTAACGCTACTTTGCGTGTCACAATTGAAAATGTTTATTTCTTTCTGCTTTTAACGCTACTTTGCGTATCACAATTGAAATTGCTTATGATATTTTCCACTTTTTTTTTACTCTTTCAACTAACGCTACTATGCGTATCACAATTGAAAATGCATATGATTTTTTTCACTTTTTTTCTTTTTCTTTCAACTAACGCTACTATGCGTATCACAATTGAAATTGCTTATGATTTTTTCCACTTTTTTTTCTTCAACTAACGCTACTATGCGTATCACACTGAATTTGGGATATTTCCAGAGAATTTAAGAAATTTCTCGGAGTTTGCGTATCACTGTTGAAAATATTTAACCGCTGCCACCAAAATTTGTTATGCCGAGCCGAAAAAAAATTCAAAGACAAACTTCTTTTATTTTATCTTTATTGCTATGTGGTAAAATTACGACTCTACAAAGACTTCTAATGGAGCGGTGCTATGCGATTTGAAATGGAATATGCTGACTCGAACAGAACCGTCGAGCGCGCGTGAAGCCGCATGCAGTAAACAAAATGCTCACATTACAATACTGTGCATGGTGGCCACGCGCGTCCGGTAGAAAAGCGAAATCGGCATTTCATATAATGATATTAATTTAGAAAAAAGACAAAAACCTATGCGCATGCATAACAAGCTGCCAAAACCCAGCAAATGAAAAAGCCAGCCTCGACACCATCAACGAAGCAGCCAGTTTCCGCAGCCGCAGTCGTCATGCCAGCAGCAACCCAGCGGGCGCCACCAACACTGCCACAAACCCAGCAGTCAACAGCAACCCAGGCAACATCCCAGTCATCGACATCAACTCAATCACCACCACCAACCCAGTCACCGCCACCAACACAGCCTCCAAAAATAACCGCAGCCAAGGGCTCCACTCCAACCAAAACCCCAGGAATGCCACCAATCTTCTGCTTTTCGGTAAATGTTGCCGAAATCAGCAGACACTGCAAAGCCAGAAAATTAAGCGTGACCTTCAGGAATTGCAACACAAAGACAACCATCATCAATGCTGGAAATAGAGAATCCTTTGAAGCCATTAAAGAATTCCTGCAATTGAAAAAAATCCAATACAACACATTTACGCCAAGGGAAGACAGGAAGAACCTCCTATTACTAAAAGGAATTCACTACACCTACGCAGCCATCGAAGTAGAAGACGAACTACGCATTGAAGGACCCCCAGTCATCAAGGTGTCACCATTCAAGGCAAAGAAAGCAATGAGCAAAACCTATAACAACTTCGTAGTCGAGCTGTCGAAGAGCTGTGACATCAGTGAAGTATACACCAAGACGCTAATAATGAACCAGAGAGTTCAATGGGAGCGTCTGAAGTCCAACGACATCGTGCAGTGCCGGAACTGCCAACGCTTCGGACACGTTGCCACCAACTGTGGACGCCAATACGTTTGCGTCAAGTGCAAGGAGACCTACGAGCCTGGACAGTGCAAGAGGAAGGAAAACACTGGAACTGTAGTTTGGTGTACAAATTGCCAGAAAGGAGGACATCCAGCCAGCTTCAAGGGTTGCCCATCTCTAATTGCTAAATTAACGGAGAGGAACAAGGTCATGGCAGAAAAAAAGGCACAAAAGGATTTTGCCACAAGTTCTGCATGCACCGTTACGCCCTACAGTCAGCTACGCATCAATGCTGAAAGGCAGAGCAACAGGAACCCCAACGGAAACAAAGACACCCACCATCAAAGCAACGAGGACAGTACCAGCCAGAACAAATGTACCAACCAGGACAACTGCACCCAAGACAGCGCCAACGAAGTCAGCCCAACCCAATGTGAACCTCAACAGCGAAGTCCAGCGAATTTTTGGATACGACCTACTCTCAGTCATCGAAAAAGCCCGCCGTTCTGTTCCGCAGAACTACGTCCAGCTTAGTGAAGGAGAAAAGTCCGTGGCATTGGCCACCTTCATCTCCCAAATATGCAATTAAAGAAGATTCGCATACTGACGTATAATGTTAACTCATTATACAGCCTGGACAAGAGGACATCATTCAACATGTTCATGAAGAACAACAATCCGGACATCGCCCTCATCAGTGAAACCAATGTGACAAAGCGAAACAACATAGACATCGCGGTTTCAAGACACACCGACAGGATAAAAACGAAAATCGCAGAAGAACAGCAGTCTATATAAAGGAAAATTCTCTTCACACACCAGCGAGGTCATCATCCCAGGACTAATGACCAGCGAAGCCACCGCCATCACGATAAACTTGGGTAGAGGTGAAACACTTACAATCATCAGCATCTATTTCAAGTGCGCATCCAGAGCAAGAAACATCCAAAGCGACCTGCATGTGCCTAACGGCATCCTGAAACGAAGCACCTACGGACTCATTGGCGGCGATTTCAAAGCGAGACATCACCTGTGGCTGGACACAACAATCACCAATGAAGGCAAGGCAATTGCCGACTGGATGAAAGTCAACAATGATGAACATTCCTTGGTTATCATATCCCAACCTAAACCAACCTTCCCTAGAACACCGTCTACGCTGTACTTCTTCCTGGTATCATCGAACCTGGTGCATATTCTTCCGGAAATCCGGAACTATGTCTGCACAACAGTGATGAGTGATTCCGACCATGAAGCAGTTCAACTATCAATCCACCTTGACCAACCCATACTCTTCACAATAGAACCACCAGAGAATTTCATCAACTACAGACTGCTGGATATTGAAAGACTTCAACGGGACATCGAAAGCAATGCAAGGTTTCCACCTGCAAACAAGAACCTACTTGACAGCGAAATTGACGTAGCTATAGATGGATTGGAACAGGCTGTTTCTGATGCACTAGATATCCAAAAGCGGCCCAGGACATCAAGGGATAGATACCAGCACCTTCCCTTTATTTCGGAATTCAATCCAATACCACAACAACAGCCAATTCCAGAAGAGACTGCAGTCAATTAAACCTGCACCTGATGCCTTCAAAAACATCAACAGACTGATTGGAAAAAAATCTCCAATGCCTGAGACGATCATCACCAACAATGGGGAAGCAAACACGACACAGGACAAAGCCGAAGCATTCGCCGAGTACTTTAAAGGAAACTTTATCCCCAATCCATCATCCGATCCAGTGTTCCTTGAGGAAGTGGAGGAATCCACCCGAATAACCCTGGCGCATATCCCCAACAGACCCTCGTTCAGTGACACCAATCCTGCAAGCGACCCAACTGACAGCCCGAACCTGAGCACCCCTGAGGAAATTGCCGAGATCATCCACAGTTGCAAGCCAAAGAAGTCAACTGGTCCGGATGGGGTATCAAACTTCATCATCAAGAAGCTCCCACAAACAGTTCTGATCATCATTACAATCATCCTCAACAACTGCCTCAACAACAACTACTTCCCCCAAAAATGGAAGACGGCAAAAATCGTGGCGATTCCCAAGAAAGGTGCCATGAGCAACGTTTCGAACTACAGGCCGATTTCCCCCCTCAGCAACTTGAGTAAACTACTGGAGGAACTAATACTCAAAAAATTCTGCAGCGAGAACTTCATAATCCCTGACATGCAGTTCGGCTTTCGGGAGAAGCATTCCACACTGCACCCGCTCATGAAGTTCCAGCATGACATCACCGTAGCTCTCAACATGCATCGTGTCACCGTCGGATGCCTTCTGGATGTCGAGAAAGCATTCGACAGCGTATGGATTGAAGGACTCATCCATAAACTTCATTTACTAGGCTTTCCCTTAGCACTAATCCAAATAATTTTTTCTTTTCTTTCTTAAAGGAAATTCTTTGTGCAACTCGAGAAATGCACATCATCAGTGAAGAACATCAGAGCCGGAATTGCCCAAGGCTCTAAGCTCGGACCGCTCCTGTACAGCATATTGACGTCTGACCAGCCCATCCCAAACAGCTGCGAGAACCTGCTCTACGCCGATGACTCCATCACTTATGCCACCTCAATGTCACCATTGATAGCTGTCCGGAAAGTTGAAGCCCACATCCACAGACTTATTGAGTTCTACCGAAAGTTGGGAATCAGAGTCAACGCCTCTAAATCGGAACTCATCTGCTTCAGGAGACCAACGACCACTTCAGGACGCAGCCGACGAGCAGCGAAGTGCAGAAGCATAACCCTGAAACTCCCAGATGGATCAACACTGACAACCAAACGGAGCGTGAAGTATCTGGGGATCCACTTTCACCAGCTGTTAAGGTTCAACCCACACGCAAGGAACATCCTAAAGAAAGCCAACTGGGCCTTCCATCGTCTCCACCCACTGATGAAGAAAAGAACCGGACTTAGCCAACAAACCAAGACCTTGATGTACAAGCAACTCCTGAGACGAGTCATCGGATACAGCTTTCCTGTCCGGTTCTCCATCTCGAAGACAGCCATGAGACAACTCCAAGTTTTTGAAAGGAAGATACTGAGGATCTGCACCGGACTATTCTTCGACCGACAGCGTCAAAAATACTGCAGGAATGACCATCTATATTCAGAACCAAAGATAATACCAATCGACAAGTACCTACTACTTTTGGCTAAGAAGCTAGTAGGAAGCGCAGCCAGCCACCCGAACCAGCTTATAAGAAGGATGACAACCCAACAGCGACTACCCCAGCCGTGGTACCTCAGCGCCCTGGACACCCTGGATGAAGACATCACCCCAATCGACAACGAGGAAGCAGTTGTATTATACGCTGACACAGGGTCAGCCCACCGCCGTGGCTAAACGCCAACCCCCCTCACAACCCACACCAAACTCGCCACTAACAACCGGGATGGAACACCCCGAGGATATCTAAGTCAACCGACTTTTAATTTGAAGTTTACATGTATAATATATAATTATATTTTTTATTTTAAGTCAATGTATAAGGTTAGGCCCCCAGTGTACCAACAAATTTGTATTATCAATGTATCTTATGTAAGCTTATATTAAGACAATTGTATATATATTTTGTTCAATAAAAATCGTTAAATCGTAAATCGTAAAATAAATCGAATACTCGCTACTGCGGATGAATAGAAAGGATGCCGCCGCCTCACTGACGATCGTTCTACGCAGCAATCCTACTCAGCGTTGCCGATGTGGCACGATCGTGCCATTATGGCACTTTTTGATTAAAATGGCACGGTGGCACTTTAAGATTTCATGTAGCACCATTTCACATTGATTTTGGTATAAGTAAAATAGGTGTAATCACAAAAATATTCCTTAAAAGAACAATTTTTTTCAAACGCTTTTTGCATTCACTTACAATATTTACATACGCTGCGCTGAAAACATTCATTTTCGATTATCCTTTTTTAGTTTGAATCATTTGAATGTTGTCGGAGAAATGTGTCATAACGTGTTATATTAAGAAGACTGAAAAAATGTGTTTTTCTATCTATTTATGCTGGTGGCACGCAATGGTTCAAAATGGCACCTTATTTTGCCAGTGGTGGCACGGAAAAAAAATGTTCTGCGGCAACGCTGATTCTATATGTCTACCAGAAATGGCACCTATTGACCTTAAACATTTGGTGATAACATTTTCTATGGAAGGGAAATCTATTCGAGAAGTGGCGAAACTAGTCGACAAAAATAAAACTTTCGGTAAAATAGAAAATCGGGCTAGAAGTGGACGCCCCTATACCTTTACTGAGGAGAAGAGTGAATTACTGTCCGAAAAGTAAGGAATGATCAAAAAAAAGTACACTAAAACTACAAGCAGAGATCACCAAAGAAGCAGGAAAGCAGTGCAATCTCCAAACTATTCGCCGTGTCTTGCACGATGCTGGGTATAACGGTCGATCTATCAGGGGAAAACCTTTTGTCAGCGATGTGAATCGTAAAAAGCGAGTTGAATTTGCCAGACACCATCTAACGTCTGATATTACATTTTGGAACACAGTTATACTCGTATTTACAGACGAAAGCAAATTCAACATTTATGGTTCGAATGGGCGCATCAACGTAAGGAGAAAACCGAATACAAAGTTGAATCCAGAAAATATGGCTGGAACCATAAAACATGGTGGTGATTCCGAAACATAAATCATTTTGAATATTTAAATATCCTCAAAAAACATCTCTATTAGAGTGCGCAGAAATTCATCTTTCAACAAGATAATGACCCTAAGCTTAGTTATCAAATATTTAGAGAATGGCTGCTATACCATGTACGCAACCAGCTTAAAACACAGACCCAATTAACCAGACTTGAATACTATTGAGCACTTGTGGGATCACCTCTAACGCCATAATATTCAAACGAAAAACCAGCTTGAAACCATTATTCAAGAAGAATGGGCCAAATTAGGCCCCACGTCACCCAAAAGCTCGTCAATTCAATGCCATCCAGAATAAACGCTGTTATTAATTCTAAAGGATATCTTGCTAGGTATTAATTTAATTTTTTACTTCAATATCTTGTCTTTTTTTGTTTTTGCTTTGAGGTATATACGTCATATTTACCTTTGTTATGTGTTTTTTCTTTATGAATTTTGTTTAATTTTAATGGCGCAAATTCATAGTCAGATAGAGCCGACGATAAAAGAATTTATTCACCTACATAACCTAAAATATACTTTTTGCTATTCATAGTCACTTATAGCCGGCTCGAAATTTAAAATGACCCAAACGTCATTTTAAATAATTAGAGTCGGCTATAAATTTCTCATATAATATTTTGACGTTTGGGTTTGTTCGTTCAAATCACTTTACAAAAACATTATGAAAGTCGATACTAACTAATACACAGGCAAAAATGTGTTTATGAATAACGAAAAGTAATAGCCGGCTTTTTTATTTATAGCCGGCTGTAACTATAGTCGGCTATAGGCACTATTCATGGGCTGACTATGAATTTGCGCCAATATATTTGTTACTTTGATTTGTTTTTTTGTTAATTTTACTTTTTATATGAAGTGCTTATAATAGTTACTAAAAAAAATACATATCACTTATTTGCTTTAAATTTATTTGAGTTGTTGTTTGCGTTCAATAAACTTCGTATACCGTACTGTATACATACTTACTTTTGTGATTAACTGTTCGTTGAAATAATGGCGGAAATTCATAGTCAGATAGAGCCGACTATAAAAGAATTTATTCACCAATGACCCAAACGTCATTTTGAATAATTAGAGTCGGCTATAAATTTCTCATATAATAGTTTGACGTTTGGGTTTGTTCGTTCAAACCACTTTACAAAAACATATGAAAGTCGATACTAACTTATACACAGGCAAAAATGTGGTTATGAATAACGAAAAGTTATAGCCGGCTATAGGCACTATTCATGGGCTGACTGAATTTGCGCCAATGTTTTTCCGTAATAACTTTATTCATATGATTTTTTTCAAAATGATTTATACTGATGAAGTGTTAGAATCATTGAAATCGGTGCAGCAATATACTCTCAGGAGCAATGGAGTGGATTCGATGAGTATCATATATGCGATGGGCTTGAATTTTATCGAACATAGACTAGTTATAATTTACTTTCTTTCCAATGGAGCTATACACCCCATCCGCGTGATGTTTACACATAGCTCGGGACTGTTAGATACAGTCTCATCATTTTTTTATTAACCTTTTTATTTCTCCACCAAACTGAACAAGTGAATACCAATGTAGAAAAATGCGATGTTGGAAATGCCTTGGGTGTCTCTTTATTAATATAAACTACAATACATTAATTAGAATCTATTTTATATTTTTCTTAAATCTAAATGGTAAAGCGACATACGAATAAGAAACAAAATATAAATTTCCAACTAAATCTAAAGCTCTTCATGCTTAGCGCCATGACGCTCCTTCTCCTTAGGGAATGCCCAGAAATACGATGGAAAACCGCTAACATCGCGTTCCCTCTTCACAAACGCGGAATATGATGAAATGCAATTCCCAATGAAATGATTAGAGAGTCCCAAAATGGCTAGATCCAGATGTGGACTATCAACCTTAACCTTATGTGTTGTAATATTCATTCGAGACAAAGCTGTGTTTAACTCTGAGATCATGTGATTACTATCGGAGGCAACAAATATCGATTTCACATCGTTGTTTTTGTGAGTCTGTTTGACTGCTTTGACGAGTCGTTTCAATTGTTTAATGATTACATCTTTTGGAGGCATACATAGATCAGGATACAACTCTCCCTTATCATTGTTGTATCCTAGGCACTGTGGGGAGGCAAACAAGTGCTGACTGTTTTTAATGTGTTCACACGCTCGCACCCAATCGATACCATTGCGCAAGTGAATTCCAATGAAGGAGCCTCTGGGCAATACATTCTTTATGAAATCCTTAGCCATATCACGGTATTTTTTACTCCAAACCAAGTACTTTTGCAATTTTCTGTTTTCCGTTTGTAGTGGGAAGCTAGCTGGTGCTCCTGTGAATGCCAGAACTGGCCATTTATCTGAAGAGTACGCATCCGACCACTTGTCAGCAACATCACTGTGGTGCACATCAAAGTGAAGAGGACCGAAGAATTCTGATTTTCGGAAGTTGATGTTATATGTATCCCAGAAAGACCCAAATGGATTTCCATCCTTTGCATTACAATCCTTTTTCGTATTATCTTTGTTAAGGCTCTGTCGTTCAATATAGCAAAATGATGTTCGTTGTTCTTCAGGCCAAAGTTCATCTGCATATTTTTCCATGAACTCGTGCATTAGAATCACACGATGATATTGGTTAAGAGGTTCAACTTGAAAGTATTCATCAAAGGGAATTTGTACCGAGCGTAATTCACCTTTTCGATATTCAACCCATGGCGGGAGTACCAATGTCCGATTTAAGGCTTTTGAAAACGCTAAAGCACCCAAAAAATGGTCAGCTTGGTTACCGAAACGCCCTTAAAGGGAGAATTTGTGGAATTTACTAATTGAATTAATGAAACTGGGTCTGATTCGAAAATTTACTTACCCATGCAAGGGCAGTACATTAGATACCCTAATGGTTCCATCTTATCAGCGTAAATAATATTTATTAACAAAGCAACCACAGTAACTTTAAATAACATTTTTTTGTTTTCAATTTAATTGTTAAACTGAAAAAAGTAGGATGAACGAGAGACCACCGGCATTAAAAAAAAGTTTTTGTTTACTAATTCGTAGTAGAAAAAAATGACAACTTACTTAGCTTACGAACGTAGGCGACAAACATATTTTACTTCTCGAATCTCGATTGACATTTCGGCCTGCGTTGCCGAGGAAAGGGAAAAAGGCCTGCTGCTGGCCAGAAAATGGAAGAAAAAAAAGGTATTTCGGAGAAATGCAGCAATTAAATCTATTGTTTTGTATCGCATACCTATTAAATCGCATGAGATGTTTATCGCACGCGACACAAAGGTGATGTTCGAATATAAGTAACGTTTGTAAAGAAAACCAAGTGGAACTTGAGATAAGATAGCCAACACCGCACCGATGTTGGAACTAAGATTTGAACGAAAATGACTGCCGGGTGTTTTTAATCCATTTTATTCGTTTGTGTTTGGCAGTTGATGTTAGATTTTCTATCGGAACTTTGCTATAACTAGAGGATTAGGCGAAAAAGGTTTATTATTTGTATTTAACTAAGAACAAGAAAAAAACAAAAGAAAAATTCAAATGTTCAACTTTGTTTCTATAGGTGTGTTGTATATGTACAATCATTTTGTAGGAATATAATGCCCAAAACACATGTGCAGAATTCTCTGCGAGAAATTAGAACACACATGTTTCAATACGCGAAGCTACTACATGTAAATTCTGTATGCAGTGCTGTTCTGCAAGATGTCTCTATTTCTAAATTCTCTGCAATTGACAATGTTGACACAACACAAAAGAAAAAAAACACAGTTTGAGGTATTTAGTTTCAATGGTGTTGGAAGTTTCTCTGTTTATTTATATTTCAAAATGGGAGATGAATTGAATTTGTAAAAGAAAATGTTTTTCAAATAGGACTAATACACATATAAAAGCAATGTCACATTCTGAATTTTTTTGTATTTTGTAATACTATCCGTTTTTTCTCAAATCATACCAAAAATCAAATAATTTCTGCACGTCTGTTTAACCTACAGTTCTGCGCGCAGTACTGCATACAGAATTTCTGCACGTGTTTTGGGCATAAAACATTCAGACAAATTTCTGGAATTTCTTGTTGCCAACACAATCAATTTATAGCATATTTCCAACGAATCTCAGCGAATGAAGACAAACAAAAAATATTTTCGGATGACTTCTGAACTGACATTCGAGCGAAAAATCAACCGGTCCACTCGAAAAGTTTCATGGGACCTATGTTCGAACGAATGCTGTCAAATTGAGGTTAAACAGAACTGTCAAGGTCGTAGAGAAAAACAATACACAAAATTTTATAATCTTTGCATTCGCAGTTTTGTTATTCCTTCGTTATTTTATTCAATTTGTTCAACACAATCATTGAAGTAACATGGAAAATCAGTATTCCGAAGAAATCCTAGCAAAAGCAATAGAAAGTGTAGAAATAAAAACGGATTCCATAGCCTTGGCCACATCAACGTCCCACCTAAATAAAAATAGCATAGGCGGATGCAAAGAATTCTATGGAAAAGCGCAAAAGTATTGGTCCGAGATACCAGCCACAGTGAATGGTATGCTGGGTGGACTGGGTCATATAAGTACGATCGATGTCAATGGATCCACGCAATTTCTTCGAGAGTTAAAAGTTCCTGGTAGGCAGCATGCCCTCGATTGTGGAGCTGGAATTGGACGTGTTTCTAAAAATCTTTTGATGCCACTGTTTGCCAAGGTGGATCTAGTCGAACAAGACAAACATTTCGCGAAAACTGCGATAGATTACTGTAAGAGTGCACAGCTAGGAAAGATTTACAATATGGGACTGCAAAAATTCACTCCAGAGGAAGGTAAATACGATTTGATATGGAGTCAATGGGTGTTGGGTCATCTACCCGATGATGATTTATTGGAGTTCTATAAACGAGTAAAGACAGGTCTGGCGAAAGGAGGCTACTTTGTGATGAAGGACAATGTCACAACTTCTGGGAAAGTAGAACCCGATGAGGAGGATTCATCGATGACACGACCACTGAAAACGTTCGAGAATATTCTCCGTAAGGCTGGTTTTAAAATTGCGAAAGTCAGTCGACAGCAGGGATTTCCTAAGGGATTATATCCGGTGTATATGTTAGCCTGCCGACCGGCGGCAGATACTAGGTGGTGATGTGAGATAAATAAATTTTAAATCATTTTATTTTGTTTGTTTACATTTTGCAACTGTGTGGATAACGGGGGTAGGGTATTACATCGCGGATGTTCTTCACTCCAGTCAGTACCTGTAGAAATCGTTCGAATCCTAAGCCAAAGCCGCCTGTAGGAACTCCACCGAATTTACGAAGATCTTCATACCACTTGAGACCTGATGGGGCTTTTTCTTTTAAAATATCGTAATTGTTTTCCCTCAGACTACCGCCACAGAGTTCTCCCACTGAAGGCATCAGTAGATCCATTGCATGAACTTTGGATGTATCCGATGCGACTTGTCGCATGTAAAATGGCTTCTGAACCGCTGGCCACTCGACGATGAACAATGGACTCTTGAAACAATCAACTAAGAAGAGTTCCTGTTCCTTCGAGAATCCTTCATTTTCTTTCAGAGCGGTTTTCAAGTGCGACCTGTTTGCACTTAGAATATCGAAGGCATCCTCATATGTTAAAGTTTTCCACTCGTTCTCCAGCCAGGACACATCTACTTCTGCGTTTGCTTTTTGTTGGCAATGTCGTACGTCTTCGGCGCCTTTGTTCAAAATCTCGCTGCCAACAGCTTTGATCATTTTTTCAATAAATGTTGTCAGTTCCTCCATTGTGTTAATGAATGCTAATTCAGCTTCGACCATGTAGAATTCCGCTAAATGCAAAGCTGATTTGCAGTTCTCAGCTCGAAACGCTGGAGAAAATGTGTATGTATTTCCCAATCCATATGTGGCTGCTTCTAAATGCAATTGACCAGAGACACTTAAGAACACCTTTTGATCGAAGTAACTTTCGTCCATGGGAATTCCATCGCGAGACATTTCCTTCAGAAGTTTCTGATTATCTGGTTTCACAACGAAAATCTAACACAAATTGTAAAAATGTTCATATAGTAATTCTATTCAAGAGTGAATTAATGTACCTCTCCAGCTCCTTCACAATCATTTGTGGTCAAAATCGGTGTGTGAATCTGCACAAATCCCCGCTCATCCATGTAATCATGAATCGCTTTCGTTGCCCTGTGACGCACTCGAAATTGTGAAGCTATGTAGTCAATTCTGGACCGGAAATGTAAATGCTCTCTTACATATTCAGGAGGATGTTGCTGTTTTGGAACGAAAGGATAGCCATCCAATAGGTAAGAGTTACCTAAACTTGCAAAGCGATTATTATTCTGTATCACATGTACAAATCTGTTAAACTATACCAATAATAGTGACATCAATAGCATGTAATTCAAAGTGTCCTTTCGGTGCAGTTTGTATAATTCCAGCGACAGCTATCGAACAGCCCGGAGATAGAGCTTTAGTTTGATCATTTCTAGGAACGACGACTTGAAATTTCTCCGCTGTAGATCCGTCATTTACATCAAGAAACAGATTATTTTTCATTCTGCGGATATTAAGAATCCATCCCTATGATTTGTACACAAAATATACTACTGAAAGATAAATATTCTTTATTGATTCATACTCGAACTCCGCACGATTCTCCGGGTTTCTTTGACTTCACTTTGCTAATACGCGAGTATTTGGCTAACGCTTCATGTGATTTCTGACTAGGATTCTTCGGAGATAATTGACTGACACATCGATAAGTTGTCGAAAATCGTTTTATTTTTCTAAATAGTAACATTTTAACTTAGGATAAGAAGTATTTAAAGTAGAGTTAAAATTGGTTATTATTTATGCATGGGAAAGGAACAACAAACAGCATTTTTGGCAGACAGATGTTGACAACTTATTAGCGGGTTCACATTGAACGATTTATTTGACACACTTGTTTGACGACCTATTCGTACGGTCGTTCAAACAAGTCGTCCACTTAGGCTGTCAAAACGTTTTTGATTCGGAACGCAAGAAAACGTTTTATATTTCAACACACACCAACCGAAACACGTTGTAACAAAACAAATCATTTTACTTTTCTGTTTCGTTTGATGTGTGTTGAGAAAAATCAAAACTTTGAGACTTTTTGATAGTAATTTTATTAGCATGGCTTTTATCTTTGTTATTATGCATTCGGCTTCTTTGCTCAATAATAATAAAAATAATTTCTCTGCACCTACGTTAATTCACCCATGCAAAAAACAACAATAATGTAATTTTGTTTCTGAAAAACAAGTGTCCAGCTATCGACAACGGAACACGTTTTTCTTTTTCGTCTTGTTTTTTTTTTTGTTTTGCCGCATGCGGTGTGTGTTGCGCCATAAGCAAGTGTGCAAAAATGGACAACGACGATGGTTTGTAACGTTTTTGTTTTATTCGGTGTGTGTTGACCGTATGCAAAGCCATGTAAATATTATCGACAACCAGTATTGTAGCGCATCGAAACAAATACATGTTTTTTGTTTTGCCTGCTTTGGTGTGTGTTGGCTCATAAGAATCAATGTACTGATGTTTCATCAGTCACAAAAAAATGTTTTGACTGCTCCGGTGTGTTTTCAGCCTTAGTCACCTTTTACATTGGCCGAGAAAGCTCGGTCGAGTTATCGTTATTTTCTTTTGGGCTCGGGCCGAACTTATACACGTCCCGATTCCGACAGCCGACTATTTAAGCAAGGTACACACCATCATACATGAATGTCAGCTTTGAATGATAACACGCAAAACTGATAGTGTGTATTTGTACGCTCGAAATTCGGGTTGACACTCAAAAATGATGCTCACAAAATATTTTGCTACTGAGTGACATTTAGCGGCCATCCTTGTTTTTCTTCGATTGTGTGTATACAAATTTCGTCATCCAAAAAGCAAACCCAAGTAGAGAGGGTCGAAAAACAATAAAAACAACGATGATCTGGGTTGTCATCAGCGTTCTGGGGCAAATAGAAAAACGAGCGATGGCATCACGACACACAACACGAGACAAGTATGTTTCTAGCCATAAGATATATATGAAAGCCATAGCGTCACAACACAGCGAAACACCACACGAGACAAGTGTGGTTCTAGCTTAACGCGCTGTGTTCGGAAGTTGTTGCTATCAGTAGGCGTGTTTTTTTTCAAAACTATATAGGCTTACAAAATTTTTTCCATGTTAATTACACTAACAACTAAGCCTATATAGGCTTACGAAAACTGGATAATTATCCAGTCTTAGGTGCTTAGCCTGGATAGAAAAATGTGCTACCAAACTGTTTTTCGTCGATAGTTATCGAAAATTGTACCAAAATGTCAAATATGACATGAAAGTGAGGGAGAAATATAAAGGCCGATAGCTATCAACCGAACTCTGCTGTCATTTCAAATTTAAATTATTTCTGTTCATTTCAAAATGGGTAGAAAAGAGAGAATTTTGAATTTATCCGACAAGGAAAAGAAAATTATAATGAATTAAGTGAACATGTTCCTTATTTTACTATTTAATTGAATTTGTGGCGATTTATCAACGCCATCTATCCACAAAATAGAGTATTAACTCACAATGTATTAACAACCCTGTATTTTCATTTTCATTTTCTACTTTGTTATGTTGAGAACCATGAGTTCAGTAAAAGTTAGTTATATTTAATATCTCAAATTGTAACCACATAAATTGCGCTTTCTTAAATAAATTTACGTGGATCAATAGACCACAATTGGTGACCCCTATATTTTAACAATAGCACGCAAATATACCACAATTGCTTTTCATTTTGCAATTATTATTGTTTAATCAAACAAAATAAAAACCCCAAGAAAAGCAAACTCAAAATTTAAACTTTTCAACTTTACCTACGCCATATTTTTTGCCATGCCGAACAGCGATTACGAGGACGCCGACAACGGAGAGGACAACGCACAGCAACAAAAACAAACGGAACAGCAGCCAAAATCACAAAATGCGTCGGCAGCTGGCATTAGCAATTTTGCGGCGCGCGTCCAGGTACCACAACTGCAAGGATGTACCATCCACAACATCGAATCTTGGTTCACGCGCCTAGAGGCATTTTTCCTAATTAATGGTTTCGGCAAAATGAACCAAGAACAACGGGACCAAGTAAGATTTAACATTGCCGTGATGTACATGGACGAACGCCTGCACGAACAGGTTTTCGAGGTTGTGCGTAATCCTCCGACTCGTAATAAATACGACACATTAAAACGCACCATCATTAGTAAGTTTTCAGCCTCGCCGATGGTCCGGCTCGAGCAGCTCACATCTGGTATTCAGTTGGGTGACAACAAACCAAGCCACATGTTACCACCGGTGTTACCACCGACCAGCACCTCATCAAGGACTTTTGGATACAACGTCTTCCAAAGTCGGCACGAGCAGTAATAGCAGGAGTGGCAAAAGGTAACCCGGATACCACGTTAGAGCAGCTCGCCTCCATCGCTGACGAAATCACAAAATGCGTCGGCTGTCCGCATAAATTTCGTCGATCCCATACCGTCGCCCACTAAAATATCATTAACCAATAACAACAACAATAGACAAGTCGACGTTGTCAGCTCTGACAACAACAATTCAATGCAGGAGCGTGTCGCACAACTAGAGAAGACAATTGCTCGCATCGAAACCAAATTGGACCGAATGGGACAAAACCGTTCTCGATCCCACTCCCGCGCACACACTTCAAGGGACAAATCAACAAACTCACAACGAAGCCAAACCCGTGAGGAAAACATATGTTGGTTTCATAAGCAAAACGGTCCACGAGCAAGGAAGTGCGAATTGCCATGCAGTTACACCGTCGACAACCAAAAAAACTAATTTTCCCGGCAGCATCAATGCGAAATGCTGCCGACATAGCTACAACTTCATTAACAGATACATCAAAATTAACTACAACAAAAACATCAGTTACGAGACAACTTTGTACAACATCAAACAAATTTAAATCAAGCAGTCGCCTCTTCATCCAAGATCGCAATTCGAAGCGTCAATTTTTAATTGATACAGGCGCCGACGTATCTATCATTAGCGCGAGAGAGAACAAACATCTTCTACGTGACAGCTCCAAGACAAAAATTTTCGCAGCGAACAATTCAACCATCGACACGTTTGGACACGTCAGAATGACTCTGGATTTCGGACTACGACGCTCGTTCGATTGGATTTTCATTGCCGCCGACACTGCACACAACATCATCGGTGCAGACTTTCTTCACCATTTCAATCTTTTGGTAGATATGAAACATTCTTCGATCATCGACAGCAACACCAAACTGATAACACACGCTATTTGTGCGATCGCCTCTCCTCTTCTCTCTCCGAAAATGTACAACGCAAGCGACAACTTTTCTCAAATACTCAACGAATTCAAGGACATAACCCAAGTAAATCCGAACGAAACCGCATCAACAACAAACAGCGTGACACACTGCATTGAAACCCAAGGCCAGCCGGTTTTTGCAAAGTCTCGTCGATTGACACCGGAGAAATTTCGTGCAGCAAGGGATGAATTCGAGTATTTGATGAAAATAGGTGTTTGTCGCCCATCGAAAAGCCCATACGCGTCGCCGCTTCATGTCGTCCGCAAAGCAAACAACACCTGGAGACCCTGCGGTGACTACCGTGCACTGAACGCCCAAACAATTCCAGACAGATACCCGTTGCCACACCTGCAGAACTTATCTAATGGATTGCATGGTAAGAAATTTTTTTCTAAAATTGATTTAGCTCGTGGCTACCACCAAATTGCAATGGAAGAGAGAGATATACCAAAGACTGCTATTACGACACCGTTTGGTCTTTTTGAATTCCTACGAATGCCATTCGGACTCCGTTATGCAGCCCAAACATTTCAACGGTATATGGACCAAGCGCTCCGAGGTCTCGATAATGTGTTTTGTTACATCGATGACATTTGCATCGCCTCAGAGACACAACAACAGCACGAACAGCACATCCGTTTAGTTTTCGAAAGGCTCCGACAATATCACCTAACAATAAATCCATCAAAATGCATTTTTGGCCAGTCGCAAATTGAGTTTCTCGGACATCTCATCACTCCAGATGGTCTCAGACCAAGACCTGACAAAATTGAAGCCATCAGATCATTCCCGCTTCCAAAGCTAGCATGCGAACTCAAACGTTTTCTAGCTATGCTCAATTTTTATCGTCGTTTCGTTCCACATGCAATTGAACATCAGCGACCGCTTATCGCACTTATTAATGGTAATAAGAAGAACGATCGAATACCAATCAACTGGAATCAAGAAACCATACATTTTTTCAATCAGTGCAAAGACGATCTCATTAATGCTACTGCACTCGCCCACCCAGTTCCTGAGGCAAACATAGTTTTGTGTACAGATGCAAGCGACACCGCAATGGGAGCAGTTATGCATCAAATCATCAACAACTCACATCAACCACTGGCATTTTTCTCAAGAAAATTAAGCGATGCCCAGCGCAAGTACAGCACATACGACCGTGAGCTGCTTGCAATATACTCAGCAATTAAACACTACAGATATTTGCTCGAAGGACGTGACTTTACCATCGCAACGGATCAAAAGCCGCTCACCTTCGCATTTACCAGCAAAACCAATAATGCATCACCCAGACAGATCCGCCACCTCGATTTCATCGCACAATTTTCAACACAAATCATTCACTTAGCTGGCACCGACAATATAACAGCAGATACACTTTCAAGAATCAACGCTCTCCAAATCAACTCGGACAAAGCAATCAACTATGAGGAAATCGCTAATCAACAAAAGTCTTGTGAAGAGTTACAAACATTGCTCAGATCAAGCACCACATCACTTCAACTCAAATCAATTCAACTGCCTCAATCCAACACAACAATCATCTGCGACATTTCTGGCTCAGCTGCACGTCCATTCGTGCCACAACCTTGCCGAAAACAAGTCATCGCTAAGTTCCACAACATTGCACACGCTGGAAAGAAAGCCACATCACGTATTGTCAAACAACGTTTTGTTTGGACCAACATGGACCATGACATAGGAAAATTCGTCGAACATTGTGTGCCATGTCAGCGCGCAAAGGTGAGTAGGCACATGTCTTCACCACTAATTAGATATTCTTTACCATCCCAGAGGTTCGAGCATATCAACATTGACCTGATCGGCCCACTACCACCATCAAACGGGAACAAATATTGCTTAACCATAATAGATCGCTTCACCAGGTGGCCGGAAGCGATACCAATCAGTGATATGAATGCCGATACAGTAGCATTTGCCTTGGTAGAAGGGTGGATAAAACATTTTGGTGTACCACTGCGAACCACGACTGATCAGGGTAGACAGTTTGAATCACATCTGTTCAACGAACTGTCTAACGCACTCGGCATCACACACCTTCGTACTACCGCCTACCACCCACAGGCAAATGGCATCATTGAAAGATTTCACCGCACACTTAAGACCTCAATCATGTGCATTAATACAACAAATTGGTCTCGACAACTGCCAATTATTCTTCTTGGACTTCGATCTACATACAAGCCGGACATCAACACAACACCAGCGGAACTCGTCTATGGTACTACGCTAAAACTACCAGGCGACATGTTCGCTTCATCGAAACACACACCGCAAACAGAATTTGTTCGAGATTTGACCGAGGCCATGCACAACATCCAACCGACAGATACAGCACATCACAAGAAGAATAAAATTTTCATTTATCCCAAATTGGACAAAGCGACTCACATCTTCATCCGAAACGACACAGTCAGACCTTCATTAACACCACCATATGACGGACCGTTCAAGGTCGAGGAAAGAACTCCGAAGACATTTAAAGTTTGGAACAACAACAAACTTATAAATGTATCCATCGATCGTGTCAAACCGGCACACATAATAAATGAAGAGAACATCTATACACCTGACGATCCCTTAGCAATAAGGATGTTCCAGGGCGACACATCATTTCAAGAGAGCAACAACGATCAGATTTTTGGAAATTCAAGTCAGACGACCAGCGAAGAGTCAACACCCGTCACTCCAATGACGAATCGCACAGGTCGCAGAATTCGACTTCCTGTTCGTTTCACCACTTGAAGTCTACGAGGGGAGTACTGTGGCGATTTATCAACGCCATCTATCCACAAAATAGAGTATTAACTCACAATGTATTAACAACCCTGTATTTTCATTTTCTACTTTGTTATGTTGAGAACCATGAGTTCAGTAAAAGTTAGTTATATTTAATATCTCAAATTGTAACCACATAAATTGCGCTTTCTTAAATAAATTTACGTGGATCAATAGACCACAAATTAAATTTGACGAAAAAGAATCCTATCCACCAACTTATTAATGAGCGCTTGATAACTATCGGCCTTACTCTCAAGGAAAACAATGCCGATGTGAAACTGTCAAACGTCAATTAGCATAGTCTTGCCGAGTCACTGTTCAGCGTTTTTTTTCTAATTTTCCGCTAAGCCTATATAGATTTGAAAAAAAAACACGCCTAGTATAGAATTAAAAACAATAATGCCCGTTTTCACAGTGCGAGCTTAAGTGTTGGATTAGTTAGGTGTAGGATTGAACAAATCCGTCACTTAAGAAGTTTTGGAGGTTAATATTATTTTGGTTCACTTACAACACAACAATTTACTCTCTGGATCGATACTTAAGCCGTGGAAGTCGGTGGCTTAAGTTAAGCTGGAAATACACGATGCAATCGTTGTACAACCGCGGGTTGTACCAATATCGGTACAACCGTTGTAAGTAGCACACACACTATACAATCTGCGTGCGATTTCCATACAACGGGGCATCCAACTGCAGGTTTTCGAATCAAAGCGTACAACCGTGCGATATCGGTACAACCGTCGTAAGCTAGCTAACACACGATACAATCGTCGCATACAACCGCAAATTGCATACAACCGTTGTACAACGATTGTATCGTGTAGTTGCTGCTTTATGACACTTCTTAAGTGCAGGATTACGTTAAGCCTGCACTGTGGGAACGCAATTCGTGGTAATCCTGTGTTGGCGTTTATAAACATTTATTTTAAATAATAATATCTATAAACAATTATTTTTAATTATTATTATAAATTGTAATAGATTGTTATAATTTGGCACTACTCATGATTTTCATGTAATAGATCAGTAATTCTAATTTCGATGTTTGTTTGACGTTTTGTAAAAGGAACGTGGTTTTTGATGGAGAATAAAATTTCCGGTCTCTTGGATTAAAACGTGGATGAAACTAGACGTCTTTTCCTTTGCTCTCGGTTTTTGGTTGCCAATTTTTAATAAGTTCATTTGCCGATCATTTTGGTCCTTCTGACCTTTTACTAGCAAGCAATTAATTGGATTAATTCAATTTATTTGTGTGTGTGTGGATATTTTCGCGTCGTGCAATACAAGAAAATTAATTCAAGGAGAAATAAATTCGTCAGCTTGCACATCATCGCTGGAATTTTTTCGTTCTCGACATTTAAAGCATCACCTGGATCATCATCGGTGGAGTATACAATTGAAAGCGGCCATTTCAGGAGATCAGAGATCACACATGTGGCGGGACTACGTAATACAAGTAAGTACCTTGCTTTTACTTGTGATTCATCAACCTTTAATATAAAATTGATTATTAATTATAATAACATCAATTAATATAAATTTAAATAAATTTAAATACATATGTATATCAGTATATATATATCTATGCGTATACATACATACATTTAAAATAAATAAATAAAATGAGAGACTTAAAGCATATTCAAAAACAATTGGAGAAGGATATATCCAACTTTTGCAAACGGGGCTGCACCGGACGAACGCAAAATTATTTGTCCGGACGTTTGATTGTGTTGGAAAAGATTATGGACAACGCAACTAACCGCTTCGAAACATCGACAAAGGATTTTGGAGATAAAGATGCGACGCTACTAGAAGAAATGGAAGTTATATTAGACCAACTTACTTTGATTACCGTAGTGATTTGTTAGATGCAATGGATAAGCTGAAACCACCCGAAACCAAAGTACAGACGCAGAGCGATGAGTTGGACCAATCAATGACTGCAGCTAGGAAAGTGGAAATTCGTTGCCAAAGATAAATCTACCGGTATTTTAGGGGGGCTATGAATCCTGGCGTACCTTTAGGGACTTATTTGTCTCAGTCATTCATCATAATGCTTCCCTCTCTGAAATACAAAGGATGCATTATCTTAAAACAAGCGTTTCAGGAGAAGCAAAGAAATTATTAGCTCACCTGGCAATTGACAATGGTAATTACTCTTAGGCTTGGACCATTCTTACAGATCGGTACGATCATCAGCGGTTTTTAGTGAACACTCAACTTAAATGCTTGTTCAATCAGCCATCGATTTCGCAAGAACGCTCCGAATCCATCAAGGAATTGCTCGATACATCGGTGGAGGTTGTTCATAGCCTAGAAAATCTGCACGTTCCGGTTCAGCATTGGAATGTTGTACTAATTTTTATTCTGCTTCAAAAACTTCCGGCCAAGACGCAGCATCTGTGGGAAGAAAAATTAGCAGGTAAGCCAAAAACTAAAGAATTGCCGAAATGGGCCGAATTTACCCAGTTTTTAGAATCGAGATTTCGTTCATTGAAGACCGTCAATCAGCAACTGGTACGAACACAACCGACAATGCCAAGGAATGTGGTTCAACGCAATAACTTTCATGCTGCAACCAATACGTCGAAATTCTCTTGCAAGGTTTGCATTCGAGGTCCACATGCTATTCGCAAATGTGGTAAATTTTTAAAGATGAGTGTAGTAGGTGTCAGAATGTTGGCAAATTTGGGATTTGCCGAAATTGTTTAGCGTACAGCCACACAGCAGAGCAGTGTCCGACAAAGAATAGGTACTACTTCTGTGGGCAACCGCATCATTCACTTTTACATTCCATGCCAGCTAACGTCTCTCATCCATCAGGGGTTCAAAATTTAAATTCTAATATTGCAGCTAATTCATCTCAACGACGCTCGCAAAACGATGTCGCTTCATCTCTGAACGCTGCCGCTTCCACTTTTCAGCCAAACAACGAAGTGTTACCATCTAGTAGTCAAGCCTTGAACAACTTTCATTCAATACCGAGCTCGGCGACACAAGTGTTATTGGCAACTGCTATGGTAAAGGTCAAGGGGTCGTCAGGTAATACATTATCGCTTAGAGCCTTACTGGGCTCGGGTTCTCAAGCGAGTTTCATCACGGAATCTGCTGTACAATTACTTAATTTAAAGGCAAAACCCACTTTTGTAGAAGTATCGGGGCTGGGTTTGGTCAGCAGCGGCACTTGTCAAAGGGTGGCAGAGATCACTTTAGGCTCTCATCATTCTACCTTTATGACGTCTACACAGGCCTTCATTTATAAGTCGCTGTCTGGGCATCTTCCGGCCCGGAGCCTTCCAATTCGACATTGGAGACATCTGAACGGTCTTGTGTTAGCAGATCCACATTTTTATGAGCCAGCTAAGGTCGATATTCTCTTGGGAAGCGATGTTCTTGCTGAGATTTTACTACCGGAGTTAATAAGGTCAGAGGAGAAGAACGTGCCAGTTCTCCAAAAAACCAAATTAGGTTGGATTATCTTTGGTAAAGCTCTAGTCCAACCGGAACCCATCAACACGTTTCTCCAAACACCTGAGGTCGACGCTCAACTCCAGAAGTTCTGGGAACATGAGGAAGCTCCGTTCGAGTACTGGGAAACGTCCGAAAACACTGTTTGTGAGGAGCATTTCGTCAGGAACGTGAAACGCGTTGAGGATGGACGATACGAGGTGGCTCTTCCTTTCAAGGGCGGTGAACATCCAGTCTTAGGTAGATCGCAAGAAGGAGCAATGCAGCGTTTCAGAAGTTTGGAGAGGCGTTTAACTGCCAATCCACAGTTGCGTAAGGAATATTCCAAATGTCTGGAGGAATATATAGAACTAGGTAGAAGAGGATACATTACCTAAATCAGCGTATTATATTTTACCGCATCACGCAGTTATAAAGGAGTCTAGTTCGACAACGAAGTTGAGAGTGGTGTTCGACGCATCGTTCAAGACGTCCAGCGGTGTTTCTTTAAATGATCAGCTGATGATAGGGCCCTCTCTTCAACAGAATGTGACTGACATCATCTTACAGTGGAGGCTTTATAAGGTCACCTTCACGGCGGACATCGAGAAGATGTACCGTCAAATCTGGGTCACCGATCGAGACTCCTATTACCAGCTGATATTTTGGCGAAAGGATCCTTCAGATGTGCTCAAGCTGTACCGTTTAAGGACAGTGACTTTTGGAATGGCTGCAGCTCCATACCTTGCCGTAAGGACACTGAAGGAGTTAGCTAAAGAGATTGCGCATCAACATCCACTAGCCTCCAAGATGATCAAGGATGAAATGTACGACGATGATTTGATCTCCGGTGCAGACACGTTGGAAGAAGCCTAAGCTAAGGTAAGAGATGTCAAGTCAGTTCTTCAGTCAGAAGGCTTCAACTTACGGAAGTGGACATCGAACAGGACTGAGCTTCTTAAAGGATTTTCGAAACAGGATTGCGAATCTTCATTTTTGGTACCTGAGGAAGGATCGGATCAGGTGAAGACGCTGGGAATTCAATGGTTGCCTATCGAAGATGTTTTCTCCTACCGATATATCCCATAAAGCAATCCGAAACCGACGAAGAGGTTCATCCTTTCAACGATTGCTCGGCTGTTTGATCCGTTAGGTTGGATTGCACCATGCACTGTAAAGGCTAAGTGCCTTATGCAACTCCTTTGGGTATGGAAGAAGCCTTGGGACGAGACCATCGATGAAGACATCCTGCTAGAATAGAATACATTTTATGAAGATTTGCGTGCAATAAATGAGATACGCATACCAAGATGGGTACAGACGCATACTAGTTTTCATCAGATAGAGCTCCAAGGCTTTAGCGACGCTTCGGAGAAGGCTTATCCACATGCACCTTCTCATCTCCAAATCCAGGACGCTCCTGTGAAGCCAGTAAGTCTTCCCAGGCTGGAACTGTGCGGAGCCGTATTGTTAGCAAAATTGCTGCACTATGTGAGCCAAACTTTAAAGAGAGAGGTAAAAATGTATGCATGGACGGACTCGACTATCACCCTTAACTGGATCCTATCATCGTCAGGTAAATGGGAAACCTTCGTGCGGAGTAGGATAGGAGAAATCCAACGTCTGACCAACCCCGACATTTGGAGGCATATTCCCACACAGGACAACCCAGCAGATCTGGTATCGCGAGGCGTACTTCCGTCGGCTTTGTTGAATGCACCCTTGTGGTGGACCGGTCCGACATTTCTTCGACAGCACTGGCTATTTAAACTTCCAGCACAGCCGTCAAATTCCATGACGCCCAAAGGAAGTGAAATCCAAGTCCATCCTGTTGATGTGGTGGAAGGTCCTATAAGCCAATTGCTCCATCGGTCGTCAAACCTTATACGACTCACAAGATCCGAAGCCTACTGTCTTCGCTTCGTCAACAAGGCGCGCAAGGCCGCCGACGGATTTTTAGATTCTCTCGACCCAAGGGAACTCGACACAGCTGCCAAGGCCGTTATTCGCTGCGCTCAGCAGGAATTGTTCCCGGACGGTATCCAAAAATCCAGAGGGATGGCTGCTCTAACTCCCTATACTGACGGCGAAGGAATCGTGAGAGTGGGTGGACGGCTTAAGAACGCGGACCTGCCATACAACCAACGGCATCCAATCATCCTCGGACCGAAACATCACCTAACAACACTCGTCTTAAGGGACGCACACGATAAGACGCTACATGGGGGAATCCAGCTAATGATCGCTCACATACGACTGACGTATTGGATCTGCAGTATCAAAAGGTCAGTGAAAAAATTCATCAATGGCTTTGTCATTTGTCATCGGTATCGTTGCAAGACAGCACAGCAACTAATGGGAAATTTACCATCGCCTCGGATTACGCCTGCAAGACCGTTTCAACACACTGGGATCGATTATGCCGGGCCGATCTACATTCGATCGTGGAAGGGTCGTGGAGCTAAAATGCTGAAACGGTATTTAGGGTCTTGGGAAATGTCTCGTGGAGACGGGGTATTATGAGCATACGGTAATTTTTTATTTTTTTTTTCTTCTCTATTTAGGGTCTAAATAGCACAAATATAATAATTTTTTGCGAGGAAATTAACTTTTTTTTTCGAAATTCTAACCTCAAAATACTGAAAACTAACATTTTATTGAATGAAAGTGGTCATTTTATGAGGAAATATAGTGAAATATATATTTGCAATCAATAAATAATGTAAAAAGTTGGGTAAGTGCGTTTAAAAGGAAGACTATGGACAGGACATCGACTGAAATCATTAAGAAGTGGTCGGGTCCTGTATGGCTGTTTCCTCAATTGGTGTAACTAAACAGTTGGGAATGCGGGGCGCTGTGCGCGATTAAAAAAAAACTATGGACAGGACATCAACTTTTTTTTTTTTTTTTTATATTTGTCGGAGATGAAGATCTTAACAGAAGTTAACGAACCACTGAACACACCCGAATGACTGAACACACCCGAACTACGGAACGAAGAAGAAGAAGGGATAAAAAGAAAGGAGGAGAAGAGAAAAGAAAGAAAAGGAACAAGGAGAGTGGCGGGAAGATCAATTTGATTTGATTTGAAGTTGAAGCAAGCGTTAAGAAAAGATTAAATAAAATAAAATAAAATAAAAGAAATACCAAAGAATACGCTTTATTTTCAAATATGTCTGACAAAGAGGATAATCGCGAATCTACCCCGACATCAGAAGTGGGATTAGGTGCTCATCCACAAGTGGCAGTCACATCGGATGAAGAAAAATGGCGGCTGTTGCTCAGTCAGCAGAATCAAAATTTCATGGCCTTATTAAAAGCAACAACAACGACACCGGTGAATCCTAATATTCAATTACCAGAATTCGATCCAAATAATGGTAATGCCGATGCTCGTGCATGGGTGGCAACTGTTGACATGTGTATAATCGATCAACAGCTGCAGGGCGCAGCGCTTATGATGGGACTCAGCAGAGCTCTTAAGGGCCAAGCATCTGTTTGGCTATCACAAATTTCATACCCGGGAATGAAGTGGTGTGATTTTAAACACCATTTCATCGCAAGATACGAGTGCCCAGAGACTCCAGCTGCTTTCCTTATAAATTTAAATAACAGTAAGCCCAAAGAGGACGAGACGCGTGTGGCCTACGCGGCATGTCTTATGACGTCAATAATGGCTGGATGGAAAACATGTCAAAAGAGCAAATAGCTTTTGCTACCACTTTGGCTCACGTTTCTCAATTCGAGACACGTGTTCACCGTTTGGCTTTTACCTCAGACATAAGCACATGTATTCAGCTAAAGAAAGAATTAAATGCTATGTCGTTTTTGAAAAGAAAATCGGTCGAACGCGAAGGAGCCGAAAGTAAAGTGCAACTAATGCAACCTCATACGCAAATCAGCAAATGCTTTCACTGTGGCAAACTGGGGCATAAGGTGTCGATATGTCGTTTCAGAAAGGACAGTAGCTGGAAAAAGGATGCAAAATCGAACACTCCGTACGGTGAAAGTTCTAGCAAGAGCTTTGTGTCCACGAAGTCATCAGCTACTTGCTTCAAGTGCCGAGGTATTGGACATTTCGCTTCACGTTGTCCTGGCTTAAGTACTAATGATGCAAGTACCTCTGGAGCGGGTTCATCAACTGAACGGCGAATGGATATGTGTAAAGTCACTGCACCTGCAGGAACTTTAAACCATTCTGGTGAGCAATTTTTATTTTGTTTTGATTCCGGGGCTGAATGCTCTCTTTTAAAAGAAACAGTATCTGCAAAATTTGTTGGCATGCAATTTAATAATGTAGTTACTATGACAGGTATCGGACAGGCTAGTGGGAAAAGCACATTACAGATTTTGACTATTGTTAAGATTAATGACATTGATTTAGAAATACTTTTTCATGTATTACCAGACCACTGCTTGTGCCATGATATAATGGTTGGTCGAGAAATATTAAGCCAAGGGTTGGCTGCATATATAACATCCACTGAATTGGAATTAACTAAAATTAATGTCGTTAAAATATGCAATATAAGCAAGCACGGCGAAGTTGACTTCGATGATATTGATACCGACATTTCGCAGGAACTAAGACCAAATCTAATTAAAATCTTAAAGAATTTCAAGAAATATTTCATTTGTGGTACACCCAACGGTCCGGCCAATACTGCTCCAATGCAGATACGCCTAAAGGATCCTAATAAAACCGTTTGTCGACATCCTTATCGATTGAGTCCAGAGGAACAAAACATTGTTCGCATAAAAATCAAGGAACTCTTGTCTGCAGGTATAATACGTCCCAGCTGCTCCCCGTTTGCGAGTCCTATACTCCTTGTAAAAAAGAAAGATGGTACCGACCGTCTTTGTATCGACTATCGCGAGCTCAATGACAACACTGTACCAGATAGATTTCCGATACCGTTAATATCAGCTCAACTGGATAGACTGCGCGGTTGCTTTTATTTTACGACCTTAGATATGTCATCTGGGTTTCATCACCCAGATTCCATTGAATATACGGCT
Organism: Brachyopa scutellaris; assembly: GCA_949775065.1. Taxonomy (NCBI): domain Eukaryota; kingdom Metazoa; phylum Arthropoda; class Insecta; order Diptera; family Syrphidae; genus Brachyopa; species Brachyopa scutellaris. The sequence goes on from OX459112.1 coordinate 122,441,054, forward strand.
TTTGTGACTCCTGAAGGTCAGTATGAGTATTTGGCTATGCCATTTGGCCTTCGTAATGCTCCATCGGTTTTTCAGCGTGCAATAATCAATGCTTTGGGTGAGCTGGCTTATACTTTTGTGGTTGTCTATATGGACGATATCCTTATCATAGCCTCAAATTTAAAAGAGGCTTTAGAGAGGCTACATATTGTCCTGGAGGTATTGACCAAAGCTGGGTTTTCCTTGAATGTAAAAAAGTGCTCATTTTTGAAGCAAAATGTGGAATATCTTGGATTTGAAGTAAGCCGTGGTGAAATTAGACCAAATCCGAAAAAAGTAGATGCCTTAACGGCATTGCCACCCCCGCAAACCATAACTCAGTTGCGACAATTTATAGGCTTAGCATCATATTTTCGTAGATTCGTACCAAAATTCTCCCAGATTATGACACCTTTGTATGCATTGACTTCCGGGAAAGGCAAGATCGACTGGAAACCCTGTCATGAAACTATCCGACAACATATAATATCAGTTTTCACAACAGAACCGGTTTTGACAATTTTCGAACCCACCTTCCCCGTCGAATTGCATACAGATGCAAGTGCTATTGCTTATGGAGCAATTCTCATGTAAAAGAAGGAAAATAGGTCTCATGTGGTTGCATACTTCAGTGAGCGTACTTCTCCCGCAGAATCGAAATACCACTCCTATGAGTTAGAGACGCTTGCGGTGGTGAATGCTTTAAAGCATTTTAGACATTATTTGCATGGGCGTAAATTCACTGTTTTAACGGACTGCAACGCGCTACAGTCGTCGCGTAAAAAACTAGACCTTACGCCAAGGGTACACAGATGGTGGGCCTTTTTACAATCGTTTGATTTTGATGTGATTTACAGAGATGGTAAGAATATGTCTCATGCCGATTTCTTTTCCAGAAATCCTTTACCAGTCTCAGCTCCTAAGATTTTTGAAAAAGTCGTCTCAAAGCAAATAAATATCACCGAGCTTTCAGACAACTGGTTAATAGCGGAACAGCAGCGCGGTGAGGAAATTTCAAATTTGATTGCGGACATTGAGGCTGATAATCTTGGAGAAAGTGTTTCTAAGACATACGAGTTAAGGTCGGGCATCTTATATCGTAAGATACAACGGAATGGTAGAACGCACTGCTTGCCAATAATACCAAGAGCATTTAGATGGTCAGTTATAAATGCCACTCACGAGACTTTAATGCATCTGGGCTGGGAAAAGACTCTTGAAAAGTTCGATGACTTGTACTGGTTCGATAATATGTCTAAGTACGTAAGAAAATTCGTCGATAATTGTATTACGTGTAGAATATCAAAGCCGCATTCAGGGAAAGTTCAAGCTGAATTGCATCCAATTTCGAAAGTCGCGATACCTTGGCATACTATACACATAGACGCCACGGGAAAACTGAGCGGAAAGAATGACAAAAAGGAGTATGTCTTTGTCTTAATTTATGCCTTAACCAAATTTGTGTTACTACACCACACTTTACACATTGATACCTTGAACAGTGTTCAGGCACTTAAGTCTGCTATTGCATTTTTTGGTGCTCCAACTCGTGTTATAGCAGATAAGGGTCGATGCTTCTCAAGCAAAGAATTTTGTGATTTTTGTGAATCGCACAATATTTTCTTACATTTGATTGCTACTGGTAGTTCCCGTGCTAATGGACAAGTTGAGCGTGTTATGAGTACGCTAAAGAGCATGCTTACAGCCGTAGAGACCAGCAATCAAAGTTCTTGGCAAGATGCGTTACCCGATGTTCAGCTGGATCTGAATTGCACAAGCAATCGCGTGACAAAGTTTGGTCCACTAGAATTACTAATTGGTAGAGTAACTAGGTCATTAAATCTGATGCTAACAAATGGCAAGGAACCAGAAATTGAGATTTCTGAGGCAATGTCACAGGCTGCTAGAAATATTACAAAAAGTGCAGAATATGATAAAATAAGGTTTGATTTGAATAAAGCTAAAGTAAACAAGTTTGCGTTAGGAGATTTTGTTCTGTTGCAAAACGAGGAGCGAAATCAAACCAAACTCGATCCTAGATACAAAGGGCCTTTCAGGGTTATCGAAGTGTTAGATTTTGACAGGTATACGGCTGTTAACTCAAACCGCACGTACAAGTATTCACATGATCGAATACGTAAAGATGCCTGAAAGTCAAATGTTTGACGATGAAAAAGCTTATAACTAAAAAAAAAATTGAATGGAATTATTACTGGATAGAAGTAATAGTGGATATCACTGGATGGAAGTGGTTATCAAAATACGTAATTTATTAAAGTACTGGAAGGAAGTGCTGATAATTGACTTATGTTATTTTCCATTGGCCATCCGGGAGCGTCCAGAATCAAACTGAATTCTTCTGAAATCGTTCCTTTGGCACATAAATTTCTCTTCTTACGATTCTGAGAAGAGAATTTCGCTTCTCGATTTCAAGTCAGAATCCACTTAAGAAGCGAAAACACAAGGAAAAAACTTCAAAATTGAGCAGAAGCGGTTTTGTTGTTCCATTGGATTCAGAATGAGTGGATCCCCGAGTGAAACCAATGGAAAACGACATTACTGTTACAGAACTAAGTGACAAAAGGAGGCAATTGTCAAACATGTTTTCAAAAAAAAAATTAATTAATTCTGACTAAGGGCCTGGCCACGCACTGAGCGGCAAGCGGCAGAGCGCCAAAAACCTGAGCGGCAGAAAAAATTTAAAACATATGAAATTGTTTGTTTGTGGCCACGCGCTTTCTGAGCGGCAAGCGACATTTCTGAGCGGCAGAGAGGCGTCGCTCAGCTTTCAATTCTGTTCTATTATTTTAATGTAGGGCTGAGCGGCAAGAGATTATTAAGGCCAAAATTAGAGAAATTAGTTTCTTTCGTTTTGTAATTCATGAGGAAACTTTTAGGGTAGCTCGAAACTTCTTGGTTTCGTAGGGAATGTTCTGGTTTCTTGGGATTAATTCGGGGAGTCAACAATTGACGGGTGCAATTGAAGAATTGTAGTTGATGCGAAAAATCAATGAAAAGAGAAGTATGAATAAGAAAAAATGCGTTTATGTTGAACACTTTCGTTTATTAGGGAACAGGTCTTACCTCTATGCGAGTCGGGAAAAGATTAGGAGGAAAGGTTAATTTAATTAATATAGCTTAAGTATAAAAACAGAAAATAGGGAATTTGTAGAGATATTTTTGGGAGTTTGCATGGAACGTTTAGCAGAGTGCCATCTATTATTTCAAGTCAATATTAAATTAGAATTATGGAAAATAAAGTGCAGTGCGTATTCAAAGCTTACGAATTCGGTTGACTATGACACGAGCATATGAAATGACCTACGTGTCACAAATTTACGCACTCGAATTGCATAGACAATGCATTATTTCTCCATTTGAATGAAATGCATTCATTGTTTTTGGACCAATGAACAAATTGTGTCGATATTGCCAAGCACTGAAGTACCAAAGGAGAAACGACAGGAATGTGCTGTGCAAATGGAAAATTTGTCTTGCCGGCATTTAATCCGCTACCCCATTGTTATCGTTAATGTTAGGTGAATTGATTTAAAATTATTTTTATCAAACCAAAGAAATTTAACTTCATTTAGGTTACACATCCCATTCCAAGCACTTCTTGAACAACACTTGCAAATACCACCTAGCCTCTTTGCAGCCTGATGTGACTCAAGTTGCAAAGATGCTATCATGATAAAGGAGATAAGTTACCAATTTTTTAAAGTCAACCCAACTGAGGAAAGCCGAAATAAGTTCGAACAAGCGAGAAATAACTGCAATCTGCAATGCTCATATTCATGTACTACAGTGTCTCAAGGGTAGTAAACACTGGTAGTCATTTGTAAAAAAAACATCAAGAATTCTGTCTCGTCATCAATTCTGACGCTCATTTCCAATGCATTTCAGCTGTCAGCTCTTTGGACAAAATTAATCTGCCCGCCGCGCATTTTGCAGCTAGCTCAACGCTTCCAGATTGGGTTTGGCATCCGCCTGTACTCGTGAGTGGGCATGGTTACGATTACCCTGGCGCAAAGGTTTGAAAATGCCATTTTGTAGATCTCGGTGAAATAAGCTCAAAATCTAAAGTCAAAAATATTGATTAATCGCTTAGTTTAGGGGATATCGAGGTTTAAAAATTTGAGTATAAAAATTAATAAAATTTCTTTACAAATTCATAAAAAGCGATTGTTTCAGTTTTACGCCTAGATGTATGCAACACTTTTTTGCCATCGTGAATTATAAAAAACGCTCAAGAATTGCTGCTCAATAAGTAGCCACTTGCCGCTTAAGATTGCCGCTCAGCTCTTTGCCGCTCTGCCGCTCTATCGCTTGCCGCTCAGTGCGTGGCCAGGCACTAAAGGGTCAGGTATGACCGAGTGAATACCTACTGTTTAAATTGTTTTCATGTATTTTTAGATTAATCACACGAGGACGTGCGACAGGTCAGAATGGAGATGAAGATGTAAACAGAAGTTAACGAACCACTGAACACACCCGAATGACTGAACACATCCGAACTACGGAACGAAGAAGAAGAAGAGATAAAAAGAAAGGAGGAGAAGAAAAAAGAAAGAAAAGGAACAAGGAGAGTGGCGGGAAGATCAATTTGATTTGATTTGAAGTTGAAGCAAGCGTTTAGAAAAGATTAAATGAAATAAAATAAAATATAAGAAATACCAAAGAATTTTATTTTCAAATATGTCTGACAAAGAGGATAACCGCGAATCTACCCCGACATATTAATATATTATTTATTTACATTTACATATTATAATGCATGTTATATGGGATTCACACTAGCGTCGAAATGAGATAATTTTGAGTTTCAAATAAAAAGTGTTCACACCTACGCTTGCTAATTTCGTGAATGGATGCATTTAGTTCCGATAGTAAATCTATGATGGTGCCATGTTATAAAATGTTTTAATATAAAATTATTTTTTTTATGTACATAAGTATAGGTATAACGTATAGTAATAATAATAGTTGAATGTTATTGTTTAACAGTTGGGTGGATAAAGTCGACTATTATATAGCTAACATTGGATAGATGCGGAGCTGCCTCGGGTTAGTATGTTAAAATATCACTTTTCGGGTGGGTTTTGCCACTCCGGGTATTTCAACAATTGTCAGGCACTCACGTGGATATCAAGTCGACTATAGAGCTGACTGTAGAAAAGTGCCCCCAATGGGCGCGGAGCTCAAACACGAATCTTATGGCCGACACTCTTTGGCTCCACATGCAGTTGATCAGAGTGCCTCTACGCGGCGTACAACTTCAATTTCTTTTTTTCAGATAACACCCCATATTTATTAAACCATCCCATGAGATATTTGTGTTTTGTATGTTATTCCATTATATTTTTCGTTTTTATATCACTTTACTTATGCTGAACTACTTAACACTAAATATCTCCTAAATTAGCGATATATTTTTTTTTTTAGTACTGAATAATTTTTCTTTTGTGTTTAGATCACCGAGATCAATAAGAATCCGTTGTTTAACCCTTTGATGCCCACTGTTGCCATATGGCAACATTGACGTTTTAGCTTCTAAATCCGGTATTTTTTTAATTTTTTGTTTACTGTTTTTTTCACAAGACAGGTTGGTATGTTATGAGTAGATTATAAGTGAATTTCATGACATTAGCATTGCGAGTGAGCGGAGTTTAGCGGTTTTTCGTTGTAACTACAAATCAAATGAAGGTTTAAAAAAATTTGCAAAAAGTGATTGTGCAAAAAGTTAAAAAACGACTCAAAATAAAGTAAATTTCTTATAACAAGTGAATTTTATCTTCAAAATATGTCAGGCAATAAGATTAGAAAAAAAAATTTAAAAAAAAATTTTAGTTTGAGCTCAGTAACATAATTATTGGTTAGTGTCAACACCCCCTAGCGGTCAAACCAGGAAACATAGAACCTTGAATTTGATACCAGTTCATATATGAGGCTCGACCATCAACTTAATGTCATCAAAACAATGTTAACACCGCTCAAATTAATTCGGGCATCAAAGGGTTAATCTTTGCGCAGCGAAAACTTAAATATTCCCTTATTAATTTGTTCTGTCATTGTCATTCAGAATCATTCAACTGCATTCAAGTTAAGTTTGTTCGATTTTATTTTCACATAATTTTGAACGAATTTCAACGAAATTATGTTGAAATGAGATAACTTCGATGTGTCAATTCGTATGGGAAATTATCTCATTTCGAGCATAATTTGAAAATTCGCAACGAAATTAGCTGTTTTGCCCTGGTGTGAATACCGTATTATTTAATAATTAAGAAACAAATAAAATAATGGGCATCATTCTGTAGTTGATAAAGGTTTGTATCCACAGGCATGCAAGAATGCGCAAATTTTCGGTTTATTATTTTGCTATCCACTAGCATGCATGCATGCGCGTTCCTCACATGACTCACCCTTATCCCACCACAATTCGGCAAACTTTCATAAATGTCACTAAATTCATACCAAAACAAATGACGTAAGCAACAGAATTTGCGTAATCATTTCTATCCACAGGCGGGCATGCCTGTGGATACCCGGCTTAAGAAACTAGAGGCGAATGATCCTTCAAAAAAATATTACTGAAATCATTAAGAAGTGGTCGGGTCCTGTATGGCTGTTGGCTGTTGCACGAAATTATTTAAAACCGAATCCAAAATAAACGTGAGAAAATTGAGAGTTTAATAAACAGCTGATTGAACTGACAGTTTGATAAAATAAAAATTAATTAATTAAAAATTACACTAGGTTTGTATGATGTCAGCCCCAGGGCGCACTGGGGCACACTGAAAACGCACTGATGTGTTCGATGTCAGTCAGTGCTACACTGAAAACGCACTGAAAATGCTGCCCTGTGTTTTATGTCGACACTGGGTCTGCCCTGTATTCGCACTGGATATTTCTTCAGTGCTAGAAAAAAGGGCTGTCAAAAATTCTATTAGTTTATTTTTTTCATATCGCGAACTTTTTTTGTGGTTGTTTTTGTGAATTGAAGAAAAGAAATTATTTCAAAAAAGTAAATATTTATAAAATTAATTAAAATCTAAAAAACCAATTCACAAAAAAGACAACATCGGTCGGACTAATCAAGATAAACTTATAAATTAAATTATCTCCATTGGCGGACTTTGACACACACGTCTCATAAGATCGAATGTTGAACGTTGGATCTCGAAAATGGAATGTTCTTCTTTTCTCTACGTGTCTCCTTGACACCGCGTCTCCACGAGCAAATTTTCATAGCTTACTATCTGTTACTTTTCATAGAAAGAAAAAAATACTGCATGCTCTGGAATTTAGTGTGGGCATTTCATAGCTTACTATTTCAATTATTGAAGTGTCGCAGAGCAAAGCAGTTCGTGGGGCAGCATTTCATTTGAAGAGAAAGAACTGTTAAATTTTTGTGCGGCATATTGAACATTTCATTTAACCGATTAGCGCTCAGAGTAAAATGTTGGTCCCAATTTTGTTAATTTTTTAGTATTTTGTTACTTACCGATAGACAATTTAAGAAAAAATAATACAAAAAAAAAAATATTGCAACAAAAGTTCCAAAACTGTGTGTCCTATAAATAGGACGCTGGGCAGATATGAGGTCTAAAATTGTATACCTATGTAAATAATTTTCAGTTATTTTAATTTTTTTTTTATTTTATTTAAGGAATTTATAAATGCCTGTTGACCAAAAAACAAAATAAATGCCAGGCGAAGAATTAATTAATTGATAATTAGGCTAAAATTTAAATAAATGAAAACACAGTGAACAAATATAAATCGGAGTGTAAGTGTAGCATAAGAGACAAAACTTCTTCCTCCTAACTGCAGCAGCGATGATTATTTCTATTTCTCTGGTACCAAAAACTTGTGTATGACCCAAACATTCACCATAGCCATATCCTAAACTCGGGTGAAGTGCACCAGTACCGTTTTTTCCCCGCTTATTGCAGTATTGCATTTGGAGGCAAGTCAATCATATTTATCAACTTCACACTTGTGAGAGTTGTACTGCTTTACCAACTGATGCTGAGGCAATTAATTCAATTCGTTTATTTTCTTTTTGTGAGTAGTGCGAGCAGTGGCTTGCATGTTCAATACGATCAAAATTTGAAGGAGTTGTGACTAATTGAACTATGAAAATCTCCTTTGCAACATCAAACATGCGGTCAAAGAAACCACGATCGTTTTCTTCATTTCAACAATTCATAATAACTGGACAGGATCTTAGCCTAGAGATTTTCCGTTATCGTTTTCATACATAGGTCATTTCTTAGAATATATGGAAGCTAGAGAACAAATTATGTAGTTCTCTTCTAAACCTGGAATTCTCGTCAGTAACATAGTCTTAAGGCGTAGGTAAAACTGCAACACTTGCATCTTCGACTTTTGAATTACGTTGAAGTTGCTCGAGCATATCGGCAATTTGGTCGACAGTTAAACCAACGATTTTTTTTTGAAAATTAAATTGCAAAATTAATCAATAAAGGAAAAAGTAAGAACTACTCCATTCAACTATTCAGTTCTGAGTCCTTCGTATCACATTTTGATTGCTAAAGCTAAATTGTACTTTTTTTACCTGACTATGGCAAAGCCAAAAGGAAGGGTTGTGAATCTTAATGGCTTTGTATGTATATTTCATATGTGTCTAATGCTATATTACGTCACAGAAAATTCACCCTCAGACTTTAAAATTGAATATAATCATTGTATATAAAAGACATAGTAGTATCACTTGAGGAATTCGATGGTGGCGCCTCAGACGAGGAGTTGGCCGATGATTTTCTGTTTTCTATCATTGACAACAACCACTCAAATTCCTCTCCAAGTGAGAATAAGAATAAAATAACCAAAGAAGACTCGAAGTAAAAATCTCGGTTTCTATAGAAACGAAAACTCACACTTGCACACATACTCGTATATACCTATAAATATGTGTAGTGTTGCTTTTTTCTGTGTTTCAGTCGCAGAGTGAAAAGAAACAAATTATGATTTTTGAATCTGCGGCAGTGAGGAATGAGGATAGCTCTATTTCAGAGTGAGATGAGAAATTAATATGTATGTACATTGTAAAAATTGGCTTGTGTAAATATATGTATGTAGGTATATAAATTTGTGGCAACAAGTAAAAACATCAAAAGTTATTTTTTTTAAATTTTACAGGAGAGCAGTGGAAAGGTTCGACATGCGTTTACAAAAAAACTACATTATATAGATAGATATATCCATCAGAAAGGTATAATAAAGTTCTTGACTTCTGTGTCAAAGATGGGAAGAAAAGATTTTTATTAGTCTTTAAACGAATATTCGGTTACTATTCGGTATTCGGCCGAATAGTGAAAATGGGCCGAATAGGCGTTACTATTCGGCCAAATACCGAATAACTAAAAATAGGAGTAGAAAATAGCAAGGAACATTGAAAAGTAACTTTTAATAATTTCTTTATTTTTACAACAAAAACAATGAGGTATTTTCTTCTTTAAAGCTAATAATAATAAAAAGATATACATATACTAAAATTTATCTTTCTTCATTAAGATATCAGAAAAATAAACATTGAAAATTAATATTCAATAGCATGTTTTGTTTAATACAAAACTACTAATCATAATAAAAGTTTATAAGAGGTAAGTTGTGGTGCAGAAATATCAACTTTTCTGCATTTTTAGGAAGAAGTCGGTTTCTTTTTTCTTCATACACAAGTTCTGCTTCACTAAAAAGCCTTTCCGAATGGGCACTGCTTGCAGGAGCAGATAAATACTTAGCAGCGAGTTTGACTAAACATTGGGGAAATTCAGCTTTATGTTCAAACTACCAGGCAAAGGGATTTTCATTTCTCTTCAAAGTTCTTATGGCCAAGTATTTATCAAGGTCACTTATATGGTGTTTTTTGACGTCGAAAGTATTTCGATGCTATTTCCGTTGTTATCATTAGTAAGGTTTTCAGTAACTACTTCGTCATAACACTCCCAGAAAGATGTATCGATGCTTTGCTTTCGTCGGTTCTCTTACGTTAAGGCTGCAAGGGAGAAGAACTTATGCTTTCATCCCTGCTGGTGTCATTTTCTGAAACTAAAGCTTTAAGCAGGCCTACAGGGGAAATCCGATAAAAGAAACGCATCTCGTATTTTACCCCACTGGGTGATGTGGAAAAAATATGTGCTTATATAGGTATGTACAGTTATGTGCAAATGGCACCAAAGTGAATTTTGAACTTGTCATGCTTTTACTTTTTTTAATTCGCTGGGATAAATATATGGCATCTATTGTAAAATATCACTCTGATGTTAAGCTACATAGTGGAAGAACAAGCCTGCTTGAAACTGAACTTTAAGTTAAATAAATTCCCGCTATACGTAATAAAGTTAAATCTGTGGTGTGCAAAGAAATAGTCCCGCGTCATTCTTCAGAAAGTTTTACAATTTGTTAAGCTGTGCTAATCATATTTTTCAGATTAAAATATTTGAAGGCAAGATATTTGAATTATTACAAATTAATATTTCATAAAAAAAACGTATCCGCTACCTTAAATGGGTCGCGGTAGACATTGTACCGATGAAAAACGAAAACTAATAAGAAAATTTATTTTTGAAGGAAACAAATACAAATTTATGAGAGAACTAGTTGGGTTCCCTATTAAAATGATTTCAAACGTAAAAAAGTATATTCAACACGAGGAAAAAAGAGACAGGACGGCGAATTTGACCCTTAGCGATGAACAAAGCATTATAAGATTGACAAAAAAAAAACCATTCATCACCTCAACTAAAATAAGAGAAGATTTAAAGTGGACACTTCTACAATACGAAGAAAAACCGTTTGCCTGCCAGAGGTCCCAGAAAAGCACAGTTGTTGAAGAAGGTCCACTTGCAAAAAAGAAAGAAATTTGCAAACGATCATTTACATTGGGCGCACTTCAAATCATGCTCTCTTACGCAGAATGGAATATGCCTTTCACATGGGATCTGCAACAACGGCCCAAACCATACCAGCAAATTGGCTAAAGAATTTTTCGCAACGAATAAGGTTGAAGTTATGAAATGGCCGGCTCAGTCTACAGACCTGAACCCCATCGAAAACCTTTCGACTGATGTGAAGAAGCAAAACCAAAAAATACATTGCAGTTATGGGAAGCGATGCAAGCTGCGTGGAGTGATATTCCACTTGAGCGATGTCAAAAATTAGTCGACTTCATGCCACGACGTTGCGCTGCTGTGATTAAAAATAAAGGTCATAAGACCAAGTGACCAAGTATTAGAGTTCTTCATTAGTTTAAAACTAATCAACATTTTGATTTCTTCGAACAGTTTATTTTATCTATGAATTTGTATTTTTGGTGCTATTATTTTGCACAGGTTAGAATTGGCTTTTTTTGTTTAAGAGCCCCCGCACACTACAGACTTTCTGTCGGCCGACAGTTTAGTCGGGCTCTTAATGAGTATGAAAATATATGAGAGTGCGCACACTACAACGATTCGATATCGGCCGATAAATAAGTTTGATAGGCTACACGATTGCCTTCAAACTAAAGTATCGGCAAACTATCGGCCGACTACTTAATCAGTACAGCGCCCTTCTACGTGCGCACACTACAGACTATAAAGTCGGCCGATTTTTTCGATAGCTCAGTTTGCTGTGAGTTTTTAATTTATTTTCTTTAAATTCTGGATTTTTCTTTGTATTTAAATATGGAATTATGGACATATTTGGGCGTAAAACAATGATTACCTCTCTGGAACACTTTTTATTAACTACCATTAAGCCACTTTTCTCTGCAAAATGTGTTTAACGACTAGCAATAGGAAATCGTTCGAGAACAGTCGGCCGATTGATTGTCTAGTGTGCGCACTCACTACCAACCCGACTATTTAATCGGCCCAGTGTGCGCACTAACCAGCCCAACCCGACCAAACTATCGGCCGATAGAAAGTCTGTAGTGTGCGGGGGCTCTAAATGCGTATATATTTTTTATTTTTGGTTATAATGAATGAACTTTTGTATTTCTGAATTATACTTAAACTTTGCTTTTAATAAATAAATAAAAAAAGAAATCGAAATTCTCATTAGATTTAACAATTTTACTTTCATAAGACTTCATAACTGATGGTGCTATTTTTTGCACATAGCTGTACATACATATAAAAAGAATCTTTTGATGCAAAATGAGTGCAGTAGGTAGGTGCATTCACAAGACAAAATGTACTTAAATGTATGTATTTTAATCGAAACTTACTTAGGTACCTACAAAGCGTAAATAATGACTGAATGAAAACAAACGACTTTTTTATCTACACCTGCATCTACTCATCCACATCCACAAATGAAATATTGCAACGTTTCAAATCCCTTATGCCCATAGCGAAATACGATAAATTCAAATGTTGCAACGTTGCAAGTTCCTCATGCTGAAAGCGAAATGTAAAACTGTAAAGTAGATTTCCAAATAAAAAAACGACCGACTTACCCCAACATATGAATGAAATAAGAAAATCGTATAAATATCACAGCTGCCCATATAGCATCGATGACTGAATTACACATACATGCATATGTACCTTCACACGAACACGAACACGATTTCTTACATTCTTTATTTTCCTGTGTTCTTTATGTTTTCATTATTCTTTCCCTTTTTCTCGGAGAGACAATTTCGTTTGGTTTTTAGAAAAAAAAGCGCCACCTGGCGAGAAGACAGCCAGTTAAAAATAACTGCTTGTTGGCAATGCTGCCTAAATTGCTTAACATCCATGTGCTGAACCGCCATGTTTTATTTGGTTTTTGCGAAAAAGAAAGGAGAAAAAACGAGATGAGAAGGAGAAAGAAAAAGTCCCAGACAGCGACGTGATTTAATTTTGCATTTCATAAAGAGAATAATTTTGTGTTTGAGATAAAACAAAGAAAAAGAATTTTGTAGTTTTTTATTTGAAAGTACAAAAAAAATAAAACTTAAATAGCATTCTACAAAAGCTGAACTCTTTTTATTTTACAAAGAAAAAAGGAAAAGTTACATCATTGTAACATTTCTACAAAATTCTTGTTTGCTAAATAAAAACAAAGACAAAATGGCCGGCGAAAGAAGGACCAAAACCTCCAATTATAATTGGTATAACTATAAAGAAAATTATTACAAATGCATGAGCAGTAACAATTACATTATAAATTTGATCATCACCAATTAATGCTCCGGGATGTCCTAATTCTCCTCGAATTAAAATTCTTAGGGATGTTCCTACTATTCCAGCTCATGTTCCAAAAATGAAGTATAAGGTTCCAATATTTTTATGGTTAGTTGAAAATAATCATTGTTGCGATTAAATGGCTGAAATTTAGGCAATAGACTGCAGACAAGCAGACAAGGGTAGTTGCGGACTCTGCGAATCACCGGACAATGAGGAGATGGTGCATTGCGACAGTTGTGATAAGTGGTTTCACTTTGCATGCACCGGAAAGTCTTCTGAAATCGAAGATAAAGAATGGTTATGTCCATCGTGCACCCAACAAAAAAGTGTTGGTGATAGCGCAAAAAGACAGCCATCTGTAAAATCCACAACATCATCTAAAAGAAGAGAAGTTCAACTGCAGCTGCTTGAAGAAGAAAGGGCTTTGCAAGAAAAGAGGGATGCAGAATACCTAAGAAAAAAGATGGCTGTGTTAATGGAGGATGATAGTTCGAGCGACGAAGAGGTACGTACATTTTCACCTGATAAACATATTAAAGCCTTAGAACAAGCAACAAATTCAACCGAAGTTGCAAAAGAAAAATTGGCAATTAAATCACGAAAAGAAAGGAACAAAGTATACGTTTCAGAACAAAAAACATCAGCTAAAGCAGGGTATAGTTGGTCAGGTGTAGTAAACCAAATAAAAATAGCGACAGATAATTCTCAACAACAGAAGCCACATCCAACGGAAGCAGACTCTCTAAGCAAAAATCAAATTGCTGCACGCCAATCTTTGGCTAGGGAGCTCCCAATATTTAGTGGAAATCCGGAGGAGTGGCCTCTGTTCATCAGCAGTCTTGAGAACAGTACGAGGTTATGCGGTTTTAGTAACGACGAGAATCTTTTGCGACTACAACGATGCTTAAAGGGTAGCGCTTTGGATCTCGTGAGAAGCAGGTTGCTTTTACCTTCAAACGTTCCAGCTATACTAACAACACTCCGGATGATGTACGGGCGTCCAGAGATTATTATCCACTCTCTTTTGATGAAAGTACGCAATGAGCCGGCACCAAGAGCTGATAAGCTAGAATCTATAATCACGTTTGCTCTAGCTGTTCAAAACATGTGTGCCACCATCGAAGCATCAGGTCTCCATGACCACCTCAACAATCCGGTACTGCTCCAGGAGATAGTCGATAAACTTCCAGCACAAATTAAATTAAATTGGGCAATATTTAAACGTACACTTTCATTTGTGAATTTATCCAGTATTAGCGTATGGTTGTTTGAGCTTGCTGAAACAGTAAGTGATGTTACTTTTACACCATCTTATTTCTTAAACGAAAAGCGTCCTACAAAGGGTAAGGCAAACATCAACGTCCATCCTAAAATTCATAAAAATGGGACTAAATGACAAGTGGACGACAGTAAAACGTCTACTTCTCTGCCGAACCTGTTTAGTAGCACACATTAATACACGTTGTAGCTTGGACAAATTATGTGGCGTAGATGGGTGCAAGTATCGTCATCATGCATTGCTTCATAAGCACAAGGAGAATACAGAACAAGCATCAACAAACCCAACAACCAGTGCGACAACATCAGCGCATAACTGCCATGCAAACGTAGAGAGCCGAAACTCCATACTGTACCGAATAGTTTCCGTCGTGATGTACAACGATTATAAAAAAATACAAACGTTCGCGTTCCTGGATGAAGGCTCGGATTAAACCCTAATGGACAGTTCTCTTGCAGCAGAATTAAATCTTAAAGGAAAAAAAGATCCATTACATCTACAATGGACGGGTCAAACCCATCGATGGGAGAATGACTCCGAAATAATATCTGCTGAAATCTCTGCTGCAAGTGGTGTCAAAAAGTTTATGCTTCGAAACATTAGGACTGTGAAATCTCTCGATCTACCAGAGCAGTCTCTTCATGCAAGCGATCTAGCATCCAAGCATTCTCATCTGAGAGGTGTTCCATTAATTTCCTACAAGCAAGCAATTCCACGTATTCTAATCGGGCTCAATAACTGGAAGCTTGGTTTCCCACTGAAAGCTATCGAAGGGAATGAAGATGAGCCAGCCGCTACAAAGACACGGTTAGGATGGGTTGTATACGGAGGAAGCGGCGTAAGGCAATTCGAAAATTACAACTTTCATATCTGTGAATGCGAAAAGAAAAGCGAGTCGCTTCACAATATGATGAAGGAATATTTTTCGCTGGATAGCCTGGGAGTAACAACATCGATAAAAAATGCGAAACCAGTTGAAGAGGAACGGGCTAGTAAAATGTTAGAAGCCAATACCATCAGAAAGGGTGAACGATTCGAAACACAATTGCTATGGAAGTACGATCATTTTGAGTTGCCTAACAGTTTTCCAATGGCTCTTCGCCGATTCGAATGTTTTCGTAAAAAACTTCACAAGGATCCGATATTGTCAAATAATTTACAGTTGCAAATGGAGAACTATCTTTCGAAGAAGTACATACGCAAGCTGACTGATGACGAGCTGAGAAAGAACATAGCACGAGTATGGTACTTACCAGTCTTCACTGTTGCTAACATCAACAAACCTGGGAAGATCCGCATGGTATGGGACGCTGCAGCTCATGTGGATGGAGTCTCATTAAACTCATTGCTGATGAAGGGACCAGACCAGCTGATATCGCTTCCATCCATCCTATATCGTTTCCGAGAGAGAGCAGTTGCAATTAGTGGTGATATTCGCGAGATGTTTCACCAAGTCATGGTACGCGAAGAGGATCAACACGTCCAACGTTTTTTATGGTGTCAGAATAACACACAACCAGAACCCGATGTCTACGTAATGCAGGTGCTAACATTCGGCGCTACTTGCTACTGAGGACGAAGCAATTAAATTGGCAAAAGAGGTTAAGTACATCCATTCAAAGGTTGGTTTTGCAATTCGCAACTGGATCTCCAACTGCTCAAAGGTGAACGACGAACTGGAAGGAGAGAATCAGGAAGCAGTTAATTTGAGCAATAATCCTGAAGCTGAATCAACCGAACGAGTATTAGGTATGTGGTGGTCCACGTCATCAGATAGCTTCACTTATCTGTTATCACCAAAGGCATCAGTACAACAACTTGTATACAACGACGTTCATCCCACTAAGAGACAAGTCTTACGGATGATGATGACCATATTTGATCCATTAGGACTTATCGCTCATTTCATTGTTTACATCAAAATTTTGATGCAAGAAATTTGGAGATCTGGAATAGGCTGGGACGATCCGATAGGGGACAATCATTTCAACAAATGGTGCACATGGGTTCGAGAGTTGAAGAGCATCCATCAAATAAAAATACCAAGGTGCTATTTAACCAACTTTAGGTTTGGAGAGCACGACAATGTTCAATTACACGTGTTCACAGATGCAAGTGAAAATGCGTTCCCAGCCGTGGCATACTTCAGGGTGACAAAGGGGAGTGAAATAGAATGCAGCCTTATAGCATCGAAAACTCGAGTTGCCCCACTAAAGATGGCATCAATTCCACGCCTAGAATTGGAAGCAGCAAGGCTTGGAGCTCGTCTAGCAAGAAGTATCACTCAAGGACACTCCATCCAAATCTCGCAACAAGTTTTCTGGACTGACTCGAGGACAGTGCTTTGCTGGATTCAGTCTGACCACCGGAAGTACCGCCAGTTCGTCGCCTTTAGAGTGAGTGAAATCCTCGACATGACTGAGATGCAGCAATGGAGATATGTGCCCAGCAAACTCAACGTTGCTGACGATGGCACTAAGTGGACCAGTACCTCCGATTTCACTTCGACAAGCCGATGGAATCTTGGACCGACATTTTTGAGAGAACCTGAAGAGATGTGGCCAAAGAAAATCTCCAATCGTGAAACAACAGATGAAGAACGAAGAGCTCATGTCTTATATCACTCTAAGATAATGCCTAACATCATCCAATTTGAAAGATTTTCCAAATGGAAACGGCTTGTTCGAACTCAAGTGTACGTGATGCGTTTTATATGGAATTTATCGGCGACAAAACTGAATGTACCAAGAAGGGAAGGAGTCATCACTAAGGACGAGTATACTGAGGCTGAAAACTGTTTGTATCGGCAAGCACAAGCGAATCACTTCCGGGACGAAATTGCTGTTCTTCAATTCAACAAGGATTTGCCTATCGAAAATAAACGACAATTGGAGAAAGCCAGCCCTTTATATAAATTGTCACCGTATATGGACGATTTCGGAGTTTTACGAGTTCAGGGGCGCATAGATGCAACACCAGGCGTAACTATGGATGTGAAGCGTCCAATTATACTGCCCAAAGGTCATCCTGTCACCCTTTTGGTAGTCCACTCGTATCATCTTCTTTATCATCACCAGAATAACGAGACTGTCATCAACGAGGTTAGACAAAAGTATTCCATCCCACAGCTGCGAGTCATTTTGAAGAAGGTTAAAAGGGAGTGTCAACTCTGTAAAAATCAAAGAGCCATGCCAACACCACCAGAGATGGCTCAGCTTCCAACGGCCAGACTTGCTGCTTTTACTCGGCCGTTCTCTTTCATAGGTGTCGTTTATTTAGGACCGATGACAGTGGCTATAGGACGACGCAATGAAAAACGTTGGGGCGTCCTAATAACGTGTCTAACAACCCGAGCCATCCACATCGAAGTGGCAAACTCATTGACATCAGATTCCTGCATCCTCGCCATGAAACAGTTTATCGCCAGACGAGGAATACCTACCGAAATAAGATCTGACAACGGCACAAATTTCCACGGGGCTGATCGAGTTTTAAAAGAAGCGGTATTTAAACAAAATATTAAATTAGCAGAGGAGTTTTCTAGCTCAACAACAAGATGGGTTTTTAACCCACCAGCGGCACCCCATATGGGAGGAAGTTGGGAGAGGCTGGTGCGGTCGGTTAAAACAGTACTTTACCAAATCCTTCCGACAAGAAACCCGACAGATGAACTTCTTCACAGTATGCTTCTAGAGGTCGAAAGAACCATTAACAGTCGACCATTGACATATCTACCTCTCGATGAGGAAGGTGATGAAGCCTTAACGCCAAACCACTTCCTGTTAGGATCGTCCAGCGGTCAAAAACCTGATGGAATTATTACAGATGATGGAGTCCTTATGAGAGCAAATTGAATGAGATCTCAACAATTCGCCAACAGTTTTTGGAGAAGGTGGGTACGAGAGTACCTCCCAACGCTTACCAGACGGACCAAGTGGCATCATCAAGTTAAGCCGATTGAGAAAGGGGATATCGTCATCATTGTTGATGAAACCAGTTCACGCAACCTATGGCCAAAGGGAAGAGTCGTTGATGTAACCAAAGGAAGCGAAGGCCAAGTTCGTAGGGCGATCATTCAAACACCAACAGGGATATACGAAAGACCAGCTGTTAAAATTGCGGTCCTCGATGTTCGGCGTAATGGTAGATCAGACGGAGAGTCCGATATACCAGGGGGGAGTGTTGGCAATGCTGCCTAAATTGCTTAACATCCATGTGCTGAACCCCCATGTTTTATTTGGTTTTTGCGAAAAAGAAAGGAGAAAAAACGAGATGAGAAGGAGAAAAAGTCCCAGACAGCGACGTGATTTAATTTTGCATTTCATAAAGAGAATAATTTTGTGTTTGAGATAAAACAAAGAAAAAGAATTTTGTAGTTTTTTATTTGAAAGTACAAAAAAAAATAAAACTTAAATAGCATTCTACAAAAGCTGAACTCTTTTTATTTTACAAAGAAAAAAGGAAAAGTTACATCATTGTAACACTGCTTGATGATATTACTATAAGTTTCATATACAATGATATAATGTATGCTATATATGTAGTTAGTTTAGCCAATATTTTACAATTATAATGCAACGAAAATTAAAAAAAAAACGTATCAAAATGAACATTCAACCTGCAAAATTTTTTTTTTTTTTTTTTTTGGAAAGCTATCATATCTGCCCAGCGTCATATTTTTAGGACACCTGATTGCAATCCTTTCCAGTTTCGTCCTGATTTTTATATTTTTTTAATCTGACTACCCATTTTAATATATTATCAATTAGTTATTTAAATCTGAGGTTTCATCCATTTATATTGAAACCTTATATTTTTAAATTTTTTTTCCCCAAAAAGTGTATTATTTAACCAAAAACTAATTATTTTTAAAATTAAAAAAAAAAAATTTTAAATAAATTTTTTTTTATTTTACCCTTCATTACATAGACAATTGATTAAACTTAACGTTAGAAATGCAGATCTCGTCTTTTAATTATTTTCTTAGTCGCTATATGAAATTGTTTGTTTGTGGCCACGCGCTTGCTGAGCGGCAAGCGACATTTCTGAGGGGCAGAGAGGCGTCGCTCAGCTTTCAATTCTGTTCTATTATTTTAATGTAGGGCTGAGCGGCAAGAGATTATTAAGGCCAAAATTAGAGAAATTAGTTTCTTTCGTTTTGTAATTGATGAGGGAACATTTAGGGTAGCTCGAAACTTCTTGGTTTCGTAGGATTAATTCGGGGAGTCAACAAATGACGGGTGCAATTGAAGAATTGTAGTTGATGCGAAAAATCAATGAAAAGAGAAGTTCGAATAAGAAAAAATGCGTTTATGTTGAACACTTTCGTTTATTAGGGAACAGGTCTTACCTCTATGCGAGTCGGGAAAAGAATAGGAGGAAAGGTTAATTTAATTAATATAGCTTAAGTATAAAAACAGAAAATAGGGAATTTGTAGAGATATTTTTGGGAGTTTGCATGGAACGTTTAGCAGAGTGCCATCTATTATTTCAAGTCAATATTAAATTAGAATTATGGAAAATAAAGTGCAGTGCGTATTCAAAGCTTACGAATTCGGTTGACTATGACACGAGCATATGAAATGAACTACGTATCACAAATTTACGCACTCGAATTGCATAGACAATGCATTATTTCTCCATTTAAATGAAATGCATTCATTGTTTTTGGACCAATGAACAAATTGTGTCGATATTGCCAAGCACTGAAGTACCAAAGGTGAAACGACAGGAATGTGCTGTGCAAATGGAAAATTTGTCTTGCCGGCATTTAATCCGCTACCCCATTGTTATCGTTAATGTTAGGTGAATTGATTTAAAATTATTTTTATCAAACAAAAGAAATTTAATTTTATTTAGGTTACACATCCCATTCCAAGCACTTCTTGAACAACACTTGCAAATACCACCTAGCCTCTTTGCAGCCTGATGTGACTCAAGTTGCAAAGATGCTATCATGATAAAGGAGATAAGTTACCAATTTTTTAAAGCCAACCCGACTGAGGAAAGCCGAAATAAGTCCGAACAAGCGAGAAATAACTGCAATCTGCAATGCTCATATTCATGTACTACAGTGTCTCAAGGGTAGTAAACACTGCTGGTCATTTGTAAAAAAACATCAAGAATTCTGTCTCGTCATCAATTCTGAAGCTCATTTCCAATGCATTTCAGCTGTCAGCTCTTTGGACAAAATTAATCTGCCCGCCGCGCATTTTGCAGCTAGCTCAACGCTTCCAGATTGGGTTTGGCATCCGCCTGTACTCGTGAGTGGGCATGGTTACGATTACCCTGGCGCAAAGGTTTGAAAATGCCATTTTGTAGATCTCGGTGAAATAAGCTCAAAATCTAAAGTCAAAAATATTGATTAATCGCTTAGTTTAGGGGATATCGAGGTTTAAAAATTTGAGTATAAAAATTAATAAAATTTCTTTACAAATTCATAAAAAGCGATTGTTTCAGTTTTACGCCTAGATGTATGCAACACTTTTTTGCCATCGTGAATTATAAAAAACGCTCAAGAATTGCTGCTCAATAAGTAGCCACTTGTTATATGCAGGAGTGGAGTGGGAGGAGTTAGGAATTTTGAAAAATATCAGGAAATGAGGATGTGGATGGGACCTTAGGATAGGAAATGACAGGAAAGGAAAGAGGGTTGTTCACGGGGAGCGCGGCACGCTTGCGATGCGCGGCTCCGCTCGCCGGAATTGGGGTGGTTCTTGCCCCCCGTAAACAACAAACCTACACAAACAAAACATATATCGTGCCAACAAAATCAAACTACTTTTACTTACATGACTCGGACGGACGTTGTATACCACATTGAGGGGGCGCTCGAGTTGGTATTAGCGCGGCCTTGTTCCATCCCAACCTGGAGATCCGGCGGCCATTTTGGATCTCCCCAAATGCTCGGATGCCTCAGCAGATCAGTCCATCAGCCGAAGGTACTTGAGCGTACCATCCACACCCCCTGAAAATTTAAGCCTTAGCGACTCATGTCGCTTTCAAACATGCACACGCAAAAAAAAACAAAAAAGGAATTTTCAGCATACAAAATTTTCAGCGTACAATTCTTTACTTTATTTCTGAGCCTTTAGTTAAACATACAAAAAAAAACAAGGGTGTATGAACCATATCATTCAACTGAGTACATTTTATAACAGGCAAAAAAAAAAAGAAAAACTTTCCCTTCCAATACTGCACCTTTATGTGCACGCAAATCAACACGGGGCCCTACCTAAATCGAGCTCAGTTTAGGTGGATGAACAGAACAAAAAAAAATACTATTAAACCCGACAGAGAAACACGACGGAGGGAACGAAATTTTACACCGGCAGAAAAACTAAAAACTTAGTTGGTATATCAAAGGCAAAGAAAAGAATATACCCCACGCCTTAGGGTATGCAACAACAAACTTTAAACTAATGAACCAAAAAATTTTTTTTTTTCTTTTTTTTTTTTTTTTGTTGACCACTAGATTTAGGAGCCTTCAAACAAAAAGGATGAACTAAGCTAATACTATTTACACAAACACATTATGTATCTATGAGAATACATTCATTGGTATGTATATATATGTAATTGACGTTTAATTAAATTAATATAGGAATTTTCTTTATAGCGATGTTGAGATCTCAGATCAACTCTATGCGCGCGGGTACTTTCCTCCACACCTGTGCGTAAATGCTGCGTGGTTATGGGACATCCGCTGGATAACCTTGTGATAACATTCACAATCCTTCACTGTTCAATGCACAGATGGATAGCAAGTAGGTAGTGCATATCACAAAAATATGGATCCATGCATAGACACGTGTAAGTACAACTATCAAATTGTGTCGAAAACGAATCTTATCAATAAAGATGTGGCGGCCACGATCCTAATTGGGATTTAATTTGTGGCCGCCTTCATGCACTGTATAAAAAAAAATTCTACATATACATATATCTAAAAAAATACAAAAAAAAACACAATTCACTCACCCTGCAAGTTTTCACTGATATTAACTTAAAATCACTAAATAGCCTAGAATTATTTTAGGACTTTTGATTTTCTTCACTTAATTGCTTAATACTTTAATTTATTTTTTTATATTTTAAGTCTATACTATATATATGTATTTTCTCTTGTATAGCACTTTTACCGCACAGAGTTTCAATAAAGATGACACTCGCTTCACTTCAGTCCAATACAAAAAAAAAAAACCCACCAACAACAGAAAGACCACTACTCTCTCCCTCGTCCGGATCACCCGATTCTGCAAAGTTTTCTCTCAAATTTTGGAGCTGCCCACCTGAATAAGATTTAGGTTCTATCCTATGATGTTATGTGGTTCTGAGATTGGGGACAGAAATACTTTATCCCGCCGCTACCAGTCACTAGGTGGGTTTGACAGATAACACAGGGAGCAGAGATGAGACTAAAGTGTCAGTCAGAAATAAATTCAAACAGCTGTTTGGTGTTTGGTACTTGTTAAGTTAGTTTATTTTTGTTTATTTTATTCTCCTATTATTTATTGTTTCATATTGTTTATCCTATTTTTTTTATATTTGCAGGTGGACGTAACAAACCTCCTGACTTGGTGGAGGACCGCGGACAGCAAGGACGGAGGCGACGGACACATTGGGACGAACTCTAGTGATGGAGACAAAAACAACAACAATACCAATTAAGCCATGTATGTATTATATAAAAGGTACGTGTGGATTTGGACTAGCACCAGGCTGATATGTAGAACTAGCCTAACTCATAACTCTTACGCTTTCGATTTTATCAAGGCCTGGCAACGTGGGGAAGAACCCACTTAATGGTTCTTATTAGCCGGGCAAACACCAAAAAAATGTGCTGTAATGCTGATTGTACCTGTAGCCCCAATCGGTAAGTAGGAAACGATAGTCGGTGGCTTATTTTTTTATTTTGTGTTTTCTTCTTACAGATGACGATTTCTATCTTCAATGAGTACTGGGATTGCTTTTTGACGCATCAGCTGTTTTATTCGTTTGCTACACGTGAGTCTTGAGCTGTAAACTTAGCGTAGAATACTTAGTAGGTTTCGTAATAAAATTGCATGAATTATTATAATGAGTGAATAACATAAAATAATAATTTAATACATATGTCAGACTTAGTCAATAGACAAATATATAACATAAAGAATAAATTAATACGTATATACATAGATCAGTCTTATTGTACACATAGATAAATAAACAATACAGACATAATAAATATATCATAAATAAACTAAACGTGTATATCACAGCTGATCTTATAAACTAAAATACCTAACTTACGTGAATAAAATAAAATAAATAAATAAATAATAAATAAATTAAAAAGAATACATAATATATGAATAAATAACATCGAAGGGTACATCACAAATAAATAAATAAATAACTATATTAAAAGGTGACTATATAATAAATAAATCAATACCTAACAACTAAATACCTAAAACTGTATAAATAAACTATATATATGTCAATACATAAAATCATAAAAAAAATAAGATAAAATAACAGTGATACATAAAAGCTCATTTAGACATCACCATATACATACATAGACACATAGAGACAGTTTTTGTTATTGCTTCATGTCTTTTGCATGAAACACACCGATCTTTTTTCCGGCCAAATTTTCCAGTTCATACATGTTTTTGCCGATTGGTTTCACTACCCTACATTTGATGTACTTTGGACAAAGTTTCGCGTTGAGGTATTTCGACGAATCGCTAAGGATGAAGTTCCTTCGAAATACCTCTTGTCCTGGTAGGAAACGTATGAGCCGGTGTCGCACGTTATATGTTTTGGTGCTCCTTTCATTTGCTTTTATCAAATTCTGCTTTATTCGGTCGTGCAGACATTGCAGCCGAGTTTGTCGGGAGAGAGTCAATAGCTCGCTGTCATCCACCGCATTCAATTTTCGAGCCAGTTCATAGCAGCTGCCGTGCGTCATCATGTTCATCCCAAATAGGGTAAAATATGGTGACACACCGGTAGAACCATGAACTGAGCTCCTCAACGCACAGGCTATGTCACTGAGATGGAGGTCCCAGTGGCGTTGGTCTTCCTTGAGATATGAACGCACGGCAGCTAACAGCGTTCTATTTACCCTCTCCGAAGCGTTTGACTGTGGTGCGTAACTTGCAGTTTTGAAATGCCTTATGCCATACTTTTGCAGCAGGTCTTGAAAGTCTTTCGACTGAAATTGTTTGCCATTGTCTGAATGTATAATTTGTGGTACACCAAACACATTAAATACATCGTTCAACAGACAATTTACGACATTTACGGTACTGGCACTTCTTAACGCTTTTAAAATGACAAACTTGGAGAAATGGTCGAGCACAACAAAAACATAACAATTACCAGATTTCGATCTGGGATATGGACCTAAAAAGTCTATATAAATTTTTTGGAACGGACGATCGGTACAAAAACTTGAGGACATTGGTGGACGTAAAACCTGGTTGGACGCTTTACGCAAGCGTTCAGCTTCTGCGAGAAGTAGGAGATTGGCGATTCCTCATGGCTGTCATTCCTCTGAAACAATACGGCACCAATTCCGGATTCCGAGGCATCGCATTGGATGTAGAAGCGCCTCGAGAAATCCGGATGTGTCAGAACTGGTGCTGTGGTCAACGCTCTTTTCAACTGCTCAAAGGCCTCTAGGGCTTCCCCTGTCATGTGAAATTTCTCACCCTTCTTTTTCAATGTGCCCGTGATGGGTGCGGTCAAGCTAGAGAAGTCCTTTATGAAACGCCAATACCACCCTGCCAGACCAAGCAGCCGCCGAACCTGTCTTGGGGTTTTCGGAACCGGAAAATCCACGATAGCCTCGACTTTGGCCGGATCCATTTTCATCATCCCACCACCAACTATGAAACCCAGGTACTTTAACTCTTTAAAGCAAAACCTGGATTTGCTTAAGTTGATGGTGAGATTCGCTTTCCGCAGGCTCTGAGCTACTTCATCCAGCAGGGCTACATGGGTCTCGAAGTCGGGAGCAACAATGAGAAGATCATCTAGATAGACGAAGACACGGTCCCTCAGGCGTGACGGGATGACCTTGTCCATCAAACGGCACATCCTTTGGGCTGCGTTACACAACCCGAAGGGCATGACCGTGAACTGATAAAGGGGTCGTCCCGGCACTGTAAACGCAGTTTTTTCCCTACTCCGTCCCTCCAGCGGTATCTGCCAAAATGCGTCCTTTAAGTCGACGCTACTAATAAAGTAGGTGTCCTGGAGCCGGCTGAGAAGCCCGTCGATATGGGGGAGAGGATAGGCGTCCTTTTTTGTCAGGGTGTTCACTTTACGAGAATCCAGGCAGAGACGATTCTTACCTGGCTTCCGTATAAGGACAACTGGTGAACACCAGGGGCTCTCACTCTCCTCAATAACGCCAAGGCTAATCATCCGGTCCAACTCGTCGTACAAAAGGGCTTGTATCGCTGGAGACACGGGGTAGTGACGCTGCTTGACAGGGGCCGCATCCTCGGTATCGATGATGTGCTCCTCCAAGGATGTTTTTCTGAGTCCATGCTTGGTAAAGCAAAGGAACTTCTGCTTGACCGCCTCCAGCACGGATTGTTGCTCACAGGACAACAGGTGGGTTCCTGGATCTCCAATATTGGTACCAGTCGCTGAAATAGCGCTGATAATGTTTGGGGCGATTTGGAAAGCCTTCCAGAAATCCACCCCAAAATACACTTCCTGGTCCAAGTTGGGCACAAGAAAGAAGGAAATCAGGTGATGTTGTTCGTTGTAGGTTACTGTTATTTGAACTCTTCCTACAATGGCTTGGGACTTTCCATCGGCCGTTCTTACATCCGACTTATAGGGGAGGATAGGGAGCTGCAATGATTCAACAAGGTTCCTGCAGTCTTTCCCTAGAATGCTTACACTAGCCCCACTATCTAAAAGTCCAAACACTTCCTTATGTCCTAACCTAATTCTCGCATAAGGTCTTGGATCTGTTGCAGCATTTATCACCGTCGACGCAATACTCTTTCTTAGCTCTCTACGTTTCTTGTATCTAAGTCTAGCTTTTACAATTGCTTTTGAAACGTGAGTCCCATTATTATTGAATATTCTGTTTCTAATCTTATTATATTCCCTAATCTTAACGTGTAACGGCTTAATTACTACTCTCTTTCCATACTCTAAATCCTTATTTACCAACAGTTCATTATTCGGTCTTTTTAATATTTTATATTGTTGTTCCGTTGTGGGTTGACGACCGTATTCGTCAACCGTTTGTGACCCTTGGTCACTTACTGCTATTGATCGGGGGTTTGTGTCGAACGCGACTCCCCCGATGATTTCGCGTTCATCGTCCGGTTTTCCGGACAACAGCGCCTACATTTTGGTGTTATTACCCCCTCCTGGCCGCATCTATAGCAAAAGAGATTGCGGTTTTGCGATGTTCAGTCAATAAATGAATGGCCTTCTCTTCGGCAATTCCAGCAGATCCAGGTTTTCTGATCGGACGTTTTAGGCGGTGGTCTCGGACGAAAACCTGGATACTGCATTGCCTCAACATGCTCCTCAGGTGAGTACAAATCTTCATACTCGTACCCTACTTCATTAACTTGGTACTTTGCAGGTGGCCTATGGTGTTTCGGCTCCTCTCTGCGCGGAAACATGTTTTCACTGTCCTTACAGGCATATCTCAACTGGTCTAATGTAAATATGGCCATGGGGTATACCAGCCTACCTATTTTTTCATTTAGATTTCTTTTCAGAATTCTCACCATCTCCATCTCAGGGATTGGAATCCGGAGCTGCGATCGCAGTTTTGAAATTGCCGTGAAGAACTCATCGCTCGACTCCCAGGCACCTTGTCTGCGATCCATAATGTCACGCATAATCTCGAAGTCCGATTTGGTGTTTCGGAACTGTCGCATCAGGACTTCGCGCAGTATTGGCCATTCTGGGCGGTAATAGTTCCTTTGGAACTGCCAATACCACTCATATGCGGTACCTGAGAGGAGTAGATGAAAATCACGCAAGATTTCTGGCCAGGGGCAGTCGTACTGACTTTGGAGAGTCTCTAAACGAAAAATGAAATCTTCGACGGTTAATTTCTCCGGGTTACCATCGAAGTTTAGGCCCCATTTGTCTATTTTTATAGGGCCGCGGATACCCTGCTGTGGCAGCGGTGGAGCACTATATGGTGGACTAGATTGTAAAGTTCTGGGAGGATCTCTCACTTGGCGGTGAGGTACTCGTTGGTTTTGGTGAGTACTTGGATTTTGTACCCCGGTGTTTGACCTATCATTATTATTACTTGTGTTTTCCGTAGGAACAAACTTGCGTGAGGTTCTACTTGGCTGAGATTCAGCACGGGGGTTATGCCGAGGAATTTGCGGCTGCTTCCTCACGGCACCTGTACTCGGATTTGGGTTTGCCTCTTCTGGCCTCAGCTGGTGAGTAGCCAAATTTATCTCCTTCATAAAATCTAACAGACTATTCTTCATGTCTCTTTTGAGGTTTTCAGAGATATCCTCTCTAAGAGAATCAGAGTATGTCGAAAAAGCATTTACCACTGCCAGATTTATGTAAGTCTTAAGGTCATTTGTATTATTGCTGTTACCTATCTGTATGTTATCTGTTATTTCTATCTGTTTCTCTTTTGTCTGTCTCATTCTAGCGGTTGCACCTTGGGCTTCAAATGAGGCTGCACCTGCTTGGCTGAGGCTGCTAAAGGAAGGGGCAGGGACAGAATCGGCCGAACTGTTCGAGCGACTCCCAGGTATCGGTATTTCCGGACTAAGAGGAAAGTCGTAGGTGTTAGACGGCATTGGTTGGGCGTTTTTGCCCCTATTGGGCGGTGGACTACGTCTACCAGAAGGCATGGTGGTGGTATCTGCACTATCAGATTGGTGATTGTAATTTCTATTCTTATCTAACAAAGTTTCTCTTCTTATCTTTCTATTCTTTCTATCCTTTTCAGATGAGTTCATTCTTCATCCGAAAGGAAAAATGAAACGAAACCGAAGGAAAATATTAACCTATTATATTAGAACTAAATTAACTTATATTTAACTAAGCCTATATGAATAAGTAATAAGCCTATAAGAATAAGAAACCAATGTAATTTAACTAACGCAGGCACAAGTACCAAAAAAAAACTAAATGTAAACGCCTATTTAAAGAAATTAAATGTATAACTATTCCTAAAGAAACAACCTGAGCCCTAAACCTAGATCTCAAAAGATGTAAATAATTAAGACAATCTAAATTGTGCTAACAAAAGTACGCCTAGGTAACGTAAGACGATATTAAATAAATAAATATGTGAACGATTGAAAATGAAAAAAAACGAAATTTGTAAATAAATAAATATGTAAACAAAAATGATCAATTATGTAACCTTATTGATGTAAGTGAATCTTAAACTAGAAACTAAACCAAAAAAAACTATTAACTATCAAGAGAATTAACTGAACACAAAAATTGTAAATAAATAACTATATGAACGTAAGAGTAAACGAAAAGTATACTAACCCTATTGCAACAAAAAAACTGAATATCAAAAAAAAATTGAGAGTGATTAAATAAATAAATAAATATGTTAACGACAGAACATACGTAAACTTATGAATCAAAAAAAGTAACTAATTTAATATATCTCTATGTAAACAAAAAGAATATAAGTTGCAAAAAAAAACTATGTAAACACACAAATTTGTATACGTATATCTCAACCTAAGAATTAACTAATAATACCCTTACACTATGAAACAAAAAAAAAACTGACAAGTGTATTAGAAACAAAAAGGAATAAATAAATAAATATTTAAAAAATGTGGCAAAAGTAGCTATTTACCCTACCGAAAAATTTTCAATGTAAAGAACAAAAGAACTCGAACATGTAAATAAATAAATAAATATGTAAATAAATAAATAAATATGTAAATAAATAAATAAGTAGGCAAACAAAAAAGGGTAACTAATAACTAATGTAAGAAAATTTTGTGTTTACACAAGAGTAAGTCTAAATTTAGAACTAAGAGTGCCTAACGCTATGAAACAAAAAAACTGACACGTGTATTTGAAACAAAAATAGAATAAATAAATAAATATTTTAAAAAAATGCGGCCTAAGACCTTATACAGAATAGCTATTAACCTACCTAACAAAACTGAATGTGCTTAAACAAATGACTTCAGACATATAAATAAATAAATAAATATATATGTATTAGAAACTAGGTAAGCCTAACTAGATATGAAGGGGTAAATAAATAACTAAATAAATATATTAACGAAAGATAATACCAACATGTGTAATGCTAAACTAACTAGAAATCAAAACAAAAATGTGAAAAATAAGACAATTTATATAATTATAAGAAACTGACTCTAAACCTATGAAATGTACCGAAGTACTAAGTGCGTACTGAAACAAAAAAAAACGAAAATGTAAATAGCTAACTAAAGCTGTAACTAGCCTAGAGAATGTAACACAATATAAAAAAATTGAGAATCAACTACAAATGTAAATACATATATATGAATACGAATAAACCGAAAAAGGCGTTTAAAGGAAAAAGATATCAATATGTGTTATGTTTTTTTTTTTTTTTATTTTTTTATTTTTTATTTTTTTATTTTTTTTTTTGATTAGATGTGTTTGATACAATTATATGTTATATATATGTATATGTATTCTTTCTGTTCGTTTGTTTGTGTTGTGATGTTTACGGGGGTGCTTCAGGATGCTGTCTTCGGCTATGTGTTGGCGGTGTGGACGACTTGAGCTGCTTTCGGCATCCTATAATCGGTGTATATTGTGGACTGCAGACGGACTTGTTGAATCCCTCAATGTGGTAGGTAAATTTTTTTCTAATCTAAACATAGAACTAAAATCAGACAGGGACTCACTCCGTTGTATGAGTCTCCGTTCCCGCAATGCCACTCTGTCCTTAAATGGACTATTGGTGGCAGACTTGAAACGGAGACGGTTACAACACACAAAACAAATAAAGAAAACTATAGTACGAGGATGGGACAATGCAACGTATTTTGACGATAAACACATCAAACACGGCCACTGTACCCATATAACTAAAACTAAGAAACGAGACTATGAAAAATGAAATTTGAAATTTGAGGATAGAGAAAGATAAATATAAAAGAAAAGAAGAAGAGAGAAGACAGGACAAAACAGATTTTTAATTGTTGTCGTTGTCAACATCATAATCACCCATCGCAATTGACACTGAGACTTTGTAATGTCTCTAGCGAAGACTTATGGGTTTTCTGATGTTGACAACAAGGACAATTGAGGACATATGACTACATGGAGGACAGGAAACGGAAACAGGACGTTGGGCGCCATTTGTTATATGCAGGAGTGGAGTGGGAGGAGTTAGGAATTTTGAAAAATGCCAGGAAATGATGTGGATGGGACCTTAGGATAGGAAATGACAGGAAATGAAAGAGGGTTGTTCACGGGGAGCGCGGCACGCTTGCGATGCGCGGCTCCGCTCACCGGAATTGGGGTGGTTCTTGCCCCCCGTAAACAACAAACCTACACAAACAAAACATATATCGTGCCAACAAAATCAAACTACTTTTACTTACATGACTCGGACGGACGTTGTATACCACATTGAGGGGGTGCTCGAGTTGGTATTAGCGCGGCCTTGTTCCCTCCCAACCTGGAGATCCGGCGGCCATTTTGGATCTCCCCAAATGCTCGGATGCCTCAGCAGATCAGTCCATCAGCCGAAGGTACTTGAGCGTACCATCCACACCCCCTGAAAATTTAAGCCTTAGCGACTCATGTCGCTTTCAAACATGCACACGCAAAAAAAAAACAAAAAAGGAATTTTCAGCACACAAAATTTTCAGCGTACAATTCTTTACTTTATTTCTGAGCCTTTAGTTAAACATAAAAAAAAAAACAAGGGTGTATGAACCATATCATTCAACTGAGTACATTTTATAACAGGCAAAAAAAAAAAGAAAAACTTTCCCTTCCAATACTGCACCTTTATGTGCACGCAAATCAACACGGGGCCCTACCTAAATCGAGCTCAGTTTAGGTGGATGAACAGAACAAAAAAAAATACTATTAAACCCGACAGTGAAACACGACGGAGGGAACGAAATTTTACACCGGCAGAAAAACTAAAAACTTAGTTGGTATATCAAAGGCAAAGAAAAGAATATACCCCACGCCTTAGGGTATGCAACAACAAACTTTAAACTAATAAACCAAAAAAATTAAATTTTTTTTTTTTCTTTTTTTTTTTTTTTGTTGACCACTAGATTTAGGAGCCTTCAAACAAAAAGGATGAACTAAGCTAATACTATTTACACAAACACATTATGTATCTATGAGAATACATTCATTGGTATGTATATATATGTAATTGACGTTTAATTAAATTAATATAGGAATTTTCTTTATAGCGATGTTGAGATCTCAGAACAACTCTATGCG
Source organism: Brachyopa scutellaris (assembly GCA_949775065.1). Classification (NCBI taxonomy): domain Eukaryota; kingdom Metazoa; phylum Arthropoda; class Insecta; order Diptera; family Syrphidae; genus Brachyopa; species Brachyopa scutellaris. Next base: position 122,472,995 of record OX459112.1, read on the forward strand.
CGCGGGTACTTTCCTCCACAGCTGTGCGTAAATGCTGCGTGGTTATGGGACATCCGCTGGATAACCTTGTGATAACATTCACCATCCTTCACTGTTCAATGCACAGATGGATAGCAAGTAGGTAGTGCATATCACACAAATATGGATCCATGCATAGACACGTGTAAGTACAACTATCAAATTGTGTCGAAAACGAATCTTATCAATAAAGATGTGGCGGCCACGATCCTAATTGGGATTTAATTTGTGGCCGCCTTCATGCACTGTATAAAAAAAAATTCTACATATACATATATCTAAAAAAATACAAAAAAAAACACAATTCACTCACCCTGCAAGTTTTCACTGATATTAACTTAAAATCACTAAATAGCCTAGAATTATTTTAGGACTTTTGATTTTCTTCACTTAATTGCTTAATACTTTAATTTATTTTTTTATATTTTAAGTCTATACTATATATATGTATTTTCTCTTGTATAGCACTTTTACCGCACAGAGTTTCAATAAAGATGACACTCGCTTCACTTCAGTCCAATACAAAAAAAAAAAACCCACCAACAACAGAAAAACCACTACTCTCTCCCTCGTCCGGATCACCCGATTCTGCAAAGTTTTCTCTCAAATTTTGGAGCTGCCCCCCTGAATAAGATTTAGGTTCTATCCTATGATGTTATGTGGTTCTGAGATTGGGGACAGAAATACTTTATCCCGCCGCTACCAGTCACTAGGTGGGTTTGACAGATAACACAGGGAGCAGAGATGAGAGGGCACCGTAGCGCAAGTGGTTAGTGCGTCGGACTACTGAGCCAGCGGTCTTGGGTTCGAATCCCGCCGCAAACACCTAAAAGTTTTTCACGGTGCCCACCTCTTTCGATTGTCTGACAAGCATCAAAGAGTATCATTTGTCACGATTGAGCTTCTCAACTCGCCGTTCGGAGTCGGCAAAAAACTGTAGGTCCCTTCCATTCGTGCAAAAATATAACACGCACACACAAATGGTTGCGAGAAGCAGGCCCAGGTTCACCTCGAGCTGTAGCGCCAACTAAGTAAGTAAGAGATGAGACTAAAGTGTCAGTCAGAAATAAATTCAAACAGCTGTTTGGTGTTTGGTACTTGTTAAGTTAGTTTATTTTTGTTTATTTTATTCTCCTATTATTTATTGTTTCATATTGTTTATCCTATTTTTTTTATATTTGCAGGTGGACGTAACAAACCTCCTGACTTGGTGGAGGACCGCGGACAGCAAGGACGGAGGCGACGGACACATTGGGACGAACTCTAGTGATGGAGACAAAAACAACAACAATACCAATTAAGCCATGTATGTATTATATAAAAGGTACGTGTGGATTTGGACTAGCACCAGGCTGATATGTAGAACTAGCCTAACTCATAACTCTTACGCTTTCGATTTTATCAAGGCCTGGCAACGTGGGGAAGAACCCACTTAATGGTTCTTATTAGCCGGGTAAACACCAAAAAAATGTGCTGTAATGCTGATTGTACCTGTAGCCCCAATCGGTAAGTAGGAAACGATAGTCGGTGGCTTATTTTTTTATTTTGTGTTTTCTTCTTACAGATGACGATTTCTATCTTCAATGAGTACTGGGATTGCTTTTTGACGCATCAGCTGTTTTATTCGTTTGCTACACGTGAGTCTTGAGCTGTAAACTTAGCGTAGAATACTTAGTAGGTTTCGTAATAAAATTGCATGAATTATTATAATGAGTGAATAACATAAAATAATAATTTAATACATATGTCAGACTTAGTCAATAGACAAATATATAACATAAAGAATAAATTAATACGTATATACATAGATCAGTCTTATTGTACACATAGATAAATAAACAATACAGACATAATAAATATATCATAAATAAACTAAACGTGTATATCACAGCTGATCTTATAAACTAAAATACCTAACTTACGTGAATAAAATAAAATAAATAAATAAATAATAAATAAATTAAAAAGAATACATAATATATGAATAAATAACATCGAAGGGTACATCACAAATAAATAAATAAATAACTATATTAAAAGGTGACTATATAATAAATAAATCAATACCTAACAACTAAATACCTAAAACTGTATAAATAAACTATATATATGTCAATACATAAAATCATAAAAAAAATAAGATAAAATAACAGTGATACATAAAAGCTCATTTAGACATCACCATATACATACATAGACACATAGAGACAGTTTTTGTTATTGCTTCATGTCTTTTGCATGAAACACACCGATCTTTTTTCCGGCCAAATTTTCCAGTTCATACATGTTTTTGCCGATTGGTTTCACTACCCTACATTTGATGTACTTTGGACAAAGTTTCGCGTTGAGGTATTTCGACGAATCGCTAAGGATGAAGTTCCTTCGAAATACCTCTTGTCCTGGTAGGAAACGTATGAGCCGGTGTCGCACGTTATATGTTTTGGTGTTCCTTTCATTTGCTTTTATCAAATTCTGCTTTATTCGGTCGTGCAGACATTGCAGCCGAGTTTGTCGGGAGAGAGTCAATAGCTCGCTGTCATCCACCGCATTCAATTTTCGAGCCAGTTCATAGCAGCTGCCGTGCGTCATCATGTTCATCCCAAATAGGGTAAAATATGGTGACACACCGGTAGAACCATGAACTGAGCTCCTCAACGCACAGGCTATGTCACTGAGATGGAGGTCCCAGTGGCGTTGGTCTTCCTTGAGATATGAACGCACGGCAGCTAACAGCGTTCTATTTACCCTCTCCGAAGCGTTTGACTGTGGTGCGTAACTTGCAGTTTTGAAATGCCTTATGCCATACTTTTGCAGCAGGTCTTGAAAGTCTTTCGACTGAAATTGTTTGCCATTGTCTGAATGTATAATTTGTGGTACACCAAACACATTAAATACATCGTTCAACAGACAATTTACGACATTTACGGTACTGGCACTTCTTAACGCTTTTAAAATGACAAACTTGGAGAAATGGTCGAGCACAACAAAAACATAACAATTACCAGATTTCGATCTGGGATATGGACCTAAAAAGTCTATATAAATTTTTTGGAACGGACGATCGGTACAAAAACTTGAGGACATTGGTGGACGTAAAACCTGGTTGGACGCTTTACATTGTTTGCACACTGAACATTCGGACACATATTGCCGGATTTGCACGGTCATGTTGGGCCAATAGAAGTATTGCCGGATCCTGTGTAGAGTTTTCGCAATACCACCGTGAGCTGTCTGTGGAGGGTTGTGGGCTTTGGCGATTATCTCCTTGCTAAGGCTGGATGGAATCCACAGCCTCCAGGAATGCTCCACTGTCGACAAGTCTCCGGTTGGTGGCAGCGAACGTTTGTAGACGAAATTTTCCTCTACTTTCAGATCCGGCAATTCTTGTTGGTGATCCCGGATCGTAGCGATCAGGTCTTGGTATTCCTTGGAGTCGAACTCTTCGGAATCAAGATCGATCCAAGGAGCAATATCCGGGATATTAAAAGCTTCTATGTGGGCCCGAGACAGCGTGTCAGGAACCACATTTAGCGATCCTTTCCGGTGTTCAATGCTGAACTTAAAGGCCTGCAATTTGAGGCTCCACCTCGCCAATCTCCCGCTTAGATCTTTCAGGCTCATCAGCCACTGTAGACTGGAATGGTCTGTAATGATGGTGAAGTCCATTCCCTCTACATATGGCCGGAATTTTTGCACCGCCATGATCGCAGCCAGGCATTCCTTCTCGGTGACGCTGTAGTTCTTCTGGCAAGCGTTCAGCTTCTGCGAGAAGTAGGAGATTGGCGATTCCTCATGGCTGTCATTCCTCTGAAACAATACGGCACCAATTCCGGATTCCGAGGCATCGCATTGGATGTAGAAGCGCCTCGAGAAATCCGGATGTGTCAGAACTGGTGCTGTGGTCAACGCTCTTTTCAACTGCTCAAAGGCCTCTAGGGCTTCCCCTGTCATGTGAAATTTCTCACCCTTCTTTTTCAATGTGCCCGTGATGGGTGCGGTCAAGCTAGAGAAGTCCTTTATGAAACGCCAATACCACCCTGCCAGACCAAGCAGCCGCCGAACCTGTCTTGGGGTTTTCGGAACCGGAAAATCCACGATAGCCTCGACTTTGGCCGGATCCGTTTTCATCATCCCACCACCAACTATGAAACCCAGGTACTTTAACTCTTTAAAGCAAAACCTGGATTTGCTTAAGTTGATGGTGAGATTCGCTTTCCGCAGGCTCTGAGCTACTTCATCCAGCAGGGCTACATGGGTCTCGAAGTCGGGAGCAACAATGAGAAGATCATCTAGATAGACGAAGACACGGTCCCTCAGGCGTGACGGGATGACCTTGTCCATCAAACGGCACATCCTTTGGGCTGCGTTACACAATCCGAAGGGCATGACCGTGAACTGATAAAGGGGTCGTCCCGGCACTGTAAACGCAGTTTTTTCCCTACTCCGTCCCTCCAGCGGTATCTGCCAAAATGCGTCCTTTAAGTCGACGCTACTAATAAAGTAGGTGTCCTGGAGCCGGCTGAGAAGCCCGTCGATATGGGGGAGAGGATAGGCGTCCTTTTTTGTCAGGGTGTTCACTTTACGAGAATCCAGGCAGAGACGATTCTTACCTGGCTTCCGTATAAGGACAACTGGTGAACACCAGGGGCTCTCACTCTCCTCAATAACGCCAAGGCTAATCATCCGGTCCAACTCGTCGTATAAAAGGGCTTGTATCGCTGGAGACACGGGGTAGTGACGCTGCTTGACAGGGGCCGCATCCTCGGTATCGATGATGTGCTCCTCCAAGGATGTTTTTCTGAGTCCATGCTTGGTAAAGCAAAGGAACTTCTGCTTGACCGCCTCCAGCACGGATTGTTGCTCACAGGACAACAGGTGGGTTCCTGGATCTCCAATATTGGTACCAGTCGCTGAAATAGCGCTGATAATGTTTGGAGCGATTTGGAAAGCCTTCCAGAAATCCACCCCAAAATACACTTCCTGGTCCAAGTTGGGCACAAGAAAGAAGGAAATCAGGTGACGTTGTTCGTTGTAGGTTACTGTTATTTGAACTCTTCCTACAATGGCTTGGGACTTTCCATCGGCCGTTCTTACATCCGACTTATAGGGGAGGATAGGGAGCTGCAATGATTCAACAAGGTTCCTGCAGTCTTTCCCTAGAATGCTTACACTAGCCCCACTATCTAAAAGTCCAAACACTTCCTTATGTCCTAACCTAATTCTCGCATAAGGTCTTGGATCTGTTGCAGCATTTATCACCGTCGACGCAATACTCTTTCTTAGCTCTCTACGTTTCTTGTATCTAAGTCTAGCTTTTACAATTGCTTTTGAAACGTGAGTCCCATTATTATTGAATATTCTGTTTCTAATCTTATTATATTCCCTAATCTTAACGTCTAACGGCTTAATTACTACTCTCTTTCCATACTCTAAATCCTTATTTACCAACAGTTCATTATTCGGTCTTTTTAATATTTTATATTGTTGTTCCGTTGTGGGTTGACGACCGTATTCGTCAACCGTTTGTGACCCTTGGTCACTTACTGCTATTGATCGGGGGTTTGTGTCGAACGCGACTCCCCCGATGATTTCGCGTTCATCGTCCGGTTTTCCGGACAACAGCGCCTACATTTTGGTGTTATTACCCCCTCCTGGCCGCATCTATAGCAAAAGAGATTGCGGTTTTGCGATGTTCAGTCAATAAATGAATGGCCTTCTCTTCGGCAATTCCAGCAGATCCAGGTTTTCTGATCGGACGTTTTAGGCGGTGGTCTCGGACGAAAACCTGGATACTGCATTGCCTCAACATGCTCCTCAGGTGAGTACAAATCTTCATACTCGTACCCTACTTCATTAACTTGGTACTTTGCAGGTGGCCTATGGTGTTTCGGCTCCTCTCTGCGCGGAAACATGTTTTCACTGTCCTTACAGGCATATCTCAACTGGTCTAATGTAAATATGGCCATGGGGTATACCAGCCTACCTATTTTTTCATTTAGATTTCTTTTCAGAATTCTCACCATCTCCATCTCAGGGATTGGAATCCGGAGCTGCGATCGCAGTTTTGAAATTGCCGTGAAGAACTCATCGCTCGACTCCCAGGCACCTTGTCTGCGATCCATAATGTCACGCATAATCTCGAAGTCCGATTTGGTGTTTCGGAACTGTCGCATCAGGACTTCGCGCAGTATTGGCCATTCTGGGCGGTAATAGTTCCTTTGGAACTGCCAATACCACTCATATGCGGTACCTGAGAGGAGTAGATGAAAATCACGCAAGATTTCTGGCCAGGGGCAGTCGTACTGACTTTGGAGAGTCTCTAAACGAAAAATGAAATCTTCGACGGTTAATTTCTCCGGGTTACCATCGAAGTTTAGGCCCCATTTGTCTATTTTTATAGGGCCGCGGATACCCTGCTGTGGCAGCGGTGGAGCACTATATGGTGGACTAGATTGTAAAGTTCTGGGAGGATCTCTCACTTGGCGGTGAGGTACTCGTTGGTTTTGGTGAGTACTTGGATTTTGTACCCCGGTGTTTGACCTATCATTATTATTACTTGTGTTTTCCGTAGGAACAAACTTGCGTGAGGTTCTACTTGGCTGAGATTCAGCACGGGGGTTATGCCGAGGAATTTGCGGCTGCTTCCTCACGGCACCTGTACTCGGATTTGGGTTTGCCTCTTCTGGCCTCAGCTGGTGAGTAGCCAAATTTATCTCCTTCATAAAATCTAACAGACTATTCTTCATGTCTCTTTTGAGGTTTTCAGAGATATCCTCTCTAAGAGAATCAGAGTATGTCGAAAAAGCATTTACCACTGCCAGATTTATGTAAGTCTTAAGGTTTTAGGAGCGTGCCGATAAATAAAAATTCCAAATTCTAAATTCAATGCAAATTCAATATGTTTAATTTTGATAGTTAATTTAGTTACAAAAAGTTGAAAAAGAATAATTATTTTGACAAGCGCGTGTCGACGGTTCAGAAGTAGATAGATGATAGCTGACCAAAATACATATTAAGAAATAAAGATGGTCGGCTCGTCGCAGACGTATTGGTGTCGCACTCTTGCGGTCGATCTGTGATGCGGCGTATTATTTATTTGAATAATTTATTTGAATATTTGGCGGGCGATATTTGTTGTCTCCTACAGCACTCCCCCTCCAGTGATTTTGTCACGATGAAACGGATTATCTACCATTCTTTGCCAAGCCGAACCTATCAGGAATTCTTACGCATCTTCCTGCTCTAGTCTTGGTGGTAATGTTGTCATCAGGCGTTGTTGATGGAATGATGGGTGAAGGTGATGGTTTGTTGGCTTTAAGTCGTTGAAGACTATCGTCTTCTGACTGTAGAAAAGCTGGTTTCACACGGTCGATGGATACTGTGACCTCTTTTCCTCGAATTTTGAGAACAAAGAATTTATCGGCTCTCTTTACGACAGGAAAAGGACCCTCATATGGCTGCTGTAGTCCAATTCTGACTGCATCTCGTCTGACGAAAACATGGGATGCCGTAGACAGTTCTTTGAATACGAAGATTGCTTTTGAGCCGTGACGTGTTGCTGGAGCTGGTTGTAGCTCTTCAAAATGGTGTCGAAGTTGGTTTACGAAGGTCGTCGGATCAGCGTTGGTATATTTTTTTGGTGCCAGAAACTCTCCGGGAAGTCTGATGGGTTCCCCGTATACTAACTCTGCTGCTGTGGCTTTAAGGTCTTCCTTGAAAGATGCTCTGAGTCCAAGCAGTACGATAGGCAGTTGATCAGCCCATGCTGGTGATTCATGGCACTCGATGGCGGATTTCAGTTGGCGGTGGAATCTTTCGACCAAACCATTAGCGGCTGGATGGTATGCGGTGGTCGTCAAGTGGTTAATGCCGAACAGTTGCACTAGAGCCTGAAAAAGATCAGAAAGAAATTGTCTACCACGATCGGATGTTACCTTAAGTGGCACTCCAAAGCGAGCAATCCAATTTGCGAATAGAGTTCTAGCAAGTGTTTCAGACGTAGAATCTTCTAAAGGATAAGCTTCCGGCCAGCGAGAAAAACGATCGACGATGGTTAAACAAAATCTGGATCCTCTTGAGTATGGAAGTGGTCCAACGAAGTCAATATGTATGTGCTCAAACCTGGAGGCTGGTGGTTCAAAGTCTCCGACCGGTGATGATGTATGGCGAGTTATCTTAGATCGCTGGCACGGAATACATGACTTCGCCCATGCTCTGCAGTCTTTTCGTATCGACGGCCAGACAAATCTCGACGAAATTAATTTTGCTGAAGCGTTAGCACCAGGATGGCTCAAGCTGTGCAGGGAGTCGAAAACCTGGCGACGGTAGGATTTTGTTACGAAGGGTCTAGCAGTACCCTGAGAGACATCACAATACATCTGAAGTTGGGTGTTTGGAAGCGGGACTTTGACAATCTGTAATGCAGAATCAGATGTTAGAATGTTTTTTAGTTCTACGTCACCTGTTTGTGATGCTGCAAGTTCTTCAAAGTTCACTGGTTTGCTGATGCCTTCAACTCGTGACAACGTATCGGCGACCACGTTCTCCGTCCCAGCGATGTGTTTGATGTCGGTTGAAAATTGACCAATGAGGTCTAGACATCTAAACTGTCGAGGTGATGCTTTTTCGGGCTTCTGCTTAAATGCGAACACCAACGGTTTATGGTCCGTGTATATGGTAAAGTTTCTGGCTTCCAACATAAACTTGAAGTATTTTACAGCTGAGTAAATTGCCAGCAGCTCCCTGTCATACGTACTATACTTTTGTTGAGATTTGTTTAAGTTTTTAGCAAAGTACGACAGTGGCTGCCAGCCGATTGGTGTTTTCTGCTGTAGGACTGCTCCCATGGCACAGTCTGATGCGTCGGTAAAAAGTCCCCATTCAAGCGTTGGATCGGGATGTGCAAGTAATGCGGCTTCCATAAGACCTTCTTTACAAGCGCTGAATGCTTGTTCAAGAGTTTGTGTCCAGGTAACGGTTTTGTTGCCTTTGTTGCTTGGCCCTTTGAGACACTCGTTCAGTGGAGCTTGTAACTTGGCTGCATCTTTTACAAAACGCCTATAAAAATTTAGCGAACCGAGGAATCTTCTGAGCTGTTTTATAGTGGTTGGCGGCTTGCAGTCGACGATAGCTTTGACTCGTTCGTCTGGAGGTTTCATGCCGTCGCTTGAGATTAGGTAACCTAAAAAGGTGATTTCGGACTTACCAAATTCGCACTTAGCTACGTTCACGACGACCCCATATTTGTTAAGCCGTTCGAAAAGGGTTTGAAGATGTTGGAAATGCTGCTCTTCATCATCCGATGCTACCAAAATATCATCCACGTACGGAAAACAGAAGTCGAGTCCATTCGTGACTTCGTCGATGAACCTCTGAAAGGTCTGGGCGGCGTTTCGGAGTCCGAATGTCATGAACATAAACTCGAAAAGTCCAAACGGTGTTACTATGGCAGTCTTCTTGATGTCGTTTTGTGCGATGGGAATCTGGTTAAACGCTCTCACCAGATCGATCTTGGAGAAAATTTTTTTTTCCTGCGAGATTAGCTGAGCAGTCCTGCAAGTTCCGTGGGGGGTAGTTGTCAGGTATTGTGCGGTCGTTCAATGCACGATAATCTCCACAAGGACGCCAATCACCTGACTTTTTAGCGACGAGATGAAGTGGCGACGACCAACAACTTTCAGAACGGCGAGCTATTCCCATTTTGAACATCGTTTCAAACTCACCTTTTGCAATTTTCATCTTGTCTGGAGCTAAACGCCGTGCTTTGCAACTCACTGGAGGACCTGCAGTCGTGTTGATGTGGTGGACGGTCGAATGTCGAATTTCCTTGAAGGCTCCATCTGGTCGGGTCAAGCATGGAAATTGTTTTAGCAGATCGATGTACTTAGAATCGCCAGAAACAGACTTAATCTGTGCTGAGCTCTTATGTGCGTTGAAACCTCGTGTGGAGAGTCCAGTGAGTCCATCGAGCAGTCTGCTGTACGCTACATCCACAAGAAGCTTGTAATACGCTAAAAAATCAGCTCCTATGATAGGTTTGCTGACGTCAGCCACCACAAAACGCCATGAGAAATCTCGACGGAGTCCTAAGTTCATCTGTACTGTACGAAACCCATAGGTTGGTATCGGAGTTCCATTGGCAGCGAAAAGAGTGTAGTCGGATGGCTGTGATTTGTGACGTGGACCAGTATATGGGAACACTGAAACGTCAGAGCCCGTGTCTACCAAGAACTGCACTTTTGATTTCTTATCCGTTACGAAGAGGCGGCTGGAAGTTTGGCTGTCATTGACCGCCTTTAATGACACCCGTTCCCGTTTCCCTGCTGCTGGAAATTGCATGGTTGACGACAATTTCTTGCGTTGGAACCCCAGCGGCGGTGAAAATAGCAAAACTTACTTTGATTGTTGTTAGAAGTGCTGCTTGTCTGCCCGTTTCGAGTTGGTGTGTGTTTCTGATGCTCCCTGCTACGTGAGCGCGATCGTGAGCTATTTCGTCTATGATTATTGGCCATGCGATTCAAAGACATTGCTTCGACCTGCTTCGCTAGCTGTTCCACATTTTGTAGCATGCTCGTCAGCACGGATTCCGGATGTGGTGATAAACTAGCAACTTGCTGCTGTGGGATGACGTCACTGATTCGGTCGGCGATGACACCCAGATTGTCAATGTTGGTTGGGTTTTCACTTGTACCAGGAGGATGCGCGGCCAGTATGGACTGTGTGTGGACTGGTAGTCTATCCAGCCAAATTGCCTTTAAAGCATCATCGGTCATGGTACCCCCTGCTAAGTCTCTTAAACGACGAAGAAACTGGGATGGCTTTCTATCGCCTAATTGTTCTCGATCCAACATTTGCCTGATCTGTTGATCTCTAGATGGGGCCAGACGAGAAATTAGTTCTTCTTTTAATCGCATGTAAGCATTACCTGGTGGTGGGTTGATGATGACGTCTTGGACTTCTGTAGCAGTTGTTTGGTCGAGATGCGCAATAACGATGTTGAATTTTCGTGCATCAGATCGCAAATTAACGAGAGCGAATTGCGCTTCAAGTTGTGCAAACCATAGTTTCACGTTTTCACGCCAAAATGGTGGTGGTCGCAGTTGAGCGTGATTTGCTTCGACTTCCGAACCCCTTACTTGTTGCGCCTGCCGGGAAACTTCTTCTTGTAGGCGGTTTAACTGTCCCAGCACAGAGTTATCTTGCGGTTGGTTGACTGGAGCATCCGTTCCATTATTTGAGACAGCTTGGTCTTTGTCTTCGGGCATTTTAGTGCTGCTTGTGACAGTTAATACTAATAAAATTTACACGAACTTGCGTCGGGGTCACCAATTTAGGAGCGTGCCGATAAATAAAAATTCCAAATTCTAAATTCAATGCAAATTCAATATGTTTAATTTTGATAGTTAATTTAGTTACAAAAAGTTGAAAAAGAATAATTATTTTGACAAGCGCGTGTCGACGGTTCAGAAGTAGATAGATGATAGCTGACCAAAATACATATTAAGAAATAAAGATGGTCGGCTCGTCGCAGACGTATTGGTGTCGCACTCTTGCGGTCGATCTGTGATGCGGCGTATTATTTATTTGAATAATTTATTTGAATATTTGGCGGGCGATATTTGTTGTCTCCTACAAGGTCATTTGTATTATTGCTGTTACCTATCTGTATGTTATCTGTTATTTCTATCTGTTTCTCTTTTGTCTGTCTCATTCTAGCGGTTGCACCTTGGGCTTCAAATGAGGCTGCACCTGCTTGGCTGAGGCTGCTAAAGGAAGGGGCAGGGACAGAATCGGCCGAACTGTTCGAGCGACTCCCAGGTATCGGTATTTCCGGACTAAGAGGAAAGTCGTAGGTGTTAGACGGCATTGGTTGGGCGTTTTTGCCCCTATTGGGCGGTGGACTACGTCTACCAGAAGGCATGGTGGTGGTATCTGCACTATCAGATTGGTGATTGTAATTTCTATTCTTATCTAACAAAGTTTCTCTTCTTATCTTTCTATTCTTTCTATCCTTTTCAGATGGGTTCATTCTTCATCCGAAAGGAAAAATGAAACGAAACCGAAGGAAAATATTAACCTATTATATTAGAACTAAATTAACTTATATTTAACTAAGCCTATATGAATAAGTAATAAGCCTATAAGAATAAGAAACCAATGTAATTAAACTAACGCAGGCACAAGTACCAAAAAAAAACTAAATGTAAACGCCTATTTAAAGAAATTAAATGTATAACTATTCCTAAAGAAACAACCTGAGCCCTAAACCTAGATCTCAAAAGATGTAAATAATTAAGACAATCTAAATTGTGCTAACAAAAGTACGCCTAGGTAACGTAAGACGATATTAAATAAATAAATATGTGAACGATTGAAAATGAAAAAAAACGAAATTTGTAAATAAATAAATATGTAAACAAAAATGATCAATTATGTAACCTTATTGATGTAAGTGAATCTTAAACTAGAAACTAAACCAAAAAAAACTATTAACTATCAAGAGAATTAACTGAACACAAAAATTGTAAATAAATAACTATATGAACGTAAGAGTAAACGAAAAGTATACTAACCCTATTGCAACAAAAAAACTGAATATCAAAAAAAAATTGAGAGTGATTAAATAAATAAATAAATATGTTAACGACAGAACATACGTAAACTTATGAATCAAAAAAAGTAACTAATTTAATATATCTCTATGTAAACAAAAAGAATATAAGTTGCAAAAAAAAACTATGTAAACACACAAATTTGTATACGTATATCTCAACCTAAGAATTAACTAATAATACCCTTACACTATGAAACAAAAAAAAAACTGACAAGTGTATTAGAAACAAAAAGGAATAAATAAATAAATATTTAAAAAATGTGGCAAAAGTAGCTATTTACCCTACCGAAAAATTTTCAATGTAAAGAACTCGAACATGTAAATAAATAAATAAATATGTAAATAAATAAATAAATATGTAAATAAATAAATAAGTAGGCAAACAAAAAAGGGTAACTAATAACTAATGTAAGAAAATTTTGTGTTTACACAAGAGTAAGTCTAAATTTAGAACTAAGAGTGCCTAACGCTATGAAACAAAAAAACTGACACGTGTATTTGAAACAAAAATAGAATAAATAAATAAATATTTTAAAAAAATGCGGCCTAAGACCTTATACAGAATAGCTATTAACCTACCTAACAAAACTGAATGTGCTTAAACAAATGACTTCAGACATATAAATAAATAAATAAATATATATGTATTAGAAACTAGGTAAGCCTAACTAGATATGAAGGGGTAAATAAATAACTAAATAAATATATTAACGAAAGATAATACCAACATGTGTAATGCTAAACTAACTAGAAATCAAAACAAAAATGTGAAAAATAAGACTATATATATAATTATAAGAAACTGACTCTAAACCTATGAAATGTACCGAAGTACTAAGTGCGTACTGAAACAAAAAAAAACGAAAATGTAAATAGCTAACTAAAGCTGTAACTAGCTTAGAGAATGTAACACAATATAAAAAAATTGAGAATCAACTACAAATGTAAATACATATATATGAATACGAATAAACCGAAAAAGGCGTTTAAAGAAAAAAGATATCAATATGTGTTATGTTTTTTTTATTTTTTATTTTTTTATTTTTTATTTTATTTATTTTTTTTTTTGATTAGATATGTTTGATACAATTATATGTTATATATATGTATATGTATTCTTTCTGTTCGTTTGTTTGTGTTGTGATGTTTACGGGGGTGCTTCAGGATGCTGTCTTCGGCTATGTGTTGGCGGTGTGGACGACTTGAGCTGCTTTCGGCATCCTATAATCGGTGTATATTGTGGACTGCAGACGGACTTGTTGAATCCCTCAATGTGGTAGGTAAATTTTTTTCTAATCTAAACATAGAACTAAAATCAGACAGGGACTCACTCCGTTGTATGAGTCTCCGTTCCCGCAATGCCACTCTGTCCTTAAATGGACTATTGGTGGCAGACTTGAAACGGAGACGGTTACAACACACAAAACAAATAAAGAAAACTATACTACGAGGATGGGACAATGCAACGTATTTTGACGATAAACACATCAAACACGGCCACTGTACCCATATAACTAAAACTAAGAAACGAGACTATGAAAAATGAAATTTGAAATTTGAGGATAGAGAAAGATAAATATAAAAGAAAAGAAGAAGAGAGAAGACAGGACAAAACAGATTTTTAATTGTTGTCGTTGTCAACATCATAATCACCCATCGCAATTGACACTGAGACTTTGTAATGTCTCTAGCGAAGACTTATGGGTTTTCTGATGTTGACAACAAGGACAATTGAGGACATATGACTACATGGAGGACAGGAAACGGAAACAGGACGTTGGGCGCCATTTGTTATATGCAGGAGTGGAGTGGGAGGAGTTAGGAATTTTGAAAAATGCCAGGAAATGAGGATGTGGATGGGACCTTAGGATAGGAAATGACAGGAAATGAAAGAGGGTTGTTCACGGGGAGCGCGGCACGCTTGCGATGCGCGGCTCCGCTCACCGGAATTGGGGTGGTTCTTGCCCCCCGTAAACAACAAACCTACACAAACAAAACATATATCGTGCCAACAAAATCAAACTACTTTTACTTACATGACTCGGACGGACGTTGTATACCACATTGAGGGGGTGCTCGAGTTGGTATTAGCGCGGCCTTGTTCCCTCCCAACCTGGCGATCCGGCGGCCATTTTGGATCTCCCCAAATGCTCGGATGCCTCAGCAGATCAGTCCATCAGCCGAAGGTACTTGAGCGTACCATCCACACCCCCTGAAAAATTTAAGCCTTAGCGACTCATGTCGCTTTCAAACATGCACACGCAAAAAAAAAACAAAAAAGGAATTTTCAGCACACAAAATTTTCAGCGTACAATTCTTTACTTTATTTCTGAGCCTTTAGTTAAACATAAAAAAAAAAACAAGGGTGTATGAACCATATCATTCAACTGAGTACATTTTATAACAGGCAAAAAAAAAAAGAAAAACTTTCCCTTCCAATACTGCACCTTTATGTGCACGCAAGTACACGGGGCCCTACCTAAATCGTGCTCAGTTTAGGTGGATGAACAGAACAAAAAAAAATACTATTAAACCCGACAGTGAAACACGACGGAGGGAACGAAATTTTACACCGGCAGAAAAACTAAAAACTTAGTTGGTATATCAAAGGCAAAGAAAAGAATATACCCCACGCCTTAGGGTATGCAACAACAAACTTTAAACTAATAAACCAAAAAAATTAAATTTTTTTTTTTTCTTTTTTTTTTTTTTTTGTTGACCACTAGATTTAGGAGCCTTCAAACAAAAAGGATGAACTAAGCTAATACTATTTACACAAACACATTATGTATCTATGAGAATACATTCATTGGTATGTATATATATGTAATTGACGTTTAATTAAATTAATATAGGAATTTTCTTTATAGCGATGTTGAGATCTCAGAACAACTCTATGCGCGCGGGTACTTTCCTCCACAGCTGTGCGTAAATGCTGCGTGGTTATGGGACATCCGCTGGATAACCTTGTGATAACATTCACAATCCTTCACTGTTCAATGCACAGATGGATAGCAAGTAGGTAGTGCATATCACACAAATATGGATCCATGCATAGACACGTGTAAGTACAACTATCAAATTGTGTCGAAAACGAATCTTATCAATAAAGATGTGGCGGCCACGATCCTAATTGGGATTTAATTTGTGGCCGCCTTCATGCACTGTATAAAAAAAAATTCTACATATACATATATCTAAAAAAATACAAAAAAAAAAACACAATTCACTCACCCTGCAAGTTTTCACTGATATTAACTTAAAATCACTAAATAGCCTAGAATTATTTTAGGACTTTTGATTTTCTTCACTTAATTGCTTAATACTTTAATTTATTTTTTTATATTTTAAGTCTATACTATATATATGTATTTTCTCTTGTATAGCACTTTTACCGCACAGAGTTTCAATAAAGATGACACTCGCTTCACTTCAGTCCAATACAAAAAAAAAAAACCCACCAACAACAGAAAAACCACTACTCTCTCCCTCGTCCGGATCACCCGATTCTGCAAAGTTTTCTCTCAAATTTTGGAGCTGCCCCCCTGAATAAGATTTAGGTTCTATCCTATGATGTTATGTGGTTCTGAGATTGGGGACAGAAATACTTTATCCCGCCGCTACCAGTCACTAGGTGGGTTTGACAGATAACACAGGGAGCAGAGATGAGACTAAAGTGTCAGTCAGAAATAAATTCAAACAGCTGTTTGGTGTTTGGTACTTGTTAAGTTAGTTTATTTTTGTTTATTTTATTCTCCTATTATTTAATGTTTCATATTGTTTATCCTATTTTTTTATATTTGCAGGTGGACGTAACACACTTGCCGCTTAAGATTGCCGCTCAGCTCTTTGCCGCTCTGCCGCTCTATCGCTTGCCGCTCAGTGCGTGGCCAGGCACTAAAGGGTCAGGTATGACCGAGTGAATACCTACTGTTTAAATTGTTTTCATGTATTTTTAGATTAATCACACGAGGACGTGCGACAGGTCAGAATGGAGATGAAGATGTAAACAGAAGTTAACGAACCACTGAACACACCCGAATGACTGAACACATCCGAACTACGGAACGAAGAAGAAGAAGAGATAAAAAGAAAGGAGGAGAAGAAAAAAGAAAGAAAAGGAACAAGGAGAGTGGCGGGAAGATCAATTTGATTTGATTTGAAGTTGAAGCAAGCGTTAAGAAAAGATTAAATGAAATAAAATAAAATAAAAGAAATACCAAAGAATACGTTTTATTTTCAAATATGTCTGACAAAGAGGATAATCGCGAATCTACCCCGACATATTAATATTTTATTTATTTACATTTACATATTATAATACATGTTATTTAATAATTAAGAAGCAAATAAAATAATGGGCATCATTCTGTAGTTGATAAAGGTTTGTATCCACAGGCATGCAAGAATGCGCAAATTTTCGGTTTGCGCAAATTATTTTGCTATCCACTAGGATGCATGCATGCGCGTTCCTCACATGACTCACCCTTATCCCACCACAATTCGGCAATCTTTCATAAATGTCACTAAATTCATACCAAAACAAATGACGTAAGAAACAGAATTTGCGCAATCATTGCTATCCACAGGCGGGCATGCATGCGCAAACAAGAATTTGCGCAATCTTGCATGCCTGTGGATACCTGGCTTAAGAAACTAGAGGCGAATGATCCTTCAAAAAAATATTACTGAAATCATTAAGAAGTGGTAGGTCGGATGTCAGTCAGTGCTACACTGAAAACGCACTGAAAATGCTGCCCTGTGTTTTATGTCGACACTGGGTCTGCCCTGTATTCGCACTGGATATTTCTTCAGTGCTAGAAAAAGGGGCTGTCAATAATTCTATTAGTTTATTTTTTTCATATCGCGAACTTTTTTTGTGGTTGTTTTTTTGAATTGAAGAAAAGAAATTACTTCAAAAAAGGAAATATTTATAAAATTAATTAAAATGTAAATATAAACATGATTTAGATTTGTATTTTAGTTCGAAAATGGAAAATATTAGAATGACAGTGGTCAGGGCGAGCTATTTGCGTTCGATGAAATGGAGGCTGCACTGGGTTTTTTGACAGCCATGAAAATAAACTGACAGTAGTCAGTGCGCCCCGGGGCTGGCGACATCATACAAACCTACTATTGAATTGCCTGACATTAGATGACAAATAATAGAATGATGAGAGCGCGAGAGAGTAAAATGTTTCAATGCGATTTGAAAGTGTTTATATGATATATCAATTCGGTTTAAAATTTTCAATGCGGAATGAACGAATGCGGATTGAGTATTTCAATGCGGTTCGAAGTGATGTTTATATGAGCGGATTGAACCAATGCGAATCGATTCAATGCGCATGGAGTTGTCATATAAACGGGGTATCTGAGGACACAAGAATAAAGCAAGTGCATTAAAATTGGACATATCGGGGGGGACTGGGACGGATTATTCATCTAACAAACCAATTCACAAAGAAGACCACATCGGTCGGACTAATCAAGATAAACTTTTATGCCCCTATTCCGTAAGACAATTTTTGTTAAGTTGAGTTGAAATTTGGTTGAAATTTGAAATTCGGTATTACTGAACACAACTCTGAGAAAAAGAGTTGTCTGTCAACATAAAACCAAGATGGTGAATCCTCTCTAGAGTTGTGTGGGAATTTTTCTGGTATTATTGCCCCTATTCCGTAAGACAACTTTTGTTAAGTTGAGTTGAAATTTGGTTGAAATTTGAAATTCGGTATTACTGAACACAACTCTGAGAAAAAGAGTTGCCTGTCAACATAAAACCAAGATGGCGAATCCTCTCTAGAGTTGTGTGGGAATTTTTCTGGTATTATGGTAGACAACGCAGTTATGTTTTGGTTGCTAGAGCTGTCAAAAACTAACAACTGGGTTTAAGCAGTTGTTTGAGAGTAAATGTTGAGATACGAAAGATGGAAAATGGACAAAAAGACGTATATCGGACAAATGAAATAATGCAATATTATTAATAACGTCATTAAACAATGTGTGCAGCTTAAAAGCATATAGTCCACATTAGTTGGAGAAAATAGTTTTACATCTTCAGCACTCGGAACTGGTAGTGGTATTGCAATTGCAATCGAGCGTCCATTCAATTTTAACAAATCTTTGGTTTCGATTTGAACGAAGCAAAATGCTTCTGTGTTCAGTACAAAAACACTTGTAAATATTTAAAAATAACATAAGTAATTTACACATTGCAAACGCATATTCTTTACTTAGCATTTTTTCTAGTTGGAATTGGAATATGTCACGGATAGATTTTCATATGCGCACAACAATAACAATATTATCTTCATCATTATTATCATTAAAAAAAACAAATCAAAACTTCTTTTCATTCTGTTTTTATTGACAACTGGAGGCAAAACCCTAGTGGAGAAATTTAGAAGTGGTAGAGATATACAGAATTTGACAGCACGTAAACAATTGTATGGAAAACTGCGAAGTAGATTTTTAAATTAAATAATAAAAATATTTGTGTGCGTTTTTATTTATAAAATTCAATATTTATCATTTGCATGAATGATAATCTTGTGGTGGAATAGATTTGCGCGAGGACTTACGTCTGGAAAACTCTCTTTTATACGTTTAATGTGAGTGAAAAAATAATTGTGGCTTAGTTACTTACTGAATATTGTTTTGGTTTCTAGATTATGGAAAGTAAACCCACAATAATAGGTAGACGGTAGATGTAATTATTTCCGAACCGATGGGATATATCCTATTCAACGAACGTATGCTCGAGACGTATTTGCATGCGCGTAAATGGCTTAAACCAAATGGAAAAATGTTCCCTGCACACGGTGGCCTGCATATAGCTCCGTTTAGCGATGAATCTTTGTACTCGGATCAATATAATAAGGCGAACTTCTGGTATCAATCAGCATTCCATGGCGTCGATTTGACTACACTCCATAAAGAGGGCATGTAGGAGTACTTTAGGCAACCCATTGTCCATACATTTGGTTTAAGAATTTGTATGGCGAAGTGGCATGTATGTGATTTTTTGCGAGACAACGAAAAGGATTTACATAATATTGGTAAGGAGATTGGATATATAGTTTTTAAATGCTTATGAAATATCAGTCTGGGGAATCTACTATAACAAGATTTAATGTGGCATTACTCTAATTCGCGTAAGCTACCTCTACTCTTGTATACGAATTGGATTCCATAAGCCAAAATTCGAGCAAGCGTCTCATAAACAAATGAATGATTCTTTAGATTATATGTGACCGCTTCTCGTAATAATTAATACCTTTGTAGTTATTTCAAACTTACTCACTGGTGAGTTTATAACAACTTCATAACACATGCACGATCTCTATGCCAAAACAACAAAATTCCAGCGAATTATAAAACGTTTAATTCTTTAAAATAAAAGCAACAAATAAGACAAAATAAAATGTTTTTCTCTTTATTACAATATTTTTATTTTCATTGAATAGTTTGTTTATACAATTTTCTAGCACGTATTTGGCATGCTTGAATTGCATAAATACTACTAAATTACATACACATTTAAGCAACAACATTTAAACATGTTCATAAACTATATTTTAATGCTAAGTATATCTCTTTTATATTTATTTATAAATTGTATTACAATGCCTCTATGAATTTTCATATACTTTTTGGCCGGAAACTGATTCTTGTATCGCTGTACGTCTTCTTTTTAATTCCTGCAGAGGGCGTAAATCCACTTTTCCATTCGTCAATTGAATATTGAGTTTCTGTTGGCAAAATTATTTTCTACTTCGACCACCAGAGGTCAGATTTACGTTAAATAGTCAATTTGTAGTTGTTATTAGCATCTAAAAGTATGCAATTTTTTTTACAATCACAACTGAAAAAGGTTGTTTTATGTAATATGAAAAATTCGTTGAGTTGCGCAAAAGTGGAGTTGAATGACAGCCAACTCGATTAAATTGAGTTGTGTTATGGAATAGGGGCATATGGTAGATAACTCAGTTATGTTTTGGTTGCTAGAGCTGTCAAAAACTAACAACTGGTTTTAAGCAGTTGTTTGAGAGTAAATGTTGGTGGAAAATGAACAAAAAGACATATATCGGACAAATGAAATAATGCAGTATTATTAATAACGTAATAAAAAAAATGGGTGCAGTTTAAAAGCCCATAGTCCACATCAGTTGGAGAAAATAGTTTTCCATCTTCAGCACTCGGAAGTGGTAGTGGTATTGCAATTGCAGTCGAGCGTGCATGCAATTTCAAGAAATCTTTGGTTTCGGTTTGAACGAAGCAAAATGCTTCTGTGTTCAATACAAAAACACTTGTAAATATTTAAAAATAACATTAGTAATTTACACATTGCAAATGCATATTCTTTACTTTGCATTTTTTCTAGTTCTAGTTGAAATTGGAATGTGTCACGATAGATTTTCGTGTGCGCACAACAATAACAATATTATCTTCATCATTATTATAATTAAAAAAAACCAAATCAAAACATCTTTTCATTCTGTTTTTATTGAATATTGAGTTTCTGTTGGCAAAATTATTTTCTACTTCGACCACCAGAGGTCAGATTTACGTTAAATAGTCAATTTGTAGTTGTTATTCGCATCTGAAAGTATGCAATTTTTTTTACAATCACAACTGAAAAAGGTTGTTTTATGTAATATGAAAAATTCGTTCAGTTGTGTGATAGTGGAGTTGCGTAAGAGATAACCCAACTAAATGTAGTTGTGTTATGGAATAGGGGCATTAAATTAAATTATCTCCATTGGCGGACTTTGACACACACGTCTCATAAGATCGAATGTTGAACGTTGGATCTCGAAAATGGAATGTTCTTCTTTTCTCTACGTGTCTCCTTGACACCGCGTCTCCACGAGCAAATTTTCATAGCTTACTATCTGTCACTTTTCATAGAAAGAAAAAAATTCTGCATGCTCTGGAATTTAGTGTGGGCATTTCATAGCTTACTATTTCAATTATTGAAGTGTCGCAGAGCAAAGCAGTTCGTGGGGCAGCATTTCATTTGAAGAGAAAGAACTGTTAAATTTGTGTGCGGCATATTGAACATTTCATAACTATTTCAATTATTGAAGTGTCGCAGAGCAAAGCAGTTCGTGGGGCAGCATTTCATTTGAAGAGAAAGAACTGTAAAATTTTTGTGCGGCATATTGAACATTTCATTTAAAATGTCGACGCCGTACGGTAAAGAGTTTGAATGTATTTTGGCGCTCAAAGCATTAAAAAAATTAAAACAATTAAAAGAAGCTAATAGAAGGCGACATCAAATTTATTGGGTTAATCCGTTTTTATCAAAACGAACTCTTCATGATATTAGGGCTCATTTACTTAAAGACCTTTCGTGGGAAAATGGAAGCAATTATAAAAAAATTTGTCTATTCACAATTTTGAAGAAATTCTGAACCGCTTGATTTCGAACTTGATGCTGATGGTGATGGTGACGGCGATGAAAATGCAAATGATTGCCACACGTGTGGCGGTATTATTACTGCAGAAGTTGGGTCCTCGTTGCATAAATTAATGTCTTCTATCTCCACTGCTCCCATAGCACAATCTATACTATCGCCCTGTATAAATAAATTGATTAAATATAATATAAGCAATTGTTTATGTATATTTTTCATACCTCTAAATTGGATTGTGTTCTTCTCAGAAAAAGTGCAAATCGTCATAATAATATAGATGCGGCTGGTACACTGCCTCCGCTGATATCCCTGACTTCTTCTAATCGTCAACTTTTTTTTCCACAACGTACGCTGTTCGCAAATGTTTCTTTTTTTTTTTAGCTCCACAACATCCATCCCAATTGTATCCAAGCATTCTTTTTTAAATCTAATCTCTTGTATTCTGCACTTTTATAATTCCAATAATACTTATTTATAAATGTCAATATTTCGTCCATTCGCCACTCCATCATAAAAAAAAAACCGAAATGTCAAACAGAAATGACAGCCCATAAAATACTTTTCATAGAAAGCAATGAGCTGAGCAATACATAGAAATCAATTTTTCATAGAATACTATTAGCAATTTTCATAGAATTCTACATAGCGTGCTATGAAATATTGCTCGTGGAGACGCCGGGTAATATAACTACGGTGACACGCGTCATCATCACGGTGGTTCGTATGCGACGAATATATTTGTTTCTCTTTTTCTTTTTGTAGTTTGGTGCGAGCGTATTTCGTTGGTGGTGTTGGCTATGCGATGACAATTGGATTCTTGTTGGTTCGAATCCAAGCCCATTCCATCGCATGTCATTATCGTGCGGCGCAGGCATCAAACTGTGAGGTAAGGTTAGTACTACTACTAAACCTGTAGTCCTCAAACATTTCGTGCAGATGTTTTAATGAAAAATGTTTTATTTGGTAAGACATTTTATTTGCGGGTAATGATGACTGGTGTATTTCGTTTCCTACACAGTTGACATGATGGAAACAGATATCTTCAAGTACAAGATTAGCATCGGACAACGAAGGTCTGTTTGGTAATTAGGTCTGTTTGGTAGCTCATGAATTCCTACGAATTCGTAAGTTCCTACGAATTTCTTGTCTTGTGAGGGGAAAATGAGAGAATAAAAAAATGTCCCCACCTTACGAATTCCTACCAGTGATCCCAGATTACGGGGAAAAGCGCCACTTTTGGCGCTTTTTGATCAGAAAAGGGGAAACGGGGAAACTGTCTCAAAAAACGGCGAAAAATCGCATTTGAAATATTTTTTTCGAAATCACAAAATCATATAATAATAAGTCACCAAAATGCATAAATCTTCGTTGTTAATGAATAATCTGTTTTACCGAACGAATTCTGTAAGACCAGATTTTTTTTGTTTTTATCTTCAAAAATCTTTCGCTCCGATCCTTTTTTTTATTACCCTTTTGCGTGAATGTGTGTACTTATATTTAGGTACATCATGACAAGTCCGCAAAGAGTTGTCCGCCATCTACGATTGTTTTTCGTAGTTTTATGGCGGCGTTGTTATTTTTTGCCTTTTACTTTCTCCTACGAATGGCTATCGGCAAAATAATTGCTACGCATACCTAAAGATTTGCTTTTCTTCCCGGACATGTGGTTTACCCATCACAACGCAAATATACATACATATATATTTTTTTTGGGATGTTTTTTCAACCCTTTTTCTTTCACTACGTACGCGCATATGCATTCGTTGCATTACCGCCGACGATATTGCGTAGGCAGTCTGTGCGACCAGCGCACGAGATCTCTTTTTTTATATTGGTATACATTCGCTACCTTAGGTAGTTTTTGTATCCTTCGCCTTTTTTACCTACTGAGGAAATGTATTTGGGACCTTATTTATCCCATCACTTTAATGATTCTCATCTTAATGAAACTGAGAGAAATGATTTCAGTTATAATTGTAGAAGTTTCTTTATCATATCCTGCAAAGAAATTTTAAAGCGTTTCAGTTTTTGTGAAGATGGTGAAGAGTTTAAATTACTTCGAATTATAAGTCCGACCATGCTCAAAAACAAAACTTTTTCGTCTCTTGCACCTTTATGCAAATATTTTCCAAATATGTTTCCAGTCAGTGAGTTAAATGAACTTGATCTAGAATACAGATCTCTCAGGAATTTCAACGTATCTACCATTAGTTCCGAAAATTTGCAAGATTTTTGGAAGCATGTCCTATCAATTAAATTAGCTAATGAGAAGGATATGTTTCCAAAACTTAGAAAATTTGTAGAATTTATTTTCTGTCTTCCGCACAGTGGAGCAGGACCAGGAACGTGTTTTCTCTGCTATCAATTTAAATAAAACAAAAATAAGAAACAAACTTCAAAATCCTGCACTGTGCGGAATTCTATACACTAAGACTTTGCTTAAAAAAACAAGCTGTGTTGAGTTTGAAGTGGAGAAGGATTGCCTCAAGCTGCACAACTCAAAAATGTACCTGTAAAGAAACATTTGCTTTATCGAGGTATCTGATTTTTTAACGTTTCGGAGTTTTATCCGAACGAATACCTCGATAAGGTATGTATTATTTTTATCAATTATGTGATGTTATTAACGTTTTCAATTGATGTATATCAATCTTTTTTTTTTAAGTACATTTGTGTTAATTTATTTTATTTAGAATGAAGTAATTTTTTGTTTTGATACTTGTTATTAGCTTTCTGTAAGTTGCATACCTTTATGATAAATTTTATGTTTTGAATTAAGTCTTTGTTAATGCCTTGAGCCCTTGAACTTCCTTTTTTTTAAAGCAATTTTAATTGATGTAGCCATATCAATTTTTTTTATTGATGTATGTACAATGAAGGTACATACGTCATACATATGTGTTAATTTATTTTATTTAGAATGAAGTTATTTTTTATTTTCTTACTTGTTATAAGTACTCCTTAAATTGCGTACCTGTATAATTTGTTTTAAATTAAGTTTTTGTTAATAACTTGAGTACTTGAATTACATTTTTTATTAAAGCAAGGTTTTTTAATAACGAAAAATTTGTGTTTCTTTTCAAAATTACGTGTTTTTCCCTTGTTTTAAAAAAGGGGAATATCGCGGGGAAAACAGACTGGAAAAAAGGGGAAAACAAGGCAAAATACGACAAAAAAAGGGGAAACTCATTTAGAAAGTCTGGGAACACTGCTAAGCGGTAATCATCAGAGGAAAAACTAGTATAAAAATCACAAAAAACATGGAAAAGGCACGGAAGAAAAGACGGAAACACGGGTGGGAATATACATGTAGGATAAGTCATTTTAATTACGTTTCTCTATCATAAGACAATATAGAATTTCAATAGTGTCGTTGACACACAAACAAACGCTAACGAGACATGAATGTGATATATGCATTCCTGTCGCCTTCTATTTCTTTTTTATTTTTCCAGTCATCGTCGCATCGCCGGAGGTCAATGGTATAGGGATAGTATTTCCCGTACTGTTGTCGTGGTGACCCAGTTATTTCGGTATATAATGCCGCGGCCAGGCATTCCGATGAAAACAACATGTCAGCAATTAGGATGGCTCTGATACTGGCCACCGTGTGTGGCGTCGGAGTGGTAGCGATGACTGCGCTAAAGTTGATGACGTGGTACAAGGTATGACGATCGATGGCTGGAAACAGAACGAGTTATACTTCAACCACGATGATGATCGGACGTTCTTCTAATCTGTAATCTGTAATCTGTAATCTGTAATCTTTAGTTAATAAATCGCAATGTTATTTAGAAACGATCTCGACAATTCCTTTTTATTATGAATTTTATTGAGAAGAAGCGTGTGCAGTGCAAAGCAGAGAAGGAGAAGAAGTGTGTGTAGTGCAAAACGAAAAAGGAGAAGAAGAGTGTGTGGGTCATATTAAAGAAGAGGAAGAGTGCGTAGTGCAAATCGAAGAGGAAAGAGAAGGCGTACCAATGGCTACTAAGCACAATAATTTCGTGTTCCGTGACGTGGAAGAGTCTTTGGAACAGTTTTCCGGAGAAGGTGGAAGGAACTTCGCTAAGTGGGTGAAAGAGTTTGAGGATATCGCTTCTGCGTGCGGGTGGAATGACGTGCAAAAATATCTCTATGCAAGAAGGTTGCTAAGAGGGGCTGCAAAGCTGGCTGTAGAAGTGACAAAAGGAATTACTGACTGGACCAAGTTGAAAGCATGCTTAGCAAAGGAGTTTGGAAAGCAGACGTCAAGCATAGAGGTTTACCGGCTGCGGGCAGAGAGACGAAAGACGACATCCGAAAGCTACCTGGAATATCTCTACGTAATGGCACAGATAGGCCAAAACATAGACGAGACATCACTGGTGGAGTACATCATAAATGGAATACCAGATACGGTAACCAACAAGGCTGTGTTGTTCGAGGCTTCCACTATCAATGAACTGAAAACAAGACTGGTGACGTATCAGAGAATGCAGCGACAAATGCCGAAGCAAAGGGTGGAGACGAGCAGATTTCATGGTGGGACAACTACGCCAGTTAGAGGCGCTGCAGGAGGAGCAAGGAGATGTCACAATTGTGGTGCGACATCGCACTTGGCGCTGAATTGTCCGGATAAAAGCAAAGGCGTTCGTTGCTTTAAGTGTAATCAATTTGGACATATTTCGCCAAATTGCCCAGTAAAAGTTGAAGCAGCCTCGACATCGAAGGGAATAAGTCAGGTGAGATGTGTCTACTCTGAGGAAAGTCATATCCAGATAAACATAAAGGAAAGACCGTTTTACGCTTTTGTAGACAACGGCAGTGACGTGTCACTCACACATGAGTCGTTGCGGAAAGAGCTGGGATGCGTGTCGCAACCCAGGAACATGATTCTAAGAGGACTAGGCAACCGGCCTATAAAGACACTTGGGGTGAGCGTGATAAGTCTAGAAATCGGATCAGAGGAACACACAGTGCGTTTCGAGGTAATACCGGACCATTGGATCAGCGACAGAATCCTACTGGGCAGACATTTTCTAAAGAATGTCGAACTATGTTTGGACCATGGGAAGATTTCGATTGTGAAGAATGGCGGCGAACGAAAAAGTCAACTTATCGAGCAGGAGGAAAACGACGTATTTAAAATTGAAGTCGAGAGCGTAGTGCAGAAGGAGGAGCGGATCGAAGATCAGGTAGGTGATGAAAATTTTAAATGGGACATTGTTAAAGCTATCTCCCTCTACTCTCCCAAAAAAGTGACGAAGTCGTGCATCAGTATGAACATAATGCTGGAAGACGAAAGGCCAGTATATCAAAAACCGCGCAGGTTGGCGCCCAATGAGAGAGAGGTGGTTAACCGACAAGTAGACGATTGGCTGCGTGAGGGAGTGATACGTCCAAGCAAATCGGACTATGCCAGCCCCATTGTGTTGGTTAAGAAAAAGGACGACAGTTACCGCTTGTGTGTTGACTATCGCCAACTAAACAAGAAAATTATCAAGGACAGGTATCCTCTTCCATTGATTGAAGACATTCTAGAGGCGCTACAACAAGCAGATGTGTACACTACGCTGGACCTGAAGGACGGTTTCTTCCACGTAGACATAGATGAGCAGAGTCGTAAATATACAGCTTTCGTAACGCTGGACGGTCAATACGAGTTGTCCGTTTGGACTTTCTACTTCGCCAGCAATGTTCCAGAGATACATCAACAAAATCTTCCATGAGTTGGTTCGCCAAGGATTTGCCCTGGTATACATGGACGACATTGTAATTCTCGGCAAAACGGAGGAAGAAAATTTCGAACGATTGCAGATTGTACTGAAAGTGGCAGAAGAAAATGGATTGCGAATAAAGTGGAAGAAGTGTTAATTTCTCCAGAGGACCATCGAATTTTTGGGACACATCGTCGGCGAGGGCGAAATAAGACCATCGAGGGAAAAGATTAAAGCTGTCCGAGCATTTCCGGAGCCATGCAACGTCAAGACTGTCCAAAGTTTCCTGGGACTTACAGGATTTTTTAGGAAATTCATCCAGAATTATTCGGGGATCGCTAAGCCGTTGACTGATTTACTCAAGAAAGATGCAGTGTTCATATTTGGAGCGGAGGAGAGGTCGGCGTTTCAGATGCTGAAGACTAGTTTATGTGGAGAACCGGTGCTGAAGCTGTTCAATCCAAAGTTGGAAACTGAACTCCACACGGATGCTAGTTTTGTGGGATACGGAGGTGTGTTGGTGCAGAAGTATGAAGGAGAGTTTCATCTTGTGTTCTACCTGAGTTTCAAAGTAACAGATGCTGAGAAAAACTATACGAGCTATGAGCACGAGGTGCTCGCAATTGTGAAGTGTCTGCGAAAAATGAGAGTCTATTTACTCGGTTTGAAATTCAAAATAATAACAGATTGCAAGGCGTTCCAGGCAACTATGCATAAGAGGGATTTATGCC
This sequence comes from Brachyopa scutellaris, assembly GCA_949775065.1. Classification (NCBI taxonomy): domain Eukaryota; kingdom Metazoa; phylum Arthropoda; class Insecta; order Diptera; family Syrphidae; genus Brachyopa; species Brachyopa scutellaris. Next base: position 122,501,475 of record OX459112.1, read on the forward strand.
CGCGGGTCGCACGATGGGCCATTCTGCTGCAGGAATATGACTGTGAAGTACTACATCGTTCAGGGTAAGCGATGCGTCATGTGGACGCATTAAGCCGAAACCCTACCGTATTGAGGATCGAGGACGGGTTGATACACCGGATTAAAGCTGCTCAAGGTATAGACGAAATTTGTAAACTAATAATCTCAATTCTTGCAGCGACTGGAAGTTACCAAGACTACGAATTAAGGCATGGCATACTCTACAAATTTGAAGAAGGAGCGCATTTGCTCGTGGTACCCAAGGCGATGCAGAAGGAAATCATCCAAGGCATTCACGAGAGGGGACACATCAGTGCAGCTAGAGTGGAAGCTATCTTTAAGCAGGACTACTATATCCAGAAAAGAGCGCGATGTGTCGAGAAGGTGATCTCGAACTGCGTGGGGTGCATTCTAAGCGCCAGGAAGAGCGGAAAAGCGGAGGGACTTCTACATCCCATTGAGAAGAGCGACGTGCCGTTGCACACCTACCACGTGGATCACGTAGGACCACTCCCATCAACGAACAAACAATATAACTATTTGTTCGTAGTGGTCGACGCTTTTTGCAAGTTCGTCTGGATATACCCGGTGAAATCCACAAAGAGCGAGGAAACAATAAAAAAGCTGCAGTTGCAAAGTGATGTATTCGGGCATCCAGCCCGCATAGTATCGGACCGGGGCACAGCGTTCACGGCCAACATCTTCAAGGAATTCTGTGAAGCAAACCAAATCCAACACGTGCTGACAACGACACGGGTCCCCCGAGGGAACGGCCAAGTGGAGAGGATAAATCGGACTATCATTGAAACGCTGACGAAGGTGTCAGTGGAGGATCCGACTAAATGGTTCAAGCACGTGAGTCGGATTCAACAAGTACTTAACTCGACATCATCAAAAAGTACGAAGCGTAGCCCATTTCAATTGATGTTTGGGGTGCCGATGAAGTGTGGAACCGAACAACACCTGAAGAAGATTCTGGAAGAGGTTGTACTGGACCAGTTCGAAAACAATCGGGACGATCTACGGAAGGCAGCGAAGGAAGAGATTCTGAAGGTGCAACAGGAGAATCGACGAACGTTTGACAGAAAAAGGAAAGCAGCTAGAGAATATAAGTTGCATGATCTGGTAGCGATCATGCGAACGCAGTTCGGCGTGGGGCTGAAATTACACGCTAAGTATTTCGGCCCATATGAGGTCGTTCGAGTAAAAGGAAAGGATCGCTATGATGTCAAAAAGGTGGGAGAACACGAGGGGCCAAACTCGACCTCGACGGCAGCAGATTGCATGAAGCCGTGGGTCAGTAACGCAGAGGAATCATACGACGAAGACGAGAGTGATGACGTTTCCTAGTCCGACTGAGGACAGCCGGAAGCTCCAGGATGGCCGTGTAGGATAAGTAATTTTAATTACGTTTCATTAATTCTCTATCATAAGACAATATAGAATTTCAATAGTGTCGTTGACACACAAACAAACGCTAACGAGACAGGAATGTGATATGCGCATTCCTGTCGCCTTCTATTTCTTTTTTATTTTTCCAGTCATCGTCGCATCGCCGGAGGTCAATGGTATAGGGATAGTATTTCCCGTACTGTTGTCGTGGTGACCCAGTTATTTCGGTATATAATGCCGCGGCCAGGCATTCCGATGAAAACAACATGTCAGCAATTAGGATGGCTCTGATACTGGCCACCGTGTGTGGCGTCGGAGTGGTAGCGATGACTGCGCTAAAGTTGATGACGTGGTACAAGGTACTATACTCACTGGGAGTGTGGAACTTTTTCTGAGGCGGCGATGGCGATCGATGGCTGGAAACAGAACGAGTTATACTTCAACCACGATGATGATCGGACGTTCTTCTAATCTGTAATCTGTAATCTGTTATCTGTAATCTTTAGTTAATAAATCGCAATGTTATTTAGAAACGATCTCGACAATTCCTTTTTATTGTAAAAACAATTTCCGACTACATACATACACCCAAAGGTCGGTAGAAACCATGGGTACCGGCAATGGCTTGGCACTGAAAAGTGTTAAGTCGCCAGTGGTTCCTGAAAAAGAAGCGGTAGTCGCTTGCGAATACCCCATGATTCCTGACTCGGTGCTTGAACTGTTGGATGTAGCTGAGGTCTCAGTTAAACTGGGAAATCCCTCGGCTTATTCTAGTGGGGAAAGCCAGGTCCAAAAGGTGGGGACTCCAGAAAGGAAGGGTTCGGGTATGGTCAAAGTATCCTTGAGCTCTCCCAAACTGAAAGTTCCACCGGGGGATCATGGTAGAGGAATGACGGACAAAAGGGCGAACAAAAAAGCTTTATAGTCGGTAGTTACCACGGCTACCGGTGTTGGCTGGGCATTGGATAATACCAGGTCACCAGTGGAGCTCAAAAAGGCAGCGGTAGTCGTTGCTGTGAGTTTTAAATCCAAGTTCGAGCCACCAGAGGCTGGACGCTCAACACTGAGATGTTCCTTGGCCTATTCTAGTGGGGACAGCAAAAAAAAAAAACTCAGGTTCTGTGTTCGGCAGCATTGAGCTCATGAGACCCGGCGACTGAACATGTAACTGCCGCCATGCCTAGTAGTGGAAATGGAAGTGATGGTCAAATGCTGAAGCGACCACGGGCTACCCTGTCTAGCACGCAGATTGACATCCGTCAAGACAGCCACCATAGGTCAGGGCGGCGTTAGGAGGCAGTTCAAGAAATTGTTGCTTAACGAAGTTCAGGTACTACCACTGTAACATATCTTATTAATACTACTTACTTACTGTATAGATATGTACTTTGATATAAAAACGTACATGGCAACACTTATGCTTTTATATGTGTTTATAATACGCTCTCAACTTTGTATATATTATATATATGCATATTCAAATGTATTTTGTATGACATAGTCTAAGTTTGCTTTCTTTGTAACATATTGAATTCCAATAAAGCAGTCTTGAATTAGAACTCATAATATAACATGGTGCCAGGTGTTGTTAATCTCAATGGCCGATCAAGAAGACAGTGAGAGTATAAGCGAAGAAACTGACAGTGATAGTGATAGTAAAAGTGGAAAAACTGAGATATTTAATCAAGTAACAAACAAAACAGATATAAACAAACATTTGTATTGGCAAACAAATATGGACGGTGTCAAAGTGCCCAGGGAATTCAATTTCCAAGCTCCAAATCTGTTTGAGGAATGGACCTTATGGAAGCAGAAAATTGAATTATATTTATTAGCAGTTGGCCTAGAAGGAACTGACAAAGACTCTAGGAAAATCGCAATAGTTCTAAATTGCATTGGAGATGAGGGCCTCAAATTATATAACACGTTCAAATTAGGGAGCAACGCTAAATTTAGTGAAGTCTTGGCTAAATTCATGAGTCACTTCGAACCAAAAAAAAATTTGGTATATAACCGTTATAAGTTTTTGACAAATAGACAAAAACCGCAACAAAGCTTCGACAATCTCTTAATCGAGCTTAAAGTATTAGTGGCATCATGTGAGTACAAAGATGAAGAAGGCATGATCAGAGACGTGTTTATTATTGGCGTAGCGGATGAAGTGCTAAAAGAGAAGTTGTTAACACGAGAGAACTTGACTCTCACCATATTGGAAGAGCAAGTTAAAGTTTACGAAGCCGGCAAGCAGCAAATTACGGATATGACCACCGAAACACACAAGCAAGTCCTAGCAGTGAACCAGTATAAAAGAGCAGAAACCCAATCATCATAATATGCAGCTGTCGACAATGAAGAACAGGTACAGCAACAGCAGTGAACCATCATCATCACGAGAACTGAACCGTACAAGCAAGCAACAGACGTTTTTGGAAATAAAATGCTTCAAATGTGGGTACACACATAATTACACAGGTTGTCCAGCGGTAGGGAGAATGTGCAAACGATGTGGTAAGCTAAATCATTTCGCTAATATGTGCTTATCAAAGAGCATTCGTGCGGTGCATGCTAGTTCTTCAATCAATGAAAGTGATGATAGTCCAGCAAGCGAGGAAGAAGACAACAACGAGGAATTTTTCATAGGTGCAATTAAAATTTATAAAGTCAATTTAAAAAACAATGGCGCAAATTTATAGTCAACCCCATTTTATCAGTTTAACTCCATACTAGTTATGCGCAACTTTAAACTTAAAACTTACTTAGTTGGCGCTACAGCTCGAGGTGAACCTGGGCCTGCTTCTCGCAACCATTTGTGTGTGCGTGCTATATTTTTGCACGAATGGAAGGGACCTACAGTTTTTTGCCGACTCCGAACGGCGAGTTGAGAAGCTCAATCGTGACAAATGATACTCTTTGATGCTTGTCAGACATTCGAAAGAGGTGGGCACTGTGAAAAACTTTTAGGTGTTTGCGGCGGGATTCGAACCCAAGACCGCTGGCTCAGTAGTCCGACGCACTAACCACTTGCGCTACGGTGCGGTTTAAACTTAAAAGCATACTTTAATTTTTGTTCAATAATAGACACTTTTTAGTATGCTGCTAAATAATTTCTATTTCGCAACGTTCCTATGAGAAATTTTATTCGAACACACATAAAAGTGACAGTTTCGATAAAAAAAGAACGTAGTAGTCTAGATCCATATTAAATATTTAATACGAGGTTCGGGTGATTTTAACTTTAATACGAGGCGCTAACGATAAAGTGGGCTTTATGATGACTATAATTATGAAAACGCTTAGTTTCGTGCTAAAATAATTTTAAAGTGTACTTTAATCGACTATTAATTTGCGCCAATAAAAATATTTGGTTAGAAGAATTTGAACAAAAAGTTAAAATGTCAATTAGACACTGGTGCGCAAGTAAACCTAATTTCACTAAAAATGGTAAAACAATTAAGGAAAGAAAATGATGTAACTAATAATTGTAAAGTTAAATTAAGAACATTGAGTGGGGAAAATATACCTGTAATAGGAAAGTGTAATCTAGAGCTTAAGTGCATGAATAATGAATTTAGAATTTATTGTTACTAACGTTAATGCAAATATCATTATTGGATTAGAGGATTGCGCTCGGCTCGGATTTATAAATTTTAGTTCAGCCAAAATGTCTTCACCAAATAACAGTAGTACTTTGCATGTTGTTAATATTTCTAGTGACTACTCATATATTTTCGAAAAGTTTAAAAATGTGTTTGATGGCCTAGGTTGCGTGCAAATGAAGTGTCATTTAGAACTGTTAGACAATGTGACACCTACTGTAGATCCACCTCGTAAGCTTCCTTTTAAATTGCACAAACTTTTAAAGGCAGAGTTAGAAAAAATGGAAGCAGTTGGAGTTATTGAGAAAACTGTGGGTGCAATCGACTGGGTCAGCTCAATAGTCCTCGTCGAAAAGAAAAATAACCAAGTAAGAGTTTGTCTAGATCCGCGAAAACTAAATTTAGCAATAAAACGTTCTCGTTATCTGTTTCCAACGCTCGATTCAATCAAAAATGATTTGAAAGAATCGACAGTATTTTCGGTGTTGGATGCCAATAAAGGGTTTTGGATGATACCACTCGACGACGATAGTAGCAGGATCTGTACTTTTAACACGCCCTTTGGTAGGTACTCATTCAAGAGACTACCATTTGGCATCAAATCGGCTCCAGAAGAGTTTCAAAGCAAAATGGTAAACATTTTCGGTGATCTAGATATTCCTATCTAAATATATAGATGACTTATTGATTCACGGTCGAAATAAAGAAGAGCATGATGCACGTTTGGTAGCAGTCCTAGAAAGAGCGCAAAATGCTGGCGTGAAATTCAATAAAGCAAAGAGTCAGTTAGGTCTCACGGAGGTAAAGTTTTTCGGGCACATTTTTGGTAAAAGGGGTGTCTCGCCTGATCCATCTAAAATAAAAGCCATTACTGAAATGCCATCTCCAAGATGCGTAAAAGACGTACAACGATTTTTAGGCATGCTTACTTACTTGAATCCATTTATGTCCAACCTGTCAAACAATTCGCAAATATTGAGAAACCTGCTAAAAAGGAACATATCGTGGGAGTGAAATGAAACATATGAAAAAAGTTTCAATGAACTCAAAAGAGAAATAGCATCTCTACCGATTTTATCGTGCTTTGACCCAAAAATACAAATAGTCGTATCAGTAGATGCATCTCAATTTGCGGTGGGAGCAGTGTTAAAACAAAATAATAAACCTATATCATTTTCATCGAAAACGTTGACGGAGTGTCAGCAAAGATATGCGCAAATTGAAAAAGAGCTTTACGCTATAGTTTGCGGTTGTAATAAGTTTCACCAATATATATATGGTCAGACAGTTACTGTTGAGACTGATCACAAGCCGCTTATATCGCTTTTTAAAAAACCACTTGCGAAAGTACCCCTGCGTCTGCAAATAATTATGTTATGCATTCAAATTTATGATTTAAATGTAATCTATAAGCCGGGTAAGCTTATGCAGATTGCAGATACTTTGTCTAGAGCTCCATTGCCTGAAACAGAAGTTTTAGATAGCGAAAAAAATATAAATGTGCACGTTGGTGTAATTACAGCTTCTCTATCAATATCAGAAAATCGGCTCGCCGAAATACAAGAAATCACAGCCAACGACGAGACGTTACAATTAGTTAAAAAAAACCTACAATAATTGGCCAGAACACAGGCGGGAGATCAGCGAAACGGTCATCCCATTTTGGCCCATACGTAACGAAATATTCTTTCATGATAATTTGTTTTTCAAAGGAAATGTTGTAGTTGTTCCGAAGAAGTTGCGGAGAGAAATGTTGGTACTCATTCATGAAGGGCATGCAGGTATTGAGAGTATGAAGCGTCGTGCAAGAGTATCTATCTTTTGGCCGGGCATTAGCCTAGAGATATCTAAATTTGTAGATAGTTGCAACGTCTGTCAAAAGTTTCGCCAAAATAATCCGAAGGAACCACTTCTTTCACATGAAATTCCTAAGCTACCTTGGGATACAATTGGAATGGATATTTTTCTAATAGAAAATACATTCTTTCTCTTAATCGTGGATTATTATTCCAAATATATTGAATATTGCAGACTATCAGCTTGCACTACTTCAGTTATTATACAGAAACTTAAAGAAACGTTCTCCAAATTCGGGATCTCGCGAATTGTTATGTCAGACAATGGCCCTTCATTTGTTTCTTCAGAAATGAAATCATTTTTAAAAAATTGGGATGTCACACAAAAAACCAGCAGCCCACATTTCCCACAGTCGGGCTAGCAGAGCGATCTATTCAAACGGTTAAAAAAATGATTCTTAAGTGCAAAGAATCAAATACAGACCCACACATAGCCTTGCTAAATTTAAGAAATACGCCCAATAGCTGTGGGCTAACGCCTGCTCAACTGAGATCTAAAATACCCATTCAAATGCAACAACTTCAGCCAAAAACCATAAACAGTCACGAGTATAGGCAAATGTTAAAGAAGACACAGAACATAACTAAATTACGATATGACGATACAACAAAACTTTTACCACCGGAGATATAGTACTTTTTAAAATAAATCCAAACGAGTTAACTTGGACCAATGGGACAGTATATGAAAAATGTAGAGAACCAAGATCATTTGTCGTGAAGTCCAACAATGGACGTTTATTTAGAAGAAATAGACAGCAATTGATTTTAAGAAAAAACGATATTCATACAAACAAAGAAACCGAAAAAACCGAAAATGATAAACAAGAAGGCTTCATGCAGTTAAGATCTGGAAAGCTGAAATTCTCATAAATAAAATACTATTATTATTATCATATGTATTAAAACGTTATTATTAAGAATTAAAAAATTTCAAAAAATAAAATAAAAAAATGTAAATCAAGAAGGGACATGTAACATATCTTATTAATACTACTTACTTACTGTATAGATATGTACTTTGATATAAAAACGTACATGGCAACACTTATGGTTTTATATGTGTTTATAATACGCTCTCAACTTTGTATATATTATATATATGTATATTCAAATGTATTTTGTATGACATAGTCTAAGTTTGCTTTCTTTGTAACATATTGAATTCCAATAAAGCAGTCTTGAGAACTCATAATATAACAACCACCTCCCTCTTCTTCAGACTCAGAGGCTTCCGAGTCCGATGGATATTGTGCAGAAGGCAACATTGAGGTCAAAAGTCTTTGTATTGTGCCTTCTGCTTGTAAGCTCACGATATTTCTTAGATGTTTCGGTCTGTTTTTTAAAGTTCTGCCGCGGGTATTTCTAAAGTTTTATTTTACTTATGTAACGCTATAGATCAACAAGAGGCTTAAGAGCGCATAATAAAAAAGAATGCGTGAGACTCTCGCGCGTTGGAAGTGAAACTTCTTAGGTTCTATACTCTGGCTCACAAAAGTTGTCAGTACAGCGAAGATAGGACATTTGCCGTCAGTATTGGTACAATAGCTTGCATAAATCTGCCCCTCTTATAAACACGCACTGGATTATCTTAGTATTTTATTTTTTTATTTTATTTTGATCAATCTTGGGTGCTCACACAGTAAGATTCATTATCTTTTCAAGTAGTGATAAGCTTAATAAAAAGAAATAAGAAGTATGCATGACAAATCGTCGCAAATCGGAGCGCAATCCATCTCCTGATTTAAGAACAACACAATTCGTCGGACGAAATAAAGATAATTATGTACAAAGTGGGCACCACTTTTGGCATCGATGCATAACCGAAATGGATCTTGTATTGCAATGTGTTTTGCAGAAGAAAGAAGTCTTATCTGCCACCAAAACACTATCACAATATTCAAAAGTGTATTGCAAGCTGAGTTTTAAGGTTTGAATTATTAATGACGTTATTTATTCTTCATATCTTAAGGAATAAAAAGAATATACAAACCCAAGAAGTCGCATCTTATATAAAATTTTTGTATGAAAACATTTTTACCAGAAGAAATTGTATACATAAAATTGTATTCCTTTTCACTGTGGTAGTTGTTTGAAAATAAGAATTTTATTTTCTTCGCTTGTTTTGTTGTTGTTTTTCGCTTGCTTGTACTTTTGATATTTTGTGGCTCGATATCTATGTGTATTTTTTTTAGAATATATTTTACTGCCTGTTGAAGTTGGAAGCGTTTCACTTTTTCGTCTGATTCAGGCAAATTTGCCCTACCGCGGCTAAAATAGTTTCACTTCACAAAAATTACTAAATTGATAAAATTTAATAAAACAAACAAATTGAGTTCAATTAAGACAGTATTATTATTATTTAAAAATTTTAAAATTAAAATCTATATAATCACTAATTTCCACGTTTACAATTTAGCATAATAAGACTCGTGAACAATCAAATTCGAGTGAATATGTTCTAATTTAGCACAACCAGAAAGTGTCATAGCCACTTCTAAGTCCTTTCGTAGAACAGAGAGCATTTCTTCAACACCTTTCTGTCCACCGCATGCGAGCCCCCACAGTGCTGGTCGTCCAATGAAAACCATCTTAGCACCCAGTGCCAGCGCCTTGAAAATATCATTGCCATCCCTGATGCCGCCATCCATCATAACGACCAAATCATTGCCAACAGCTTTTGCAATTTCTGGTAGAACTTCAATTGAAGCTGGCACAGAGTCCAACTGCCTCGCCCCATGATTGGACACAATTACTCCCTGACAGCCAAATTCTTTCGCCAAAACGGCATCCTCTTTAGTCAGTACACCCTTAGCAATGACAGGAAGTTTTGTTGTCTTCACTAACCACTCGACATCTTTCCATGTAATTGTCGCATCGAATTGACTCGCAACGTATTCATTGATGCCGGAACTGTTACCCGAACTTTTGACACCATCGGATTGAATTCCTTGGAAGTTGGCCAATCTAAAAAAGGTTGAGAAATTTCTCGTCTTTGTTTGGTTATTCGCCTATGGAATTAAACTCACTGTAAATGACCGGGAAGGCTGAATTTATTTCGAATATCTAAACGTCGTTGTCCAAAGATCGGTGCATCTATAGTTAGAACCAATGCTTTAAAGTTGGCATTTTCAGCTCGGCGAACCAGACTTTCTGTGAGCGATCTAATAAAGAAATCATTTTTCTATATTATATTAAAAGTCAATGTCAGATGTAACGAACCTATCCTTGTAGACGTACAACTGAAACCATTTGTCAGTATTTGGAGCTTGTTCAGCTAGTTCTTCGATCGATGTGGTCGAGAGTGTACTAAGAATGAAAACACTTCCCGCTTGTCCAACTGCCCTGGCATTACCTATCTCCCCATCAGCGTGTGCCATACGTTGCATTGCGGTCGGAGCAATACCAAGTGGCCACTTAATATCACATCCTAAGACCGTAGAGCTAGTATCCAGTTTGGAGACATCCCGAAGAAACCGTGGGCGTATACGTAACCTATTATGAAAATAAAATGAATACAATATCTCAAAAGCGGAAGATTGCCACTGACCTCTTAAAGGCATCTCTGTTTAAATTTAATGAAAACTCATCACCAGCACCAGAGCGATAATAATCCAATGCATTCCTGTCAACGACTGTTCTAGCTTTGGCCTCAAAATCGGCAAGACAAACGAGATCCATAGTTTGACTCAAGACAGTGACTACACTCATTAGAGACAAACAGACAACTAATGTTTTGCTCGAGGCATCAGTTTGATAATATGGTCAATTAACGAGATTGTCTTATCAGTGGCAGGTCTAGGGGTGTTTTTTTGACATTATTTACTGCTTGTTTACTTAGGTCATGCAAATCAGGGGCTCTCGTCACGTAATGCTTAAAACGCTTGTAGTGTAAATGATTTTATAAAACAATTTTATCAACGATTTCCTTCACGCAACCCAAGCACTCGTGTCATTCTATCGTTTAGATTAGGTTTAAAAGCGTCTGTTAAAAGCTTGAAGCCTGGCTCTGTTTCAAGAGATTATTTCTTAGCAGGGTTGTACTTATCTGCTTGAGCGACAATCTGACGAAGAAGTCAGTAAATTGATTGCAAGTCTGACCTTTAGATTACCTCCAGTACTTATTTACGCATTATTGTATACACGAACTAGCCTGAGCTTAAGACAAGATATGGCAAAAGCAGTGTGAATCGAATTAGCTGCAGTGGATTAATGAGGTAAATCTTTATTTCGTCCAGATAGTCGAGAGACTTGGCAAGGAATCAGAAAGTTGCAATTGCAGATTGTTTATGTTTTTTTTTGTGTTTTTCTGGCCTGTTTACCGTAGCTTAGTAAAAATCCATCTAAAATTGAATATAAGGTTGGTCGATCAATAAGCCTAAAAAAAACGGAAAACAGGTTTAAGGTAGTTTTTAATCTGTTTGGAAATGTTAGACCGTCAATATCAAGTGATTTTTATATCTCAGAGAAAATTCTTAGCTTAGATTGGATTGTTATTGGATTGGATACATAGTACCTAGTATAAAATAGTCGGAGGCCATCCAAACTTATGACATTGTACTGTAGGTAAATCGTTGCACAAGCTATATGCACACTATTATGTGTCACCTGTTTTCTAGAGACGATCGATTCGGATTTTCACCAATGCTCTTTCATACATTATAACATTTTTTTGCTCTCAGTCAGTCAAATGCGAATACAGAGAACCAATATGGCAGCCAACAGACTTACTTAATTAGGTAACGCTACAGTCCGGCGTGCACCAAGGCCTCAACAAACAACCTCTTCCAGGAAGGCTGTTCCTTAGCTAATTGCCTACAGTTGCGCACTCCAAATTGGTTGAGGTCATTTTTAGGCGAAGTGTTCCTCTGCTGCGCTGACCATCCGGGCTGGAATCGAATATTCTCCGAACCGGAGCGTTGATGTCCATTCGCTCTGCATGTCCTAGCCATCTTAAGGCAAAAAATCGCAATCTGCTATTCATTCACTGCTTATGAAAATTCACATTCGCAACCTACTAACAACTTTTAAATAAACTGCTATTGCTGAAACTGCTATTCCATATAATAATTTTGTCTCGCTTCTATACATTAAAGATACAGAGTCATAATTACATTTTTCATACACTACACACAAAGTGTGTGTTTGTCTCATAGGAAAAACGATAGCCACAATTTAGCGAAATAGTCATTCCCAAACTACCCAATATCTAGATGCCGCCACCGTGAAAATATACCTCACACTGGGATACATGCGTTTTGCAGCACTTGATTTAAGGTATACTATTGAGAAACATTTCACATTTCACACTTTATTTGAGGAATACGTATACTGTTGAGAAACATTTCCGATCAACGTGAACCGTGGACTTCGTCGCATTCTCAGTGCCTTCTGATTCTTCTTTATTTTCCCTTTTCGCAAAGCAAACAAAAAAAACCAAATGTTCCTTCGTAAAAACGGCATCATGTATCTTAATGGGAAAAAACGTAGAATAAAAATGAAAAAGAAACTGAAACGAAAAGAACGTGAAATGAAACTGCTTCTCTTCGTTCTTTGTTTTCTCATCCATATTCTGTCACACACAACGTTGCGTTGGTTCTATTGCAAAAACAAAACAAAAAAAATCTGTATGCTTATTTAATTGATGTGGTCTGTGGAGTGGACTGCGGACGCGGAGTGCTGATGTCGACACGTTCGTTGGTATGGTGGATTTCGTAAATATTGACCCGTAGAGATCGTATATATGTGAAGATGTTTGGATGTATGCAGTATGCGTGCTTGTTATTTTGTTTGTAGCTTGATGTTAGTATTTTTTGTTTTTTATCGATATCGTGCAGAGTATCTTCTCTATTATTTATAAAAATTAAACATTGTTTGTATGTATGTTATAGACTCCGAAACTACCGATCCGATTGAGTTCAAATTTTGGGGAACATTTTTGTATTTTTCTAAGAGTGTCTCTGTGGAGTTTGGTCAAAATCGGTGTGCTAGGAGCTGAGCTGGGGGTAAAATGCTCTTTTTCTGTCTTTAAACAGCTCCTAAGTCGTGTTTTCTTTCCTGCTCTCTAAAGTAAATTTTCCTTTGATAAAAACAATGTCGGAAAAGTGTGCTAAATGCAATAATATCATCACCAATGACTATACTTTGTGTGGCGGTATTTGCGGCTTAAAATTCCATGACAAATGTGCCATATCAACCGATAATTCCTTAAACTTTTTAAAATCAAGCATAAATTTCTCTTGGAAGTGTAATGCATGTGCTAGTGTTCCTGTGCTTGGTTTAGTTTGTAAAGTTAGTGAACTAAGCAAAATTGTTCATCAATTGCTTGAAGAAATAAAATCCTTAAAAAGTAATCTTCAAACCAATCCGACTGAATCAACTAAAGCAACTTCCAGTTCAAACAAAAAAATCAAAACTCTAGATCAAAATCAAATTCAAAAAAAACAATAACAAAGTTAATCATTCAGTTCCGACAGTGAACGTTAACAATCATCATGAAGAAACTCGGTTTACTTCTGCTAATGTCACTGACCTCGTACCAAACAACGTTAACAATCATCATGAAAAAACTCAGTTTAATTCTGGTGATGTCACTGACCTCGTAGTTAACACCGATTCTAACGAAAACATTGAACCTGTACATCTGCACTGGAATACTGTCAACCATAGAAAACGCAACACAGCTAAACGACCAAAAATCATCGGTAAAGACTCTGCTTACACAGAAGTTGAGGTAATATCGGCAAAAAAATGGCTTCATCTCTCTCGTTTTTCTACAAGCACAAAAGCAGAATCCATACTGGCATATGCGTCGAAAAAATTGAGTGTGCCGGTGCACCTTCTCTCTTGTTCTCCACTATACAAAAGAGATGCCGATCTGTCGTTGCTAAAGTTCATCAATTTTCGCCTAGGCGTCCCTGCTTGTCTCATCAACGAAGCGCTGAATGCAGACAACTGGCCTTTGAATGTGCATGTGCGAAATTTTCGTTTCATTGCAAAAAACGAGAGCACAAGCCTCGCTCCAACACCAACGATGTAACGCTAACGAAATCTTCTAACTTCTCTTTTATGCTTTCTCCGTCACCCAGCAGCGTTATCACTGTTTATTACCAAAATGCTGGCGGAATAAGAACTAAAATCAACAATGTGTTTCTCGCAACGTCTCTCCATGAATATGACGTCATCGTAATCACGGAGACATGGTTGACTGAAAACTTCTCAACAGCTGAAATCTTCGATGATTATTATACTGTTCATCGTCTAGATCGATCACCGAGGAGTGGCCGATTGCGCGGTGAGGGAGTGCTCATCGCAGTACGTTCGACTCTTACAACTAATGCAGTTATTCTCCCCAATAATGATGATATTATTGAACAATTGTGCGTCTCTGTTGATCTTGGTGGTGAATCAGCTGGACGTAACGATGTTTTCATGATTGTAAGTTACATTCCTCCGAAAAGTCCGCTATGTGTTTACCAAAATCATGTAACCAACATAGAGTACGTTGCAGCAGATCAGCTGTGTGGTGAACATCAACAAGTCATCGTTTTGGGAGATTTCAATGTGGGTAATATTAATTGGGTATATTCAAACGAGGATAAATGTTTAATTCCTTTTAATGTTAAAACTGATTGTGAATTTACCCTCATTGATTCAATGTTTTCTTTTAATTTGTTTCAAAAAAATAACTGCCTTAATTCATTAAATCTTGATCTTGTGTTTATAAATAATGAGCTAAATTGTATCGTCAGAGAATCTGTATGTCCTTTAATGAGAAATTCTGCTCACCATATTGCACTTTGTTTAGATATTGAATGTAATTCTTCTAAAACTAATTCAAATTTAAATAGATATGAAACAATCTACAACTTTTCGAAAGCAAATTATCGTGCTCTAAACAATTATTTTAATTGTATTGATTGGTCCAGTATTCTTTCCGGATTGCAGCTTAATGTAGTCTATAGCGAGTTCCTTAGAATATTGAACTATGGGTTTTCTCAGTTCGTTCCTCATATAAAGAAAAGAAGTTCTATGAAACTACCGTGGTATAACAAAAGACTATTAAATTTAAAGAATGCTAAAAATAAAGCGTTTAAATTATTTAAAAAATCTAATTCTGAACTTGACAAAAATCGGTTTTGCCAATTGCGTCGTGAGTACGAATTTTTGAATAGGTATCTTTACAAACAATATATAGTGAACATTGAGTCACAAATTTCAAGAAATCCCAAGGGCTTTTGGAAATTTTTAAATGGTAAAAAGAAGCTGCACGGTGTTCAAGTTAATATGGAATTTGAAGGTGTAGTCTCTTGTAATATGGATTCAACATGTGAGTTGTTTGCGAGGTTCCTTGAATCTATTTATATAGACCACTCAAATCATAACGTATCCTTTGATGATAGCAATTCTACCTCGAATACATCTATAGGGTCATTATATCTATCGATAGATGATATTCTTCAATGCATTAAATTAATTAAATCTGGTCAAAGTTCTGGACCTGATTCCATTCCTTTTGACCTTCTTAAACAGTGCAATTTATCTCTCTCTTTACCTTTGAGTATTTTATTCAACTTATCTTTGTCTACCGGTGCTTTCTTAGATGAGTGGAAAGTTTCATTTATAAGTCCGATTTATAAAGCAGGATCTAGGAAGAAAGTTGAAAATTATAGGGGAATATCTAAACTTCCTGCCATTCCTAAGCTCTTCGAGTTAATTGTCACTAAAAAACTCTATTTTAGCTTTAAAGAACAAATATCCCTGCATCAACATGGATTTGTATCAGGTAGATCAACCTTAACGAACTTAACTCTGTTCACAAATTATCTTTTTGACTCCGTGGAATCAGGCTATCAAGTTGACGTGGTTTTTACCGATTTCGTAAAAGCATTTGACACAGTGTGCCATGCCATTATTATAAAGAAAATACAGTCTTTTGGAATCCATTCGGCATTACTTAAGTGGATTTCCAGTTACTTGCAAAATAGAAAACAATATGTTAAGATTGGTTGTTTTCAATCTAGGCTTATTAAAGTATTATCGGGTGTCCCCCAGGGCAGCCATTTAGGACCACTGCTCTTCAACATTTTTATTAATGACATCCCTAAATTGCTTCATCGTGCGAACTGTCTGATGTATGCCGATGACTTAAAGATCTTTTCACGTATCAAAAACATTTATGATTGTGAATATCTGCAACATGAATTAAGTGTAATAGTAGACTGGTGTCAGCAAAATCGCTTATCTCTTAACATAAATAAGTGTCATTCCTTTTCCGTCCATCGCTCTTTAACTCCTATAACTTACAACTATATGATTTCTGGGACAACTCATGATCGTAAGACCGAGATTAAAGACCTCGGTGTGTTTTTTGACTCAAGACTGTCGTTCTCGTTTCATGTTGACTATGTCGTTGCTAAAGCCAACTCAATGCTTGGCTTTCTTAAAAGAACCTGTACTGAGTTTTCTAATCCGTATGCTCTTAAATCTGTTTATATGTCTCTAGTTCGTCCATTTCTTGAATATTGTTCTATAGTTTGGTGTCCAATTTATTGTAACTCTACTGTACGTTTAGAAAGAGTACAAAAATCGATTACTAGATTTGTTGTAAAGCAAATGAAATGGAATCTTAATAATCGGCCCTTTTACACCACGAGATGTGCACTAATAGGACTAGATACCTTGAAAAAAAGAAGAAATGTTCACTGTATATTGTTTGTTCATGATGTCTTTTCATATCGTATAATAAGTCCTGATATTCTTCAAATATTCCAATTGTACGCACCGGATACTCGAGAATTTTTATCAAATCCTAGGCATAACTATCATTATGGCCTTAATGAGCCCATAACAAAATGTATCCGATTATTTAATTCGGTCTGTACTGAAATTGATTTATGTTATGAAAGGTCAAAATTAAAATTACTTTTATATTATATAATTTCTTTAAATTGAATTAAAACCTTATATATTTGAATATACATATGTAAATATATTTTTTTCTGAAATCTGTTAGAATTAAGTTTCGGTAGATGGAATAAAGCTAAACTAAACTAAACTAAACTAACTCAACAATGGCTTATCGGATTGAAAAACAAAAAAATAGATGGATTTAGTAAATTATCCACTGATTCATTTAAGCTATAAATCATCCATCTGCGTTATCTTGAAGCTGAGCTATGCTCAAAACAATTCATAAAGTCATAGTCAACAATTTTCCATCAGTGGAGACCGTAGCCAAAAGTCATGCAGCATTGGGTAACGTAATAGTATGGCAGTATGGGTAATATGAATGCGTGCTCTATTCGACGACGCGACTATCTTTGTTCCTTAGTATGTGCGACAGGAAGGGTTGAATATGATGAGCTCTATATACCGGAATACGTACATACATACATACATGTTTATGCCCAGCGGGAAATGGAAGCATACAATCATGCATGCTGAAGCGATTCCTCCCAGCGGGAAATGGAAGCATACAATCATGCATGCTGAAGCGATTCCTTGGAAGGTTAGAAGGCATGACTCTCCGTATCCTCTCCCATATCCTTTTTACATTAGTAGGTCCGCAGAGGGAAGCAATCCACACTTTTAAAAAGATTTTTTCGGAAGCACACATCTCAGTGATTGCTTCTCAATGCATCACTTATACATCGCATAGAATATTTTCCTAAAAAATCATTGCTTCCAAATACCTTCTCGGAGGAACGCTTCCCAAATTTCCCGCTGGGCTTGGAAGGTTAGAAGGCATGACACTCCGTATCCTCTTCCATATCCTTTTTACATTAGCAGGTCCGCAGAGGGAAGCAATCCACACTTTTAAAAATATTTTTTCGGAAGCACATCTCAGTGATTGCTTCTCAATGCATCACTTATACATCGCATAGAATGTTTTCCTAAAAATTCATTGCTTCCAAATACCTTCTCGGAGGAGCGCTTCCCAAATTTCCTGCTGGGTGAACACAAGTAGGTATATAACATGTATATTTATGAATGACCACAAGCAATAAAAATTATCAAACCAAAGCGGGTAGATATGAAATGTATGAATATAGATCAGTAATCGATTGTACAGGAAGGTACCCATTTGGTGGCGGCGATGCTGTTAATATGCATGTACATTTGTATGTGAGTTTTCTGTGTTTCGAATACAATGCTCAAATGGTTATTTTATTTTGCGATTGCGTGTTGTTATGTGTTTGACAATTTTGAGCTCACCGGGAAAACTTGAATTGACAATAAATTATGTGTATGCTTATGTATAAAGAAATCTACACAGTTTTCATGAGGATATTTTTTTTGGAAAATATTCTTTTATTTGCTCCATACGTATAGACCTACTACGTATTAACAGTAAGACCTCGATTATCCGATACAATAACCGGGAAGCGGTTGCCGGAAAATTGAAAAACACGGGAAAAGTTAATAAAAATATATCTAAGTTAATTTAAGCCTATTTTCAGTAGTCAAAACAATTCTTTTGCATTTCGCATCCATGATAGGTAATGTCCTTTAATATTCCTCTGCAATGTAATACTAAGTTACAATAATTACCCACTAAAAGATATCACCTACCTCTAAATATGCAGAAATACAATGTTTTGCTTACCCACTACAAAATTACCTGCCCCTCAAATTTACAGAATTTTTTTATATATAGTTACTGGGGAAAATTCTGTTTGGTACAAATACGGATTTCCCGACTTTACAATGAAAAATACATACTCGACCCGGATAATTGAGTAGTAATCAACGGATCTTACACGGATTAGCGAAATACCTGGTACACACGGATAGGTAAGAAACACGGATTATCGGAACACGTATAATCGAGGTTCTACTGTATTTGTTATTTAGCGTGTTTCTATACAAGGTTTGTCATTTTTGGCGATTCTTATTTCTATACAAAACTAGATAAGCAGATCAGCTTCATTCTGATTCATGTAAGAAGCTTCGAGTAATAACCACGTTCATTATAGACAACGCATGCAGCATTGTATCGCCATAAGAACAGTGAAAAAAATCACTGTGAAATAAAGCGTAGCAACGCACGCCGGGTATCCGGTAGTATCTAATAATAGGCGTGTTTTTTTTCAAACCTATATAGGCTAAACATGTTTCCGCAACATGTTTTCAATGTTAAATACAACAAAACCTCAGCCTGGATAATTATCGAGTCTTATTTTCCTATGGAAAGCTTTTTCGAAATCTATATAGGTTTGAAAAAAAACGCGCCTAATGAGTAGGGACCAGAGTATCCTATCCTATCCTATCCTATCCTATCCTATCCTATCCTATCCTACTAATATAAAAATGTGAAAGTTTGGATGTTTGGATGTTTGGATGTTTGGATACTTGTTGCTCAATAACACTTTAACGGTTTAACAGATTTGAATGAAACTTTCGGGAATAGATAATCTACTTCCTGGATTAGAGATAAGGTTACTTTTCATACAAAAAAAACAATTCCTTGATTTCATAATTCACATAATTCCAATTTTCGCTTTCATTATTTGCTCATGATTTTTGGGTAAACCATTGCCATTGATCGTCATTCTGTTGGGAGAGGGTTGTTTCACAAATTATCTTTTTGACTCCGTGGAATCAGGCTATCAAGTTGACGTGGTTTTTACCGATTTCGTAAAAGCATTTGACACAGTGTGCCATGCCATTATTATAAAGAAAATACAGTCTTTTGGAATCCATTCGGCATTACTTAAGTGGATTTCCAGTTACTTGCAAAATGGAAAACAATATGTTGAGATTGGTTGTTCTCAATCTAGGCTTATTAAAGTATTATCGGGTGTCCCCCAGGGCAGCCATTTAGGACCACTGCTCTTCAACATTTTTATTAATGACATCCCTAAATTGCTTCATCGTGCGAACTGTCTGATGTATGCCGATGACTTAAAGATCTTTTCACGTATCAAAAACATTTATGATTGTGAATATCTGCAACATGAATTAAGTGTAATAGTAGACTGGTGTCAGCAAAATCGCTTATCTCTTAACATAAATAAGTGTCATTCCTTTTCCGTCCATCGCTCTTTAACTCCTATAACTTACAACTATATGATTTCTGGGACAACTCTTGATCGTAAGACCGAGATTAAAGACCTCGGTGTGTTTTTTGACTCAAGACTGTCGTTCTCGTTTCATGTTGACTATGTCGTTGCTAAAGCCAACTCAATGCTTGGCTTTCTTAAAAGAACCTGTACTGAGTTTTCTAATCCGTATGCTCTTAAATCTGTTTATATGTCTCTAGTTCGTCCATTTCTTGAATATTGTTCTATAGTTTGGTGTCCAATTTATTGTAACTCTACTGTACGTTTAGAAAGAGTACAAAAATCGATTACTAGATTTGTTGTAAAGCAAATGAAATGGAATCTTAATAATCGGCCCTTTTACACCACGAGATGTGCACTAATAGGACTAGATACCTTGAAAAAAAGAAGAAATGTTCACTGTATATTGTTTGTTCATGATGTCTTTTCATATCGTATAATAAGTCCTGATATTCTTCAAATATTCCAATTGTACGCACCGGATACTCGAGAATTTTTATCAAATCCTAGGCATAACTATCATTATGGCCTTAATGAGCCCATAACAAAATGTATCCGATTATTTAATTCGGTCTGTACTGAAATTGATTTATGTTATGAAAGGTCAAAATTAAAATTACTTTTATATTATATAATTTCTTTAAATTGAATTAAAACCTTATATATTTGAATATACATATGTAAATATATTTTTTTCTGAAATCTGTTAGAATTAAGTTTCGGTAGATGGAATAAAGCTAAACTAAACTAAACTAAACTAACTCAACAATGGCTTATCGGATTGAAAAACAAAAAAATAGATGGATTTAGTAAATTATCCACTGATTCATTTAAGCTATAAATCATCCATCTGCGTTATCTTGAAGCTGAGCTATGCTCAAAACAATTCATAAAGTCATAGTCAACAATTTTCCATCAGTGGAGACCGTAGCCAAAAGTCATGCAGCATTGGGTAACGTAATAGTATGGCAGTATGGGTAATATGAATGCGTGCTCTATTCGACGACGCGACTATCTTTGTTCCTTAGTATGTGCGACAGGAAGGGTTGAATATGATGAGCTCTATATACCGGAATACGTACATACATACATACATGTTTATGCCCAGCGGGAAATGGAAGCATACAATCATGCATGCTGAAGCGATTCCTCCCAGCGGGAAATGGAAGCATACAATCATGCATGCTGAAGCGATTCCTTGGAAGGTTAGAAGGCATGACTCTCCGTATCCTCTCCCATATCCTTTTTACATTAGTAGGTCCGCAGAGGGAAGCAATCCACACTTTTAAAAAGATTTTTTCGGAAGCACACATCTCAGTGATTGCTTCTCAATGCATCACTTATACATCGCATAGAATATTTTCCTAAAAAATCATTGCTTCCAAATACCTTCTCGGAGGAACGCTTCCCAAATTTCCCGCTGGGCTTGGAAGGTTAGAAGGCATGACACTCCGTATCCTCTTCCATATCCTTTTTACATTAGCAGGTCCGCAGAGGGAAGCAATCCACACTTTTAAAAATATTTTTTCGGAAGCACATCTCAGTGATTGCTTCTCAATGCATCACTTATACATCGCATAGAATGTTTTCCTAAAAATTCATTGCTTCCAAATACCTTCTCGGAGGAGCGCTTCCCAAATTTCCTGCTGGGTGAACACAAGTAGGTATATAACATGTATATTTATGAATGACCACAAGCAATAAAAATTATCAAACCAAAGCGGGTAGATATGAAATGTATGAATATAGATCAGTAATCGATTGTACAGGAAGGTACCCATTTGGTGGCGGCGATGCTGTTAATATGCATGTACATTTGTATGTGAGTTTTCTGTGTTTCGAATACAATGCTCAAATGGTTATTTTATTTTGCGATTGCGTGTTGTTATGTGTTTGACAATTTTGAGCTCACCGGGAAAACTTGAATTGACAATAAATTATGTGTATGCTTATGTATAAAGAAATCTACACAGTTTTCATGAGGATATTTTTTTTGGAAAATATTCTTTTATTTGCTCCATACGTATAGACCTACTACGTATTAACAGTAAGACCTCGATTATCCGATACAATAACCGGGAAGCGGTTGCCGGAAAATTGAAAAACACGGGAAAAGTTAATAAAAATATATCTAAGTTAATTTAAGCCTATTTTCAGTAGTCAAAACAATTCTTTTGCATTTCGCATCCATGATAGGTAATGTCCTTTAATATTCCTCTGCAATGTAATACTAAGTTACAATAATTACCCACTAAAAGATATCACCTACCTCTAAATATGCAGAAATACAATGTTTTGCTTACCCACTACAAAATTACCTGCCCCTCAAATTTACAGAATTTTTTTGTATATAGTTACTGGGGAAAATTCTGTTTGGTACAAATACGGATTTCCCGACTTTACAATGAAAAATACATACTCGACCCGGATAATTGAGTAGTAATCAACGGATCTTACACGGATTAGCGAAATACCTGGTACACACGGATAGGTAAGAAACACGGATTATCGGAACACGTATAATCGAGGTTCTACTGTATTTGTTATTTAGCGTGTTTCTATACAAGGTTTGTCATTTTTGGCGATTCTTATTTCTATACAAAACTAGATAAGCAGATCAGCTTCATTCTGATTCATGTAAGAAGCTTCGAGTAATAACCACGTTCATTATAGACAACGCATGCAGCATTGTATCGCCATAAGAACAGTGAAAAAAATCACTGTGAAATAAAGCGTAGCAACGCACGCCGGGTATCCGGTAGTATCTAATAATAGGCGTGTTTTTTTTCAAACCTATATAGGCTAAACATGTTTCCGCAACATGTTTTCAATGTTAAATACAACAAAACCTCAGCCTGGATAATTATCGAGTCTTATTTTCCTATGGAAAGCTTTTTCGAAATCTATATAGGTTTGAAAAAAAACGCGCCTAATGAGTAGGGACCAGAGTATCCTATCCTATCCTATCCTATCCTATCCTATCCTATCCTATCCTACTAATATAAAAATGTGAAAGTTTGGATGTTTGGATGTTTGGATGTTTGGATATTTGTTGCTCAATAACACTTTAACGGTTTAACAGATTTGAATGAAACTTTCGGGAATAGATAATCTACTTCCTGGATTAGAGATAAGGTTACTTTTCATACAAAAAAAACAATTCCTTGATTTCATAATTCACATAATTCCAATTTTCGCTTTCATTATTTGCTCATGATTTTTGGGTAAACCATTGCCATTGATCGTCTTTCTGTTGGGAGAGGGTTGTTTCTGTAGATGTTATGCTCTTCACTTCGCCACAAATCTATCGCTATCGCTTATTCTTTAATTTTCTTTCTACCCATACGCGCATTGAAAACCATTGCCATTGATCGTCATTCCGTTGGGAGAGGGTTGTTTCTGTAGATGTTATGCTCTTCTCTTCGCCAGAAATCTATCGCTATCGCTTATTCTTTAATTTTCTTTCTACCCATACGCGCATAAACCATTGCCATTGATCGTCATTCTGTTGGGAGAGGGTTGTTTCTGTAGATGTTATGCTCTTCTCTTCGCCACAAATCCATATCGCTATCAGCGTTGCCAGGTTGCGGGATTTTTCCCCGTTTCCGGGGATTTTGAACCCAAAAGGGGAAACGGGGAAAAATATTTCAAAACGGGGAAAATGAACTGCATTAAAAAATGTTTCCATTCATTGACATTTTCAATAAATAAATACTATTTAGTAAAGCAATAGAATGAAAATATTACAGGGAAACATAATGCGTCAATGCAAACAATTTTATACACACGATCTCAAATTTGCATTTGGCTGAAGGTTGCAACAGCGCATGAGGCACTGACTAAAGCCCTTTTTATATATTTGACATAATGATATCTTGTTTCATTTGAGAATGTGTTTCTGCTCCCTTAAATTATTTCAATACAAGGTCTGTTCATTGAGGCTGTCAGGGGCAGAAAAGTACATGGTTTTGTGTTCAGCGAGAAAAATGTCTTTCCGAAACTGATCTGCTTTGTGTTCAGTGAGGTTATCCAGAACAGAAAAATACAGGAAATCTTGCACCTACTCTTGAGGTAGAACAGACTGGTGTACAGATGTCAAAATCAGCTGTGATTGTACATATATTTGATTTTTTTGAACTCGAAGTGAAAAGTGAATCGACAAAATAAGTTTACCAAATGGAAGAAATCGAAATCAGGGTCTTATTACATAGTATACTCTGATCGAAATTCAATCGGTAAAAGGGCAATCAGTTGTTGTAAAATGTTATAAATAATTTTGAAAACATAAGTACAGTAATCGACAGTGAAATTGTCATTTCGACAATTAACATATGGGCTGTACTTTTCTGTGTTAATATTGATCTGATATTTTTCACGAATCAGTGATTTTCTGTTCTAGTTTTCCCCACTGAACAAAGCTACTAAATTGAAGTGATTAACTCTTAAGTTGTGATTTTTAATTTTTTGTTTTTTTTATTTTAAGTTTAATATTTTGTTATTTGTATACCCATTTATTTAACAATCAATGAAGAATGAAGTATGTACATTATGTACAACTTAAATGGTTTTTTCAGTTATTTTATATACTGTAAGTGCTATTACTCTTTTATGTTGTTATTTAAAATATTAAGACTGTATGAAAAGTAGTGTTTTATTTGCAAATTATCGAAGTCGAAACTGAATGAATAACGGGGAAAAACCGGGGAAAATGAAACGTTAAATCGGGGAAAAAAATATTTTCCATGCAAAAAAAGGGAATTTTTTCCACCAAAACCTGGCAACGCTGATCGCTATCGCTTATTCTTTAATTTTCTTTCTACCCATAGGCGCATTGAATGATGGGAAACCATCAGGATATAAGGTATGCCAACTGAACACACTCAAACCACCATTTTCTTTGGATGCTGACGTCACAATATACCGATTATTTGACAAGCAGAGTTGTGTTTTTGAGTATTTTGTTTTTTTCCGGATATAATTGTGTTTTTTGTTTAAATTCTGTATAAATTAAACTTTGAAAATGGTTCGCTGTGCTGTTATGGGGTGTAAGAATGGCCCCCACAAAAAAACCTGTGAGAAAAAACTAAGATATCATTGTTTTCCAAAAGACCAAAAAACTTGTAAACAGTGGATAAGTGCGTGTGCAAATAAAAATACATTTAAAATTGAAATTGCGCGAGTTTGTTCAGAACATTTTCTTGAACAAGATTATAGATTGCAAGATGTGCTATTAAATGTTCCAGAACATAAACGGAATTTAATTGTCGGGTCAGTGCCGTCCATCAATCTTCCGAAACAAATGGAACCATCAGCCCGATCAAATTTTGTTGAACAATGAATCACTGCCGCAACTTTTAGAATATGTTAGATTTAAATATAGTATAAGGTATATTATAACAAATAGAATTAACCAAGACGGCTTAGAACGTTTCTTCGGTGTAATTAGATCTAAGGGTGGTCTACACGATCACCCAACACCACTAGAATTAAAATATAGATTACGTTCTTGTATATTGGGTAAGATAATTTCAAAATAAATATATGTTTGTGATGTCCTAGTTTGTACTTAAATAGCTGGTGGGGATGGAAATAATATTGCACGAAAAGTATGTGAGTAACATACATGTACTTTGACTTATTCAAAAAAGAAAAATTACTTAATTGTATTAAACGTAATCCTAAGTTCATTATTATTCTTATTTTAAGGACGGTCGGACGTTACTCAACAAGTTAGTGACTACAGTAACGTCGAAGAACCACAGCAAGAATGCGATGACCATCTAGTTACGAGGCAAATGCTGTCCAAAATATATCCCACAGCAATTACTTCATCTGAAACTCCACCAGAGGAAGATCAATATATACCATTGTTGGAGTTTGAGGAGCTGAAAGAAGATTCTCTTCAAAACCTTGCTGGTTACATTTTAAAAAAATGTAAAAATAACAACTACATTGACTCCTCTTCCAGTAATTACACTTGGGTTGATGAGCTATCGGAAGGTGGGCTTATAAAGCCAAACGAGCATTTCCTGAAAGAGATAAAAGTACTCGAAAATATTTTTATATTTCTAAATAAAGAACATTTGTTCACAACAAATAAATTCATCGAAACACACTTAAAAAAAGCAGAAGAAGTACCTATAGACATCAAAGCAAAACAATTATTTTTCAAATGCAGACTGTATTTTCGAATTAAGCATTTAAATAAGACCTATGTAATCCACACAGAAAATTAATTAAAACCATTGTATGAAATCAAAGAGACTTTTTCTTCTATCAACGAAATCGGTATATCGTGACGTCACGTATTAAACGTCAAAAGTGAGTTGGCATACCTTATATTCTGTTTATCCTGGGAAACCATTGCCATTGATCGTCATTCTGTTGAGAGAGGGTTGTTCGTGTTAATATTAATGCTTTGTGGGACAGAGTAGAGGAGGGATGATTTTGCTGATATTTGCTACCGACTTTAGTTAGTTGTGTTTCTGCTTCGTCAGCGTTCGGATCTAGATCGACGGAATAGGGGGAAATGTATGAATCTTTTTACTTTTTTTTTTTTTTTGTCACTTTACAGCGGTATTTGGTTACCTTAAGTCCTTAAGGTTAAGTCAGTGGTAACCTAAGAATAGAGTTTCACCTTTTATTTCAATTCACAAATACATATATTGTAGAAGAGGTAGGTAGGCGTTGTTGAGTTTTAAAATCAGTAAATAGTTGGTGATTTCAGACAAACCTTACCAGTTACTCTACGATTTATGCTTACATCAAAGCCTAATATCTTCGGCGTTAACATAATGTTACTTTAACTATGAACATTAAGTACAACTCCTAGATATAAGAGACCAGAAAGTACCATTATTTGATGCTCATAAAATACATATTATGTACATACATATGTGCGTAGATGTGTTTGTACACAGGTATACTACATTTCCATCACTTTTTTATGCAATCGTTTCATCTATAGGGAACAACCACTAAGTTCAGATTATAATGTATTGACTTCAGATTCTTTAGAAACTTAATTTAAATAATATCGCTTCCTACTACTTCCTTTCTATTATACTATATTCAAACAACGCGACTGATTCAAAGCACGGGCAATGCCGGGCAGGCAACAGCTAGTATCTAATAATGAGTAGGGACACTCTCCACGTGTTTCTTATCAGTTCCATTTTCAGTCACACAGTAACGGAGAAATAGACGGTAATAAGAAGGGTTGTCGTGAAAGAGAGATAGACGAGTAGCAAAATTATTTCAGAATTTGAAACAGGGTGTTCTTTTTAAAATCCGAAAAAATGAATTTGTAATACATTATTGTTAAAAAAATATTGGTGTACATTTTTGCGTTTCGATACTCGATTTTACCTTCTGTTATATTAGCTTTTTAAATGACCAAATCAGGTGTTCCCGAATATTTCAAACACTTGAAAAACGTGTTTTTTCGAAATGCCTTTCGTAGAGACTCTTCAATACTTCGAAAATCCTCTTGTTTATGTTAAAACAGTGGAACAATTTTCGCTCATCCAAAAAATGGAAAGGACGATAAAGTTTTCATATGCACACATGTAATTACAATTATTTAATTTTTTTGTAATTTTGCTTAAATCTCACAATTTTTCGGTACGCTAAAATATTTTACACTTGAATTTTAGTTCTCCTACCGCCAAGCACTTATAAAAAATTATTACGCATAGTTTAATTTTAACTTTTAAACACGAACAGCTTTTACTTTTCAACATTGCTTTTATTTGAACTTATGTGGTTTCGGATTCGAAAAAAATGCACTTTTTTCCATCGCGAACAATTTTTATCGCTTTAGTATAATTTGCATTTTCCAAAGGGCAAATAAAGCTTTTTTGCTTGAGATCAATTTTCGTGAATTTCCAGCTCGAGATTCAAACCTAATTGCACTAACACCAAAACATTTTATACGAAATTGAAACTCAGCACATAAAAATGATACCAATCAACACAAATATTATTAGAAACACCATACAAAATTTAGAAAATATAAAAAAAGTGTATTTAAAATTTGTATTTATTATTTTTTCTTTATCTCCTTTTTTAATTTTACGAACAAAATGTCAAATGACACACGAATGCAGATACAGAAAAACAGATAAATTTCGTTTGATTTCTATTCAGCACGAAAAATCCGTCGTGCATACTCTCAATAAAACATATCTACTCTGTATTTTCCTAGTCATCATTACCTACCTACCTAATTTCGCAACTGTGCATTTATCCTTCATCATAATAGTGCCTGGCTACACGATCAATCCATACCGATTCTTTTCAGTGAGACAGGTATATTTTATGTGAGTTGAAACGAGAAGGTTTGATTTCACCAAAAGCACACCGAAAATCCGATTTGATAATAATTCTTGGTGGAAGATGCATGCTCTTTTCTCAAAGCGTTTCATTTCTCATACATTTATTAATTTTTTTCCGACCGTCGAAGGGTTCACATCACGGAAAACTCAAAAAAAAATTCTCTGTGCAGGACGGAGCACGGAGATTGTGTGTTCTGTTTTCAAAGTGTTTCCCTCAACACATTTTGTGTGTAGCCACGGGGAAATTTTCAATACCATTGACCGTGTAGCCAGGGCCATAGGAAGTCCCGAAAACAAAGATCGCGATTTTATTTGTTTATACCTGAACATAAAACCATTTACTTATTTGCCGCATGCATGTACCCAACTCAAACACAAACGCGTCACCCTTTCTTTTCCTGTTTTCTGTCTTTCGCTCAACTGATAAAAACCCAAGTCGGGTCGCCTTTAAAATGCGTGGATAAAAATGTAAACAAAACCCACCCCAATGTGACTACGCAAGTAGTGTGACAAGATGCTATGCTGTGCTATGCTAAATGTAGCTTCTGAAAAGTGTTGAATATAAGACTAATAGGAGCTTTAGAGAATTTATTGCAATGTACGAATGTTAATTTTCATATTTGACATTGAAATATATATTTGAGAGATCCATATCTAATCCTATTTAATAAAAAACAAATGAAAAAAATCATAAATGAAACCAAATTCACAGCAGCAAATTCGGTCACTCCATATCTTATGATGACAGGCTACGCCCTACCACCACACGGACGTTCAAGTCGGGTCGCCTTTAAAAAAGCATTATGGCAAAAACGACACGCAATTTATCTTACGTAGGTAGCCGCGTGTGGTGGTGCTGCTGAAAAGTATTTACCTACGTAAGATAAATTACGTGTGGTTTTCCCATAATGCCTTTTTAAACGGCGGGACAGGTCGAACATCAGTGTTGTAGTCACTCCACGCTGTCTTCGTAAGCTGTAATGTGACCGAATTTGCTTTCGTGAAATTGCTTTCATTTATGGTTTTTCTCATTTGTTTTTGATTAAATGGGCATATGTATGGATTTCTGAAATAAATATTTCTATCTTAAATATGAAAACAAACATTCGTTCATTGCGATAACTTCTCTAAACAATTTTCAGCAGCGAAATTGAAGAATGTCTTGTCACACTACTTGTGTATTTACACAGGGGTGGGTTTTGTTTACATTTTTTATACACACACCTTAAACGGCGGGACAGGTCTCAATGTCATAAGTTGAGCGAAAGACACCAAACAGGGTGATATAGGGTGACACTTGTCAGTACACGCATGCGGCAAATAAGTAAAAGGTTTTATGGTCAGGTACAATAAAAAATAAAATTGCGCATTGTTTTTGGGGTTTCCTATTATGATGAATGAAAATGCACAGCTGCGAAATTAGTTAGCCATTAACGTATAGATGTTGACTAGGAAATTACAAAATTGATATTTTGTATTGAGAGTATGTTTATGACGGTTAAATTAACTAATGCCGTTTTCTATTTGGCTCTCAGATTTCAGATTTTTCGAGGTGAATGGAAAACAAACGAGATTCATCAGTTTTTCTACAATTGCATTCGTGTGTCCTTTGAAATTTTGTTCGTAAAATTAAAAAAAGGAAATAAATAAAAAAAGAAATATAATAAATACAATTTAAAATACACCTTCCTTATGTTTTCTTAATTTTGTATGGAGTTTCTAATAATATTTGTGTTGATTGGTAGCATTTTTATGTGCTGAGTCTCAATTTCGTATAAATTGTTTTGGTGTAAGTGCAAGTGGGTTTGGTGGGCACCGTAGCGCAAGTGGTTAGTGCGTCGGACTACTGAGCCAGCGGTCTTGGGTTCGAATCCCGCCGCAAACACCTAAAAGTTTTTCACAGTGCCCACCTCTTTCGAATGCCTGACAAGCATCAAAGAGTATCATTTGTCACGATTAAGCTTCTCAACTCGCCGGCAAAAAACTGTAGGTCCCTTCCATTCGTGCAAAAATATAACACGCACACACAAATGGTTGCGAGAAGCAGGCCCAGGTTCACCTCGAGCTGTAGCGCCAACTAAGTAAGTAAGTAAGTAAGTAAGCAAGTGGGTTTGAATTTCGAGTTGGAATCGAGATTCATGGAAATTGATCTCGAGCAAAAAAAGTTTTTTTTTACCCTTTGGAAATTGAAAATTATACTAGAACGATACTAATTGCTCGAGATAGAATAAAGTTCTTTTATGTCCAATTCAAAACCACATAAGTTCAAATAAAAGCAATGTTAAAAAGGAAAAGTAAAAGTAGAAGTTCGTTTTTAAAAGTTAAAATTAAACTATGCTTAATAATTTTTACAAGTGCTTGGCGGTAGGAAAACTGAAATTCAAGAGTAAAATATTTTAGCGTACCGAAAAATTACAAAAAATTAAAAAAATTGTAATAGCATGTGTGCATACTAAAACTTTATTGTCCTTTCAATTTCTTAGATGAGCGAAAGGTGTTCCACTGTTTGAACAAACCACACTTTTAACAAAAACGAGGAATTAAAAAGTCTACGAAAGGCATTTCCAAGAAAAACATGTATTTCAAGTGTTTGAATTATCAAAAAAAAAAAAAATAGCTAATATAACAGAAGGTAAAAACGAAGATCGAAAGGCAAAAATGTATACAATTATTTTTTAACAATAATGTATTACAAATTAATTTTTTCGGATTTCTTAAAGAACACCTTGTTGCAAATTCTGAAATAATTTTTCTTCTCTTCTATCTCTCTTTCACGACAACACTTCTTATTACCGTCTATTTCTCCGTGTCTGTGTGACGAAAAATGGAACTGATAAGAAAAACGTGGAGAGTGTCCCTACCCCTACTCATTATTAGATATACTCTGATATCGTGTGATTTGTAATAAGCGAATTAAAAAAAAGACCTACTTTGGTGTACCTTGGCTTGACCCATGCTAACACAAATAGCTCCGCTAATAATCACTACAGAAACTTCATCTAGGGCTTTAATTTGTAAATAATACTCTTTTTAACTGCTTTTAAATAAAACCGATATCTTTTTTTGGCATTCCAGATACCTATAAAACATTAAACGATTTTTCCAGTGCCGATTTTTTGTTGTTGTTGTAATCGTATGAGAAGAAAAGGATCTAGTTTCTCATTGGAATGAAATCTCATACGATTACAACATCTATTTTTCGGAGATTGTGAATCTGTGCTTTTGGAAAATGTAGACCAAAATAACGAAATTACCACCAACGTAAAGCAATAAAAGAAGATGCGCAAAGAAAAAAGAATAGAGCTGAAAAAAATGTACAAAGACGAACCTTATATTTACTATGTTTTCACCGAGCCGAAATCCGAGATTTCAGCGACGTACTAGATTTTTCACGAAATCTCGAGATTTCGAGAGGATTTCGCCATACATTTTTCTGTTACCGAAATCTTGGATTTCATCGAGATTTCGTGAAATCCTGCCGAAATCTCAATGCAGTTGGCAGGTCGTCAAATCGAACACGTTTTTAATATCTCACCACATCATTTTGTAATGGTGAAAAACAAAAATAGTTATGAAAAGTTTGTTTTGAATCGCTTTGCTGAGTAGGTACAATTAAATAAATGAATTTAATTTTCAGGGAACAAATTAAAATGGAGACAATGGAAAAAAATAAAACAAGAAGAAGCTGGCACCTGGAGGATGAAGAGTTTAGCATTGTACTGTGGGAGGAAACATATGATGATCCCCGTGGTGGTAGAAAAAACAACCACAAAGAAATGACACCATATTTTGCGCAAAAACCTATTTATTTTACGTCTGAAGAAATTAAAATTAAACTACACAATCTGATAAATAAATACAGGTTGCATATTCTTGTGTAGAAAAGAAAAATGATTTCAGTGTATAAGTGACACATAAGTACAATTATTAGGTCTAGGGGTATTTTTTTTCAAATCTATATAGACTTCGAAAAAGCTTTCCAAGTAAAAATAAGACTGGATTGTTATCCAGACTAAGGTTTTGTTGTATTTTACATTGAAAACATGTTGCAGAAACATGTTTAGTCTACATAGATTTGAAAAAATACGCCTTCTGTTCCATACCTATGAAAAGCTATTAAAATTCTTTTTTTTAGATCTCCGCTATGACCAAACGCGTTTATTTTTACGAGTTATTTTTCTTTAAAATGTTAACTAACCTTTATTTTTTTATAAAAAGTTAAACTAAATAAAAAAAAAACAAAGTGGAAAAAAGTTACACCTATTTTAAAAAATGGGTTTTTTTTATACTTTTGTATGAAAATATGACACATATGCATCCATAAATCGCAATCGAGTATTTAAATGACACATAGGTTGGTCAAAAAGTGCCACATACCATACAAATCCGCACAATTTGAAAAAAAATCATGCCCTATAATTTTTCAAATTAAGATAACAAATAAACTAATGGCCCGATTAAAATAAAAAATGGAGTATACGCTCAGCTCAGTTGCCACTATTTTAATAAATTGTCTATGATTGTTGTGCTTAAGGCTTTTGTTTTATTCACATTTAAACTTCAAACGTCGTTTTCTCAAAACTAGGATTTGTCGTTTAGATCACTCCAATACTGAGGTGACGATTTGTTTCCACTTGGAACATGAAGTGTCAAATGAAATCTTTTTTTTCCGGTGTAAACAACTTTTTAGGTACCAAGATTTCAACCGCGAAATCTCGGATTTCGTTTGGGTGTAAACGTAGTATTACGCAAGCTAGATAACTACCGCAACAAATGTAGCGAAAAAATAGCTTATAAAAATCAACAGCTTATTCTTAAAAAATACTGGAACTAGATTCTTATGACCTGAGACAAGCATTTGCTTCCGGGTTCATTGTGGTTGAAGAAACCAAATATGAAAGAAAATAATGTTTAATTTCTAACTCTCACTGACTTTTGTACGGTTTTATTTCCTTTCAATGTATTTTTGTAACTAATATAATTTATCATATGATTCAAGTTTCAGCAGTTAAATATGGTAAAACATATTTCAATAACAACGAAAACTATCCTAGTTGCTGTGGTTATGGTAGCACTCAGAATTTTGTTTTAAATGCTGAAGATCTTACACAAGAAAGCATCGAAATAAAACAGGCGAAACAAATAAAAAAATGCAATCCATTTTATGTTCCAAAAATGATGAGATTAAAAAATTGAATATGTGCAAATCTAATAATTTACAATTACGTCGACAGCTAAAGAAAAAAACAGAGAGTTAGGCTATTAAATAAATTGGCAAAGAGAGATATAAATGCACAAATAGATTCTTTAAGGCATGTCGATAAGAAAACTAAAAGTATTTGCAAGTTATTTTTGAAAATCTAAAGCTTATTACAACGTGGCTTATAAATATATGGCTCAGAACTTGTATTTAAAGTCCCCTTTTATGTATCAATTATTTATCCTGGACTTAATTCTAATTTGGTAAATGCAATAAAAAAAACACATTTATTTGTTCTTATTATTTGTTTATTTATTGCTTGTGGTAGTCTTGTAATGTAGCGTAGCCTAACCACTAACACCAGCACTAAATGATGAGCCTTGATGAGGTTGTTGCTTGTAATAAGCACATCACGACACAGATCTGGGGCCTGTACCAGAAAACTACAAGTTAACAATTCTACAGGCACTTGTTACAAATGCAGATTTAACAAGTAACTATAATTTCTGTACCACAAAAGAAAACCGCTCCACTTGTAAAGTGTGCAAATTTCCCTTTCTTGTACAAGTCATTTGTACAAGTAATTCCGTGATGGCTAAACGTTGTATAGGCAAATTAGCATAACTGGCAAGCAGAGCCTGCTATCGAAAATTCGAAAATACAAAAGTATTGCAAATATACAGGATTATCGTGTTAGTGATAGGCTTGGATATTTTTCTTTAAGTACGCCAAATGCACACTCTATCAAACGCCGTGTATATTTATGCGTACTATTGTACGACCTATCAGCAGAAGCACCTGAAGAAGCTGTAGGTGGTAAAAGCCAAGTTTTTAAAGGATAAACAGTTAAGCACTATTCCCTAAGATAACTGCATAAGGAAATGGACTTCATCCCCTTTTCATTTTTTAAAACAGGGTGGTGTTGCACGATATCCTTGCGTCATGGACACTTCCAAGCCAGTTGGCACTCACATAATATAATGTGAGACTGCCATACCGTTTATAGAATGTTTGCCATGGCGATCGACAAATGATGGCTCATTGGTTGATGGCATCGTAAGCTTCCGGCATGTCTCGCTTTTCAAATAAATTGCTGAATAATGTTTTCAGACCAGCAGATGTAACTTCAACTACACAACGACAAACAGTTTTCTTACCAACGCCATGCAAGTCACTGAGCTCCAGAACTAAGCCAATGTAGAGATTTTAAATAAGCAAAGTTGCGTTTCATCTTTATCACTCTAGTTTTTTTCTTTATTTATTTGTTTTGCCAAAATAAGATAGCATATCTAACAATATTTATAATATTTTTTTTATTTTTTTTTATTTTTTTTTATTTTCATCAATCAGATTATAATCTTACAGACTAAATTAACTAATGTGGTGGATGTCTACATATGTACATAACGTTCAAGATTAACATTCATTTCAATATTTAACAAGTATAACACATTGTATGGATATAATTTAATACAAAGGATCTGAAAGCATCTCTTGAACAATTTACATAACAATCATAACTATTACAAATTAAATTTGCTTCTCTGATGCAACGCGAAATAGGCTCATTACGGCCATAATTTGTACGATGGAACTGCTCATAAATTAGTAATCGCCCACGTGTAAACCTTGATGGTTCATTACCCTCACAAACTAAGGCTAGCAATTTCGGACATTTGATATGGCATGTAATAATGTCTCTTATAAACATAACAGAAAAGTATATTCGCCGATTTCTAAGAGGTTCCATTCCAAATAATAAACATCTGCTATTATAGGATGGCCTTACAATTCTCCAATTCAATTTATAGAAAGCATATCTTGTAAAATGTCTTTGAATCCTCTCTATTCTATCCACTGCATTAATATAACAAGGATTCCAAACTATACTACAGTACTCCAGCACTGACCTTACAAGAGAAATATATAAGGATTTGAGGGTATAGGGATCTGAGAATTCTTTAGTGATCTCTTCATAAAGCCAAGCATTTGATTTGCTTTGTTGATCATATAGTCGTAATGTGGTAAGAATGAAAGGTTAGTATCTAAGATAACACCAAGATCCTTCTTCCGTCTTACTTGTTCTAAATTGATATTGCTGATCTTATAATCAAACAAAACACGATTAGAAATTCTGAAGCATGATAATACTTGACATTTAGAAATATTTAAAAGGAGGTGATTCCTTTGGCACCAATGATCTAATCTTGTCAGATCTTCCAGCAAAAGAATACAGTCTGATTCGCAGGTAATCCTACGATAAAGTTTGAGGTCATCCGCAAAGAGAAGACAAGCTGAATTCTTGAATATCATTGGAATGTCATTAATAAATAATAAAAATAGTAATGGTCCCAAATGACTTCCTTGTGGAACACCTGATGTAACGGAAATATTACTGGAGTATGAACTTTCAATTTTAACTATTTGAACTCTACTAGTCAGATATGATTCTAGCCACTTTAATAATGAAGAGTGGATACCTAGAGAACTTAATTTATGCAATAAAATTTGATGGTTGACTCTGTCAAATGCTTTTGCAAAATCAGTAAATATAATATCCGTTTGCCACCTATTTTCCATATTTGATATAATTGTATTAGTCATTATAGCTAAGTTTGTCGCCGTAGATTTTCCAGCAACAAAACCATGTTGATAATCTGATATGTGGTCTCGAACCAATTGTGATAGTCTATTATAAACTAACTTTTCAAATATTTTTGGTACAGCGGAAATCTTACATATTGGTCTATAGTTTGTTATTTCCTGCTTTGAACCGGATTTGAAAACTGGAGACAAAAAATATATTTTCCAAGCCTCCAAAAATTGCCCTTTGGCAAGGGAAATATTGAAAATTCTGGAAAGTGGCTCAGCTATAGCGATAGCACATTTTTTTAAAAGAAGAGCAGGAATCCCATCAGGTCCCGCACTTTTATTTACATTCAATCCCAAAAGTGCTTCTTCAATTTCCATAGGACTTAGAATTATCGAACCAATATCAATAACTTTACTCACATAAGGTAATTCCTGGATGGATGGAGTATCCAAAGAATAACACGATTGAAACAAATTAGCAAATAAATTGCAAATCGTTTCTACATCACTTGTTGTTGAGCCTAAGTATTTCATACAGCCTGGTAATCCAATTGATTTTCTTTTTGAACCTATATAGTTCCAAAAACGCTTGAGGTATTAAATTTTAAATCACTCTCAATCGATAATATATAGTTACGATATAAAAACTTATTGAGATAATCGAAATCACGTTGACAATTAACGTAGTTTATGCGCAGTTCCAAGTTGTTTTTATCAATTTTATGTAATTTGTAAGCTTTATTTTTTTTTATTTTTTAGATTGTTTAACCTCTTATTATACCAGATGGGACTAGAGTTATTTCTTACATGTTTTTTAGGTACATATATTTCAATAATAATAAATAGATAAATCGATTCATCCGAATCAAAAAAAAAAAAAACATTGAACATACTTTAAAATATTCTGCACTCGGCGCACATTCATCTGCACTGACGAAAGGTAAACGTATTAGTACTAATAATTTAGTACAAACCTCCCTTTATATACAAATGACAATACAGTTTTCATTTAAAAATTGGTGCATCAATGAGACAAGATTAATTTAAGATTTAAATACCTTTTGGAAACATCTTAAAACCTGACTTGTTAGGACGTTACAATTCTCAATTCACACGTTGAATTTTTTCATTATGTCACAATTAATTGTTAAATTTTGTCTACACTTGTAGCTTTGTGGTACAGAAAGTAGGGAAATTGTTTATTTCCCAATTGTAAAGGTTCACTTGTACACTTGTTAATTGCCAAGTTTACTTGTAGCTTTGTGATACAGCAACCATTGTTACTTCTTAAAATTCGCCTGTTGTACAAGACTTGTAGTTTTCTGGTACAGGCCCCTGACAGAGTTAGAATTTGAAACTATACATAGACACTTTATGCATAAATAAATATATCAGTCAGGCCGGAGCTTTAATGCAACGCGCATCGATCTACGAACCTCAGTAAACGTACAGTTTTGTAGTTTTTCGTGATTTTTCAAAATTTGTAAACGCGCGAGATCGCCAAATTCCGAGGACAACCCTTTGTCCACTAACACTTGTGTAGAGAATGCCTTACAAGCCTTTAGTGTGGTTACCCCTCAAACTCCATCAAATGAACTTGTATCTGAAGCTGATACGAAATACTTTTTAGATAATTTAAAGATTAGAAAAGCAGATGGAATTGATAATATTAAAAATGTGTACCTTAAAAAAACTGCCTAAAGAGGGAATAAAATTCCTTACATTTGTAATCAATGCTTGCCTTAAAATGTAATACTTTCCAGATACGTGGAAACTGACAAAAGTAGTCCCAATTCCGAAAGCGGGAAAACGTCTTGATAGTCCTCAGAGTTACAGGCCGATAATTTTGCTGAGCAATGTCAGTAAAATTTATGAAAAAATTCTCAAAGAGAAAATTGTTAAGATCATCGAAGATCGGAAAATCTATCCCGATGAGCAGTTTGGTTTTAGGCCCAGTCACGGAACCTCCCATCAAGTTTTGAGAATATGCAATAGCATTAAGAGTAGCCGTGCAATAGGACGTTCAACTGGTATGATCCTATTTGATATTGAAAAGGCATTCCATTCGGTGTGGCACAATGGCCTTATTTATAAAATGTTGAATCTCCATTTCCCGCCCTTCCTCTGTAAAATTGTCCAAAGATTTTTAGCAAGTCGTTGTTTTAAGGTACATGTTAATGGGAGTGTATCCGATAAAATAAATTTTCATGCGGGAGTACCCCAAGGTTCTGTTCTTGGACCAGTTCTGTACAATTTATACATATCTGATATTCCGAATTTACCACAATGCGGAACAGCAATATATGCCGATGACACAGCAATATTTTCATCGCATGAGTTCGCATTGAGACGAATTTAAAAAATGCGCTTGAAATACTGCAGCGTTACTACTTCAAATGGAAAATAAAGTTAAATGCCGACAAAATCCAAGCCATCTTTTTTTCTCGAAAAAGGAAAACTTGTTTTCTGCGGCTAACCAGTTAGTCATCACCGGTCATGCAATAACGTGGATGCCTTCGGTAAAATACTTGGGTATACATCTTGACTCAAGATTAACATTCCAAGAACATAATAGACAAACACTCAACAAAATAAATATTGCCATAAAAATGTTATATCCGTTCATTAACAGAAAATCATTATTATCAAATGAAAATAAATTAATAATACACAAAACTATATTTCAAGTAATCCTATTGTATGGTTGCCAGGTTTGGGGAAATTGTGCAGCATGTCATATTAAAAAGTTACAAATTGCGCAAAATAAACTATTAAAAATTATGCTTGATCTCCCCTGGCATTACTCTACATTAGATTTGCATACAAGAGCTAGTGTTGAATTGATCTCATTCAGAATACGCAAACTTAATGACACCTTTAAGATCAGATGTGATATTCCTGATAACCCCTTAATAAATGATTTAAGCCTATAATATCATGTATTTTCTGTTTATTTATTACTTATATGTTTATATGTTAATTTATTTATTTGTTATTATGTTACCTAATTTATTTATTTGTTATTTATATACATATATATTTATTTATTATTTATTAGTTATCATTTATTATTCATTATTTATTATTTATTATTTATTATTTATTATTTATTATTTATTATTTATTATTTATTATTTATTATTTATTATTTATTATTTATTATTTATTATTTATTATTTATTATTTATTATTTATTATTTATTATTTATTATTTATTATTTATTATTTATTATTTATTATTTATTATTTATTATTTATTATTTATTATTTATTATTTATTATTTATTATTTATTATTTATTATTTATTATTTATAATTTGTTATTTATTATTTATTATTTATTATTTATTATTTATTATTTATTATTTATTATTTATTATTTATTATTTATTATTTATTATTTATTATTTATTATTTATTATTTATTATTTATTATTTATTATTTATTATTTATTATTTATTATTTATTATTTATTATTTATTATTTATTGTTTATTATTTATTATTTATTATTTATTAGTTATTATTTATTATTTATTATTTATTATTTATTATTTATTATCTATTATTTATTATTTATTATTTATTATTTATTATTTATAATTTGTTATTTATTATTTATTATTTATTATTTATTATTTATTATTCATTATTTATTATTTCTTATTTCTTATTTATTATTTATTATTTAGTATTTATTATTTATTATTTATTATTTATTATTTATTATTTATTATTTATTATTTATTATTTATTATTTATTATTTATTATTTTTTATTTATTATTTATTATTTATTATTTATTATTTATTATTTATTATTTATTATTTTTTATTTATTATTTATTATTTATTATTTATTATTTATTATTTATTATTTATTGTTTATTACTTATTATTTATTATTTATTATTTATTATTTATTATTTATTATTTATTATTTATTATTTATTATTTATTATTTATTATTTATTATTTATTATTTATTATTTATTATTTATTATTTATTATTTATTATTTATTATTTATTATTTATTATTTATTATTTATTATTTATTATTTGTTATTTATTATTAATTATTTATTATTTATTATTTATTATTTATTATTTATTATTTATTATTTATTATTTATTATTTATTATTTATTATTTATTATTTATTATTTATTATTTATTATTTATTATTTATTATTTATTATTTATTATTT
Source organism: Brachyopa scutellaris (assembly GCA_949775065.1). NCBI lineage: Eukaryota > Metazoa > Arthropoda > Insecta > Diptera > Syrphidae > Brachyopa > Brachyopa scutellaris. The sequence goes on from OX459112.1 coordinate 122,541,739, forward strand.
ATTATTTATTATTTATTATTTATTATTTATTATTTATTATCTATTATTTATTATTTATTATTTATTATATATTATTTATTATTTATTATTTATTATTTATTATTTATTATTTATTATTTATTATTTATTATTAATTATTTATTATTTATTATTTATTATTTATTATTTATTATTTATTATTTATTATTTATTATTTATTATTTATTATTTATTATTTATTATTTATTATTTATTATTTATTATTTATTATTTATTATTTATTATTTATTATTTATTATTTATTATTTATTATTTATTATTTATTATTTATTATTTATTATTTATTATTTATTATCTATTATTTATTATTTATTATTTATTATTTATTATTTATAATTTGTTATTTATTATTTATTATTTATTATTTATTATTTATTATTCATTATTTATTATTTATTATTTATTATTTATTATTTATTATTTATTATTTAGTATTTATTATTTATTATTTATTAATTATTATTTATTATTTATTATTTATTATTTATTATTTATTATTTATTATTTATTATTTATTATTTATTATTTATTATTTATTATTTTTTATTTATTATTTATTATTTATTATTTATTATTTATTATTTTTTATTTATTATTTATTATTTATTATTTATTATTTATTATTTATTATTTATTATTTATTGTTTATTACTTATTATTTATTATTTATTATTTATTATTTATTATTTATTATTTATTATGTATTATTTATTATTTATTATTTATTATTTATTATTTATTATTTATTATTTATTATTTATTATTTATTATTTGTTATTTATTATTTATTATTTATTATTTATTATTTATTATTTATTATTTATTATTTATTATTTATTATTTATTATTTATTATTTATTATTTATTATTTATTATTTATTATTTATTATTTATTATTTATTATTTATTATTTATTATTTATTATTTATTATTTATTATATATTATATATTATTCATTATTTGCTATTCATACCTACATAATTTTGAATTCCTATGTATATATACATAATTATGTACATGGGTAATTTTTTTTTCCTCTTTTATTTTATTTTTTTACTTAAATTTGAGGTTTTTTTCCGTTATTTCCTCAATATATGTTTTTTGATTGAAATAATTCTTTTTTAAATGCAAAATAAATTTGTTGGATATATACCAAGCAACGCATTGTTACACTTACACTAGTACCTATACTACATTAACATAATCACACGAATACTTATGTACCTCTATTATCTATCCACATACTTTCTTACTTTGTATTATAACTTTAGTCTCTCGTGAACTATTGAATTAAACGGTCTGAAGAAAAGCTGTGTGTTTTATTCTCGATTCCTAACAAAGGTTATGGGCCCAGGCCACGTGAACTGTTAATCTTGTATAGTGTGCTTAATCGGGCGTTTTAAATTTAGGCTGATTAAAATGGGTTCGTTATATCAAATCGATAAACTCGATAATGATAATTATGATGGTTGGAAGGTTCATAGAAGTGTGCTGATTCATAGTGGATTGTGGTCATATGCAAATGGAACTGAGGCCTTGGCGGATACTGCGACTGTGTCTGAAAGAGGTACGTGGAATAAAATAGATGAAAGGGCGCTGGCAAAAATTTTATTGTGCGTTAAAACATCGTAGCTTAATCATATTTAAAACTGCAAGACATCTAATGAAGCATGGAAAAAGCTCGAGGAACTGTATAGATCCACCGGGCCGGCTCGAAGGTGACCCTATTTAAACAGTTACTTGCATTTAGAATGAATGAAAACCAGGCGATGACAGACCACTTACATGCATTTTTAGATGAATGCGAAAAATTGAAAGAGATAGAGTTAGACATTAAAGAAGAACTGCTGACCATCATCATGTTATCTAGCTTACCGAAATCGTACGAAATTTTTGTGATAGCGATAGAATCGAGAGACTCACTCCCAACATTATCAGTTATGAAGGCCAAGTTGCTGGAGGAGGGACAGAGAAGGGTAACAGACCAAACCGAAGAAGAAGGTGAAATAGTATTTATGGCAAAGTTCAGAGTGCGGCAGAGTAAGACCCAGCGACCTACACAGGATCATTGTCAACATGCTGGTACTAGCGGATTAAAAGGGAGATGTTTTAAGTGCAATCGAAAGGGACATTATGCTGCTCAGTGTCGCGAACGGGAAAAACATAGTGGAAACAAACCAACCACCTCATTTGCTATGTTAAATACAATTGATTCGGGTGTGCGAAATAGATACATGTACATGGATTTTTGATAGCGGTTCCACCTCACACATGTGTTGCGACAAAAGTTTTTTTTTGAATTTGCATAAGCACACAGAAAAAATTGAACTAGCAGCAAACAAATTTATTGAGTCTTCTGGAAAGGGGGAAGTGTTAATCGAAACTCATTATTCTAAGTTTACTCTTTGCGAAGTTCTTTATGTGCCCGAACTGAAGTCAAATTTCATCTCTATCAGTAAAGCGGTTGAAAATAAGCTCACGGTCGAATTCACTAACGCAAAAGCTCTAGTGCGAAACGGGTTTGGAAAAAATGTGTTATCGGGAGAAAGAGAAAGCGATTTGTACACACTTCATTATGCGCCAACGAACAAAGCGCTGCTATCAGCAACTGTAATGGGAGTGGATGCAAATTTCTTACATTGGCATGAGAAGTACGGACACCTTAATCCAAGAGCACTTATTTCTTTACATAAAAAACAAATGGTACGTGGTCTAGACCTGAAAGTTATCACCGAAAAAATGTCTTGTTCAATTTCGAGACAGGCATTTCCCAAAGGTCTCGCGAATAGAAGTGAGAATACGTTAGATCTAGTCCACAGCGACGTGTGTGGGCCCATGCGGGTCCCTTCTCTTGGAAGTGCATTATACTTCGTGACATTCATAGACGACAAATCAAGAAAAATATATATTGAGTTCATAAAGTCTAAAAGTGAAGTATTTAATGCGTTTAAGCGATTTAAAGCTCGTACTGAACTCGAAACGGGAAACAGATTAAAAATGTTTAGGAGTTATAATGGCCGCGAGTATGTCAGCCGACATTTTGCGGAATTTTCAGAGGAACATGGTGTTAGGCGACAATTTTCCGTCGAATACACACCACAACAGAACGGAGTAGCGGAGCGTGCAAACTTTGGGGGAAATGGCACGATGTATGCTCCTGGACTCAGGACTGCCAGAAATGATGTGGGCAGAAGCGGTGAGTACTGCCGTTTATTTACGAAATAGGTCACCAACGACAGCTTTGGCTTTGATGACCCCATACGAAAGTTGGAGTGGGAAGAAGCCTAGTGTGAGGCATCTACAACCGTTCAGATGCAAAGGTGTTATGCTTGATAAAAGACCAGGAAGATCTAAATTCCGAGCTAAAGGCCTGGACTGCGTAATGGTGGGCGAATCGAAGGCATATCGTGCATACGTCCCTGGCCAACGAAAGGTTTACAAGTGTCGGGACGTGAAGTTCCTGAATACGAAAGGTAACATAGATGCAGAAACAAGTAATACTAACGAATATTTTATTATAGAACCGGTTAAGTCAGCAACCGATCAAAATGAGGAAGCTAAGAATGACCCATCAGTCACGGATGAAGATACTGAAATCCAAGAGGTGGATATAAATAACAAACCTGAGATTTACGATCTATCTACCACAAGTTCATCGTCAATAGAGGTTGACGACGAAGACCTTAAAGAGGAAAGCTGTCACAGTGAAGAAAATGATAGTCAAAGCGAAAGACGGATACTGACCCGAAGCAGAGCAAAGGCTTTGGGTAGCCAAAACCAGGCGCAGAACAACTTGTACCTAATGGGCCAGTTGGGGAGGATACCAATATCTCTGAAAGAAGCTGTGTGCGGCCGCGACGCTGCAAAATGGAGGAAAGCAATGGACGTAGAATACAATGCCTTGATGTCAAACGAAACGTGGGATCTGGTTGAACTACCCCTGAACCGAAAACCGATTCAGTCTAAATGGGTGTTCAGTCAAAAGAGAAATAAGGACGGACCAATCGAGAGGTACAAAGCCTGCTTACTAGCCAAAGGCTGCAGTCAGAGGCCCGGAGTGGATTTTCAGGAAACATTTTCACCCGTGGTGCGTTATTCGACCATCCGTTTAATATTTGCATTATCGGTAAAATACAATTTGCACCTTCATCAAATGGATGTAACAAGTGCTTATTTGAACGGTACGTTGAAGGAGGAACTCTACATAAACCAGCCAGAAGGATATGTGAACTCCAAGTATCCTCATCGTGTTTGCAGATTAAAAAAGGCCTTGTACGGCTTAAAACAATGGAGTTTGATGAAAAGGAGTACCAACAATTAATAGGATCCCTAATGTACATAGGGCATGCAACAAGACCTGACATTCTTCACTCTGTCAATAAGCTGTCGCAGTTCAACAAGAATCCACATGAAGAACACATGATGGCGGCAAAGCATATACTAAGGTACTTAAGAAATACTATTGATTATAATTTGTTTTATCGTCAATCAGGGCAGTGCGGTTACTCGGATGCAGATTGGGCGACAAATCATGACCGACGATCTTACACCGGCTATGTCTTCAAGTTGAGTGACGGCGCAATATCCTGTACAACAAAAAAACAACCGTCTGTGGCACTATCGAGTACCGAAGCAGAATATATGGCGTTAACGACAGTGTCCAAGGAAGCAGTATACTTACGGAATCTGGTCGCAGGGATCGGTTTTAAAGACATTGTTGACAATCCGACAATCATCTATTGCGACAACCAAAGCGCTCAGCACCTAGTGAAGAACCCGGTTTACCATGAACGAAGTAAACATATTGACATCCATTTCCATTTTGTAAGGGAAGTCTACAAGAAGTCGCTGATCACACTTGAAATGACAGCCGATATATTAACAAAAAATTTATTAAAATTAAAACATGTTAAGTTTACTAAATTATTAGGCTTAGAAAATTAAATTGTTTTAATGTTCATGCGTTGAGGGGTAGTTTGTTGGATATATACCAAGCAACGCATTGTTACACTTATACTAGTACCTATACTACATTAACATAATCACACGAATACTTATGTACCTCGATTATCTATCCACATACTTTCTTACTTTGTATTATAGCTTTAGTCTCGTGAACTATTGAATTAAACGGTCTGAAGAAAAGCTGTGTGTTTTATTCTCGATTCCTAACAAAATTCTCCAGTAGAAAGATATAACTATATATCACATCTCTGTATATCAAATTCTGTAAATTGTGCGATAACACATTGTTAATTATAAAAGAAATAAAATCTAATCTAAAAAAAAAAAATAAATAAATATTTTTAAAACTATCCTCATACTTTCTTCGTTGTTATACTTGAAATAAATTTTTTAATGTATATTTTGTAGGTATATTATAAAAAAAATTAACATATGTAACTACCTGTACATATGAACGTTTTCTATTATATGTATGAACATTTTAATGAATTCGGGTTTTTATTAAAAGTTCTTTATAATAAAGCTAACATTTCTACAATTATAAATACTCGTAGATAACTGAATTATAATTTAAAAAGATTCCAAGAAATACCATAAACATACATAAACCTACATTACACTCGTAAATGTGATAACTGATATTTTAATTTCATCTTTCAAGTGAACTAAGTATAAATTATTGCCTACTGCTATTCTTTTTATGTTAGCTATTCATGCAATCAAAAACGCAAATATGAACCCCGAAAATTGATCTCAATAAAAGTTCGAACATAAACGCAATATTTTGCTAGCGGCCAGGCTATTTGGCTTTAGTTTTTGACCTATTTAACATGCTGGTAAAATTTGACAAGTGTGAGCATTACTAAACCGCCAAAAAAAAAATGCGCAATCTGTGTAGTTCGTCGAGAAAGTGAGAAGTGCGTTTTAGAGTAAGCGAGTGTTAGTGGGGGTATCAAACAAGAAACGTAAATTTCTATGTTTTTTTTAAATATTTACCAACTTATCTTTTGTTTTTCTGTTAAGTTATAATAATTATAAGTCATAAAACGTGAAAAAACTGGGAATTTTAATTTTTACATTATTATTAAACGGTGGCCGGTTACTAGAACTTTTTTTAGTTAGGTGTTCAAGTGTCCGCCAGAGTGGCCTTGTAGGTATACTTGTGGAATTTCTTCACAGGCTTGGAGGGATATATACGAGCAAAAAGAGCGAGGTAAGCAAGGAAAAATCGATGCAGTCGAAAATAACCTGGCCGGATACTGGTGCAAAAGTGGCCGACTACTGAATTTTAGTGGATATTTGTAATAGTTGAAATCGATGAATTTTTCCGATAATGTACGATGATTTAAAATAGCTCAAACCTATTTTTTTCCAGGAATGCGAGATATTTAAAAATTCAAATATATGATACAAATGACTCATGATGTAATGTTCACTTGGTGAAATGTACAATGAAGCTAACATTTATGTTCATCTAACTAAGCTCCGTGGGCCGCAACATAACTCCCGGCGGGCCGCATGCGGCCCGCGGGCCTCATTTTGGCCACCCATGCTATAAATCATCCATCTGCGTTATCTTGAAGCTGAGCTATGCTCAAAACAATTCATAAAGTCATAGCCATCAATTTTCCATCAGTGGAAATCGTAGCCAAAAGTCATGCAGCAGTGGGTGACGTAGTAGTATCGGTTATGTGAATGCGTGTTCTATTCGGCGCCGCGACTATCTTTGTTCCTTAGTATGTGCGACAGGAAGGGTTGAATATTGAACGATGAGTTCTATACCGGAATACGTACATATATACAGGTGGGCCTCACTTAACACGGGGGTTACGTGCCTGAAAAATATCGTGCTAAACGAAACCAGAAATCAGTGCAAAAGAGGAGTTGCGTTCCATAATCTAAAAAAAAAACCAAAAATATTTTTTTTTTTACTTTTTTAGATTATTTTTATTTAAAACTTTTATTAATTCATACATAAGAAAATAAACAAAAACATACCTGCTCTTTGTGCAATATGTAAATTACATAAAAGTTTACAAGAAACAAACCAAAAATCAGCAATTTATCGTCAATCATCTATCATCGCGTTGGCACAGTTAATATGGGGAAGCCCCTATTTCAGTATGTACATTGTACATATTCTTAAAAACACATCAAATATACATAAGTATGCGTATGGCATAACGTGTATGTAATTATGGATGATATGGATGGAAAGTTTGCTTCGAGTCTATTTAAGAAAAACCTTTCGTCTACCCATAAATACGCCAAAATATATGTACTATTTGGAAACGGGTCTACCAACGCTATTTATCTCAACCCTAAGATTGAATGCAGACTATTTGATAAGGGTTATGGGCATGAATAACTCCAGGCTACCGAAGCAAGTTCTGCTATACGCTTTGCAATACAAGTGCCTTTTTGTCAAAGAGTGGTTTGAGATTGCAGCAGACTGTGGCATTACGTTAAACCTAACTGCTGGGAATTCCGGCCAATGGAAAAAAATCTTGTATGAGATAATAAAAACAACGGATGAGAACGAGAGGTACGCTTTCATAGAAAGTGCAAAGTCTTCGTCTGAACGTCAATATTATTCGAAAGTTAATTATAACCTTAATGACCGAAATTACTTCAAAAGCGAGTTCACTAGTTATGCCATTGGTATAATTTTCAAAGTTAGGGGTGAACTATTAAACCTTAATTGTAAGCCACACTTTAATGGGGAAACAAGTAACTGCGCGCTGTGCAATATGCAGGTGAAGGAAGACATTTAACACTTTCTGGCAATTTGTCCGATCTTGAAGGAGGTAAGGAGAGCATTCTTTGGAAAAAATCAGTTACAAGATGAGGAGTTTCTGAATCATTTGAATGGAGCCAATTGGGCAGTGATGTCGCAGTACGGCTTAGAAGCATTAGCGTACAGGGCGAAAATTATCAGTCAACGTTTTTAAATTCCTTTTTGTTGTTAATTTATTTTGTTTTAGCTAAACTAAAAGCCCAGTTCTATTTAATTAAACCCGAACTTCTTCTTTTTGCTGTTAAAAAAAAAAAAAAAAAAAAAAAAGAAGTAGCTTAATTGTTCGTTAATTGTTCGTATTTGTAATTGTTCGTATTGCAAAAGTCCTTGTTTTTGAATTGAAAAAAAATTTTAAATTTACATAAATTTGAATTACAATTATGTACATAATACATTCCAATAGTTAAACCAATATTTATTTGTAAAACCAAATTTCAATTGCTGCCACAGGCAGACGACATTTGTGTCATGCCTTATCTTATTCAGTACATATCTATAAATAACCAAAATTGTTAAAAACTTTGATTTGAATAAACGATCTATCTATCTATCTATCTATTATGGATGTATGTATGTACATATTAAGAAAAATTTGTATGTTCTACGTGTATGCGCATGTGCGTAGTTGAAACAACTTATTGAGAAAAAAAATTGTTTCAAAAACCGTGTAAAACAAGGCTTTGAACCGTGTTAAACGAAAATATGTCGCAAAAAGTAAACCGTGTTAAAACGAGGCCCTGCTATAAGAAGTACGTGTTAAGTGAGGCCCACCTGTACATGTTAATGAACACAATATTTTTTTTTTTTTTTTTTTTTTGTTGAGGGTAGGTGAAAATCTTCCATAGACACTATGAGAATAGCAAGCGCGTGCTCATAGTAGTGTCAGATTCTTACTGACCAAAAACACCACCCTTAGATATAAATTTGTTAGATACTGCAACTAAGTTATACTACTTATCAAGCAATATTTCTATCACGAAATATAAACGTTTGGCAGGTTACTTTCCAATGAAAGATCCTGCATGCTCCGCAATTTAGATGCGGTTAATCCTTATCTCGCCAAGTCCAAAGGTTTCGTCCTTTGTAGTCGGCGCAATAAATTGCTCTCATCCAGAATTAGTAGGACTGTATTGTTAGCATGTCCGATAAGTCGGTTTCTATGCTTTCGCGCGAAGCTTCTAGTTTCAGCTTCGATTGTCGCAATTCCGAGATCCCTGTGGATATCGGAACACAATATATAATGGGTAGGAATAAAAATTATCAAACCAAAGCGGGTAGATATATATGTACATATGGATCAGTGATCGATTACACAGGCAGGTACCCCTTTGGTGGCGGCTGGTGATGCTGTCTGTTTGTTTGTTTTTTATTCATTTAATTTCAACTTAAACTAACATAACAATATTATTAATATTTAAAAATAGTGTAAGAATGAATAAATAGTTGACGTTCTATAATATAAAGAACAATTGTCCTAAATTAGTGTTGAACGACACTTCAAATACTATTCTAATAAATTTTAAAGTTCTGATGTGGGGTGACAATCAGTAACTATTATATAATAGAGAAAGAATGAAGATAAATTCTAATTTTAAGAAGTAATTCTTAACAAAGATTCAACATTAGCATAATCAAGAGTATATAACCAATTCTTTACTTGTTTAATATATACCTTAAAGTTATGAGTTATACGGATAGAATATGGTAGCTTATTAAAATACTTAGGGGCTGTAACTGTGTAAAAAAGAGAAAAATGAGTTGTACGTGCGACTGGAACGTTCACAAAATCCATGTTATTTATTCGTAAATTGTAGGTTTGATTATTTCTACTTGAAATGTTACCACTTTGTTTAAAAAATTCTCTGAGCACCTTAAAAACATACAAATGCCTCATTGGTAAAATGCTTAGTCTTTTAAATAAGGGCCAACTATGAGTCCGACGATTGCAACTGGAGATAATGCGAACCAAATGTTTCTGAGCTATCAAAATAGGTCGGAGTGTCTGCATATATGATCCTCGCCAACTCACAATACCATACTGCAACTTAGAATGTGCGAGACCACAATAAATTTTAGATAAAACTTTATTAGAGCAATAAGGTTTAATTAGATGCAGTTTACGAGCCATTAGATGCATATGGGATACCAATGCTTGGATATGATCCTTCCAGTTCAAGTTGTTGTCTATTATAACTCCTAGATATTTATAGTTATTGACTGACTCAATTTTAAAGCACTTGTTAGAACATGAGCTGTTGCAGTGAAAATTATTTTTATCACAACTGTGTAGCAGTAAGCTAAACCTAGTACAGTCATGTGCATGAAAACAAAGATTATAATCTGTCGAAACATTACTTGGAATTTTAAAGGTTAACAGTTTTGTTTTTTCGCTAACAATTAACTGATGTGCTGCAAACCACTGCCTCAATTTCTCTAAGTCTTGGCCAATCTTAACAATACATTCAAAGTGGTTTTCAAATGTGTAAGTTAGAGTTATGTCATCAGCGAATGCAGTGGCAAGGCCATTGAATTACTTACTTACTTAGTTGGCGCTACAGCTCGAGGTGAACCTGGGCCTGCTTCTCGCAACCATTTGTGTGTGCGTGTTATATTTTTGCACGAATGGAAGGGACCTACAGTTTTTTGCCGACTCCGAACGGCGAGTTGAGAAGCTCAATCGTGACAAATGATACTCTTTGATGCTTGTCAGACATTCGAAAGAGGTGGGCACCGTGAAAAACTTTTTTTTTTAGGTGTTTGCGGCGGGATTCGAACCCAAGACCGCTGGCTCAGTAGTCCGACGCACTAACCACTTGCGCTACGGTGCCGCCATTGAATTGCTGCTTGAAAAACGAATTGATATATATCAAGAATAGAAGCGGTCCAAGTACAGAACCTTGAGGGACGCCATTTTTTAAAACATGAGGCTTGCTAAAGATACCATTAACTTTGACTTTTTGTTTTCTATCCTTCAAATAAGTTTCGAACCAATTATATATTGATCCTCTAAATCCAGCATTATACAACTTATTTAGTAATATTTGATGATCAACCATATCAAATGCTTTGGTCATATCTAAGAATAAAGCCATTGTGGATTGTTTACTATTAGAACCTTCATGCAACTGACTGCACACCCTAAGAATTGCATCTTCTGTTGATAAACCAGACCTAAACCCAAATTGATTTACAGAGAAGAATTCACTTCTTTCCAAAAAATTTAACATTCTGACTTTAAGCAGTTTTTCAAAAAGTTTGGCGAAAGTTGGTAAGAGAGAAATAGGTCTATAATTGGATAAATTTCTTCTACTACCTTTTTTGAAAAGTGGAATTACTTCAGCACATTTCAGAGGTTCAGGAAAACAACCATTATAGACACTTAGGTTAAACACGTAACACAATGCATCAACCACCTGCCAAGCAATGTTTTTTAATAAAATGCTTGTTATACCATCACTTGTGGATGAATGTTTATTCTTTAAGGACATTATAAGCGTACAAATCTCACCGGAAGTAATAGTATTGAATACGAAACTATTTGTTTGTATGTTGTCAACAATTGGAGGTAAAGTACAGTTGCAGGATCTGTACGGTTCAAAAAATGGCTTTAATTGCTCTGAAACTTCAGTGAAATATTCATTAAACTTATTTGAGATACTTTCAGAGTCCGATAGTTGAACTCCATCCACTTCTAGCTCCATTATTTCAATATTTCGTTTAAGTTTCCCTAAAATGTTGTCAATAACTCTCCATTCAGCTCTACTATTACCATTTGCTCTTTCAAACATTTCTGAATAATAGTTATTGCGCGTATTGTTGTTGTGAGCTTGAGCGGGGACATTATAAATTTCGACAGTGTTGGCTGTTAATATGTACTGTACGTATGTACATATTTATGTGCGTTTTCTGTGTTTCAAATACATACAATGTTGAAATGGTTATTTTGCGATTGTGTGCTGTAATGTATTTGACAATCCTGAACTCACTGGTGGACTTTACATTGCATTAACCACGAGAAACCACAAATGTTATACAATTTTCTGAGGAAATCGACATAAGTAATACATGCAATTGATTGGTACGATACTATTGCATGGCAATGCTAAAACCCACACCTCACGTGTAACGGTACCGAAACTCTTATATTTGGGATTGGACATTCTTCCCCACTCACTGTACTGTCCTGGGCGCTCATCACGTAAGACAGTCGTCATCGTTTTCGACATCGTTAACGACAGCGATGCTTCCCGTTAGCATAAAAATGCTCGCTCGTTCAAACGACGAGCGACCGATCGTCTTCACAAGATTTCACGTAACACGAAAATCTGTCAAGTACAATCGTCTCGGCGCGCGTGATAGCATGATATCTATTTAGCTGTCGTCCTCCTGTGTTTAATGCAATTTCGTTGCGTTTTCAATTTAAATTCGTTTTTTTGGAAATTGAATTTGGTTTCATTGGCAAAAATACGAATTTCATATGTAAAATAACGAATATAATTTTCAAAAAACGAATTTAAAGTGAAAATGCATAGTCTCCTTTTCGTTAAAAAACGTTGTTAGAAAAACAATTAAATATAACTTAAAGATTTCATTAGTCTATTGTAAACGATCTTAATATTAATTAATAATAAACATGAAATATGAAAATGCCGCTAAAACCACAATGTCAAATTATGACTTCATCAGCAAATATCAAATCGCTTATAAATGTTGTTTTGTCTGGTTCTCAAATTGGTGATGATGATGGACGAAACGAGACTGGTAGTGTTTCGGGAATCATCGTTTCGTCGACGTCGTTTGGTACGGGCGTGTGATCGCCAATCGTCGGTGAAATTACGTGATGAGAGCTCTGATATTCCAGTCAGTCTGAAGTCATTTAGCTACCAGATAGTCTTCCGATATAAAGCAAAAGGCTATAAAATACTTTAAAGATATGTATGTATCAATGCGTTGAATATTTAGAATTTCTTAAAAAAATTAATACTTGACGACTGACGGCGAAAGAGCATTGTACGTACATACATAGAAGCAAATCCCTTATAATTTGATAAAAGATAAATGAATATAAAAGTGTTACTAGCTTTTAAATGTTTGCTACTAAATCGTACATTACATGTGGTACAGTCAAATAATAGTAGAAAAACTATGCTGTTGTTTATTCTCACGATGAACATTTCGTGTGTTTCAACAAGGTTTGTCGGATTTGGCGGTTCTTATTTCAACCCAGAGCCACATTACTAGAGCAGTGTTTTTTACTTAATAAGTAACGCGACTGTTTAAGTACACGGGCGAAGCCGGGGGGGACAGTTATTTCTGTATAAAACTAGATAAGCAGAACAGCTTCATTCTTATTCGTGTATAAGATGTTTCGACTGATTATCACGCTCATTATAATCAACGCATGCAGCATTGCATCGACATAAGAACAGTGAAAAAAATTACTATGAAATAAAGCGTAGCAACGCACGCCGGGTATCCGCTAGTTTATTATAATATCCTTCATGAATCATGAGCTATCCCAATGAATATCGGAATATGCACACATACGTAATTATATCACGTTTCTCGTATCTCGTGTCGCGAAGAAAACAGTCCCCTTCCCCAATGATCCTATTGTGCGAAAGAGATACATGAAATTCATAGGAACAGCGAGAAACGGACGGTACTTGGGTGTTATTTTTCTTCTTCCATCCTCTGCAACATGCTTGTGTATCTCGCAAACACCATAGATACAAATATGGAAATAAGCAAACACAACAAATGCTTATAAGGTAATGAACTGCATTGGGGCGCCATCTCTTAGGAGTAAAAGTGTGAGGTATACTCTGTTCCAGGTTGGGGTATGAAATGCACTAGAGATAGGACTCAAGTCGAATTTTACTCGAGTTACTCGAGTTATTCAGTTTCAACTCGTACTCGAGTCAAATGTTTTTATATTCGAGTGAACTCGTACTCGAGTCAATTCGTACTCGAATAGTTTAACTGAAACTGGCTTTAATGAATTTGACTCGAAAAACACACACAACGAAATAGAGTCACCGCCGTTTACATTACATACATACCTACATTCACACAAATTTATATAGTTCTCGCGCTCCCATTCACTTTCAATACATGTAAACAAATTATTGCAAAACGTACGTTTTACAATTGAATCTCTATTCTGCTTCTACCTAAGTATAGTGGATATTTTATACCGTAGCGGTAACATTGTTTTCTTATTGTGTCATCCTTTTCAGTACTTTTTGCAGTTTGTTTTATGAATAAGTGTATTAATTTTTTTAATGTTTAGGTTTATGTTTTTTAAGTTTATGGTAAGTACTCGTGATTTAATTGGTAAAATGAGTCGTAAGTAATCGAAGGTTTGTTTTTTTTTATCATTCTATGTTTAAGGATGAACAATAATTCGTTTTGCATAACCTATAGGTATGTTTACCTTTTTTATTGAATAAGTTGTCAAAAGTGAATAATAAAACCTTCGATGTTATAGCCTTCTCTGAAACGCATCTGACAAACGATATAGATAATAATGAAATAAATCTCCCCAACTATAGTTCTCCAGTGCGCTGCGATAGTACAAGTAGTCATACAGGTGGTGTACTGCTTTATTTTAAAAAGGGTCTTCGCTACAGAATAATTAGTGAAATGCATGTTCCAATGAGGATATGGTGTTTGTGCTGTGAGATAATTGCAAAAGATTTTAAAGAAACTGTTGCGATATATTACAGATCTCCAAGTAGTTCGGAACGTGAATTTTGTACAATATTCTCTAATTGGCTTGACACGGTGTTGCATACAAATACTAATATAGTAATTTTTGGTGACTTTAATATTAATCTACTGGATATTGACTATACCTACACCAAAGTTTTCAATGAAATATTAATACAAAATAACTTAAAACAAGTGATTAATAAACCAACAAGGATCACAGAGCGTACGAGGTCATTAATTGACTTTGTTATATGCCCCAGAGAAAAAAATATTTATGCAGATACAGATTCGGAGTTGAAGGTTGGTGATCACGAAGCAATCATTATAAAAGTGCCCGTTGCTAATTATAATAAAGTTAAAAACAATACAAAATACATTGACCTGTTCAAATATAATAAAAATCAATTTAAAGCCCTTCTTAGTAGGAAATGTGAACCCCTTAATCTGTGTAGTGACTCTAATGTGTTAGCATCATTACTTCAAGATAATTTATCCTATTGCGTAAGTAAACAAACTAAAAAAACGAAAGTTCATGACTCCAACAAATGGTTTACCGATGAGCTAAGAACATTAAAATATAACAAAATTCAGTGCTTTCGTAAAGCGAGTATATTTAATAGACAGGTAGATTGGAATTGTTACAGAAACATACGAAATATATACAAAAATAAGCTATACCTCACCAAAAGGAATTATATTTGTAATAAAATTGAATCAGCTCAAAACCAAAAGGCAATGTGGAAAACAATAAAAAAATTGGTCTTAAAAAAGGAAAAAGTGGAAATTGTGGAAGTTCGGTTTAGTGATAAGTTGGAATCATTAAGCTCCGTGATAGCTAATAAGTTCAACTCGTATTTTATACAAAGCATAAACGCGATTAGTAATTCTATACCCGCATCCAATAATCAGTCAAACTTTGATACCCAAGTAACTCAATACGTATTTAAATTTCGGGAAATCAATCTAAGTGAACTGAGATCAATATGTAAAAAGATGAATAAAAAAAATGCTTTTAATCTAAATATTAACATTGTCCTTGACTGTTTCGATATCATAGGTCCAATAATATTACAAATAGTTAATAAGTCTTTTAGTCGCGGCGAGTTCCCTAAAAACTTAAAAGAATCCACCATTATCCCAATACCTAAAGAATCTGGAACAGCTGATTGTGAAAAGTATAGACCCATAAACATGTTGCCAATGCTCGAAAAAATTGTTGAAAAGTGCGCTTACGAACAATTTTATAAATATGTATGCGATAATAAATTACTAATTGAAAATCAATCTGGGTTTCGACACAACCACTCTTGTGAAACTTCTCTTAACTGGTTGATAATGACGCTTAAGGAAGAAAGACATAGAGGCAACAAAATCATCGCACTCTTTTTGGACTTTCAAAGAGCATTTGAGACTGTGGACCGCGATAGACTTCTCATTAAATTAATAAAATATGGTGTAAACGGCAATGAACTTAATTGGTTCAAATCATATCTATCTGATAGATCTCAGAAGACCTGTGTTAATAATTCAACATCAAGTGCAATTCTTACATGTTTGGGTGTACCGCAAGGAACAATACTTGGCCCTTTACTGTTTTTGATTTATATTAACGATATTTGTAAGTGCCTAAAAATCTCAAAAGTAACTCTGTTTGCTGATGATGCTCTGATGTTCGTTAGTGGTAAAACCCTGAGTGAACTTACAGAGTACATTAAAGAAGATTTGCTCAACCTGTGTTCGTGGTTACAATTAAATAAACTCAAAATCAATGTTAATAAAACTAAATGCATGGTGATAAATAGCAATGACAGTATTCATTTAACAATTGAGGGAAATACTATTGAACAAGTTAATGAAATGAAATACTTAGGGGTAATATTGGACAATAAATTAAGCTTTAATAATCACATGTTGTATGTAGCTAAAAAAGTTTCAAAAAAAATCGGGTTCCTTAAGATGATACGCAAAAATATAACCACAATATGTGCTGTCAACATTTACAATACGATTATCAAACCGCATTTCGAATTCTGTTCTACAATTTTATTTCTAGGCAATAATGAAGACATAAATCGATTACAGGTGCTGCAAAACAAAGCCATGAGAATTATCCTAAAATGTAGCTTATACACACCAATATTATGGATGCTCTCGTGCCTAAAATGGTTGAATATCAAGCAGAGAATAATGTTTAACGCAGTGATGTTCGTGTTCAAAATGAAGTACAACTTGGTGCCTAGATACTTAACACCGAACCTTAATTACATAGGTGACAATCAACCGTATAATTTAAGATCCAACAATGACTTCAGACTCCAGTTTTATAGAGATCATAGAACTCAAAATATGCTTACTTATCGTGGCCTTAAATTATTTAATGAATTACCTCCAGAAATAAAGAATGAAACTGTTTTATTAAGATTTAAAAAATTGCTTGTATCCTATATTAGAGACACAGTTGTATAAGAAGTATTTTAGTTAGTTTTTTTTTTTTTTAAATTGTAATATTTAATATCTAGCCAGTTTTCTACGTGTATACATACTTTATTAAAAAAAAATGTATAATTACTTATAAGTATTTACTTAAATGAATTATAATAGTAATATTTACTAAATAAAATATACATACATACATACATACAAGATTTCTGAACTTGCAAAAAGCCATGTAACTCGAGTCAGATTTCTACTCGAGTAGAACTCAATTATTTTTGTAAATGACACGAGTCCCATCACTAAAATGCACCATCTAGTAATAATAGCCGTGTTTTATTATCCCCGTGATCTGATCCGGATTAGATCAGAATAATAAAACAAACTAGATCAAAGTTCTGTGTTGTGGTGATTGTACAAGCTAAGTTCATTTTGACATTTAGTGCGAAGTTGCCATGCGAATGAATATTTTCTTTTAAATGAAAATTGAATGCGCTTGTTTTATTTTTTAGGAGGAAATTGTTAATTTTGATTAACAGATAGCGAATGAGAATAATATTTTGCAGCTATAATTTCAGTTTCACATCGCTTCGATATCATTATGAGCAGAAAAATTAATTTATTCGAACAAAATAACATTAATGATATTTGGATTGCCAATAATATTTTTATGTTCTAATCTGGCAACATGTACCCTTGGCAATTATCGATAATACAGCAACATTCAGAAACGAATGTGTACCATAGTGAGAAATAGTCGAACTAATTTTTGGATCACGAAAATTGATCTTGACAAGAAGCAAGATCTCGGATTGTTGTTGTAATGCACACGAACTTATTTGTTGATCTGATCCGGATCAGATCACGGGGATAATAAAACACGGCTAATGTGTCTATGGAAAAACGTAGAAAAACGTAAAAAAATAAACTACCCTTTTCACACGTCATCTGCCGAACGTCACATCCAATTTTTAACATGTGTCTGCGAAATAGGCGCCAAACCAATTCGTAAAGTTGCCTATCGCAATCGCAGCTGGTTGAAAGCATGAATGGTCGGTACTGCTATAATTTATAGCAGTAGCATGTAAGGTAGCAGTAGCATGTTAAGGAGCAGTAGCATGTAAAGTAGCAGTAGCAGGTAGGGTAGCAGTAGCAGCACAAGTTATACTTGCTATTGAGTTGCGAATGCGATTTGCTATCGCCAACAGAGATCTTACTTGCTATTGGTGCTTTTACCGCTATCGAAATCGTAGTCGCAGCTGGTTGAAACTTGTAAGTATGTATCGTTGGTTGGGAGTCCCAACTTGTGACCAGTAGCAGGTCCAGAGGTAGCAGCAGAGGTTCGACTTGATATTGCTGCTATTGCTATACGAATGTGATTTTCTATCAGTTTATATTTTTATTTACTATTTTTTTTACAGAAGTGGACGAAATATTCGCGAAATGTAATTTGTGCCGGTCGAAATTTTCGTACAGAACCAGTAGAAAGATTTTAAATAAGCACATTGAAATAAAGCATCCTACTATATCTTTAGTTTCAGCTCAGATCGTCGGCGCCAGATACGCAAGTATTTTTTTTTATCAAAGGGTAATACATATGTACATATGTACATACCTGTACATACATCTCGTCGGGATGTGCAAGGTAGGTGTCAAAAACATACTCCACCCATACAAATATTTTTTCATGTTTTTCCCCGCAACACTTCCGACAAAATATACACAGGCGCATACTTCTGTAACACATAGTATTTGCATCATAACTTTGGTATATAATTGATTCTATTCGTTGAATGAGATCAAACTAAAAACTACCCTTGATTTCCTTGTGCCGACCATCACTCGCACGACATAAACATTGAAAAATTTAAACGTAAGCTCGTGCGAAAATGAACTACGCAGTTCATCATGTGTTGTTTTCGTTTCCAATACACAAAAAGTTCACAGGTGTGTTTTGTCTGCAAGCCTATATAGGATTAAAAAAAAGATTTCAGTTATTTTACGTGGAAAACATGCTGCTGAAACATGTTTACAGGCTACAAATTAATAAAACACGGCTATTGTATGCATCGTTTTGTTCAATTTTATATGCTAAGAAAAAAAGGGAATTAATGGTTTATTTGAGCACAGACAAGAGAAACATATTTCTCTTGTTTGTGATTTGAGGTACATCGATCGAATTGGAAATTAAAATTAATTTTAACATTTTCACGAATGCATCATAGGACCTCATTGCGAATTCGCATTAGCAGTTTACATTAGCAGTTTATATTCACTGTAAATAAGAAATCGCATTCGCAGTTATAATTCATATTCTAAATGAAAAAGTTCATTACATTGAGCTAAACATCAAATTCTTACAGAACATGTATCCTCGTTCATACGTTAATGAGTATATTCATACAGCTGCTATGAATCGTTCATAAAAAGTAAGAATTTATGCATAAAATTAATGAATGACATTCATAAATTAGCGCGAGCACATGAAGGCGAAGAGAAACAGACAGACAAAAAAAAAAAAAACAGATCGGCGTAGTGGTAGGAAACTCAGATGTTGGGTTTCAACTAATTCTATTAGTTGGTGTCCAGAATAACTGGAGAGTTTTTTTCTTTTGTAGGTACTACACGACATTTGTTGTGGGCACCGTAGCGCAAGTGGTTAGTGTGTCGGGCTACTGAGCCAGCGGTCTTGGGTTCGAACCCCTCCACAAAACACCTCAAACGTTTTTCACAGTGCCCACCTCTTCCGAATGCCTGACAAGCATTCAAGAGTGTCATTTGTCATGTAAAACTTCCCAACTCGCCGTTCGGAGATGGCAGAAAACTGTAGGTCCCTTCCATTCGTGCAAAAATATAACGCGCACACACAAATGGTTGCGGGAAGTTAGGCTTGGTTCTACCTAGGACTGTTGAAGCCAAATATTTATTTTATTTACTATGTACTTGCATATGGTTCACAGAAGTTTTTCCAGATGTTTCTTCTTATTATAGTTTTTGTGTGATGAATTCTTTCAGCTATGCCATATACTATCCTACTGCCAGTGTTATGCCTTCTCGTAGTAGTAGGTTTTGTTATTAACTTCAGAAACTCTTCAACTTATTTTTACTTTGTTGATTTGAACCGCGGACCATCAGCGTGAGAAGCGACGACGACTACCGCTACGGCAAAGCCATACTGTAAATACGAATGCATTGGGTGTATAACTATTTACAACCTTTGAGAAACCTTCGAGTATGTATCTATACTTACAGTTTATGGACAAAATACATACCCCTTATGAATCGGTATACTGCTTCTGATTTGATACATACTTTTTGAGAATAGAGACATAATGCGTATCTATGCATTCATTTTCTTTGTTCTTTAATTTAAAGATTATTTTCATTAATCCAATGTATTTATTCTTAAAACTCGTGATGGAAAGTTGTATGAATAGTTCATACTCTTATGAAAAAAATTCATTAAAAATAAGAATCAGCGTTTATACCCGAAATTTCCCATACAAATATTTTTATGAACGCAATTTCATACAAACAATGAATCGTTCATAAAAACATTTTATTTTTTTATGATTTTGTATATAAAATCAATGAATTTTTCTTAAAAATTATTGAATTTTGCTGTATGAATGTCGTTCATTTATATTATGAACGATAATTTTTTCAGTGCAGTGCGCAGTTTTTTGACCAGGCCGCTGTCGCTGTATAGCTCGTATAATTCGTGGTAGAATCTTCGCCTCCAAAGCCTGTTAATGCAAACGGGACCGAATATCTTACGAAGTACTTTTCTCTCGAAGCGACCAAAGATATCTTCATCTGCTTTTGATAAAGCCCATGCTTCAGCTCTATATAGCACAACTGGGGTGATAAGGGTCTTATATAGAGTCTCCTTAGTCGATAAGGAAAGGGCTTTACTATTTCCTTCTTAGCCCAAAGAAACTGCGATTGGCAGGAGTAATCGTTCGTTTGGTTTAATTTTTTGATGTTATAGGAGCCGAGGTAGATAAAGTCCTTTACTACCTCAAAGTTGTAGCTGTCTATTGTGGCAGCTCACTGTGTTCTTCCAATAATGTCAATGTCGTCGGCGTATGCAAGTAGTTGAACGGACTTTTGAAAGATCGCTGCTCGTGTGTTGGCTTGTGAGTTTCGAACAATTCTTTCAAGTATAATGTTGAAGAAGTCGCACAACAGTGCGTCCTTGCCTGATTCCCTTTTTCACATTTAAGGTCTCGGTGAGGTCATTACCGACCTTGATGGAGCAGCGAGCTTTCTCCATCGTCATCCTGCCCAGACGGATGAGTTTGGCAGCCATGTCAAAACTAGACATGGCTCTATACAGTTCATTTAGCTAGATGCTGTCATAGATTAGGTAAGGTAGCAGTGGCTGTCGGTAACATGTACCAGCACACTTAGGCCTATAGAGGCCCATTGTGATACCAATGATCTTGGGAATATTTACCCCGCTACTCAAGAGAACCATTTGAATATTTGTACAAAGCAAAGAAGGGTCCCTACGTCTTTTTGTGTTAGGTCACTTACGGCCATATTATTCACTCTGGGTGTAAATCAATTTTAAATGAATTTTAAACCCGATCTTTAACCCGCATTTTTTAAACTCGAAAATTCATCGGAAAGAGCCCGAAAATCTCCATACAAAGTTGTGGCATTTTTTCCTAGGAAAAATCACTCAAATAGTTTGGCGTAAATGCTGAGAATTTTGGCATTTTTTCCATAATTTTTTAGACATTTTTTCCATTTATGAAATATGAAAAAACGCCGAAAAACACAATTTTTTGGTATTTTTTTTTAAATTGAAAAAGGAAAAAACTCCAAAAATGTGGTTGCCTTTTTGTTTCCAAATAGAAAAGAAAAAAAGGCGTGAGTACCAGGCACTCGTGAAATTCATGTGTTCCCTCATTGTGCATGTTGTTTTGTCGCAAAATAGAGAGAACATAGAGCACTGTTGTAGCTAAATTACTGTAATTCACATGCTTTTACCTATAATAACTGTAGTTCACGCGTGATCAGTATAATATAATATAAAGGTGCCCAAATTCTAAAGTAAAAATTGGCAGCGCGACGGCCGCCGGCAGTATCCTATCCTATCCTATCCTATCCTATCCTATACTATCCTATCCTATCCTACTAATATATAAATGAGAAAGTTTGGATGTTTGGATGTTTGAATGTTTGTTGCTCAATAACGCCTTGACGGCTTAGCAGATTTAAATGAAACTTTCGGAAATAGATAGTCTACTTTTCGGATTAGAGATTATGCAACTTTTTATACAAAAAAATACAATTCTTTGATTCCATAATCCGCATTATTCCAATTTCCGCTCTTATTATTTGCTCATTATTTTTGGGTAATGTGGGTAATGTTGGGAGAGGGTTGTTCGTGTAAATATTATGCTCTTCCCTTCGCCACAAATCCATCGCATTGAATGATGGGAAACCGTTGCCATTGATCGTCATTCTGTTGGGAGAGGGTTGTTCGTGTTAGTAGTAATGCTTTGTGGGATTGTGGCATAAAGTAGAGGAGGGATGATTTTGCTGATATTTGCCAGAGTATATCTAATAATGAGTAGGGACACTCTCCACGTGTTTCTTATCAGTTCCATTTTCAGTCACATAGACACGGAGAAATAGACGGTAATAAGAAGTGTTGTCGTTAAAGAGAGATAGAAGAGAGGCAAAATTATTTCAGAATTTGAAACAGGGTGTTCTTTAAGAAATTCGAAAAAAATAATTTGTAACACATTTTTGCCTTTCAACCTTCGTTTTTACCTTCTGTTATATTAGTTATTTGTTTTAAATGACTAAATCAGGTGTACCCGAATATTTCAAACACTTAAAATACATGTTTTTTTTTTCAGAAATGCTTTTAATCCTCCGAAATTTGTTTGTGTGTGGTTTGTTAAAACAGTGGAACAACTTCAAATTATTTAATTTTTTGTAATTTTGCTAAAATCTCACAATTTTTCGGTACGCTAAAATATTTTACGCTTGAATTTCAGTTTTCCCACCGCCAAGCACTTATAAAAATTATTACGCATGGTTTTATTTTAACTTTTAAGAACGAACTTCAACTTTTACTTTTTCTTTTTAGCATTGCTTTAATTTGAACTTATGTGGTTTTAGATTGGGCAAAAAAGCACTTTTTTCTATCTTGAGCAATTTTTATCGCTCTAGTACTAGTAGGTATAGTTTTCATTTTCCAAAGGGCAAAAAAGCTTTTTTGTTCAAGATAAATTTTCGTGAATCTCGATTCCAACTCGAGATTCAAACCTATTTGCACTTACACCAAAATATTTTACACGAAATTGAAACATGAAAATGCTATCAATCAACACAACTATTATTAAACTCCATACAAAATTTAGAAAATATAAAGAAAGTGTATTTAAAATTGTAGGTATTTAATGGATTTTCTTTTTTTATTTATTTCCTTTTTTTAATTTTACGAACAAAATATCAAATGACACACGAATGCAAATGCAGAAAAACAGATCAATTTCGTTTAATTTCCATCCAGCACGAAAAATCTGAAATCTGCGAGCAAAATCTGAAGAGCCCAATAGAAAACCACATAAGTTTATTCTACCGTCATAAACATACTCTCAATAAAACATATCTATTCTGTATTTTCCTAGTCATTGTCTATACCTACTTTTATGGCTACCTATTACAGCGCCTGTGCCATTTCAATCACCATAATAGGAAATCCCGAAAACAAAACGCAATTTTATTTTTTTATAGGTACCTGACCATAAAACATTTTACTTATTTGCCGCATGCATGTACCGACCGCATGCATGTCACCCTTTATTGTCCTTTTTGATTCCTCTCGCTCAACTGATAACTATTCAAAGAAAAACGCATATAAAAGACGTGCAGAAAAAATGTAAACAATCCCCACCCCATTGTGACTACACAAGTAGTAGTAGCTGCTGAAAAGTGTTGTATATACCACTAAATATGAGTTTTCGGGGAGTAATCGCATTGTACAAACGTTAATTTTCATATTTAACATAGAAATATAAATTTTAGAAATCCATATCTATTCCTATTTGATCAAAAACAATTGCTAAAACCCACAAATGAAACCAATTTCACGAAAGCAAATTCGGTCACACAAATTCTTTCAATAACAGCGCGGAGCACTACCACACTGATGTTCAAAGAAAAACGCCATTTAAGAGAGCATTATGAGAAAACCACATGTAATCTATCTTACGCAGGTAGCCGCATGTAGTGGTGCTGCTGAAAAGTATTGCCGACTCTTTTCATTATATGCAATCGCAGGTAAGGGTTGAAATCAATCCTTTTGAGCTGTTTTTACTTATTGGGCGATTTTTTTCACGCTTTTGTTTGTACTAGTAGCAGTTGCATTTGTAGAGAGAGTGTCCCTACCAGTGCTGTCGTTTTCCAATTTTCAAGGGTATCATAAAATAATGCACACATTTTCGTCTTTTTAAAAATATATACAGGGTGTTTGGGAAATTATTTTTGGGTATAATCTAAGAAAAAAAAATCGTTCTACAGCAGGGATCTATCTCCAATGTGAACATAATTTATCGAGAATTTAAGAAAATACCTACTTTGGTATATCTTGTACCTTTGTATTGTATTGTATTTGGAAGGGGGTTGTCTCCTTAGAGACAACAAGCACGTAGACCTGTAGGCCCATTGTACTTTGGTGAAGTACCACCCCATTCGCTGAATTAGCGATTTGTTGCTGAGCTATATGTCGATCTAAATCTGCCCGTCGCTTTCGCAAAGCGAAGCAATAGGGCAAGATTGAGCTCCAGTAGATCAACGTCCCGTAGGACGTAGTTGCCTAGAGTGGCCTTTCTGATTCGAGCAAAGGCCGGACACTCGCTAATGAAGTGCTCAGCCGTCTCATCTTCTTCCAGGCACATCTCGCAGAGGCCCGAGCTTCTGATTCCAATTTTGTTCAGATGCTCGTTTAAGGGAGTGAACCCAGTGACCAGTCCTGTGAGGATTTTGAGGTCATTTCTACGAAGGTGTAACAGAAACTTAGTTCTGTTTGCCCTGGGCGCGTCTACTAACATTTTGGCCTGTCTGCATGACCTAAGTTCATGCCAATGGTTGTAATGCTGTAGTCGCAGCAGTTCAAGAAGCTCGTTTTTAGCATAAGCTGAACTGCAGCCAATAACAGGCTGAGGACCGATAAAAGGGGTCGCTGATCCAGCTCTAGCCAGAGCATCAGCTTTATCGTTTCCCGGGATGTCAGAATGTCCCGGGACCCAGACCAGTGTGATCTTATTACATCGCCCAAGCTGATCCAGTTTGTTGACAGCTTCCTCAACAATTTTTGAGTTGATCAACGCTGCTGAACAGGCTTTGATAGCTGCTTGACTATCAGAGCAGATGTAGATGGACTTGGATTTCCACCTCTTGTTAAGTGCAATGTGCGCTGTAGTAGCGATAGCATACACCTCTGCCTGAAAGACAGTTGTAAATCTACCCAGTGGAATAGATTGCTCAACGTGGCATTCTTCTGAGTAGACACCTGCTCCGGAGAGCTCATCCATTAAGGACCCGTCCGTATAGAAGACTATACTACCTGATGGGAAACCAGACCAACCTCCGCTGTTCCATTCAGAGCGATCTGGAAGGAGACATTGGAACCTTCGCCCGAAATTGTATTTGGAGCTTATGGTGTCCAGGGCTCCCCCCAAGGCTCCTGGTACTAAATCGAGAAGCTCCCCCACCCTGCTACCTCTACTACCTTCACTGAAGGTAACTCGCCTTCCAAGAAGCACACCTATGCGGTATACTGCTTTTCTAGCTTCGTTTTCAATGAAGATATGCAGTGGAGGCAAGGCAAGAAGGATCTCAATGGCGGCGGTGGGTGTCCCCCTCATGGCCCCGGTAATACTAATGCACGCTAGGTGCTGAAGTTTTTCAAGGCAACGTTTGAGAGGCTTCGCTTTGTACCACCAAGCTATCGAGCCATATACGACATATGGCCTGACTATACTCGTATAAATCCAGTAGACCATTTTTGGGCTAAGCCCCCATGATCTATTGAACATTCTACGGCATTGCCAGAGTATGTTGGTGGCCTTAGTTGTTCTTGCAACCAAGTGGTCTAGGAAGGTTAGTTTTGGGTCCAACAGGATACCCAAGTATTTCACCGTACTAGAAGGTTTAAGCTGGGTGCCCAGGAACGTAGGCCATCTTATAGGAGGCAACTTCCTTTTGTTTGTGAACAGCATCATCTCGGTCTTGGTGGGATTGACCGATAGTGACTGCTCACGGCACCATGCTCCAACAATGCTAAGAGCGGATTGCATCCGCTCACAGAGTGCTGGTAAGTTGCTACCACTGACGATGATGCATTCATCATCAGCGAATCCAATTGTTGGATATCCTCCCTCGTTAAGTCTTCTCAGTAAGGAGTCAACTAAGAGGTTCCACAATGTGGTCGACAGGACTCCACCTTGCGCAAAGCCTTTTACAGCTTGCACTGTCTTGGAGTAACTACCTAATGAAGCTGTTGTTGATCTGCTCTTAAGCATCGCTAGGATCCAACCGATGAGTGTCGGGTCAATTCCTTTTGATCTTAGTGCAGATTCAATCATTTCAAAGGTGGGATTATCGAAAGCTCCCTCAATATCGAGGAATACAGCGAGGCTATAGTGCTTCCGGTCGAGAGCGCGTTGCACCCTTCCTGTCAGCTCCACAAGCGCTGTCTCCGTCGACTTGCCTCTTTGATAGGCATGCTGGCTATCATGGATTGGCGCTACACTTAGCGTTCCTATCTTAAGCTGCACGTCAATCAATTTTTCAAGGCCCTTCAGAAGGAAGGAAGAAAGGCTGATAGTCCTGAAACTTTTTGGAAGATCATAGGCTGGCTTACCCGGCTTGGGGATGAAGACAGCCTTGGCCCTCCTCCAAGATAGAGGGACATAGCCTAGAGCAATACTTGCTCGGTAGATCCTAGTGAGAAACAGTAGTATTGTATCGATTCCCCTTTGAAGGAGTATTGGATAAATACCATCTGGTCCGGGCGATTTGTAAGGTGAGAAGGATAGAATGATGGTTCTTACCTTTTCTCTCGTTACAGTGCTCACCGCTGACCTCCATTGATCACTAGTGGGCCTGCTTTTGTATGGATTATGACTCTCCTCGTCAGCATCGCTGCATCCAGGAAAGTGAGTCCCCATTAACAATTGTAGGGTTTCCTCTTTTGAGGTAGTGAAACGACCATCGGGATAGCGCAAGGTGTCAAGTTTGGCATTTGGGTCCGCAGAGAGAACTCTTTGCAGTCGCGAAATGGCACTTACATCCTTTAGCTCCCCACAGAAATTTCGCCAAGATGTGAGCTTGGCCCTTTTGACTTGTCGTTTGTATTCTCTCTGCGCGTCGGCATGAGAGTTCCAATCAACCGTGCTGCCAGTTTTCATGGCTCGATTAAACAGCTTCCGCACTTGTACCTTGATACTAACACAAATATCTCCGCTAATACATACTACAGAAACTTTATTTAGGGCTTCAATTTTAGAAAAAACAATACTCTTTTTAACTGCTTTTAAATAAAATTGATACCATTTTTGGCTTTGCAGATATTTTATTTTTAAATCAGTTTCATTTGTCTTGCCCATGCAAATTTTTGACTTTCAGGTCGATTTTCTCCAAAAAAAAAAAGACGTCATAAACATACCGTTTTATTATTTCTTATGAACGCAATAATTGAAGAAAAAAAATCTATGATACGTATGCTGAAAAACCCTCAAATTTGTTGATGCTTGGCAAAATCTGTAGAGGGTTGAAAAGAAAATATAATTTTGCAATATTTGTTTTAATAATGTATGGCTTTGCGAAGGTTTTAAAATTTAAAGCATGCTCATTTATTAGACTACCCGTCAAAACCTTAATTTGCATACCATTTTCCTTTAGAATTCCAGAAAGAGTTAGTTTTGAGTATTTGGGCCTAGTTGTAAAACTTACCTAAGAAAAATTATGTAAAAGATTAGAAAAAAAAATTTCAATTCATCAGTTGTTTAGAATCGGTGTTTGAAATGGCATCTTTTACAAACCAAGAATACGTAGATATTATTAGGTTTAATTGAGCTGTGTAACGGAAGTCCCAATAGAGCACAACAAAGAAACCGTAAGCTTTATCCTTCCTAACCTTGTTTATGATTTTTTTTCCGATACTTCGAATAATTGCCTCTTTCTTTCTCCCAGCGATGCAAGCAAAGCATTGTCGTTTTGTCGTTCGACAGCAATGGTCTATCTCCGATTTGGACATAATTTATCGAGAATTTAAGAAAACTTTGGTAAATGATATCCTGTTTCATTTAAGAATGTGTATTTTAGATGCAGTTAAAGAATTTTAATACTAAAATTAAGTGATTAATTGAATTTTTTGTTTTTTATTTTAAGTTTCATATTTTGTCACTCTTATACCCAAGAAAGAACTATTATTGAATGAAGTATGTACACTGCGGTTCACTAGATTAGAATCAGGCAATTTTGATCTTTCTTCCGATATATGGCAGTTGTAGAACAAAACAGGATGGTGAAAGAAAGAATGGTTTGTGCTTAGGTACCCTTTCTTATTGACAAAATTTACTTTTTATCAAAAAAAAAAAAAAGAAATATCTTCACAAATAACGATAGTAATTTTACTGCTTCTAATCTTATAAACCAATTTAAATGCAATTGTTTCTGACTTACTGGGCAAAAAGGTCTTCCAGGTACCGCTATGTCGTTCTGAAATTCTTGTGAAATTTGGTTATGAATTAAATACAAACTACTCTCACTTTCACCATAATTTTTTTTTTTTTTTGCTTCACTGACATATAACAGGCGAAATATCAGTTTTATCTCCCAAAGTAAGTTGCATCTGATCTAGCGAACAGCAGTGTATGTAAAACCTAAATGTTTTCTTTTTCAGTTATTTTATGTACTGTGCTATTATTCTGTTACGTTGTTAATAGAAAGAAAAGACTGCATAGAAAGTAGTGTTTTATTGGAAAATTAACGAAAGCGAAAGTAAATGAAAAACGGGGAAAAAACCGGGGAAAATGAAACGTTAAATCGGGAAAAACATTTTTTTTCCATGCAAAAAAAAGGGAATTTGTTCCACCAAAACCTGGCAACGCTGGGTAAACCATTGTCATTGATCGTCATTCTGTTGGGAGAGGGTTGTTCGTGTAAATATTATGCTCTTCTCTTCGCCACAAATCCATCGCTATCGCTTACTCTTTATTTTCATTCTACCTATACGCGCATTGAATGATGGGAAACCATTGCCGAGTATCATTATTTAGCTTTGGGTATCACAGTATCACCAGCTCTGAAATAGTATGAAAAGGATACTATAGTATCACCTTCGGCAGCGCTGGTCCCTACTCATTATTAGATATACTCTGATATTTGCTACCGACTTTAGTTGTGTTTCTGCTTCATCAGCGTGCGGATCTAGATCGACGGAAGGGGGGAAATGCACAATTGTTTTACTTTTTTTGTCACTTTACAGCGGTATTTGGTTACCTTAAGGTTAAGTCAGTGGATACCTAAGAATGAAGTTTTACCTTTTATTTCAATTCACAGGTACATAAATATTGTAGTAGGGGTAGGTAGGCGTTGTTGAGTTTTAAAATTAATAAATAGTTGGTGATTTCAGACAAACCTTACCAGTTACTAGGGATTTCAATCCCGAAGCCAATTTTCAATCCCGGTATTCCAGGATTTGGAAAAATGAATCCCGGGGTATCTTTCTTATTTTCTGATAAATAGGTTTTCGTGAGTCTAGGAAGTGGTAATTGCGCCTTCGAAGTTCTAACATACACTTTAGTTTGTATGTACAATAACTGTACTGCATGCATGCGTGGTGCATGGAACCTATGTATAAGCACTGAAGAAACCATAATACGAGTACAAATAAAATAGATGAACGCATACCTTGATTTGCGCTTCAACGGCGCAAGATCTGTTAAGCACTACCGTAATCTAACCTATTCTAGATATGTTTCTTTTCTGTACATAATTTTTGGAAAACGGCAAGGTTAGTTTCGATCACAAAAAAGTAATAATCTAACTTTTAAAAATCAAGGTATTCGCTTCAGAGACAGAGAGAATCAAATAAAATCAGCTTTCAATCCCGAAAATCCCGGGATTGGTGACTGGCAAAAATCGTCCGGGATTGATTTCCCTACCAGTTACTCAATGCTTACGTCAAATATCCTAATATCTTCGGCGTTTACATAATGTTACTTTAACTATGAACATTAAGTACAACTCTTAGATATAGGAAACCAGAAAGTACCATTATTTGATGCTCATAACATACATATTATGTACATATGTGTGTAGATGTGTTTGTACACAGGTATATTACATTTCCATACATTTTTTATGCAATCGTTTCATCTATAGGGAACAACCACTAGGTTGAGGTTCAGATTATAGTGTATTGACTTCAGAATTCTTTAAGGTGCCTGTCCATTTGAGAGTACTTTCGGAAGTAAACTCTCGAGAGTTACTCTCCGGTGGCTGTCCATTTGAGAGATTTTACTCTCTTGCAAGATTTTATTGTCGCGAGTTCTCTGGTAGAATTCTGAGAGTTGATTTCCTGAGAGTACTCTCATAACCGTGTCCATTTGATATACTTCCTCTGCTAGTCATCAGTTGAAAGTAGTGAAATTGAAATGTATTCTTACAAGCGGAAAGTGGTAAGTCAGTTCACATATGCATATTATGTTACAGTAGTAAAAAACTAATTAGAAACAAATATATTTTCTGCAAAAATAACAGCAACAGATAACAGCGCTCTTGTTAATTAAAATTAATTATTATGTTCACACAATTTATGTATACTATTATTTAAACGTTATTTTTTGTGAAAAAAAAAACAAGGACAGATACCGTAATTAAATGTTTCTTTCCATTAAAACTCATAAAACGGCATAAAATCTAGTCAAATTTGTATCTTAATATGTTTTTACTTTATGAGAAGAGTTAGTTCTTGGTAGGGTAGCCTTTATTCAATAAAACAGCTGAACAGCGTTTCGATAAACTAGCTATCAAGTCTGACATCTTTTTGGAATGATACTCTTCCATACTTTCTCAATATTTTTAAAAAGGAATTTGTGGAGTTTTTTGGCCCTAAACCTCTATTCACATCAACCCAGGATTTAGGTCGGAACTTTGCATTGGCCACCCCAAAATTCTCATCTGTTGCATCTCAAACCAACACTTTTCTGCTAAAATATAAACGATACTGGTTAGTGGTCAACAGCATATGGCTCCATTGTACACATTTCTTGTATTTCACAGTGTGTCCTTGTATCCATACTGATCTCTGTGCCTATTTATTTTCACATTATGACCAATACCATACCACTTACCATCGAAACAGAACATTTTAAACTTCGATTCATCACTCTAGAAGTCCAGAAGATATCTCCGATAGTGATCAAAACATGTGTCCACTTGCGAGTGACTCTCAAAAAGTTCGAATGTCGAGAGTAAAAACTCAACTCTCCGCGAGATACTCTCAAGGCGGTGTCCACTTGCGAGTTTGCTCTCGAGAGCTACTTGAGAGCTGCTCGCAGCGTTTTTACTCTCAAATGGACACCCAGCTTTAGAATCTTAATTTAAATAATATCGCTTCCACTACTTCCTTTCCATCCTACTACAATCAAACAACGCGTCTGACTTAAAGCACGGGCAACGCCGGGCAGACAACAGCTATACTCTGTTCCACAAAAATTGTCAGTACAGGGAAGATAGGACGTTTGCCTCTCATTCTGGTTGCAATAGCTTTCATAAATCTGTCCCTCTTTTAAGCTCTCACTGGGTTACCATAGTATGCATGCAAAATCGCCGCAAATCGGAGAGCAATACCCATAGGGCTACCATCTGCTGATTTGAAACACAACACAATTTGTTAGACGAGAAAAAGATAATTGTGTACAAAGTGGACACTGCCTCGATTTTGATGTAATTTTGGTATGTTGTAAAGGGCATGTTTTCGAGTATTTTGGTGTATCAATGTTATATATCGGAAACGATTAGCTTACGAGATATAGGCTTAAAATAAAAAAAAGTAACTATCCGTTTCCAAACCCATAACTCATCTCGCGCAAATAACCTTCATTATAAATCACAAAAATCGAAAAAGCGTTCAACTTCATTTTAACGGTTTCACCAGAAAAAAAAAGAAAGTTGAAAAAACAAAAGCCACGTGGCAATACCCTCACATACTCAAATTAATTTTATTGGTTCTCAAAGCACAAAATCCCAAAGCTCTTTGACAAAAACCACAGAAAAAGCATTAACTTAATAATGGTAACACTGTTTTGATGTGGACGTTTTCTATATACACAGCAGCGTCCCCACTTTCACTACAATTGAAGTGTTTCACTACACTTTTTCTATTTTTCAACTTTTTCACTACGCCACTACGAAAAATTCGTAAACACTACAATTTGAGAAAAAATATGATAGCTCTGAAAAAAATGCAATTATTCTTGTTAAAGTGTTTTAACGATTCAATATTTTGGACTGAATGATCTGAATTTGACAATAACGTTCAGCTGCATTTCTCTTTACAGTTCAGTGGAATATTTTGTAGGAATGTCAAAAGTCGAACCCACGCCGCAAGCGCAACGGTTTTTTTTGTTATTTGCGTATTGCGTCGTCTGGTGGTAACTGGTTGGTAACATTTGCAGCACATAATTTCCTATATTTAATCCAAGATCACCATGAAGCGATACCTTCAATTAATTCGGATGAATTACGTTTTTAATAGTGCTTTCATAATTATAAACATATGTACATATGCATGTAAGTACTTCTTATTACCATGCTTTTCCAATATAATGTTCCAATTAATATGTTCGCATTATCACTTCGATTTGGTTGGTTGGTTTGTGAGGGTGAGGATCACTCCTCTTCATGTAGGCCACGGATCGGGCCAGTTGTGCTCCCCTCTAAAGTTGTGCTGAGAAGAAAGGGTTGGGGTGTGTGTTAGTGAAAGGGGGGTAGTGTAGTTCGATTTACTGTGAAACACTACGATTTACTGTGAAACACTACGATTTACTGTGAAACACTACGATTTACTGTGAAACACTACGATTTACTGTGAAACACTACGATTTATGGAGCTGTTCACTACAATTTGGAAAAAATGAAGTGGGGACACTGATACACAGCGATTGGCAGCCAACCGTAGTCATTCAGCCACCGACTGTGGAACTGGCTGGTCATGCTATTGGGATGCATGTGAATTTGTGGTAAATTACAAAAACAAAACCTGTGTAAAGGCCCCGACCCATAGACTGCGGCAGTGCGCTACTGCGTGCGTTTTTAGTGACAGCTCGATAGAATACACGCATTCTTATGGAAGGTGGCCCATAACCAACGCATACAAAAACGCCGACGCAGAAAGTAGGTTTACTTTCTACTTTTATCTCTGCGCTGTGCGTTGGGTGTTCACACATTTACGCATTGAAGTTCACACATTCACATATTATAGTTCACGCATTCACAAATTGAGAGTATGCATTTTAATTGGTGGAAGCATAGAGAAATATAGAGAAACTGTCATCAATGTTGACAATCAGCTGACATAAGCTTGAAAAGAAAACACTTTCAGTCAGTGCTGTCGGTTGTACTACAATAGTAGTTTTGTTTACCCATCTGCAGTCCGTACTACACTTGTCTTATGTCGTTTTGTTTGGGATTTTCAGATTTTTCTCTCAGATCTTAGATTTCTCGTGCTGAATAGAAAACAAACGAGATTGATCTGATTTTCTGCATTTGTATTAGTGTTTCATTTGACATTTTGTTCGTAAAAGGAAACAAATAAAAAAAAGAAAAATAATAAATACATTTTTAAATGCACTTTCTTTCTTTGTATTTTCTAGTTTTTTCTGATAATATTTGTGTTAATTAATAGCATTTTGATGTGCTGCGTTTAAATTTCGTATAAAATGTTTTGGTATTAGTGCAAGTAGGTGTAAATCTCGAGTTGAATCCGAAATTCGCAAAAATTGATCTCGAGTAAATAAAATGCTTTTTGGTTGGGTTGAAAATTTAAATTGTACTGGGGCGATAAAAACTGCTCGAGATCAAAAAAAAGTGAAAATTAAAAAAAGAAAAAATCAAACCTAGTGAGGTTCAGATAATTTTGTTTCTGACTCCAAACAAATTACCATTTTCATAATTGTTCTCATATGTGAATATTGGTACTATGTACCTTCATTCGAAAAGTATCATCATGGTATCAAAAATTTAGCACCCAAAAAATTACCACAACGACAGCTCTGCTTTCAGCAATAGCAAAATGTCATCGGCTGTCATCTTTCAGCGCTGGTATGCGACGCATTCTATGGGACGGCTCTCTGCGGTAAACGTTAACGCCAACGTCAGCGTTCAAAACGCCGACGTTGACGCAGTCTATGGGACGGGGCCTTAAGTCAGTGCTTTGGTTTTTATTTCAGTAGCGATTTCTCTAATTGAGTGCCGTGAAGACATGTACAGGCACCAGTGATTGAAAAAAAGCTCCCCCATAAGGCATGAACTGACAATTTTTGTGGAACAGAGTATAGTAATATAATATAAAGGTGTCCAATTTCTAAAGTACAAATTGGCAGCGCGACGTCACGCAGCGCGCGGTGCACCCGCCGGCACCTGGCAAAGCGCACGGCGCCACTGTGGGCAAAAAACATCGATTTGGTGGCCAAAAGTCAAATTTCTAATGTTTCCAAAATAGCTAAATTTAATTTTAAGTCAATAGAGGAATATTCATCTATCTATCTTCTATCTTCTATCTTCTTCTTCTTCTATTCTTCTATATATATAAAAATCAATTGCTGTGCGTTAGTCTCGCTAAAACTCGAGGACGGCTGGACCGATTCGGAAGATTCTTTTTTTGTTTTGTTAAACTTGATCCAGGGATGGTCTATGAGGAAAGAAAATTCAGAAAAACTCCAAAGAAAAGCCGGAATCTACAAAAACTTGAATTTGGGTTTTGTATGGGAACTTTGAATTTTTTTTAATTTTGTTTTTATGTATAGTATCTACTCTACGTTGACTTTTATTTCAAATTTAAATTTAAAACATTTAAAACTAAAAAAAATTGAATTACAATTTTGATAAGCTGTTCTATTATCTGTTTACAATATCGATTTGTCTGTCTGTCTGTCTATCTATCTGTTTGTCTATATATCTATCTATCTGTCTTTCTGTCTGCCTGTCTGTCAATCTGTCTATTCGTCTGTCTATCTGTCTATCTATCTGTTTGCCTATCTGTCTATCTGTCTGTCTGTCTGTCTATCTATCAATTTTTTTATTTTTTATTTTTTTTTGTTTTTTTTGTAAGAAAGGTGGAAAGCATCAAAAGCCTGTGTGTCTATCTATCTATTTGTCTGTCTAACTGTCTGTCTGACTGACTGTCTGTCTGTCTGTCTGTCTATCTATCTGTTCCATGTATCTATCTGTCTGTCTGTCTGTTTGTCTGTCTATCTATTTGTTTGTCTATATATCTGTCTATCTGTCTGTCTGTCCATCTGTCTGTCTGTCCATCTGTCTATCTGTCTATATATCTATCTGTCTGTATCTATCTATCTGTCTGTGTCTATCTATCTGTCTTTCTATCTGTCTGTCTGTCTATCTATCTGTCTATCTATCTGTTTGTCTATCTATCTATCTATCTGTCTTTCTGTCTGTCTGTCTGTTAATCTGTCTATCTGTCTGTCTGTCTATCTGTCTGTCTATCTGTCTGTCTATCTGTCTGTCTATCTGTCTGTCTATCTGTCTGTCTATCTGTCTGTCTATCTGTCTATCTATCTGTCTGCCTGTCTGTCTATCTATCTATTTGTCTGTCTAACTGTCTGTCTGACTGACTGTGTGTCTATCTGTCTGCCTGTCTGTCTATCTATCTATTTGTCTGTCTAACTGTCTGTCTGACTGACTGTGTGTCTGTCTGTCTATCTATCCGTTCCATCTATCTATTTGTCTGTCTGTCTGTTTGTCTGTCTATCTATTTGGTTGTCTATATATCTATCTATCTGTCTGTCTGTCCATCTGTCTATCTGTCTATATATCTATCTATCTATCTGTCTGTCCATCTGTCTATTTACTTGTCTATCTATCTATCTATTTGTCTTTCTGTCTGTCTGTCTGTCAATCTGTCTATCTGTCTGTCTGTCTATCTGTCTGTCTATCTATCCATCTATCTGTCTGTCTGTATGTCTGTCTGTCTGTCTATCTGTTTGTCTATGTCTACCTATCTATCTGTCTGCCTGTCTGTCTGTCTGTCTGTCTGTCTGTCTGTCTGTCTGTCAATCTGTCTATCCGTCTGTTTGTCTACCTGTCTGCCTGTCTATCTATCTATATGTCTATCTAACTGTCT
Organism: Brachyopa scutellaris; assembly: GCA_949775065.1. Taxonomy (NCBI): domain Eukaryota; kingdom Metazoa; phylum Arthropoda; class Insecta; order Diptera; family Syrphidae; genus Brachyopa; species Brachyopa scutellaris. The sequence continues at coordinate 122,578,086 of OX459112.1, forward strand.
GTCTGACTGTCTTTCTGTCTGTCTGTCTGTCCATCTATCTTTCATCTATCTATCAAAACTTCAACTTCGACCTTCGTCGTGTTCGGACGTCTTTAATTTTGCTCCGCACCTAATTTTCAATTCAATTTCAGTGAAAACACATTAAGTGCATATGTGTCGATAAAGTGCTGACCGATTTAGTTTTGTCATATTTTTTTTCCCGTCGCGCTCGCATCTTTTTTTTTTTTTTGTGTTGTGCAATACCCCAACTGTCGACCTACTTCGTGTGTTTACCTTTTTTTTTTCAACTCCAGCGCGCTGTGTCACTGTGTCACCCTTGTTCATTAACCCCCTTTTGTTTTTTTTTGCCATAAGTGACAATTTTCATTTTAAATATGAAAAAGTGCTGCGATAGGGCCCTTTGCAACATCGACGACATAAATGCTGACCTGGTGGCATGTAAAGGCCTCTGCGGGAAATCTTTCCACCTTCAATGCATTGGCCTAAGCAAGAGATTCAGTGTTTATTTCAAAGACTACTCTGAACATTTCTTTTTTTATTGTGACGAGTGCAAAGTAATCACACTCTCGCATGTCCTAATCGCGATCAAATGCCACAGTGACTCCACCAAATCTCTATTCAAAAAGGTCCGAAGTGATTTGGAGATATTAGAAGATATTACCAAGGGCATCGATGACCTGAATAAAACCGTCGAGTGTTCAAGTAATCGGTGCTTGTCTAAATTCAAAACCCTTGATAAGCAAATTACCGCTCTAACCCAGTTGACCACTAACAAGGACGATCATGTCAAACACTGTTTTAATGAACTCAGAAGTGATCTAAAATCAACCCTTGCTAACTTACTGAAATCCAACCCCTGTGATAAAATTAATGAGGACATCAAATCTCTTCGCTCTGACCTTGATGTTCATTTTAGTAGCTCCTCAAAAAAAATGGTACCCTCACCCCCCAATCAGATCCTCTTCTCGAAGAGTTGTCATGTAAAATGAACAGCATCAGCTGCGAGCTTGCAGCGACTCGGCTTACGATTGGCGAAATAGTGGATGACATTCGGGCGGCGTCTGGCAAAATTGATGACTTACCGGACCAAATCCTACCGAACCCTACCCCTTACAATACCTCAATACTTGCTGAAATAGCCGAGACCAATAACAACACTCCTCCACGTCCTACACCACCTCTCGCAACTCCTCCAACACCACCAACTGATAACGCTGCTCCACCGAGAGTCATTCGTCAGTTTGGCACTACATGGACCCTCTCTGAATGGAACAAGAGAATTGCAAGGATAAACACCACCAACGCACACGTCTTAACTTTCATCATTAAAGGTGCTCCCCTACTGGCCGACGTTTCCTGGGTGCGGAAACTTTTCCGTAAAAAGTTTGCTATGACCATCAACGAATGCCAGAAGATCTCCCTATCCAGTTCCAGAAATCATAGCCTGTTTAAACTGAGCATTCCGTCCAAATACGAATGGCTTTTTTGTTCCTCCCCGAGCGATGTTTTCCGGTTGGGCAAAATGACTATGTCCAGGATTTTGAAAGACAACCAGGTTAAGCATTTTAATAAGAAACCTAGATCTAAGGAAAATACTAAACCTAGCCTTAAGCCTAATTTTGCTAACTCTAGATCTAAGAAAAATTATACCACCGTACCCGACTCTGACCCTAACTGGAGTTTCAAAACAGGAGTTTTTCCCTACTTTTCTCCACTTTGTCTCCAACCTACCCCTTCCCTGCCTAAAACTTTTTCCAAGCCATTGAAAACCCAACGTAACCGTGTGTCTTTTAATCTTTCACCCGATTCCTGTCCTCCGCCAACTCATGTCTCACTTTCTCCTCATGTCTCATCTTCTAACAACACTTCCCCCACCGTCAATTACCCGAATTTCATTCACTCCCATACTCTCAACCCTTCTCCACCTTCTTCGTCAACCTCCCTCAGCGGATCCGCGAATCCCTCTCATTTACCACTTCCGAGAATCTCCACCGCTTCTACATCCCCAGCCGCTCCCCCGATTTTTGACCCGCTTCTTCCTCCCGCCGTAAAACTCACGTCCAAATTAGCTGATCCCACGTCTGTGAACAATGACCTTGATGGCCGTTACATTCTGTCAAGACTGAATGATCACCGGCTTTTCGAAAATGTTCGCCTCTACCTTGCCTATTTGCACGACAAGCCTGACTCTATCTGCATCGACGGCAAGACAAAAACGAATGTCATGGTCTCGATTCAAAAAGAAGGCCTCCCAACTGACCCCGTGGCCCTAAGAAAAATCTTCACCCGTTTTCATCATAGTTTTAACATTTCCTCCTCCACCATGGCTAATGACCTGACTACCTTAGCTTCATATATTGGCTCCAAACGTCTCTCATATCTTCAAAGAACTCGCACCAACTTCAATAATTATTTTCGTCCCTAACTCCAATCCAGTCGCTCCATCACACTGTGCCGGGATTACCCCACAGTTCCTATCCCTGTACTATCAGAATGTCAGAGGACTTCGCACCAAAACCTCGATGGTGTACATGAACTCGCAATCTCTTCCATATGATATTTTTGCCCTAACTGAAACCAACTTAGGTCCCAATTTCCTAAACAATGAATTATTTACTTCTGACTTCGTTGTCTTTCGCGCTGACGGGCAGGATAAGGATTACGTATCCTCCGGCCGCGGTGTTCTTTTAACCATACATAATAGTCTGGATGCAACCCCCGTCAGATTCTCCAGTGACACCTCATTCGAATTCATATGTGCTAAAATATCTGTACCCAGGCGGAGCATATACAGTGGTGGCCACGTAATTAAGGACATTCAATTTTTGGTTTTGAACTTCATATATTTCTCGTATTTTATATGTTTTCATTGTTAAACAAATGCAGTCTTCTTCATTTTTGTAGGAACTAGTAATTTATAAAAAAAAATTAGTAAAAAAAAATTAGTAAAAAAAAATATTATTAAAAAACTATTCACAAAATAACATAAAATCAGCTATTTCTGCTTGGACACATAATTAAGGACACTTTTAAATATTAACATTTTTTTACCATAAACAATTTAAAATAGGAAAATTCACATCAGGTATCACTTTATAATTAGTATTTGGTCGGATAACCTTTTGCTTCAAGCACAGCTTTGCACCTTTTCGGAAGGCTGGCAACTAAATGCTGACATCGTTCCGCTGGAATATTCTGCCATATTTCCTTTAAGTTCTGGAAAAGTTCTTCAGCATTTTTACTCCTTTTTTTCTCCAAAGCCCTTTCCACATCTGCCCAAAGGTTTTCGATAGGGTTTATATCGGGGCTCTGCGCTGGCCAATCCAAAACATTAATGTTTTCTGAGGAAAACCACTGCTTAACGCTCCGAGCAGTGTGCTTTGGATCGTTGTCCTGCATGAAAATGAATTGGTCAGGCATGTGTTGAACTGCAAATGGCTTCATCGCATTGCACATTATATCCTTATACAAGTGTTGATCCATTCTTCCTTGCCTTTTCGACTCTGGCCTCTTTCAGATAAGCGGCATCACTAACAACCTTGGTAGGCAGCTCGACCTCATTTTCTTATCTGACGCCCATAATTCCCTTGTTACCAAGAGCGACCATCTTCTCTCCACCCTAGACCTCCACCACCCCCCTCTCACTCTTTCTTTTTCATATGAACACGACAACATTATCGTTGATTCCGAGAACTCCCTTTCTTTCAACTTTCGTAAAGCTGACTTCATTCAACTCAATAACTTAATCAATAGCATAGACTTCAATCTCTTTCTGAATAATAGTATCCCCATTGACATTGCTCTCGATTTCTTCTACACAGCCATCTTTGACTGTCTTCTCAAATCCGTCCCTTATGTGCCTCGAAAAAACTGCTCGTCTTCTCCTCCATGGTATAATAATGAACTGCGTACTCTTCGCAATAGTAGAAACAAACTATGGAAAACTTACCTGAGATCCAGATCTGAATCCGATTATGCTTACTGCCAGCAAGCTTACTCCCGCTTTTCCTTCCTTTGCAAATCCCTCTATCTTGAATATCTGGATAAAATGCAACTGAGCCTAGTCACAGATCCTAGGCGTTTCTACCAATTTATTAATGTCAAGAGAAAGTCCGATGGTTTCCCTTCCACTCTAAAATTATTTAACACATCATCCTCAGACCCTAAAGCAATCGCCAACCTATTTGCGACCTTTTTCAGCCAATCGTACAGTGACCACGTATACGAACCGGACCTTGACTTTTTCAGTTATCTGAATAGCTGCCCACAAACCTCCTTAGTCTCAATTGACATTAGGACCGATATGGTACGCGAAAAGATTAATAGTCTCAAGGACGACTTCTCCCCCGGTCCCGATGGTTTACCTGCCATAATTCTCAAAAAATATGTAAATGCTCTGTGGCAGGCCCCTCGGTTTTCCACCATTTTTCATTTCATGGCTGAGATCGTACCTAGAGGAACGCCAGTATAGGGTTCTCTTCAGATTTTCAGTCTCGGTCCCCATCAAGGCCACCTCAGGTGTTCCTCAAGGCAGCCATCTCGGTCCACTAATCTTTGTTTTAACAATAAATGATGTTGGTCATCTCATCAAACACTCCGATCTGTCCATTTATGCGGATGATATGAAAATCATTAAGGTAATATCTACACCCACCGATTCACTTTTACTCCAACACGACCTTAATTCATTCTATACATGGTGCGACAAGAACTTTTTAGAACTAAACATCGGTAAATGTCAATCCATAACCTTCTCCCGCAAACCCGTTCCCTCAGTGTTCTCCATACGCGACCTTGGTATTATTTGTGACAGGGAGCTTAACTTCAGCTCTCACATTGATCATATAATACACAGGGCCAATTCTTCTCTTGGTTTCATCAAACGCTCGTCCAAAGAATTCTCGAACCCTTACGTTACAAAATCTCTTTACATAACCTTTGTCAGACCCCTCCTTGAATACGCCTTCCAAGTTTGGTCGCCATTTCATATAACTCACTCCCTGAGAATCGAGGCTGTGCAGCGCAGGTTTATCCGTTTTGCCTTACGCGGTCTCCCTTGGGCCGACACCTATATCTTACCGCCGTACGAAGACCGGCTAAAATTGCTTAACCTGCAAACCCTTGCAAAACGTCGCGAAGTAGCAGACATACTCTTCGTCCACCAACTACTAATAGGTACAATCGATTCCCCCGCACTACTAAAAATGATTTCCCTCTACACCAACCCACGAAACCTTAGATCTGTCCCACTCTTCCGTCTTCCTCTCCACCGCACCAACTATGGCCATTTCTGGTAGACGGCCATAGGCCAAACCATAATAGACATTGAATGTTATGAATTAAAAATGAAAATAAAAGTCATATAAACTAACTAACTAACTAACTAACTATGGCCATTTCGAACCAATCTCAAGAATGTTGCGTCTGGCCAATAACTCACACAACACCCTTGACTTCCATACCAGTATATCCTCCCTTAGAAATTCTCGCTACACCCCTCCGCCCTAAGTGTTAGTATAAGCTTCCCTCTTCTGTAAATTAGTAATTGTTAGTTCTAAGTCTTAGTTTAAGTTTCGTAGTTTGTTTAAGTCTTAGTTTGTTTAAGTTTGTTTAAGTTTGCTTGTATTAAGCTACATAAATAAAAATAAATAAATAAAATAAATAAATTACTTTTATGCAATATCCGTTCTATCTATCTATCTGTCTGTCTGTCTGTTTTTCTGTCTGCCTTTTTCTGTCTACTTATCTATCTGTCTATCCAACTGTGTGTCTGTCTGTCTGCCTGTCTATCTATCTGACTGTCTATCAATCTGTCTGTCTGTCTACATTGATTGACCAAAATTATTTATATTCACATTTCACCTGAAATTACCAAATTTTGTATGACAGTTACCAAAACCACCAGTTGTTGACTAATCGCACTGATGCTGTGTTGTATTCTACATGTATTAAGAAAAACGTACTCTGAAAATTTTACCAAAATCGGTTGGATAGTTTTCGAGTCTTTAACCCTTAAATGCATACGGCATCAAATTTGATACTATTCACATTGACCCTAGAATGCGTAGTGGGTGCATTCTAGAGTTAATGTGAGTAGTGTTAGGTTTGATACCGTATGCATTTACAAACAAACATACATACATTCATTTTATATAAAGCCATTAAATCAACGAGTTTCATTTAATAACCAAACGAAACTCAAACCGTAGGTACACAGTGCCAATATTGCCAATTTTAATGAATTGAAGTTGGAACGTTGATTGGGATTCATAATCACTAATGAATAGTTACAATCAAATTAATTTTAGGTCGTACGAAGTTCACCGCATCATCAATTGTTAGTACTTAAATAAAAATATATTCTGCATAAAATTATATTGTGAAAGCGGAAGTATGTTTCTGTATATTCTTTTACTCCAGTGAATCATTAATCAAGTAAAGATTAAGATTTAACTCAAACTCATCGCGTAACATACGGGAAAGGGTTAAACAACGTCTGGGAGTTAAAATTAAAAATTAAAATGTCGGATTTGGCACGCGTTATTTCTACACAAAAGCACAATGTAAGAGCAGCGTTTTACCTAATAAGTACTTTTTTAGTACACGGGCGAGGCCGGGCGGGACAGCTAGTATGTAATAAATATTATTTTTTTTTATAATATAAATTGTTCAGGTGAAGTGCAAAAATATATCAAAGTTAGAGAAAAATTGTAAGTGGGTTCAGGGTGCATTTAATTGCTTTAGTTTAAGATCATTGTTTTCTTAAAATGATCGAACTTATTTTGGTAAATTTGTTTGCATAGTTCTCCATTATAGTACGATTTAAAAAAATAATAAAATCCAAGCGTTAAGTACCGTTTGCAATTTTTAAGCCCATTGAATTTTAATTCAATTTTGCAAGTTGCTTTAAAGCAGGAAAAAAAATTACAGCTTTTGACAACATTCATTTTATAACGGAATTAAAGTACATTATCGGTACTTGAAAAATTCAAAAAATCATATCCGCATGAGTTCGATATATCACCTTTGCTGAAAGAATTCGTTTAATCGAATTTTAGTTTATCTTGGCATATGAAACCCAAAAAACGCGCAATTAAAAGAAATGAAACAAAACGAAAAAACAGAATTCAGATATAATTTTGAGATAGAGATTAAGACCATGCAAAAACGAGCATTAGCCTGCATTTAGTCTGATGGAGGACAGGGCAATACAAGGTAATACTCATTTTTGTTTGTTTTATTAATGGTTCTTGTGACTAAATTAACTTAATACCAGGAAAACTGTAAGCCCTAGATAAGAACTTTGTATGGTGAATTTGTATGTGGCGTTATGGCAAATAAAAACATTAATAATGAAAAAAAATTATATGCACACTTTCCCGAGAAAAATGCGATTTTCACAAAATTTTGCTTAAAAAATTTAAAAAAAATCTGTGTTTGAAGACAAATATCTTAAAAACCAAAGTATGTACATATAATAATAGCTCACTTTGGTTGCTCTAAGTTTGATATACAAAAAGTAATAATTGAATTACTGTTGGTACCTACTTTTCTGAAGGAGCGGGTGTTCAAGATAGACCCCCCTCGCATACAATGTTTTCCATAGCATGAACCAATGAATCAGATCCCAAAGAATCTGTATCCCAAACCAGACCATCCTGTATATTATGAAAAGGCTCAAGAAGCCAACCATAAACTTTATCGAATGTACCGATTAAACAGCACGTGCAAAAAAGGAGAAAAGGAGAAACGAAGACTTATTTCGAATGATGTTGGTACACATCATGAGACCCTTTAATATCTTCATTGAGAAAGGTGCACCAAAAAAACCAAATTCATGATAAATGGCCTCAAGATATTCAAGAAATTTTTTAATAAAAAATAATTTTTTTTTTTTATTTTTTTGTTTTTGTTATTTATTTTGTTCTTTTTTTTGTTATTTTTTTTATTATAATATTGTTTTTCTCTCTCCATATTAATATTTGAACTATATGTATTATGTTTGTATGATGCCTTTTGAAATTGCTTAAAAAAATGCTTATGTATTTGAAAAACAAAAAATTGTGTATCGATAGGTACTCAAATTATCTTTAAAATAAAAAAAAAATATGAAAAAATCTCAATTGGTTAAAGAGATACAGATTTTTGGCCACCAAATCGATGATTTTTGCCCACAATGCGGCGGCGCGACCCCTCCGATGGGTTAAAAATTCATAAAATGACAAATGTCAGTTGAAATTAATTAAAACCTGAGAATTCTCGCGCTATGTTTCCACCAATGAAAATGTATACTCTCAATTTGTGAATGCGTGAACTTCATTATGTGAATGTGTGAACTTAAATGCGTGAATGTGTGTTGACAACAGAACAAAATCGTTGTCAAACGGCGATGACAGTTTCTCTACATTTTCTCTATGCCACCAATGAAAGTGCATACTTTCAATTTGTGAATGCGTGAACTTAAATGCGTGAATTTGTGAACTGACAACGGAAAAGAGTCAATATTATGAAATTTAATATTAACCCGGGTTAAAGTATTTAAACTCTTTGCCAGAGGCAGTTTAAATTTATTCAGATCTAAAATTTAATTTAAAATTATGAATATTATGGAGTTGGGTTCAATTTTCGGTTTACATTTACTTTAACCCGGGTGTAAGTTTAAACCCGGGTTAAAGTTTGATCTTCGAAGAAGTATTCTCCTAGGTGTAGTTTTCTACTACGAGAAAGAGCTGGGAATGAGCAGAGAAGGTATCTAAAGCGGTTTAGATCTGGTCTGCTTTGTAGCAGGCAGGTAGTTCCACCTTCCCATCTATTGACTGACTGTGTCAATCTCCTCAGCTTTGAAATTCCCTGGAATGTCTCTGTGCCACGGCAACCCAGCGAAGGTGAATGTTAAACTGCTTAGCCATCCCTATAAGAGATGAACGCCAGTTGGAGGTGGTTTTAGAAGTGGATGAGACTGATTTCAGAGATTTCAAGGCCGCCTGACTATCCGTGAAAATGCTAATATCGTTAGTGGATATTAGATTCCTCTTGATCCAGGACAGTGCTTCCGATATCGCCATAATCTCCGCTTGAAATACGCTACAGTGATGGAGTGATGAAAGGAGAGATTTAGTTTTAATCTGTCTGAGAAAACACCTCCCCCTACACCGTCATTGGTTTTGGATCCATCAGTGTAGAAGTGTATCGACCTATCTGTTGTAGCACCTAGGTCATCCCAGAATGACCTGTTAGTGACCTTAAAGTTTTTGTCGAAATTGGGCTTGGGTATAGTATAGTCTATGTTTTCGGGAAGAGTTAGATTATCTAGTATTATGGAGTGGCCAGTATAGTTACTTGACCACTGTGAGATGGTTTTGAGTCTAATGGCAGAACTGGTTGCCATTTGCTTATCGATTATATCTAGGGGGTGGGAGATATAGTAGGATGTCTAATGCTGCGGAGGATTTTGGCATAAAATCTTGGGTTTTTTTTTTAAATCAATTATGTGAGTTGAAAAATGTAAGTAAGTGAGTAAGTATATTACATAATGTAGGTAAATGCTTAGTTTTGAAAAATTTTCTGTAAACTACTATTTTTAATCAAGAGACTTTCCAGATACATGGACATTTTCCAAAAAGAGAACTCGGTTTCAATAATGTTGGCGAAGTTGAATCTGTTTTTTAAATTTAAAGAATCGATCCATGCCTATTTATTTCAGTGCACTTGCAATGATTTGAAATTTTGAGAAAAAGAAAAGAAAGAAAAAGAAATATAACTTAAGTGGGAATGTAACCATCTTACGTATGTACTAGGAATTATAGGTATCTACCTAACTGTTACAATATTTACGTTTTGAGTTCCTTTTCGTTAAATTTACTTTACTGTACTTGTTTTGTATCTAAATCTACGAGTATACATATGTATTATATATATATTAATGTACCTAAAAATATATCAACATTTTACCTACATATTTACTTATATTATTTGTTTTGATGAAAGATATTGTTATAAAAAGAATTAAAGTACAGTGAAAACCAATTATTACAAACTCGAAGGGACTGAAAATTTAGTTCGTTACATCCGATATGTCGTTAAAACTGATATTTGGTTTAAAGCATTTTAAATATGTACCTATACATAAATGTACTCTACGTACATTTATATAATGTAAAATTCATTGGAAACTGCCATTGAATTCATCAAAGGAGTTTAAAAACCATCGATAGTCTTCTGCTGTTTCCATTTTTGCTTTAAAACATGACTTCCAATTTTCGCCTCCATTTTTGACAGAAATTCTTTATGTGAATTATCAGAAATGTCGCTCATCAAAATGAACTCCTGCCAATTATTCATTGCGAAAAGTTCAAAATAATCATGCTTTTAGGGGAATCCCCAAACATAACACATTTATAACGAGGAAACTCACAGTTTTTTTTTTTTAAGGGGTTCTGACCCGCCAGTTGCGGAGGGCACCGCGACCTAAAAAATCTATTGTACCACGAAGTCAGTTTAGGGGACCAGAAGAGGCTCAATTCTTTTGATGAAACTCACAGTATAGTCGCGTGTTGCGTGAGATTTAAATAAGTGCAAAAGAGAGAGATAATGAAACAAAAAATACATTTGCTTGGTGAATGTGGGCAAAGATTTTCTTTGCGTTCTTCCTTCTTCTTTTTTTCGAATTTGCTTTATTCTTCTTTGGCTGTTGATATGAGTACAACATTTGAATATGACGGATGAATTGAAATGGAGCAAAGAATTAACCAGCGAATTAATTTTTAATTATGAAATGCATCCGAATTGATATCCATGCATTCAAGAATCATTTCTGCAGAGTCTAATAAATTATTTAGGTCTTCAAATGTCATTTTTGATTTTTTAATTCATTTTGTTATAAAATTCAACAATGAGCACCAAAGGTTTAATGAAAGATAGCAGTCAAAAACACGCGAAACTAAAGAATGAGAAAAAGGCTTAGTGTAAAAACGCGCGCGTTATTATCAGGTACAAGTGTAGTATCTAGGACTTCCTGTCTATTACAGGTTATGAAAGTTGGTGTGCAGTGCAACCCTTGTTGCAGTAGGTGAGGTTAGTATTAAGAAAATAGTCAAAAAGTAACTCACCTCTATTGTTGGTATCGGAGCTGCCCCAAATAGAGTGATGCGCGTTTGTGTCTATAACGTAATGAGCGAGATAAGCCGAGACCAGCCAGATTTTGTCTCTGCCAGATGCTGTCATAGGCCGCCTTGAAATCGATGAACAGGTGGTGGGTATCGATTTGGACTTCTTGGGTTTTTTTTTTCCAAGATCTGCCTAAGTGTGAAAACGGCACTGATAGGGGCCAATCAGGTTGTTGACGAAAGGTTTCAGGCGTTCACACAATATAGCAGATAAGATCTTTCTTGTGGACCGGGCAGACGATGCTGAGATTCCATTCATCTGGCATACTTTCATCTGACCAAATCTTGAAGATGAGTTGGTGTATGCGTACTACCAAGACATCTCCAGCTGCTTTAAATAGCTCTTCGGGTAAACCGTCAGGTCCAGCAGCCTTGGCGTTATACAGTCTGCAGTAGTAGTGCTTCCATATTCTTAGCACTGATTGTGTTTCTACTACAAGGTTTTCTTCGTCATCTCTACAGGTTTCCGTACGGGACTTGTTTTGCCGAAACATTATTTTTAATAAATAAAATAAATAAATATTCGGCGTCAGCAGTTCTATACAGAACCAAGCCTAGCTTCTCGCAACCATTTGTGTGTGTACTTTTTCACACGAATGAAAGGGAGCTACAGTTTGTTGCCGACTCCGAACGGCGAGTTGAGAAGCTTCTCATGACAAATGATACTCTTTGATTGCTTGTCAGACTTTCGGAAGAGGTGGCAACCATGAAAAACTTTCTTAGGTGTTTGACCCGGGCTGGAATTGAACCCGAGCAAAATGCGTAGTAGTCCAACGCACTAACCTCCACTGCCACGGCCGCCATGAGTTGGTGTATGCGTACTACACACTACCAAGTCATCTCCAGCTGCTTTAAATAGCTCTTCGGGTAAACCGTCAGGTCCAGCAGCCTTGGAGGACTTAAACATGCATATTTCTTTCCACACTTCGTTTTGGTCAGGTGGACAGGAGTTTTGGCTTTCATCATCTAAATTGAATGGTTCATTCTGCCTGATAGCGCAGTGTTGGTCTTCATCACCGTTATACAGTCTACAGAAGTAGTGCTTCCATATTCCTAGCACCGACTGTGTTTCTACTACAAGGTTTTCTTCGTCATCTGTACAGGTTTCCGTACGGGACTTGTTTTGCCGACACATTCTTTTTACCTTCTGGTAAAACTTCCGCTCATTGTTCCTGGAGTAGCGTCTCTCAATATCCTCGATTGCACGCTTCTCGTGGTCTTTTTTTTTCTTTCTGAGAAGCCGATGTTCTTCCGTCTCTTTTGCTCGTATGCGAGCAGGATCTTGTCATTTTGGTAACACCAATTGGATGTCTGCTGTTTTTCTGCGTTTGCTAGCCTGCATTGCTCATCAAAGGAGGGGTTTTGCGGTGGTGGTCGTGTGAAACCCAGCTCATCATTCGCGGCACTTATGATGGCTAGCTGGTGGTGTTGCCACTGGTTTTCTGCACTAGCTGTTGGTGCGGTAGGACTCGTAGCGAGAGATCGGGATGCGCGCTCGCTGTAGGTTCTGGCAATGTCTTCTGATTGTAGCTTTTCGACATTAATCGTCCTTTTTTGTGGCCTATATAGGTTTAAAAAAGCTTTCAATATAAAATACAATAACAACTGAACCTATATAGAATTCGTTTTGCCTGAATAGCTATCGGGTTGAAAGTTGAAGTTGGCTCAACTTGCGCTTCAGCATGTATATTCATACTACAGCTGTAACTTCGCATTTCTTAGCATATACAGGGTCTCCCAGTTAAGAGGTATAATCCTTTAACTTAAGATTCCTGAATTTTCATAATTTTGGGTTTTAGGAGCCATAACTTTTTGTGGTTGCATAAAATGACATGAAGTCTTAAACATTTTATATGCGCATCTGATTGTCTCTCCAAAATGTACAATACTGTTTCTGTAGCTGTAATAGTTCAGAAGTTATATCATTTAAGGTAGTCTTATCACTAAATCGGAGGTGGCTTAGTTCGACAGGCTATAACTTGGAGGGGGGTGAAAATAGACCCCTCTGCAATACGATTTTTTTTCGGTAGAACTTCAGGAATCTCCCGTTTAAGGATTATACCCCTTAACTGGGAAATATAGATATAGATTACAAAAAAAAAACACGCCTATTATACAACAGACATGGTCTCAATTTATAAAATTCACCCTTCTTTTCAATATAAGTATACGAGAATGAGCTAATAGGTATAGTATTCCTGACTTTATCATAATGAGTGCAGTACTGCCAACCTTAGGATAATATATGGACACTTTCGCATTTTTTCCTTAGCCTACTGAAATGGCGAAAAAGGGAACCCAGAAAAAAAGGCCAGTTCGCTGCCAAACAAATTGAAAATAATTCCTGTAATTCCAAAATCCAAAACCAAAATCAAACTGTAGGCTTCCGTCACACCTTATTGCGCAAAAATAGTTCCGTTTCATTACACATTCTGAGATTAACCAATATCTTTATTTTTCATTCAAATGGGTTATTGAAATCGAAAGATGTTTTTGTTTTTGGTATTTTAACTTTAGTTTTATTTGTTAACAGTCAACATTTACATAAAAATCTACTATTTCATATACATTTTTCGGCTTACCTATGATAAAAAAGAACTAACAAGATATTAAAATAAACATAATTTTATGGCAAAACAATAAAAAAACGGAATTTTACAACTTTCGTTGGACTTATATAAAACAAAATATTTTACATATATGTATAAACTGTCTTTATCACTAGATTGACCCAATAAAATAGAAAAATCAAAATAATAAAAAATAAAAAAACATATGTTTACTTTAGTCTCTAGTCTTAGTTCAGTGTCATTCTCAGTTAGAAGAGACTCTGGTCTCCATTTCAAATAATTAAGTTTACTCATTTTCTTTCCCGATTAGCAAACATATTTCCGTTTTTAGTTTTTCTTTTTTGCTTTGTGGCAGTTTTTGTGCATATTTAATAATTAAAGACAGACCAAAAATATATACAATTGTATGCTTCGCCCTGGATGTCCCTATATGACTGTATTTTTGTACAAAAATTGTTTGCTTTCTAAAATATATTTTTTTTATCTTTTTATATTGTTTAAATTTATTATTAAAAAAACAGGTATTTTCTTCCCAATTATTCCTTACATAATAGTATACAAGCTAGAAGTACAGACACACACACTCTTTTCTTTAAGCTTAGTCTCACTGAACTGCAGTCAAGATGAGCGGACAGGAATTTACGCGTCATCTACTTTATTCTATGATCATGAGAAGATCCTCGCCTTCGAGTTTCATACCGTCACTAATTTCTAATTTCTTAATTACACCGGCCTTTGGCGCTTGGACGACCATTTCCATTTTCATGGCAGATAGAACGACCAGAGGTTGACCTTTCTCTACACGATCGCCTTCTTTGACGCGAACATCAATGACGGTACCGGGCATTGGTGCACCGACCTCGTTCTTGTTGCCCTTGCTTGCCTTAGGGTGGATGTGAAGTTCCTGTTAAAAGAAAATTTTAATAGAAGAACATTTAAGCATTTCACCACAATTTTCTTACCTTAACAGCTTCCTTGTCACGGATGAGTACTGATCGCAGTTGACCGTTCATCTCAAAGAACACCTCGCGTTCACCGTTCGGCGTTAGATCCTCAGCCATAGCGAGAGTTTTAACGCTCAATGTTTTGCCCTTCTCAATGTTAACTTCGAATTCTTCACCGACCTTGGGTCCGGTCAAGAACACTCGGGTATTCAATTTATCGACGGGCCCAAAGTCCTCTCGGAAGTTAAGATAATCGGCTGTGACCTGAGGATAGAGAGCCGCTGACATAACATCGCGATCAGTGATTTGCGGATGAGATTCTTTCAATTCTGACTTCAATGCAGCGAAATCCAAATTGGGCAACTGTTCGCCAGGACGTCCTTCAATGCGGGGCATATCTTTAAGCACACGGGAGCGTAGTGGTTCTGGGAAACCACCGTATGGTGTGCCAATGGCACCCTGTAGGAATTCAACCACAGACTTGGGGAAGGAAAGTTCTTCAGCCTTTTCGAGTACCTGATCGGCGGTGAGTTTGTTTTGCACCATAAATTGTGCCAAATCGCCGACAACCTTTGATGATGGTGTGACTTTAATGATGTCACCCAATAAAAGGTTAGCCTCACGGTAAGCCTTTTTAACATCCTCGAAGAAATCACCCAAGCCAAGTGAGTACGCTTGGAATTGGAGATTGGTGTATTGACCCCCGGGAATTTCATTTAAGTAGACATCAGCGTTGCCAGACTTCATTGTTGTGGTGCATTCGAATGGTGCATAGAGGGTACGTGTTTGTTCCCAGTACGCTGAGTACTCTGAGACATCACGAAGATCCATGCCGGTGTCTAATGGAGTTCCCTGAAGTGAGGCCACAATAGCTCCCATGCTTGGTTGTGAAGTCATACCAGCCATTGAGTCGACAGCAACATCGACGATATCGGCACCAGCATTAGCGCAGGCTAACATTGAGGCGACACCAGCTCCTGAGGTATCATGAGTGTGGATATGGATTGGAATATCAGGATGGCGGTCACGGATAGCGGTAATAAGCAATCTAAAAAATTAATAAATTAAATGAATTTCTCTGTCTAAATAAACCTTTAGTGCCTTACTTAGCGGCAGCAGGCTTCAGCAAACCAGCCATATCCTTGATGGACAAGACATGAGTTCCAGCCTTAACTAGTTCATCAGCGAGATTTGTGTAGTACTTTAGATCGTACTTGGTTTTGGTTGGGTCGCTAACATCACCACTGTAAGAGATAGCAGCTTCAACAACACCACCAGCTTTACCAGCAGCTTCCATACCCAAGATCAAATTTGGCAAATAATTCAGCGAGTCGAACACACGGAAGATGTCCATACCAGTTTGTACCTACAATCGTAAAACATAGTCATTCCAAATCTCTTCGCTTCAAACATTTGACTTACGGCAAGTTCACAGAACTTAAAGACAACATTGTCTGGATAGTTCGTATAACCAACAGCGTTTGCTCCTCTCAGCAGCATCTGGAAGGGAATGTTAGGAATTTGTTTACGCATATCTTCCAAGCGCTCCCAGGGACATTCGTGTAGGAACCGCAAGGCAACATCGAAAGTGGCGCCACCCCAGTTCTCCAAGGCATACAAATTATTGAATTTGTGTGCAACGTAGGGCGAGATCTTTAAAAGATCATGCGACCGAACACGGGTGGCCAACAGTGATTGATGGGCATCACGGAAGGTTGTGTCCATAAGAAGGAGGTTATTACGCGAGCGCACCTCCTTTGCGAAGGCTTCAGGTCCCTGAGTTTTAAGAATATCACGGAGTCCTTTCGGTGGTTCAGTAACTGTGGATTTATTGAGAACTTAGTTAAGCAAAATACATTCAAACTGCTATGCTGAGATGATTGTATTAAGGTTTTTCCAAGCTTATATCAATTTACAGCGTAAATTACGTTTATAAACATATACAACAACAACAACAAAAAACATCAAGACGAATCGTGTCTATTTCATGTTAAATATACGTGTACGTTGAACATTGAATTGGAGGGGGCGCAAAAAAAAAAAAAGCTCAAAATTATTGGTGAAAAGGATATACTGAGAAATTATAGAAAAAATAAGTGGAACTTAAAGAAAAATATTTTGCAGCAATAAGCTTCCAGATCCCCGCTTACCTTTTGCCATAAGTCCAGTTTTGGTATGGAATACTGGGTTCTTAAAACAACGATGATGCGAGATACTCAAGGCGGCATTTTAATGAACTTATGAAATGTTAAGCAGTCGGGTGTGTAGGGAGTTCAAATTACAGTTTTTAAAATGAGTATGAAAGCATTCATTGTGAAACCACCTTAACCTTATGAGGTTAGTATTTTGTTTAAAAACCATTATTTCAGCGCAAGTTTCCAAAAGGTTTTTGAATTTCCCTAATTCCGATCCTTAACTTTTTTTTTGTTGTAAATTCTCTCTGAATATCGGAATATCGATTTAAAGTACCTACTCAAAAGCTTACAAGATAAAACGATAAACAAAATTACTATACACTACATCAATAAACATTGGTCAACGGAAGTCATTAAAGCTACAATTTCATATTATGTGTGTTTTTTTTTGTAACCTACACTGTGTGTCAAATAATAACCCAGAGTGGCTTTAGAAAACATAATTAAAACTAGGTTTCTGTTTATTTTTCGGTGTTGTCATTCGAAATATTCTCCTCCCGATTCAATACACTTGTTACAGCGATTAAATTATTGTTATTCTTCAGTACCCGTGCTGCTTGAATGGTCGGAAAAGCATCCTTTCAACTTTAATTTCGATTCCAGGAACAAAGAGAAGTCGTACGGTGCCAAATCAGGTGAATACGACGGATGATTTAACACAGAAACCTGATTTCGAGCCAAAAATTGTCGAACAATGACGAACAATCAGTGCATTATGCAACAGAGACAAACTTTCTGGATCGTGATATTCGGGTCGAATACGATTGATTCTGGCAATAAAATGCTTCAAAAACTTCATGGTATTACGCGGCAGTAACTGTTGGAACGAATTCTTTGTGAATAGTTCCTTTGCTATCGAAGAATGTGATGAGCATTGCCTTGAGGTTTCAAGGAATTTTTCGTGTGTCCTCTAGCCGCCCTAAAAACCTTTATGCCACTCGAAAATAACTGTTATACCCAAACAATAATCACTGTATACTTGTTGCATTAAGCGTAATGTTTTTGATGCATTTTTACCAAGTTTTACGTGAAATTTAATTACCGCTCTGTGTTCCATGTTAAAATTTCAACATCAAATGAAAAGGTTTTCTGGAAAAATAATTTTTATAATTGTCACATGTCAACCAAATGTCATAAAATTTTAACAGATGTGAGAGAAAGATTCAAACCTTAATACGCACATTCGAACAAATAGTTCGTAAGTACTAGGTCTGTTTGGAACTCTTTTATGCACAAGGAATTGAGATCTGTCAAATAGTAAAATCCTCTCAAAGAGAGAGAAAGCTCCTCAAAGATAGAAAACTTGAGCAAAAGTTACCAAACGCTTTTGAAACAACGCTTGGTCAAACCTTTGTTTTTGTTTCCCACTAACAATGAAGATTATGGCATTTCACAAACTGTCAAATGGCTGGTTTGACAGAGTTGAACAGCACACCCCAACGAAAAGGTGTAGCGTAAAATACATCGCAAACTGAGATCCAAATCAGAGTATCTACCTACACAAAATTGAGAGCCATGAAACTGTCATGATTCTATGAAAGTTTACATAGTATTTCGAAAACTAGCGTGTTACAAAACAGACCTACTATTTCAGTACATGTCCGTAAGTAATTGGTTGTTGAGATATGGTTCCTATCCGGAATATTATTTGACACACTGTGTTAAAAAAAGCTTTCGATGTAAAATACAATAATCTAAACTTACATAGAATTAGGTCCGTTCGCGTACTTTTTGCACCAAATATGTGTTTTCCGTCAAATTTTGAAGAGTGGGGGTGATGTGCTCTCAAAGAAAAATGTATGTGATCTGACAGATTTGACAGTTTTCATATATATCTGCCCAAAGAAATTAATTATGCTGAAATTCGTAGCATGTGGAAATTTCTTACTCTCTCGTGAGCACTCTCTTTTACGAAAAACTACGAAATTTTGGCGTACGCGAACGGGTTTTCGTGACTTTTCGTAAATTTTCGTAGTTTTGGGAGCGTACGCGAACAGACCTATTATTTTAGCCTGGATAGCTAAGTGTGCAAAAGTAGAAGAACGCATTGAACAACAAAAAAATGGAAAATGTATGACATTTGGCAAATTTGACAGTTTCATAAAGCTGCCCAAAGAAATTATTGGTTGGTTTGAGAGGGTGAGCAGAGCAAAGATTTCTCCTCTTCACGTAGGCCGTCAGTCGGGCCCTTTGTGTTCCCCTCAGGAGCTGTGCTGGGACGGAAAGGGTTGGGGTTTGTGCAGGGGGGAAATGGAAATGTTAATAGAAGTGCTAATCAAGCATCAACAAATCGGAGATGCAAAAGCATGCTAGGAGACAAAAGCATTTTGGCAATGTTCAATTATCAGCTCAAAAGAGCCAACCGAAAATTTCGAAGTACGTACATATGCATGATATATAATTTTATGTTTTGCATTTGTTGTTTTTGCTCATGCCGTGAATTTTTAACTTTTTTTTGTTAAAGCAAGGTTTTTTGTTTTTCTTTTCAAAAATATGTTTTTCTCCTGTGATTAAAAAAAGGGAATATTGCGGGGGAAATAGACTGAGAAAAAGGGGAAAACAAGGCAAAATGCGACAAAAAAAGGGGAAACTCATTTAGAAAATCTGGGAACACTGTACACAACTGAAGTCGCGAGCGAATATCAGCAGAATCATCCCCCTCTACTTGCATAAAATGGGAGTCACAATGACGGCCGCATTGCCAGACAAAATATTTTGTTGTTTAGGTAGGTTTTCTGTAATGTATTTTGAGGTTAAATTTATTTCGGTACACTTACGGCAACAATTTACTCTCTGGATTGATACTTAAGCCGCGGAAATCGGTGGCTTAAGTTAAAGCACTATTTAAGTGGATTTTATCGTTATGCCTGCACTGTGGAAACGCAATTCGTGTTGATCCTGAGATTTTCGCATCGACACTTAAACTCGCACTGTGAAAACGGGCATAAGGGGTTAAACAGTTTCTAAATTTTTGTTTCTTGATTTAAAAGTGGTCTACTAACGTTAAAGGGAACGTTTTGGATATCGTCACTCCTAAATGGTTATTTAGAGTGAGTTATGCAGTTCTCTGTCATTCTTATGTATGGCGTAGTTGTCTAGTTGACCGGCCTAGACAAAGCTATACATCGCGACAGCCTGGGGATAACCGGCAAACAAATGGCAGCCAGTGCTGCCATAAGACTCGAACCATCTCACTGTGGTCAAGGAGCTACACTGGTCACTCCGCACTTAATTCTCCCCGAAACATAGACTATACTATGCAGAAGACCAATTTTGATAAAAACTTTACGGTCAATATTTCCGATAGATCCTTCTGGGATGACTTAGGAGCTACAACAGACAAGTCGATAAACTTCTACACTGAGAGCACTAAAACCAATGATGGTGTAGGAGGAGGTGTGTTCTCAGACAGATTAAAACTTGATATCTCCTTCCGCATCCCACTGTTATTATGGCGATTTCAGAAGCACTGTCCTGGATCTAGGCCATCTAGGGGAATGTAATATTCACTAACGATATTAGCATCTTCTGGGATAGTCTTTCGGAGTATTTAAGTTAAACAAGCCCAAACTTCTCAACACATTTTCAAGGAAACACATACAAAACTTATTTTAGGTAAATAATATCAAAATTTTATACTTAAGCATTTAAATACTTATATGTATTTATTATTTATATTTTACTTATCATTAAGTAAACTAAAAAACAAACATACTGTGATGTGTGGATTTGGTTTAATTTGTTTAATTGATTTAATTAAGCTAACATATTGTTTTATGATGACAGCTTTAAATTTTGAATAAAGAGTAATATCTCCAATTTTACCATACACCAAATAAAAAAAAATTCCACCACACAACACCAAAACAAAAAAATTGAAAAAAAAAACTAAAAAAAAATTAAAAAAAAAAAAAGAAGCGAAACATACCTTTAGCCTCGCCGCGTTCCTCTTTTTCGAGTGCTTCTGGCGATAAATCTGTGTTTTATGTTTTTTTTTTATTATTATTATTTTTAATTGCAGTAGCAGTGGTGTGTTCGAGTGTATGTAGTAGTAGTTACAAAAGGAGTTTTGTATTGTTTTATAGTTTTTTTTTTGGCGAAAAATAAATTGTGTTACCAAAAACAAATTATTCCACAATAAGATAGAAGATATACAAAAGAATAAAAGAAAACAAATTAACTTAATTTTGTAATGAAACAAAAGTTAATGGGGTAGGGTAGGTAGACAGGAGAGACTTATAGTGCAGCCAAAAGACGCAATTTGCATTGGGCACACACAAGATACCCATCTAAAAGTCAATCATTTTGGTTTTTTTTTAAATTTTGTACAAGAGTGCTTGAGCGGTTGTGTTTCACTCAATGTGGAGTGTTAAAAGAAAAATTGGAAAATTAGTTACAATAGAGGCGAAGAAGTGAGGAATAATTGGCGAACAAAAGGAGCACTTACCCAATGGTACAGTTGGCACATGAGGATCGACATGGGCAGGTTTTAGTTTCGTTGCCAATGGCGTTTGTGGACCGTTAACCAACACTTCACCGATGTAGTTTAGAAGCTTTTGAGCACGATTGTGTGAGATGCGGAATTTGAAGAGTTCAGGATGTTCATCGATGAAGTAGGTATCGAGGACACCGTGAAGGAATTTCTGGTTCTCCAGTACGTTCAGCAGGAACGGGATGTTGGTCTTGACTCCACGAATACGGAATTCACGGAGAGCACGGTTCATCTTGGATGCTGAACCCTGGAGGTCGGATGCGTGGGAGATGACTTTCACGAGTAGTGAATCATAGTAGGGCGAAATGATAGCACCAGCGAAAGCTGAAGCGGAGTCTAAACGAATTCCCATACCCTCGCCGGAACGGAAGACTTCTAAGCGGCCAGTGCTGGGCTGGAAGTCATTGGCCGGATCCTCGGTAGTCACACGGCATTGTATAGCATAGCCACGTGGCTGGATGTTTTCTTGAGTGTAGCCGAGCTCGGGCAGAGTCATACCTTCGGCAACACGGATTTGGGATTGTACTAAATCGATTCCGGTGATTTCTTCTGTCACTGTGTGCTCTACTTGTAATCTGTAATCAAAGATGTTAGCTTTATGGACTTTGCAAATAACTTAATCTAGACCCACCTAGCATTGACTTCAATGAAATAGAAGTTTCCGGTCTCATCGCACAAAAATTCAACAGTACCAGCATTCTCGTAGCCAACATGCTTTGCTAAACGGACTGCTGCTGTGGTCATTCTATCGCGTACTTCAATCGGCAGCCTTGGAGCGGGAGCAATTTCCACAACCTTTTGATGACGACGTTGCACTGAGCAATCACGTTCATACAAATGCACAACATTTCCAGCCTTATCACCAAGCAATTGAACTTCAATATGGCGTGGACGCTCAATAAACTTCTCAATAAACATTGCACCATTGCCAAAGGCAGCCTTAGCCTCTGAACTTGCACGCTCGAATAATTCTTCAACGTCTTCCATTTTACGAACCACTCTCATACCACGCCCGCCACCACCGTAAGCTGCCTTGAAAATCACAGGAAGGCCATGTTTCTTACAGAAATCCAAAGCTTCCTCTTTTGTTGTTACTGGACCGTCGGTACCCGGAACGATAGGTACACCAGCTTCAATAGCTGCAACACGTGCTGCCACTTTATCACCCATCTGTTGGACTACCTTCGGTGAGGGACCAATAAAACGGAGACCGGCATCGATCACAGACTGTGCAAAGTCACTACGTTCTGATAGGAAACCATAACCAGGATGCACAGCATCTACGTCATTCTCTTTGCATACTCGAATTATCTCTGGAATGTTGAGGTAAGCCTCGACTGGTGGAAGACCCTTGCCCACGATATACGATTCGTCGGCTTTTTGTCGGTGCATGTGCATTTTATCCTGTTCAGAGTAAATGGCTACCGATTTGATACCCAATTCTGTACATGCACGGAAGACCCGAATCGCAATCTCTCCACGATTGGCAACCAAAACCGAACGGATTGGTTTGTATTCAACCTGAAAGGTAATGCGTTCTATAAGATGTTCTTTTTTAAATCCAAACAATGTTTACCTGACTGGAGAAAGCATTTTTGTTGATGAGCCAAACGCGGACTCGTGGTGATCGTCTTAAAGTCTGGAATGCGTTTTGTGCCACGGGGATGAACATTTTGAATGTGTTTACTAAAAAAAAAAAAAAAAATAAAAATTGTGTTTACTAAAAAAAAAAATAAATAAAAATTGTTTGTGTCACACGCGGTAAAAGTGAAACTTTTTTAAAAAATAATATATTCCTGCACTGTTTTATGAATTTGAAAATTTTCTTGGCATTTTCAACCAATTTCAACCAAAATCAGGGCTGGGAACAGAATAACCCTGAGGTAAGGCATGCCTGTCGTACAAGGCGATTAAAATCCACTAAGCGGAGACGGAAACTTCGCAAAAAATCAGACAAAAGTTAATCAAATGACCTGGCCCTCCTGGTAGTGGGTTTGCATGTAGAAGTGACTGTACTAACCACTAAAACAATTTCAGTTTAAATCAACATGGCAATGAATAAAACAAATGATATAATTACCCCAGAAACTCCAGAAGGAGTTCTCTAATATCAAGAACACCTCCAAAAACTAGTGCGCTAACGCTTAAAAGTGATACAACTAAAGACAGCACCTAACGACAGGAAAAAGTCAAAGGCTCCTCTAGTTAGTAATGAACATAAAGATTCACAAGCGAAGGTGGAAGTAGTTAACTACTACAAGGAATGGCAAGCTGAACTCACAGCTAGAAAAAGCCTCCAAAAACAAGTTGCATGTTTGCAAAACCATATCAAGGAGCTGGAAAGGAGAGTCACCCTGCTGGACAGTGCTTATTAAAATCCTGTTAGTTTTCAACCAACTAGGCAAAATAAAGAAAACGATTACCGGACAGATGAAGATAAGCTTGCACTGGAAATAGATAGCCATCTTAAGAAAAGCAAGCGATCTACAAAAAAACGGAAAGCCGAAGAGAGCCCTGAAAATCTTGCAAAAAATCTTGGTAGTGCGGCTATAACTAAACCAGCAAATATTAAAAGAATTTGAATTAAAATGCAACAATAACCACCACCGATCATGATCTCTGGAATAGAAAGATTTGGTGAGCTAAAAAAGATGATCGGACAGAAAACGAAAAAAGAATATAAATTTATATCATACAATAACAACAATTGGAAAATAAATGCCTATGACAGTGACGCATACAGAGAAATAACAGATGAGCTGACCAAAACGAAAATGCAATGGCACTCATATGAAAATAAAGCTACTAGACCATTCAAAGTAATACCCAGAGGTCTTCACTTCTCTTGTAAAGAACACGATATTGTTGAGGATCTGACTAAAAAAAGCTTTAAAATCTTGGAAGCCAAAAAATTAATCAAAAACGGGAACGGATTTTGTTGACTTTGCCTTTTTTTGCCTTTTTTTACTCATATTTCCTTTTTTTGCCTCTTTTACTGATATTGCCTTTTTTTGCCTTTTTGGTACTATTTGTCAAGGTAGCTGTGCGCTTCTTCTTGTGCCGTAAGTGCAATCTCAGGCATTCGCCGCAGTTTCATCTGACAAAAACCGTTTGACATCTGGGAAGTATTTTTTTGCGTAACTGTGCGCCTTCTAGATTCTAGATCCAAATTCTGTGACATTATACTGGTGATACTTAGTGCTGGTCCGTTTTCTTGCTTGCCATTGAAAGTGAAAATGCCCCAAGACAGATTTGTGGTGAAAATGGTTAAAAATTTTTAGTCAACCCGAAAGACCGCATATTTAAGAGTTTACAAATTACAGGTGATTCCTAGTAGTTGTATGTAGTTTAATTTGAGCACTTGATCTTAGTGCACTGCGTGTTAAAGACTTTGAACGAACTCGAGGAGAAATAACAACAAGCTAAACGGCCAGTAGCTGAAGATGGGATGAAAAAATTTTACGGATGAAAAAATTGTAACTCTAAATTGGACTCAAATATTTAAGTCAAGGATGTGCCATCTCTTATCTTGGCTCCAGTAGGCTCTGCCCATGTTGTTAGGTCCTTTATTTCATTCAAGGCTTTCCTGAGAAATAATCGCAGGCGATTGTTACATACCAGCGAACTTCAAAATTGTTTGGGTTGCAATGTTAATAAGAATGCATAGAAACCTTTATTATTAAATGCCTTTTTCTGCGGTATTATTTTGCCTTTTTTGGCTTTTTTTTTTGTCAAAAGAATCCGAGCCCTGATGATGAGGAATCAAGATCAAGAAATATAAAAATACCTCTTTTCATGCTCTCTTTTCACAATCAAGAAGATGTTGAAAAGATTTACTCCATCAAATCAATAATGGGTATTGTTATTAAGATTGACCACTTCGAAAAAGCTCTAATTCAATACCGCAATGCAAACGATGCCAAACGTTTGGGCATACCCAAACCTATTGCAAAAGAGATTTTGCTTGCATTAAATGTGAAGGAAAACATCTAACAAGCAGCTGCTCACTAAGGGTTGACTAGAAAGCAAAATGTACCAACTGCCCTGGTGATCACCCAGAGAACTTTAGAGGCTGTCCCATCGCAATAGAACACCAAGAAAGGAAAAGTAAAGTTATTAGCAATCGTCAGCAAAAGCCAACCATAAACACGGATCCTGTAAAAGCTGCAAGTAGACCATTAGACAAAATAGCACCTGCTGTTAAAACGATCATGCCAACTATAGATAGCAAATCGTATTCCCAAATCGTAAAGAATAAACGTAAAGAAGAAGAGACTTCCATAAAGGAAATGCTTATTACTATTATCCAAAGATTTGATAATCAAGACAAAATAATTAAATTACTAAGCAAAGAAGTCTCAGTGCGGAAAAAACAGACTAACAATGATTAAACCTCTTTAAGTTGCAATATGGAATGCAACTGGTCTTCTTCAACACGCATCTGAACTACATGCAGTGAAAATATTGATGTATGCCTGATTTCTGAGACACACTTTAAACAGGCAACAAAAATTGAAATTCCTGACTACCATCACTACCACTTTCCTTACCCAGATGAAAGTGCCAGGGAAGGTAGTGCTGTAATTGTAAAGAGTAAACTGGAACATTATGAATTGCCTAAAATATCAAAGCAAACCATGCAGGTAACGACAGTAAACATCGAAGCCAAAGGCAAAGACTTTTAAATAGCAGCGATATACTGCCTACCCAGGTATTCGCCCTCAGATGAAGATCATACTGACCTGTTTAAACATTTGGGGGACAACTTCATCATGGCAGGTGACTATAATGTAAAACACACCTTCTGGGGGTCAAGCCCCCCAAGCTTAATAACGTCAAACTGCATGAAGCCTTACAAAGACATTTGAAGTGCGAATTTATTTCGGCTGGATCCCCAACTTATTGACCATCGGACCCAAATAAAACACCTGATGTTATTGACTTCTTTATAACGAAATAAATCAATAGATAAGAAGTTGAGGTAAAAAGCAGTGAAGACCTGTCCTCGGATCATACCCCTGTGATCCTAACAGTCCATGGTATTTTAATAGAACAGACAAATTATGCGAGACATACAAATAATAAAACCAACTGGTGTACATTTAGAGAATTAATCGAAGGATTTATCGATCTTAGAACTCCGCTGATTTCAACAGAACATATTGACACTGAAGTGGAACAATATATAGCTGACATACAACAAGCAGCCGAAAAGACAAGCCTCTGTAAAGTATCCAGCAAAAATCAAAGAACTGATACTAAAAAAGAGAAGAGCTCA
Organism: Brachyopa scutellaris; assembly: GCA_949775065.1. Classification (NCBI taxonomy): domain Eukaryota; kingdom Metazoa; phylum Arthropoda; class Insecta; order Diptera; family Syrphidae; genus Brachyopa; species Brachyopa scutellaris. Next base: position 122,604,730 of record OX459112.1, read on the forward strand.
TAGAAAATGGCAAATGACAAAATATCCCAGCGATAAAACAATAGTTAATAAATTAAATAACATGCTCAAAAAAAGTATCAGTAAATTTAAAAATGATTCTCTAAATAATTACCTTCGCAACTTAACTGTAAATAAAGTCACTGACTATTCCCTTTGGAAAGCTGCTAAACGTTTGAAGAGACCCTTCAAAGAAGGGTTAATAATGATATCATTTTTATGTATCAACTGATCTCAGGTCTGATTGATGCAGCTGACTTATTATACTGTTTAGGATAAAACCTTCGTGGGGGATCGCATTGCCTGCGTAGTATAGAGTTACTGCATGTTCCTCATCACAGAACAAATTACGGGATCCATGAGCCTATTAACCGCATGAGTAAAATCTATAACTTAAATGTAAACTTTCTTGACTTTAATCTTAACAAGGTTACACTAAAGAATGTATTGCGTAATGTCCTCACACATAAATACTATTATAATAATGTATATTTGTTCTCATTATTTTATTTTAGTTATTGCTAGTGGTAGTGTTGAAATGTAGCGTAGCCTAACCACTCACACAGCACTAAATGATGAGCCTGTTGATGCATATTCTGCACTGGCAAATTTGTGCTTGTGGTTGTTGCATGACACAGATCTGATAGTGTTAAAAAAAAAATCCCCCACTAAAAACATCTGATGGAAAAGGATTGGAGACCCAAAAGGGAAAGTTAGGCTCTTTGTATTTAAACTTTTTCCACCTGTAGTGGCAAATGAAAACCTCGAAATTATTGACAAACTAGACGAAGAAGTTATACCTTACGTTTCGCCTAGAGAGATCACTGCCTATAATAGGAAATCTCCAGGCTATGAACTTATAACTGCGCAAATCATGAAAGAGTTGCCATTCATTGCATTAGTTAAACTGAAACATATTTATAATTAGTGCCTGCTTTAGACTAAAATATGTTCCACATCACTGGAAAATAGCAGAGGTAATCGCTATACCTAAAGAAGGTAAGCCACTAACGGAAGTGACCTCATATCGGCCAATCTTTCTTTTGCCGATATAGTCAAAAATATTTGAAAAACTACTTCTTAAAAGGTTAGACAAAATTATAACAGAAAGAAAACTTATCCCGAACCATCAATTTGGGTTTAGAAACAAACACTCGACAATAGACCAAGTACATCGTATAACTAACGTTATAGAAAAGGCACTAGAAGAAAAACAAGTTTGTTGTTCACTATTTTTAGACGTTGCACAGGCTTTTGACAAGGTCTAGCATAGGGGTCTAGAGTATAAATTACATAGGGATCTTCCTAGCCAATATTATGAGACTCTTAAATCTTATATAGCAAATAGATTCTTTAGAGTACGTTTTGGTAAAGCGTATTCGGAACTTAGAGAAATACACGCAGGTGTACCACAAATTAGTGTGTTAGGACCTACATTATATTTATTATATACGAATGATATACCAAATACGAATGATACAATGATAACCATATTCGCAGACGACACTGCTATTCTAGCAGTTGATGGATGCATGGTTAAAGCAACAGAAAAACTACAAAATGCAGTTAACGAGATAGTTGCTTGGACGCAACAATGTCGAATCAAACTAAATGAGTTCATAATGAACTTGATGTATTAATTAATGAAGATTCTAATCCATTGTTAAGTAATAGGCCCTAAGCTTAATTTTTAACTTTACAATTTTGCAATCTGTATCCAATTCTTGCCCGAATGTAAGTTATAAATTCGATTTCAACAAGCCCGATTACATTTGCATTAATAATTACTTTCTTACTTTAGAATGGTATTCTCTTTTGTCATGAGAATAATTGGATATGTATTCGAGAAATTTATACCAAAAAGGGCTATTAAAGGTAAATCTAATAAACCGATTTGGTTTTCCATATGTTTAGTTCGATTAAAAAATGCATTAGTTAAAGCTTATAAAAAAAGCAAAATTGATCCAAATTTTCGATGTTATTATTGCCATTTGCGCAAACAGTATGATTTTCCTAAAAAGTTTTTGCACAATCAATATCTATGGTCCCTAGAATCAAGAATAAAAAATAATGGTAAAGCATTTGGCAATTCTATAATGTGAAAAGGAAATCGGTTGGGATTCCGTCGAATATGAAGTATAATGGAACGATTAGTAGTGATCTCACCGCAATTTGTAATATGTTTGCAACATTCTTTCAATCAATTTTTATTATTGACGACTCTAATTTTGAAATTTCGCCAATTATTTCACAAATAACTGATATGGGATCTATGTCGATCACCGAAGAGGAGATTATTGCAGAACTTTCTGGTCTCGATGGCGGCCTAAGCATGAGTCCGGATAATATTTCTTCTATATTTTTAAAAAAGTGTGCATGTAATTTGTCAAGACCTTTACATATTATATTTAATCCGTCTCTTGCTAGTGGTGTGTTTCTTGATGAGTGCAAATTTTCTTTCATCACTCCCATCTTTAAATCCGGCCGAAAACAAAAAGTTGAAAACTAAAGACTCATTGCAATTGGTTCCTAAGATTTTTGAGTCTATAGTGAAGAAAAATATGTATAGTGCTGTTAAGAATCATTTATCTGATTATCAGCATGGATTTCTTCATCGTCGATCCACCACTACTAATCTAACTCTTTTTACTAATTTTTGCTTAAAAACATGGAAAACAAATGTCAAACAGATTCTATTTTAACGGATTTTTCTAAGGCTTTTGATAGACTCAATCATAGTATTATATTAAAGAAACTTGAACTTCTGGGCTTTCATTCTACTCTTTTTCAGTGGACTACCGACTACCTAACTTATCGTTTTCAGTTTGTAAAGATTGGTTCCGAGAAATCTTTTAAAATAATTAATCATTATATAATTAATAATAATTTATCACAGAGCAGCCACCTTGTTCCTCTGTTGTTCCTGCTGTTCATTAATGATCTCCCCTGAGTGATCAAGTCGTCAAATTGTCTTATGTACGCTAACGACGTGAAGATATTTAAGGCAATCATGTCCGTGGCTGACTGTTTTGATTTGCAAAGAGATGTCAATAATTTGAATGTATGGTGCTGCTCAAATTCCTTGCACCTGAATGTAAACAAATGCACCGTAATTACTTTTTCTAGGTCTGCAGTGCCTATTATATTTGATTATGAGCAACAACTTTGCGTTCTTAATAGGGTAGTCAGCTAAAGGGATTTAGGTGTTATTTTTAACTCACATTTATCCTTTTGTTTGCATTTTGATTACATAATATTAAGAGCTAATGCAATACGGGGATTTTTATTTAGGAACTCTTCTAGTTTTCAAGATCCCTATACATTACATACATACATTCATCGCGTTAGTTAATCCAATTCAATATTGCTGTGTAGTATGGTCTCCCCTCTTCAACAAGGATCTGCAGCATATTGAAAAAATACAAAAAAGATTCACGAGATATGCGATTCAAAAATTTAAATTATTTGCTCCGTTCCCTTACCGTCACACAATAGTAGGTGCGCATTAATTGGTTTAAAACCTCTATCATGCAGAAGAACGTAGTTTTGTGTTACATTTGCAAGAGATGTCATTTCGGGACATAGCGACTGTGCTCCTCTTTTAGCCTTATTTGGTATTTATGCTCCTTCACGAGGTCTTAGACCTAGGATTGAACATTTTTTTATATTCCTCGACATGTGACAAACTATGGTCGCAACGAACCAGTCACTAATGCTTGCATAATTTTTAACCGTTACGCAAATGTAATTGATTTGGATTTCAGAAGAGATAAATTTAAATGTATTATTCTTGTATTCTATGTATTAAGCTTGAGGCTTGTATTATTTTATACCTAGTATAATTTAGGTATTTTTTGTAGTCTAAGAAAGTTGTTACTTATAGACGTAAATTAAATAAATAAATAAATAAATAAATGAGATGAAATCAACTCATATTAATTTCACAAATAAAAGAATAACGAATTCCCCTATCTTAAATTACTTTAACAAGTGGATAATTAAGGTTAATGCTGACAAGATGCAACCTACCTTTTTCTCACGAAAACGTAAACTTTGGTACCTTCTTATTAATTAACTTCATATATATGGTGTCGATATTATCTGGGAACCCTTTGTGAAATACTTAGGTATAATTCTTGATAGGATATTAACAATTGATCTCCATAAAAAAAGAAATGTTGAATTGATCTTCGAAAGAATCCAAAAACTTAAAAATAAATTTATAACTCACTGTGCTTTTGCACAATTGGTAAACCAATTAGCTACATAAATTAGTATTAAGTATTTATTGTTTATTATTTATTATTTATTATTTATTATTTATTATTTATTATTTAATATTTATTATTTATTATTTATTATTTATTATTTATTATTTATTATTTAGTATTTATTATTTATTATTTATTATTTATTATTTATTATTTATTATTTATTATTTATTTATTTAATATTTATTTATATATTTATTATTTGTTCATTTATTTATTATTTATTTATTTATTTATTTATTAATTCATTTATTTATTTATTATTTATTTATATGTTTGTTGTTTATCTATTATTTATTTATAGTTCACTTATTTATTCATCTTATTGCTTTTCTATATTTATCTAACATTAATTAAAATGTATTTATTTTTGTACCTATCTTATTTATTTATAACCATAAAGTTTTTGATTTTTTTTTGTATTATATTGAAGGTTTGTGTGGTATTTTTTCTTCGAATTTTCTTATTACTAAACTGTTCATATCATGTTAATAATTTTTCAGTAGAAATATATAGAAAAACATATCAAATCTCTGTATTAAGAGATGTGCGGTAACAAACCAATATTGTAAATTTATGATATCAAATAAAGATATGTATATATATGTATGTATATATATATATTAATACCCAAACAGTACCATATTCTAACACAGCTACATAAGTACCTGGGTATAAATTTGGACGCTAAATTGAAATGGAAGGAGCATATTAAAAAGAAAGGTGAGGAGCTAAATATTAGGTATAGAAAACTCTATTGGTTACTGGGACATAACTCAGAAATGTCTACCGAAAATAAGATCCTATCGAATAATCAGATATTAAAACCTGTCTGAACGTATGGTATCCAACTATGGGGTTGTACAAAAAAAAAACTAATGCACAGATAATTCAGACATTTCAAAGCAGAGTCTTTCGTGGAATATTTAATGCACCATGGTTCATTAGAAACCAGGACCTGCATCGTGAATTGCAAATTGACCTGGTAGCAGAGGTAATGAAAAATAATGCTCTTCCTCACAACCAGCGTCTGCAAATATATATTAACCCTGAGATAGAAAACGTTTTAAATTTCCGATCAAATATTCGTAGATTAACGAGAAACAAACCTCACGAACTTGTGTTGTAGAATTTTGAGAATCTGTATGTTATTTAAGCATAATACATTCTCCCAAGCGATTTCCCATACTGAAAAATAAATCTTTTTTTTCGATTTTTCTTTGATTGGTCATGAATCATGATTTAGGAGGTGTTTTTAGTGCGGTTAGAGTCGCACACTACTCTGGGTACTCTAATCCCTTAGTGTCTTTCGAGATGTTCACCTTTATTAACAAAAAAAAAAAAAATTATAAAAATATTTTTCTGTGTCTTTATCTGAAAATTCAAAAATGTTTACATTTGTCCTCATTTTGAGTGCCTTTTACCCAAATGCAATTCTACAAAAAAAAAAAAAACATAGGCAACCAGAATCATACCTGTGACCACCGCCCACCAGACAGTAAGTCAAAAATCACCCCATGCATCCCAGATTTATGAGTGAACGAAAAGTAAGAAAATTTCATCTCCAGTTTAAAACTATCATTCATTACACAGGGCAAGAGTGGTGCCAGATTTCACGATTTATCGTATTTTTACGACTTTTCGACCTCAAAGTTTGTCCACGATTTTTGAGTAAAAATATACAATAATTCCACGATTTCTAAAATTTATTATAATTTTCCAATTTTCTTCTTAAAATGTAAAGTAAAACTCGCCCATCTGTAGCTCTGCTTAATGCTTATACTACTTTTTGAGTATATTGTACATTATGTGGTGTTATTTTTCAGTTATGTTATTATAACATATTTTTTAAAACTACATAAATGAATGGATATGGATACAAAGGAGCTGTGGCAAGAAAAGGTTTCTAAATACTATATGTGCAGAATAAAATATATAAAATATAAGTAATTCATCAGATTTTAAAAAGATTTGACTTCCCAATTCATTTACTACTGTTGAAACGTATATTTTCGGCATCAAATAATCTATTCTAAACCAAACGAAAACAAAAAATATTGACCACTGAAACCTTTCCAGGAATTTTGCACACCAAAGATTTGCTAAGAATGCAAGAGGTTCCTTGCTACAATTTGAATATATATAACAGCATATTGTAATCAATTTAATAACTGATATGCACTTTTTTTCCATAATTAATTTCTGTGTTTACTGAGTCGAAAATGTTTTGTTGCATTAATAAATTGAAGTATGTATAATAACCCTTTTTTTATTTCGTATTATATATCGTATTTCCACGATTTTGAAAGAAATTACGATTTCAGGTGAAAATCATCTGGCACCTCTCCGCAACACTGATTCTGCGGCATGGGATTTATTAGTCAATCTTAGGTAAAATTGGTCTGTTGAATACTGAATAATATAAAATGAATATTTTTGTTGAATTGACTCTAAAGGGTGATTTTTTAAGAGGTTGAGAATTTTTTTAAAAAAAAAACACAAAAAATTCGAAAAAATGAATGAAATATTTATTTGAATCGATAGTTTGAACCTTGCAATTTAATGTTTAAAGATAATTTCATGCAAATGTTGACCGCGGCTGCGTCTCAGGTAGCCCATCCGCTGAGTCCAATTTTGGCATACTCTTTCACACATATCGGCCGGTATCTCACGAATGAATGCATGGATGTTGGCTTCCAGTGCGTCAATCGAAGCGGGCTTGTCCCTATAGACATTAGCCTTGACATACCCCCACAAAAAATAATCTAATGGTGTCAAATCGCACGATCTAGGCGGCCAATTGACCGGCCCGAAACGTGAAATTAACTGTTCACCAAACTCGCCTCGCAATTGCGCCATTGTTTCGCGTGCTGTGTGGCATGTGGCACCGTCTTGTTGAAACCACATATCATGCAAGTCAAGAACTTCCATTTCGGGCAAAAAAAAGTTTGTTATCATCGCTCGGTAGCGTTCACCATTGACAGTAACGCTGCGATTCGCATCATCTTTGAAGAAATATGGCCCAATAATGCCGCCGGCCCATAAACCGCACCAAACAGTGGCTTTTTCGGGATGCATTGGTAGCTGTTGCAATGCTTCTGGCTGATCTTCACTCCAAATGCGGCAATTTTGCTTATTTACGTACCCATTCAACCAAAAATGAGCCTCATCGCTGAACACAATAAAATGGAAGCAGCGCGCGATGAACATTTCGAACCGAGCACGAATTTTGATAGTAAAATTCAATAATTTGCAAGCGTTGTTCATTTGTAAGACGATCCATGGTTAAATTGCAAACCAAACTGAAGCTGTTTGACAGTGACACAAGGTACTAAACACACGTCAACTGTCAAAACCAGTGTTGCCAAAACCAAACCAGCTAAAAAATCACCCTTTACTTTTTGAGATAAAGGCAATCCATTTATGCACTATGCGGCGTTGGTGGCTTAGCGGATTGTACGTTTGGGTAAGCCCAAGAGCATTTTTTTTTGTATCGGTTCATAGCATTTACATTCACAGTACAAAAGAGGCAATTCAAGGTGGTTTCTTCGTTCTGTCAATGTCATCGGTACAGACGGAAGCACTTTTCGCCCTCCTTGACTCCAATATCGAAGTGACTCCACGCAAGTCCAACATTTGTCTTGTTGTCCAAGTTGTTTTCCAAAATATGCCAGATAACTTTGTTTTACAAAATCATTTATATTCCTTCGTTTCTTTTCTGGTCAAAATTTACCACATATGTATGTACCGAAAATGGTCAGGGTTATTAACACAATACTCGCGTGAAGAACTCATATTTTTGTTAAAATAACGCCCAATAAATTAAAAAATATAATCAACTGGGATTTTTTAATACTGCAAAATTATATACAAGGTACTGTTCGTTAAAATCTCGGACAACGATAAGTATTTGCCACGTTATACTTCGAAAAAGACACGTTAATGGGGGAAGATTAGTAAAAAACGTTTATTTTTTAAAGAACGGCTTATCATATCATTATCATTTATAGACTGAATATTCCATAATCTAAAATGACTCCATAAACTTTTTTTTCCCCTGTCTTATTGATAGCCTCTGAGAGGAAACATTTTTGCGTCATAAACAATATGCAATGCAATATTTCAAATTCATTTCTTCGACAACAACCAAACCGCTTGAAATACATTTCATAAATGAAATTTACTCTAGGTCGGACAGAGAAGGGTTCACATTATCAGATGTCCTTCCGACCACCAAAACCATCCGACATGTCAGTCCGACCATCGCACATAGGGGTATTTGCCTCGAAAAAAATTTCAAAAATATTTTTTGGTCCTAATGAAGTGATAATTGTCTGAAACAACTTTAAAAGTATGACTAAGCTTATTTCAGTCGCTCTAAAGTATAATTCAATTTTAAGCTTAAAATCTCTTTATTTTTCCTACGTGCAAGACGGTTTATTGAGCAAATAGCTCTGAAGATGAGCCAGCTTAGCTCCATTAAAAGAAAAAGAAAAGAAAAAAAAAATGCCCATTTGCATACATTTCAAATAAATCCAATATCTATTAAATTAAAGCTCCAATAAACGTAAAAATAGCTTCTAAATAAAGTACACACCTGCAGCTGATTCATCCATAACGAAAAATTTGGTACACAATATAAAAAAAGACAAAAATTGAATTATTTAACAGTGCGATTTTTCACACAAATCAACAGATTCACAATTCAAGTTTACGATCGATGACTTTGAACTGATGCTGTGGCAAAGTGTGTGCATGAAAAAAAATTACAGTACATTATGCCATGGCTATTTAACTACAGCTGGAAAAAAAATTATTTCTCAACTCTGCATTTTGAAATATTGATTTATGAGCGGTTTTTCGATGCAAATACCCCTATGTGCATCGCGTTGTTTCTTGCGTTCACATTTTCAGATTTGGTCGGACATACCAAGTCTGTCAGATATGTTGGATCGTGTGTACCCCCCCTATAATCTACACCCGTTTTGTATTTACCTCTTCCTTTACGTTCTTGACGCTCGACCAAACATTTTCCTTCTTCCACCTAAAACGAGAAACAATACACACATCAACTGGTTTCGGTCTTCCCCCTTTCGGACTCCTCTTCAGATAGTGAGAATGAAAACTCGAATAGGAATGAATCTATGGAAACGCGTACTATAGTACGTTGTGTTCTGAGTGGTGCATCTCTTTATAATGTCGTTTTTTCGTTGCACAATTTTTGATTCAAACCGCGAGCTAAGAAATTCCACTTCAAAAATCTCTAGTACCATCATATTTCCCGTTAAACCTAGGAATTCGGGATCATCAACACATTCCCACAAGGAATCTTGTTGTTTTCCTTCTTCAAATGTTTCCGAAATGTCCAATAAGTGGAAATCAGGGTCAACTTCTTCGGGGACATCAGAAACAAGAAGCATCGTTTTAGTTTCTGGGAATAAATTCTTGGCCATTGAATTTTGAAAACATTAGTAGGCTCTCAGTGTTGAAATTCTCGAGAGCTGACAAGGAGACTATTCAGGTTATCTCCATTTGTTGATTTCGCAACATTTTTCTGGCTCTTAACTCTTTGTCGAAAAACTTTATTTATAGCTTCTGCCTCTAACGAGAATTTTCCAATTTGAAGAATTAAACTGTCGATTATTTTCTCCTCATGGGTCAACTCTCAATTCACAGTTGGTGGCGTGTAATATCACTCCTGATTTCTAGGACAGATGATCCGAATTTTTTTGGGGAAACCGGTTTACCTGACGAAATCATATACATACAACAGGTACAGGACTGCGAATCTTCTGATAATAGTCTCATTAAGTCCATTTATTTTTGCGATAGCTTTGGGATCATTTAAAAACATCTATGACGTATTCTAAGCATTATAAGTTCCAGCTAATTTTGTGGATCACTCGATCAACATGAAGACCCAGCTCATCTTTAAACGTTTTCATTTTCATTTTTCTCTCTCGCTGTTGCTCTATGTGCTAATCCGTTGTTCACCAATTTGTTAACTCTGTGGATCACTAGGATTTTTTTAAATATTGAAAATTTCACGCTTTGTCCAATATTGTTACAATAGGTCGTAGGACTGGTCACGACCGAAAACGGGATAAATAAATGCAAAACTGCGTGCGGTTGCACTTTGACGCTGGAACCCACTTGTTCAAACAAGGCTCGTGGGTGCAGTCGTGTTTAGTAGGATACAATTCCTTCTAAATACCTAAGGGCCTAAATACCTGTGAAGCCCGTTTTTCAGAACCACTCGGAATTTTTTCATATGGGTTGAATTTCTCCGTAAATTCATCATGCATTTTCCTTGAAATATCAGAATGTTTATGAACACAAGTATATAACGATAATGAGTAGGAATAAAAATTATCCAACCAAAGCGGGTAGATATGTACATATGTATATACATAGATCACTGATCGATTGCACAGGAAGGTACAACTTTGGTGGCGGCGATGCTGTAGTACATCTACATAAGTATCTAATATGCTTTTCCTGTGTTTCGAATACATGCGTTCAAATGGTTGTTTTGCGATTGTGTGTTGTAATATTGTAGACAGTTTTGAACTCACCGATGCATTTAAATAGGATAACCTTAACTGACAAACATGTACATTTTATATATATCGTATATTTTTTACGAGGATATTTTTAGAAAATATTATTTTATTTTCTGCATACATACCTATACCTACATATCCATGTATTTATTTGTTTCTTTTTTAGTGTGTTTCTATACAAGATTTGTTATTTTTGGCGATACTAATTTCTATTAAAAACTATTGTACATAAACAGAACAGCTTCATTCTTATTCGTGTAGCAAGTTTCGGGTGATAACCATGTTCATTATAATCAACGCATGCGGCATTGTATAGGCATAAGAACAGTGAAAAAATCACTTCTGCTAACAACAGAATCTTGCGAAAACTACATATATAAATAGTGCAATCTTTTTTTGCCAAATTTGATTTTCTTCATTAATTTTTTCGTCAGAATAACCGCAGTATTTTGGGAAAAAAGCAGTATGCAGGTTTGGAGTCTAAAAAACAGTAGATAGAATACTGCGTAAAACAGTATAGATACGAGCGTTAACTATCCCTCATAAAAAAATTATAGATTTATTTAAATTTCAGTGAAATACCATACGGTCAAGAGAAGATGCATGGGTGCGGGCGCACAGTGCTTCAGGATCGGAAGAAAGTCGATTTTATGAATGTTGAATATAATGCTATTTTTCATTCTAATTGTATAAAATAATAGTTGGAGCATCAAATCCAATAAAAAATTCCCAAAAGTTCCCTTAGATTTAAGAAAAATTTTGAGTAACAACTGAGGGAAAAGATAATGTGCGATTTTTGGCTAAAAACTCGTTACGATTAAAATAATATTTGGTGTATAAAAATATTAATTTTTGAGAAAAAAAAAAAACATGTATGCTGTTAGTTATAAAATAAGTAATTAATTACGTAGTAAGAATTATTAATATCAGTACACATTTCAGTGAGAGGTAGCCTTTAAAATAAAGGTATTTTTTTTTATCAATAACAAAGGGCTTAAATAGCTGTAAATTGTATGCGCCAGAAAGCGCCAAGCTGAAATATAATAGATTTGATGCATTGAACCTTTAGCTTCACAAACAAAAATAAATTAGCTGCGGTAACTTACGGTTCTTGTGTTGGCACACAATTAACGTAAAGTATTACTTCTTATTTTTAAATATCTTCCCATGAAGGTGGTAAGATGCGTCAGTGAACTGAACTGCTCAAAGTGGTCTTTTCTATTACTCCAGGCTCCAAAAATTCCATTATGGACAAGAAACTACAATCTTTTCTGTGAATTCGGAGTTAGCGAACAAAAATGTCAAAAGATATCAAAGAATATTTTTACTTATATGTACTTATATAATATTATAATATTAATTATACTTTGGTGCAAGATTCATCAAAATCGGTCCAGCACTTCAAGAGATATTGAATTATTTCCGCGCTTCCATACAACCTAAGCCACTTTGTGGCGTTTTTTTGGGCACGGGGTGTACTTTGCAAAGTTATTCAAAAAACTCTAAATTTCGACCCATTTCGCGATTTTTACACCATTCGTCCCACTGTGGTGCATCAATAATTCCCATTAATTAATATTAAACAATTCACAAATATGTAATTATGTATTAGTACCGTTTAATTGATTTACTTACATTTAAAGCGATATCACTTGAAATTGACGAAGTCCACAAAATCAGGTGTTATGGTGTTCTGAAATGAGTAAAAGAAAGTAAAATAGATAAGCTTTGGATGATGCAATGTAGTGAAAGGAAATAATAAAATAAATTAAGTTATCGATCCACATTTTGGATTCACGTTTTTCAAATCTTCGATAACAACTGATTAATTCTCATAGGATATGTCACGTTTTACAGTAATCAATCTAGCTAAATAATAGTGCTCCTGTAGTTAACTGATTTGAATACCCCCAGTTGATTTCAACGAACATGGGTATTCCGATTTGATAAACGATGTTGTAGATTAGAGTTACAAATCTCCAAAAGCAAATAGGTGTTTCGTCAACACTATCGCCAACCCTTAAGAGCTACGTATCATATATTTGATACGTTTATGTTTGTTAATATTGTAGAGATATACATTTGTTTGGGAAAATATTAACAAAATAATCTCTGGAAATTTGAAAACAATAATTATCTCCTTTGAACTTGAAGCTGTAATGTAGGTATTTGTAAGAGCTGTGTAAGTTTTGCTTGTTGACTTATCAATGAAGTGGATTAGTGTGTTATATATGTTTAGAAAAAAATTTAAATGTATATTTTTAGATGGAACTAAAACAAAAACAAATTATTGGAGACCTGTTATTGCTTATAAGTTATTATATTGCTCATGTTATTTACCGATTTATGAAGAATATAACTGTCAGAAAAGTTACTCAACGAGATAGTGTCAACGAAATTCTTACTCACAGACCCGTCCGACTACTCAAGTCATTTGCTTAGTCATAATATGTTTGTACGAAATTATGTAAATCCATTCGAGCTCCGACTATGTTCTGAAATATTTGTGTCATTTGCTAGTTTTACTCTTTAATTACATTATAACAAATTTGGTATAACTTTTCTGGTTTTTTTTTACAGCGCAAACGAGAAATTAAACAAGAAACTGAGCAATAGCTCTAGACTGCGGAAGGATAGCACTAGACAAAGTCCTTACAAGATATTTTATTAAATGGATATCTATAAAATATGGACATTTTTCCAAATTTCAAAATAGTTTCAAGAGTACCGATAAGAATCGGCTCACATGGCAGCACAATAGATCTACTTTAGTCTAAGTGAATACTACCGAGTACGGTGGATAGCCACCTAACCTAACATAACGACAAATTAAAAATGATATGTAGTAGATCGAAGATTGGTGATCCTTTACCTCAAACTGTTTATGGAGAATAAAATTTGAACCTACGTCAAATTTAAGCTTACTGCCTCTCAAGACTATAAAATGAAATAAAACATACATAGTTGCAGAGACAAGGAAGAGGAAGAAAGTCCAATGCATCTCTTGTGTTCATGCGCAGCTCTTTCTCGTATAAGAAACTTCACCTAGGTGAATACTGCTCTAAAAATCTTAGTGACCTAGAAGAGACCTAGAGAAGCCTCTCTCGCATACAAAGTTCAAAATGGTTTTCAAAAGAACCGGGGATACATGTACCCAAGATCCTTGGTATTATAATGGGTCTCTATAGGCCTAAATGTGCTGGTACTCGAACTACCAGCCACTGCTACCTAATCTAGCAGTGACATTACCTTTTAATGTGTTTGTATATTTTATCATTCAACGGTATTTGCCTACGAACTGAAGGCATGCCGCTTTTTCTTTTCTGCATTTAGATTGATAAGGACTTTTTCATATGCAAAAAACAGCAAAAGTATTAACACATTCCAAAGGAATTATTTCAAAAGCCAGCCAAATAATTTATGAACTAAATTCTTTTGCATTTATCGAATAAAATAATAATCAGTCTGATTAAATTCAAATTACCTGCGGCTTAGCACCTGAGTTGCTGAAAATAATGCAAAATCCTCTTTGCGAATAAAAATGCCGGTCTTAAAATATTTAACTAACAACATAAGGTTCCAACGGCTGACGGTGTTATATTTTTGCGGTATAAAATGAATCGATTAAACTTATTTCCAAAGTGAGTTAAATTTCGGTTGAAATAATGCGTCTGCTGTAAAGAAATTTTTGAAGAAAGTTCATGAGATTTGGTGAAAAAGAAGATAACACAACATAAAAGTCAACGGCGAACACTACAGAGGCATGATAACCGATCTTTTTTGGCCAAACATTTAAGAAATTAACTTGGACAGTTTCTGGCTCCAGCAAGCTCTGAACGGCTCTCTCTCTTTCCAGGCTAGACGGCGCTGATCTCTGTTTATCAGATCATGCGAAGTATCTTGCTATTATTCTCGATAGAAAGCTCAATTGGAACCTAAATTCACAGGATAGAATCAGAAAGGAGTATAATGCGCTCTTCATCTGCAAAAGATTAGCGGAAAAAAATTGGGTGCTCAAACCGGCAATGATGCACTGCCTTTATTTACACAATTATAGTCAGACCCATAACTACTCACGTACTGGGGCACTTGTCTGGTGGAAGGCAGCTCTCAAGAAAAACAAATTGCGAAGATGAGCGGCGGTTCAGAGAACAGCTAGTGTTGCCATACGGGCCCTCTGCACAACACCCACGGCAGCACTGGACACCTTTCTGTATCTCATACCACTGCCTATAACCGAGATAGTGCATTTAGCACCACTATCATGCGGCATCAGAGCGAAAATAAAGAATTGGTACTATCATTGTTATTAGAATAGTTTCAATAGTAAAGTAAACCTTGAACTAAACAGGGCAAAGTTAAGAACTTTAATAGGAAAACTTTTCGGACACTGTCTCCTGAGTAAACATACCAAAAGAATGGGACATTCTAGTACGGACTAATGCAGATACTGCAATGACTTGGCTTCAGCGGAGGATGTCGAACATATCCTTTGTGAATGTCATGCCATTTCTCATTCGCGCAAAAAAGTTGTACGGAGTGAGTTACATTTTTGATTCATTGGAAGATGCGGGCCAAACTGGCAAAAATTAAGTTTTAAAATTTTGCAGGAAAATCAAATGTTTAGACGGAAATGTTTCGGTTTAGGTACCATCAATAGATGGTTCCATATAAAAGGCTTAAACCAATAGAAATCTACAAACCGGAAATTCTTAAAATCTATTTCAATAAAGATTTCTAAAATAATTATGAGTAATAAAATTGCATGCGCAATTTAAGTGTGGCGAACGATCCGACAATCAAATAAATAAGCAAACAACAACTTTAACTGGTTTTATTTTGTTTAATACCAAGTACTTGAATAGATCCAAATTACTTCTCAAATGAATAAATACATACATACATATGTGTGTACATTATGAATACTAAGCTTTTTTTATTATTGCACTTAGTACAAATAAATTTGAGCAAACAAAAAATATTTTTACAGAAATCGAAGGTTAATCTTTTTTTCGATACAATCCGTATTTGTTGTACAGAATATTGCATTGTACAGTGAAGTGAGAAGTATAAAAATAAAATTTTAATGTATTCTCTCTATTGAACAGAATTGCTAATGAATTTTGTTGATTTTCTTTAGAAAACACTTGATTATATCCTCTATCTTAATGTGATTTCACCAAACAGAAAGTAATACTTTGAAAAATTCTAACAGACTACAGATAAGATATCTTTAAGCTGTTGCTTAAAATTCGGCATAATCATTTCATTCGACCGATTTAATGGTCGTGACTGACTGATTAACGTTTGGAACACGCGCAATAGTTACCTTGTCAATTTTGTGTACACACGCAAACACGTGCTGCCTCAAAAATATTGTGATTTAGCTTTTCATTCTAAAAATACACATTTGAATTAGGTTTTTCAATTTTAGCCAACAGTCTAGCGCAGACCCTAAAATGCTATAAATAATATAAAATAAAAACAACAAATACTTAGGATATTTAAATAATCGGATTTAATTATACTGATGTTTATTTTTGGTATAAAAAAATCGTGCGTAAATTTCAATTACTGCCATCACTCGTATTGAGCGATAGCGTAGTTTCAAGCTGTCAAAACTAATCGTAAACTTTTTTTACTACGTTTTTATTAGGTCGCTTTGTTGTCTATCCTAATGTTCGGTACAAATTTTGCTATTGATTTTTCACTAAGTTACCGATGAGCTAGAGACTTGAAACTTTAAACATAGCTCAGAACTCTACAATGCAATATTAACTCGCCTTCTTTAGGCGGTCAGCCACACACGGTATGTGGACATCACATTTTTCATGTGCATGCAGAGAGTAGTTTCATACGCGTTTTAATATAGCGAGTACATGGGATGTAGACTTCACATTTTTTCATATGTATGCAAAAAAACATTTTAATTCGCATTTACATATTGACATTGAGGTGGAACAATTCATAGCTGACATACAACAGGCAGCCGAAGATAGTGGGTACACCAACGTGGCGCGACGCATCGACAGAAAAGGCAAGCCTCTGTAAAATATCCAGCAGAAATTATTTTAAAGCACTGATATTATAATATGTACATCTGATGGGAAATGGTTTGGAGACCCAAAAGGGAAGGTTCGACTCTTTGCAGAACACCTGACGAATGTTTTTAATTAATTCCTGTTTAAGATTAAAATATGTCAAATCACTGAAAGTTAGCAGAAGTTATTGTTATACCTAAAAAAGGTAAGATCCTATCAGAAGTGACCTCATATCGGTCAATCTCATATAGAATAAGTGCGGGTAATATGGACCAGTCGGGTAATGAGGACCGCCTGGATAATAATAACCAAACTGTGCATCATTGTTTATTAGAAACAGAGACAGTACGAAACAAGATGAAACGAAACGATGATGTTCAGAGTATAGTCTTGGTCGCATGTCGCTTTGCACAATGAATGTCGGCTTATATACAAATGTAAATATGTACGTTATTATTACGGTTCACCATTCTGGGTTTCTGTGACTTAATATAGTCTCCGGGTGAAGATGAATCTAACGACACTCTATTTATTGAAACGTTTGCTTAAGACTTGGTCATACCGCAGCAACGCACCAACACCTACGAAGTAAGAATAGCCCTCCGATTTGTACCACCTTTAATGTAGCTCTTAACATCTCTCATGTATCAGAATACTGTACTATTTCAAAACCTATTATAAAAGCCATATTCAACTATATTTTAACTTATGCTAGACTTTAGAATCCGATTCAAATAAATATCGAAAAGATCAACAAATTTATCTCTGACGCTAACATTAAACCATTATAGGACACATAAATAGCCTGTGAGATTCATATCATATCCCTTCCATTTGGTTTGGCCATAGTCAGCGAAAAATAAACTAACCATTGAAAATAAAAAGCTAGTAACAAAAACTCGCAAAATTTAAAAAAATTAGATTATAACGTCAAAGAAAAATGCAGCATTCGAGACAAAATGTCATGGCCCGATTTCGTGTCATCACATGCCTGTGGCCGCCGTGGTCGTGGTGATTAGTGCGTTGGACTACCACGCAATGCTGCCCGGGTTCAACTACTGGCCGGGTCTAACACCTAAAAGAATATTTTTAAGGTACCATCTCTTTCGAATGCCTGACAAGCAATCCAAGAGTATCATTTATCAATGAGTTTTTCAATTCGCCGTTCGGAGTCGGCAAAAAAATGTAGGTCGCTTCCATTCGTGGGAAGGGATCTACAGTTTTCTGCCTTTTTCGAATGGCGAGTTGGGAAGCTTTACGTGACAAATGATACTCTTGAATGCTTGTCAGGCATTCGGAAGAGGTGGGCACTGTGAAAAACTTTTTGGTGTTTGCGGCGGGATTCGAACCCAAGACCGCTGGCTCAGTAGTCACATGTATTGTTAAGGCCACAGAAATCCTTGAAAATGTAGACAGCAAAGTTAGACTTTGTACGCAGCGATGGCATATCAAACTTAATGAGTCAAAATCAACTCATATAAATTTTACAAATAAAAAGTTTAACCATGCCCCAATATTCATTAATAACCTAGTTGTACCTTACGCCAATACGGCCAAATACCTTGGAATGACTTTGGATGCGAAGTTAAAATGGAAAGAGCACATTAAAAAGAAAAGAGAAGAACTGAACTTGAAATACAGAAAAATGTACTGTTTACTGGGTAGAAACTCAGACCTATCTATCCAAAACAAAATAATGCTATATAAGGCTGTATGGACGTATGGCATCCAATTATGGGGCTGTACAAAGAAAACAAATACAGAAACCATACAAAAATTGCAAAACAAAGTCATTTGTGGAATAATAAATAATAAATAATAAAATAGCGACTTGCATCGTGACCTACAAATAGACATGATTTCAGAAGTGGTTAGAAAGCACGCTCTGTCACATAACCAGCGCCTTGAAAATCACATTAACTCCGAGATGGAAACCGTCTTAAATGTAAGAGACAATATTCGGAGATTGAGAAGAACAAAGCCTCACGAGCTAATGGTCTAAAAACTATGGGAAAGTAACATACATATTATAACTTTGAACTTCCCCCAATGCGATTTAAATTCAAGAAATAAAAGTCATTTGTCGATCTTTCAAAGACTGGGTTTGATTCCCAGGTGTTTTTGGTGCGGTAAGAATTCCACTCGCTTGGTACCGATGAACTACCGAGTGTCTTTTGAAGATTTCCACCTGGAGGCGAAAAAAAAAAATTCGTGTGATGCGTCTAATCACAGAGCGGTGAAACTGCGCCAGTCCTCACTCGGTACTGCGTCATTTAGGGCAACAACGTTTTGATAAATGTTCTGGGCGCTCATCACGTAAGACAGTCGTCATCGTTTTCGACATCGTTAACGATAGCGATGCTTCCCGTTAGCATAAAAATGCTCGCTCGTTCACGAGATTTCACGTAACACGAAAATCTGTCAAGTACAATCGTCTCGGCGAGCATGATAGCACGATAGCTATTTAGCTGTCGTCCTCCTGTGTTTAATGCAATTTCGGTGCGTTTTCAATTTAAATTCGTTTTTTGGAAATTGAATCTGGTTTCTTTGGCAAAAATACGAATTTCATTTGTAAAATAACGGATATAATTTCCAAAAAACGAATTTAAAGTGAAAATGCATAGTTTCCTTATATAACGTAAATGATCTTAATATTAATTAATAATAAATATGAAATATTAAAATGCCGCCAAAACCACAAATGTCAAATTATGACTTCATCAGCAAATGTCAAATCGCTTATAAATGATGTTTTCTGTGGTTTTCAAACTGAAAAACGACGAAGGTGATGGACGACACGAGACTGGGAGTGTTTCGCGAAGCATCGTTTCGTCGACGTCGTTTGGTGCAGTCGTGTGAGCGACGATCGTCGGTGAAATTACGTGATGAGCGCCCTTGATATTCACAATTTACAGAGTGAGACTGCAGAAACATTTTTTTTGGCGTGGGTGGGCACCGTAGCGCAAGTGGACTACTGTGCCAGCGGTCTTGGGTTCGAATCCCGCCGCAAACACCTAAAAGTTTTTCACAGTGCCCACCTCTTTCGAATGTCTGACAAGCATCAAAGAGTATCATTTGTCACGATTGAGCTTCTCAACTCGCCGTTCGGAGTCGGCAAAAGTAGGTCCCTTCCATTCGTGCAAAAATATAACACGCACAGACAAATGGTTGCGAGAAGCAGGCCCATGGAGCTTTGTAATGCAGCTATCGCAAACTGTGAACGAACCGATATAACAGCAGCAAGTACGTTCCAAAACCTGCAGATACAGCTGCAAAATTGACTGGATCAGGGTTTAATACCATTCACGGCAAAAAATAAGTTATTATCTCTGGTGGATGCTGGCATCTTGAATCGGACTGCAGTTGATGCGATAGTTCGTAACTTTTATACAGAGCTTTTGCGGTATCTGGCTTTGTGGTCAAGACGTTTTTTTAAAAATGCGAATGAAGAATTTCAA
The DNA here is from genome assembly GCA_949775065.1 of Brachyopa scutellaris. NCBI lineage: Eukaryota > Metazoa > Arthropoda > Insecta > Diptera > Syrphidae > Brachyopa > Brachyopa scutellaris. The sequence continues at coordinate 122,625,060 of OX459112.1, forward strand.
AAAGCGATCTATTTTGTTCAACGAAATTATAAAGGAATTGGCAACATCCACGAAAACGAAAATTACATTTTTTATGCGTATACTGGAATACAAGAATGCATTATTCAGTGCAAAGACAAATAAGACGCTGATTTATTGCCATTGATCGGAAGGTGATCATTTATCGAATACAAGCGTTTGTAGCAGCACAATTGTAAAAGTTTTGGAATTCGTCATTTGCCTACCAGGAACGAACGCCGATGGCGAACGCGTGTTTAGTTTAGTCGGAAACTATTGGACAAAGAACAAGAGCCAACTATCGGTAGAAAGTTTGGAGTATGCAATGAAGACCAATATCAATATTAATCTTTCCTAGAAAGAATTTTACAAAGTATCAAACGATAGCAATTTATTATCAAAAGTAAAAAGCTCGGAAAAATATTAAAAATTTTGATTTATTAAGAAATGTTAACTATGAACATATTGGCGCAAATTCATAGCCAGATAAACCCAATAAAAGAATTTATTCACCTACATAACCTAAAATATACTTTTTGCTATTCATAGTCACCTTATAGTCGGCTCGAAACTTAAAATGACCCAAACGTCACTTTAAATAATTAAAGTCGGCTCTAAATTTCTCATATAATATTTTGACGTTTGGGTTTGTCCGTTCAAATCACTTTACAAAATCATACTAAAGTTGATTCTAACTAATACACAGGCAAAAATGTGTTTATGAATAACGAAGAGTTATAGCCGGCTTTTTTATTTAGTGCCGGCTGTAACTATAGTCGGCTATAGGCACTGACTATTAATTTGCGCCATTATCTTTATTACTAAACAATAAAAAAGTAACTTTTTTTTCGACTGTAATGTGTTTGACTACTGCACGAAATTGACTTCGGTTTTCACAGCTGCATTGAAAAAAATCACGATTAAAATATTTGTCGTTATCCGCTATCGAGAAGCGGAAATCTAAGTTGATATCTAAATATAAAGATAAATGTCTTCATACATTCTCCTAAAGTTGAACAATAAGCATTTAATTAAAAATGTTATATAATTAAAAAAATAGACCGTTGGATTTTATCAGCGATCAGTGGAGATAATTTCGTGTGTGCGGAAAAACCAGTTTATTCTTCTGTACTGGGTTGGGTATGCTATCCGAAAACACAAAGTCCCGAATTTGATGAAAATAGTTTTAAATTCGTGCGGTTTTCATCGCATTGAAAATAGCTATTCTTTTAGATTTTCATGTAATCATATTATGCCTTCAGTAATTCCTAATCCTATAGATAAGTAATTTATTCATACTACAATACGACAAAGAGATTAAATTGTTTATTTAGTATATAAGATCATTGTAGGCAGACCTATGAATAAATGACATGTTTGACATGTTAGAATTACTGTTCTGTAGGGCATATGATTTCATGCGAATAAAAAATAATTCGATTCCCATGAAATGTACTTAATCAAAGGATTTTTGTGTATTTCGGAACTTTAAGAATAGCGTGTTTTATTTTTTCGGGATTTTCTGTCTCTCTCCCAAAAAAATGCAACTAAAATTTTTGATAATCTTTTAATTCCAAAAATATTTGGTCACCCTACTTTCTTGTCTGTCTGTTCATTAGGGTTCCGAACGGAGTTTTAAACACATATAAGACCTGTAGATTTGCAACGTTTCTCTGGTGTTTTTATTTCTGTGATTATAAAGGTTTTTCAATAAGAGCGCTACAAAAGTTTTTTTAAATAAAACAAAAACGGTTTTGTATATCAATGAAATTCTTTATTCCTGTGAAAGTACGTTCGATGCCATTATGTATGGAATTCGATTTCTTTTGCATGGCCACCACGGGCACGCTTGCAGAAGTCCAGACGCTGAACCCAATTTTCGGCGGTTTTCAAGCATAAATCGGCAAGAAATATGGCGTCGTTTGCTGTCCCTGTCGCTCTACTTTTGTAGCGTCCCTGTTGAAAAACCCTGTACTTAGAATTATGCATTGCACTTTTAACAATTTTGGCAATTTATTGGATTTTGAATTTCAATTTGTGAGTTTTAACGAGACAGGAGTGAATAAAATTGCTAATTATAAAAAAGAAACACGTTTTTAAGACGTATTAAAAAGTATAAAATAATTATTCAAAAAAAAAGAGAATTGTTTAATATACCTATAGCAATACTGTATGCATACATACTACGGACTAAAAAGTATAAAATAATTTTTCATAGCCCCATGCACATAGTCCTGCAATTTGTGATTGTTAGTTTTTTAATAACTATGAAAATACAAGGTGTTTTCATAAACGTCATACTTATAAAGAACTGCGTTAACTGCGTTCAAATTTGCAGTTTTATTGCAAAACTGCCGCAGTCAAACTGTTTTTTTTCTTCAACCGAAATCAAATATCAATGATAATATAATAATGTTTCTTTGACGTTTATGAACGACTAGCTGGCTTTGCTTCGCCTGCCTACCACATTTATTGGATGTAGTTGATAGAATTTTGATTTACTTTGCTGTCCTAATAGACCAATAACCCGCAGTAATTTTTGTTTTTGAATGGTAACCAAAAGACAAACATATTAATATGCAGCATCGATGAAAGAGATCTCAAATCTAACCGTCTGACAGCACAATATGGTGGCAGGTAAAGAGAGTAACAATTCATCAAAAATCCGTTAGAAAAATAAGGGTAACCACTTGACTATAGTCCAAAGTCACTGTTACTCTTATCACGATTCCTCCGATGAATCCGAAGATGAAGAGTAATATAGGGTGTCCCAGTTTAGAGTTAGATATAATCCGTAAACGGTAAATTCCTGCAGTTCTAGAGAATGTTTCGGTAATTTTGCATTTCGACTTATTCGCCCAATATCATGCCGATTTGATTGCTTACTAATTGCTGAAAAATTGACTAGCTTCATATATTCCGCTTTGAAATAAAAAACAGAACAGATAAAGAAGAACGCTGCAAAAAAAAAATGAGAACTTAATTCCAATCCAACTCAATAACATTAAAATTGCACTCAAGTATAACACACGAAATACGATTACACGAATACGACACACCCCTCCCTCTAGTAAGCTATATACAAGGAGCGTTGCCACCCAAAAAAAAAAAATCGTGCCTCACCCGCTGAAATACCGTGCCATTTTAAGCGTAAGCGTGCCTAGTCAAAAAAAATTACAGGTTTTTCTATTTCTTTAAAATTGCAAATATTTTTTTCATTTTAGCAAACGTTTTTTACAAAATTGTTGGGAATCGCTACTCTAAATTTTTTTCTGTACATTTAGTGCCGAGAAAAATATCATTATATATGTACGTACTGGGTTAAAATGTTGTGTTCAACAGCAAATATCATCATTATGAATTAACATGATCTCTGTTCAATGAGAAAATAGGCAGAACAGCACAGATTTGTCAAAAACAGCAGATCAAAATACAACAGAAAATTATAGCCATATGTTTTTTGTCAAAGATGACAACTTCACTGTCGATTATTGTACTTAATATTTTCTAAATTATTTATTACATTTTAAAATAACTAAACCTTTTTCCGATTGAATTTCGAATACTTGAAGTTGGTAAACTCAAATCTCATCGAAACACTTTTCACTTCAAGTAAAAAAATCAAATATGCAATCGAAGGTAATTTTGACATTTCTTACAAATCTGTTCTACCTCAAGAGTCCAGCTCAGAGTCATTGAACACAAAGCAGATAAATCTCGGACAGAAAGTTTTCTCATTGAACACGAAAACATTGTAGGTACTTTCCTGTTCTTTTCTACCCAGAACAGTCTCATTGAAAAGATTTATAATCATCTTTTAAATTATTTTCCGGATTAAGTGCATTCATGCTATAATTTTGAACGAACGCGTCCGATTATATTGATGATTAGTTAAACCATGCTTACACTTTCAAATTTATATCATATTGAGTTTAAATTCCAGTCAAATAATGGAAACAAGAAAAACGTGCCAAAATTTATATTATCGTGCCTGCGTGCCTAAAGGAAATTACCGTGTCAAAAATGCACGATCATGCCACATCGGCAACGCTGATACCAGCTGCATGCATTTCTCAACTAACTTTTGTAATCAGTCGTTCACAGACCTTCGTGGAGAGTAGATGTGTTTCGGGTTCCAAGCGAATAACCAGTGTTAGTTAGTTTTTAGTTTTAACTGACTTTTGATTTTAAGTATATTTACAAAAGCTATAAAAAATTCAAAGTCGTTTGGTTTGGCTGATGGCCGTCTACCAGATTGACGATTATTTGAATACTTATTGTACAAAATAAAAATTGTATTTTTAATTAAATATATATATATATAAACGTACAACTTAAACGCTCTCCTCTATTACATTTTTTCTATAGCGCAGGGCATAAGATGCGTAACTATATAATAAATCCCATCCTTGCTGTCCATTTAAAATGAAAATTGTTTCCTCTTCACTCAAGATGGTTGATCCAAAGAATCTTAGGCGCAGTTCTTTTAAAATCGGGCAAATGGCAAGAAAATGGAACACGTCTTCTCTTTCATTCAAATTGCACATATTGCACAAACTTGGTAGATCTGGGCGGTGCGGTATGAAATTCAGGTATACCAGTTCCCCTCTCAGTTTAAATATAGTACTTATTTTATCCGTCGAATTGGAGTTGAGAAAATATGTACTTTCTCGCAAATTATATCTCAGCTTACTATAATATAACCGATGCTGGAATAACCAGTGTATTAAGTAAAACATTTGCCCAGCAAATCTTAATTAGCTCGGTAGCCTAGTGGTGGTAGTGGTGAACCTTCACCAGTAGACCGAAGCTCAAATCCCAGTCGGAGAAAAATTTTTCTTCGGTGTTTTTTTAATCTAATTAAATCAAAGTGGTTGGACAGCCGATAGTAACGGTGATGGCTGATGGCCAAAGGTCCACATCCCAAGAAACGGGAATAGCGGACAAACAAGCAATAGGCGATGTGTCAGTGACGTCAGGCCACCAACAACCAGTGGCCATAGAAAGCACGGCAAAGAGGAGGAGGAGGTTGCAGCCAACTCCCAACATGGGAAAGCGCCCCTCCCTGTCAGCTTCTGCAAAACAGCTGCATGTGGAAGTGAGGGAGGAGGCGCCAACAACTTCAGCAACAGCATTAAAACAACGTCAGCGATCAGCCGGTGGTGAGAAATTCGCCTATGTCTCCGACGGGGGTGAAGGGCGCTACACCGGCAACAGCAACAGCCTCTCTGGTGGCCACAGAGTCCGAGGACGAGGATGACGAACTAGATCACCTTAGCCGCAGCATCAGACAGCTGCAGCAAAAGGTGCTCATAATCAAGGTCAAGCAAGTGGCCAGGAGAGTTAAGGAGCGAGAACTAGAGCTCCAGCGAACACATCAACAACAGCCAGCAAAACAAATTTCGCAGCAGCCCAAGCAGCAACAACAACAGCAGCAGCCAAAACAAAATAAGCAACCTAAGCTGCAAGAAAAACCACAGCAGCAGAAACGGCTGTCACAACAGCAGCAACAGCTGCCTCAGCCGCAACAACGACGGCAACAACAACAGCAGAACCGGCAGAAGCAGCAGCAACAACAACAACAACAACAACAACAACAACAACAACATCAGCAGAACCAGCAGCAGCAACAGCAACAACAACAGAAGACGACGAGGGAGAAGGTGCCTCCAATCAACACCTTCAAGATGGAACTAAAGGAGACAATCGAATTACGTTAGTCGGCCATAGGCAGTAACTTTTATATTAAAAGACTTAGTGTAGATGGGCATGCTATTCATTGCAGTACTGTAGAGCAATACAATCAAATTAAAAACTGTTAGCGGAATCGACGACGGAGTTCTTCTCCTTCACCCCGAAGGGGGAAAAGCTGCAAACTATGCTGATGAGGGGAATGGAACCGTCACCGGACCGGAGGAGCTCCTTAGAATGCTCAAAGAAAAGAAGTGCGATGGGCTTGAATTCGTAGGGGTCAAGCCTTTCACCACAGCAAGGGCCAAGAGGGAGAAACGGAAATTACCGTTCTTCCTGGTTCAGCTATCACCCAATAGCTTACTGGATGGTCTGCGGAACATTAAGGTCGTAGACTAGCAGGTTGTCACATGGGAAAAAGTAAAGAGGAGCGATAACATTATTCAATGTGTTCGCTGCCAGAGGTTCGGGCACGCCGCGTCGAACTGCGAGATGCAGCCTCGATGCGTGAAGTGTGGAAAGAACCACAAGTCCAAAGAATGTTCCCTGGGGAAAGAAGGGGCGTCAGAGAAATCTCAGCTCACGTGTGCGTTATGTAGTGAACCTGGTTCGACAGCAGAAAAGCGTAGTGAAAAGTCTACCACGTGCAAGCCAAAGTCAAACCGTCACACCCCAAATATCCTACGCCCAAATGGCGGCAGGAAGGGGAAAGGCGGTACAGCAACAACCGAAGGCTGCTTCACAGGCCCCACTGCCTAAAGCACCGGAAGCTGACTTGATGGCTATCTTGCTCTCTATTCAAGGGCAGATGGGTCAGCTACTACGTCAGGTACAAGAGAGGATCAAATCTGCGCGCTTCTGCCGGGCCTAGCGCATCTCCAGTCATAATGTGTGCGATGGCGGAAGATCAAAGCCCTGATGTGCTTTTGGTTAGCGAAACTAAACTAAACCAGAAACATAGGCTAAGGCACAATAAATATAATATAGAAAGAAGAGACCGACCCAACTCTATACAAGGAGGAGGTGTTGCGATCTTCATTAGTAAAAAGCTTAAATGTAAGGTAGTGTACAGTGGTGAAGTGCGGAGATTCCAGCAGCTAGAAGCATGTATTGTGCGCATCCCTCTCCATAGTGGAAAGAGGATTTATATGATCTCAGCTTATGCACCTGAAGCTACGCAACCAACTTTGTTTATTTCAGAGCTCGAGACACCTTTCCGATGCCTTAGGCTGGAGTCGGAGGAGAATTATCTCCTTTTGGACGGGGATCTAAACGCCAAACACAGAGATTGGGGAAATAACATTCCTAACTCTAGAGGGAACCTCCTTTTTAATTGGTGGGGTCAGCACAATGTCGAGTATAGACTCGATTTGAAAGCAACAGATAGTCCGTCGTTTCCCAGGGCGGATCATATCTGGATCTCCTGCTGTTCGACGTACGGTTACAACTGACTAACACGAACGGACAAACTTTAAACTGCCTTCATACATTTGTATATGATAGTGACCATTGCGGACTCAGTGACGCAATTACGATTCCCAACGAGATTGCGGAACTTGAAGCGTTTGTTCATGTGCATCCCTACAATTATAGTAGGGTATGTTGGACACGCTTTTCTAGAGTTATGACAAGAGCACTCTCCTCAAACTCGCTCAACCCACCGTCCAATAGAGGAGATTGACGGATACCTAAAACAAATGGACGAGACAATAAAACAAACGATGGACAGGACTATACCTCGACATCAACAAACTGACAATGTAGGGATATACCGCAATGCAACAATAAACGCACTGCACCAACAAAAAAGTAGACTGCTGTCGAGACTAAAAACCTTGTACAGACGGTTGACTGACAGACAAAACTCATAAATCAGGACACTGAATGCGTTGATTGAGAACCTCCAACAGTTAATTAAGGAAAACTACCGTTTAGCGGTAAATCTGTACTGGAACAAAAAGAATTGGGGCTGTAAAAGCCAACAAACCCAGTATGTTCCCGCAAATAAACAAAATATTTCGGAGGAAAAGTCTCCCGTCGATGACGACAATTTCTTTTTGATCGAAGATCCGCAGGAGAAAGTTAAGGCTATAGGGGCGACTTTTCAGGAAGTAGTATTTATATATAGTATACATCGGTTTCACCGAGTTCAATGAAGACAATAGGGCAAATTATGCCATCGCCAACGAAGGGATACATCCCTTCGTACATACCGAAGGTAAAACTGCAAGAGATCTTCGAATCACTGAGAAAGAAGAAGTCAGTGGGAATCGATGGAATATCTTACATTGTGCTTTGACATCTCACTCTAAAAGCGGTAGACATTTACTGCATTTTGTTTAATAATGTTCTGAATAATGCACATCATCTAGCGCATTGGAAAACAGCAGTAGTGCATCCTATCCCTAAAAGGGGTAAGGACAATTCCAATCCGGCAAATCTCCGGTCAATAAGTCTCCTTCCGAACATCAGCAAGGTATTCTAAAAAGTGATTAATAGAGCCCTGACTAAGTGGGTTGACGACAAACATATAATTCCAGATAACCAATTCGGTTTTAAGGCAGGGCATGATTCCATACATGCCGCGTCTAAACTCGTATCGGATATTCAATGGAACAAAAGCAAGGAACAATGCACGGGTGCCTGCCTGGTTGACGTGGAGAAGGCCTTCGACTTTTTAACAAGTTGAGCAGGCTGAGCATAAGTAAACCACTGCTGTACATACTTTATAATATGCTCACGAGTCACGAGTAGGCCGTTCATTGTGAAAAATGGAAATGTGGCCTCTGCTGGCACTTTTGAAATTAAAAAACAGGGTGCGGTTAATTCGCCTATCCTTTTCAATATTTACACAAGTGATCTCATAGGGTCTCTTCACCATGCTATTGCGTACGCAGATGACTTGGTCGCGTACAGATCAGGACCAAAGATCGAGGTCATTGCAATTCTCTTGCAGCGTGACTTCGATAAGATTCAGCGATATTGTGACGACTGGAAGTTGAAGATCAACTTCCAGAAGTCAGAAACCTCTTGGGACACCAGAAAGAATTGGCGAAAGTTCGCAATCGTTGGACGACACGGGCGGCCACTTGCATGTCGAAATGTAGTCAGATACATCGGGCTCTGGCTAGACCAGTATCTGTATTTTAACAAACGTATACATAGATGCTGCTCTGACCAGAGCCAGAGGCGCTTTTGCCCTTACAAAGAGACTGTTTTATAGCAGCCAACTCGATGCGAGGGTAAAGGTTATCTGCTACACGGCCCTTATACGGCCAATGATAGCAAATGGTTGTCCAAGTTCGATGGAAAGGATTCGGGTGTTTGAGAGGGCTTGTCTTCGGGCTTGCCTTCATTTATACAGAACACCAGAGTCTGAGTACAAAAAATTCTATTCTAATGAGGTCCTATACAACACGGCTAACTTAATAAGAGTGGACAATTTCCTGATCAAGATGACTCGAAGGCACATTGCAAGAGCAATGAGTTCGATGAATAGCCTGATCTTCGGGGCCTATTACCCCAATTTCACGTACCACGAAAGAGTGCGCCTTAACGGCTTCGTTCCACCAGAAGCGTTCCTCTATTTTGACCAACAGGGTCTGATCCAGGATAGATCAGCGGTACCGCTAATCTTCCATGTTGCTCGCACGACTGTGGATAGGCGGCTCAACTACGACAGAGACGTCGCACAGAATCAAACGGAGCGCCTCCGGTTTAGTAAGTCGGTTTCGGGGCGCGATGGGTACGATGTTGAGCAGCAGCATCAGAAATTCTGGTGGCTGTTAGAAGCAGGTGGAATTCCCTTGTCGATTCCGTTCGATCCGGGGCAGACACCCCAAGGCATAGTTGGCCGCTTGTGTATTTATATACAATATATATTTATGCCGTGGCCAGCTTACATAGGTTTAGGTAGTATAGGTATTATTAAGTTTTATAAAAAATAAAAAAATAAAAACAAAAATAGAATAAAAAATAAAAAACTGCACAGCACTTTGCAAACACAAAAAAAAATATAAAACCAAAAAAAAAAAAATCACAAAATAAACAGCACAAAAAACAAAAAAAAAAAATTACGTATTTAATTACGTAGCTAGTGTTAAGATAGGTTAAGTAGTTGTAAGTTTAATTATTTAAGGTAGTATTTAAGCAAACAATTAAATGTCATTTCATTAAGTTTTATTTTCTCAAAACATTTTTCTTAGTTTTACAACTGTAACTTTAATTAAAATTCAATAGCATAAGTTAGGTTACGTCGAAAGACATAGTATTAGTATTAAGTTTACCTTAGAGTGCCCGTGTGGGGCCAGTAAGTTAGGGTAAGATATTTAAGTTAGTTAAGCTTGTTTTAATCACTTTTGTCTAGCATTTAAGATTTAATTGAATTGATAAAAAAAATGAATTAAAAATGAATAACTTTTGTAATCCTTCCTATCCTATCCTATCCTATCCTATCCTTCCTATCCTACTAATATATAAATGTGAAAGTTTAGATGTTTGGATGTTCGGATGTTTGGGACTCAATAACGCCTTAACGGCTCAACAAATGGATGAAACTTTCGTGAATAGATACTCTACTTTCTGGAATAGCCAATGCGCTACTTTTTATTCCAAAAGTATAATTTTTTAATTCAACATTTTGCATTTATCCAGCTCATTCTGTTGAGAGAGGGTTTTTCGTGTAGATATTACGCTTCGCTCATATATGCATTGAAAAACCATTGCCATCGATCGTCGTTCTGTTGGGAGAGGGTTGTTTGTGTAGATATTGTGCTTTCTCTAAGGCCATAAACATCAGAGTATATCTAATAATGAGTAGGGACTCTCTCTACACATATGCAACTGCTACTAGTACAAAGCAAAGCCTGAAAAAAATTGCCCAATAAGTAAAAGCAGCTCAGAAGGATTGATTTCAACCCTTACCAGCGATTGCATATAATGATTTGTTTATTGAAGTAGGATTGTGCAAAAAAAGCCCATTTTATTTTTGTTTTTGATTTAGAGTATCATTATCAAGCTTCGGGTATCACGGTATCACCTTCGGCAGCGCTGGTATTTATAGGAAAAATGAGAAAAACAAATTACGAAAAGAGATCGAAAGAAAACCAAAAGAAGAAAACACAACTGAGATTGAACAAATTAATTAAAAAGGGCATTTTGCAAAGATGTTATTAATATTGCTCAGCTTGTAGAGCACGTAGATATATAATTTTGAACTTAAAAGACGCGTTTTTTAAAGCTCTTAAAACTGATCTGAATTTCAATAAAATAGACGAAGTAGAAGTTTACTTTTTTTAGGTTTAAAGTGTAATTATTGAATTTCTTGGTTTTCGCACTTAAAATCAGATATTTTGCTATGCACGAATCTGCTTCTTATCACCTAATCAAATAATCAAAATCCGTTCAGCCGTTTGCTGTGTAGGTCCATGCAAAGGAATTTTCACTTTGTTTTATATTATTAGGGATGTTTACATGAAAATTGTACTAAATCAGTTCATCTTGTCTGCACATATTCTGAAAAGCAGTAGCGCTCAAAAACGCATAAGAAAAGAAATTCGATTGTACTAGCGCACATTTTTGACATTTATGAAAACACCCACATACTTATTATTTCACAAAACAAAAACAAGTGTCAACATCAGTAATGTCAACATCAGAATAAATTGTTTTTTGATATGTTCACATTCGTGAACCAAGTGAATATATCGTGTGAACACCAATCATATGCACAGAAAAAATATGAACACAAAGCATTTGTTTGAACACATATGTTCACTCCCAAAAATTTGCAGCTTTGGGACAAAGTGTTCATATCTTGTGAACACCTATCATACGCCGCATGAACATATGAGAATTTGTTACGAATATGAACACATATGCACACCCAAGCGTATGCTCACACACAGGGCCGGATTTAACAGTTTTGGCACCTGGCGCAGGAAAAAAAATAAGCGCCCCAAAAGCAACTTAAAACATGTTTGATCTTTTCCACATCTCCCGAAGAGAGAGAGTAATTGACGCGTTGACTTCAACATAAAATTCAACCCTAAATCTTTCTTGATGGTCTAAAATTACCTCATTCCTATCCTCATAGGAAAACTGAACTACTTTTTTTCGGGACCGTTAAGTTGAAATTACTGGAAAAGGAACTTTAATTTCATTTGCTATAAGTCTCGCCTTATCTACAAATTCAAAAAAAAAACTTGTCATTAGTTCTTAGTTCGACTAAAAACTTTTTCATTGAACACAAAATTTCAACTGCAAGCTTAAGGCAAAAACTGCTTTGTGTCTTATATTGTGTACCAAATAACGACACAACAAATAAATTTAAATTCGCTTAGCTTACTACCAAGAGATTGTGGCATATTTTAGACTCTTTGATCATAATTTTCTGAAATTTCAACAAGAGCCTATAAACATCTCCCAAGTATAGTTTTAGTGGTTTTATTGCATCTATTCTGCTTAAGGCTGCGGTTATATAGCAAGCGTGTAATACAAGCGCTTGCTCGCGCTTTAAATTAAATGCATTTTATTGGAGCATGGTGGTTGGTAACAAATTTTTACAAGCGCGAGCAAGTGCGAGATAAAATGCTCTGATAATTTAAAACGCGAGCTAAGCGCTTGTATTACACGCTTGCTACATATATAACCGCAGCCTAAGAGTCAAACTACTAAGATGTTTTTTTTTCTAAAACGACCATCTGCCTACAGAACTTGAATAGAAAACATAGATACTCTCAAATTTATCGAAGAATGCAACTGCATCAGTAGAGCATTGAACATCATCAAAGCTCTAGGTTCCACAACCTTAGTTCTCGTTTGCATACCACAATGTTTCCCTCTCATATAAGTACCATTATCATGCCCTTGTCCTCTACAATTCACTAATAGAATATCCAAATCAGCAAGTTCATTCAAAACTAAATCAGTTAAGCCAGACCCAGTTGTTTTTTCACAACAATCCCAAAAAATATTCTCTAATTTTAAACTTTTTCGTATTTTGGTCCACTATTCTAACTACTAAAGTTAATTGCTCCTTTCTACTTATGTATATCAAGCGTACAATCTACTATAATCGAAGCCAAGGAGAATCAAGGCATTAAATATATTACATACTAATTTTCAATATTTTTAAAAATGTGCTATCTACCACTTAAAGTGCTAATGTTCTGAATTGAATAATTTTTTTTGTTTTCGTAACCGCAGGTTGCAATTTTTTTATGTAGTCTTGTTTTGTTATCAATTAAATGTTAAATGCACAACATATAAGAAGGAAATGATTTTTTATTGGTTGAAAACACGACAATGCAAAAGGGATCCAAAAAAAAAAGCAAATGTGCTATCTTTCTGTCGCGATCTGTACATATATAATGTAACAATAAATTTTACTACGTATGAACTGAGTTTGACTCTCTTTCTCTTCAGTCAAATCGAACGTTTTGATATATTGAACAAGGTTGCGAAACCAAATTTGAAGTTCGCATCGTTTTAGGTAGGCGCATTGCCTTGGCGCAAAATTTGAATCCTGCTCCACAACTTCCGACATGTTTGATGATTTGTATGGATTTTGGTAGGCGCAAATGGAGCGGTATGATAAGACTGCTCCACAGCATGTTGGCAGTGAAAATTTCGTTTTTGGCAATGGGCTGAAAGGGTCGACTGGATATTTAATATGAAACAACAGAGCCTACTATGGTTGCAGCAGAGACAAATGTTTGTCTTTGGTTGTAGTTGGGTACAGATAAAAATTCTGCCAACTAGTCTGTTATACCAATTAGCAGCTATGGAGAGAAAGAGAATGAAATGTTGTGGGAACGGGAAGGGATAGAAAAAAAACATTATGTGCATATTTATATGGAAATTTGGTGATTTTAATGTGTGTGGACTTTTTAAAGTACAGTGATTGAAATGTGTGTATTGTTATTTGAGAAGTACGGTGAGAAATATTAGTTTGTGAAGAATATAAATACATATTAGCAAACGAGTAGATCTGTTTTTTGGATAGTAATTTTTTTAGTTTTTACGCCTCTTGCTTTCTGGTGCCTGGCGCGGCTGCGCCACTCGCTCCTATGTAAGGTCCGGCCCTGCTCACACATTTGTTCAGTGAACATATCGTCTGCACGTACAGTTAGGTGCAAAACTGTTTCAATGTTGCAGATATAGCTGCATTTATATACACAATTTTTTGTTTACATAAATCAAAACAAACTGCGCACCACTTCTAGATTGCTGGATGTTTGTAGTGTTCAGAAACATATACTACAGAACCCATATGAATCTTGTCTGAGTTACAGTTACTTTTTACATTGAAACAGTTTTGCACCGATTTTGCAGGCGTTCATTCTCTCATTCGTAATTAGCCGTTCTTAGCAATCGAACGTTGAACAAACTACTCAATTATTATTATTTATCTATTAGAAATACTGTGTAATCAGGTAAACAAAAAAACAAAATAGAAAAATTAAAATAATCAAAATTAAAACAACCCTTTTAGTAGCAGGTAAATACAATGAGGCCCCTCCCACTAAATGTGCGTCTGCAAGCTGAAAAATTATTGAGGGAAGGAAAAACTATGGGGTTTGTGGCCACAGAGTTGAACATAAGCAAAGCAAGTGTCAGCAGATTGAAAAAGAAACGGTGCTCCAATATAAAAAACTCAAAGGGTGGTAGGCCAAAAAAACTTTCCGACCAGGATGAGCGATGCCTTTCCAGATACGTCTTAACCCAAAGCGTAAAAAGTGCTGCAGAAGCGACGAAAGAACTGGAAAAGGCTACGGGGAAAAGAGTAAGCCGATGGACAGCCTATCGCACGCTTCATAAGCAGAAACTTGAAGCGTTTGAAAAGAAGAAAAAACCTGCGCTTTCAAAGAAAAATGTAAAGGCAAGACTATCCTTTGTCAAAAAATATGAGAGCTGGTCGGAAATGGACTGGAGTAAGGTAGTTTGGTCTGATGAGACAAAAATCAACCGATATTGCACGGATGGAAGGTCTTGGGCCTGGAGAAGACATGGAGAATCATTGAAGCCAAGTCATGTAAAGCAGACTGTGAAACATGGTGGAGGTTCTATCATGTTGTGGGGTTGCTTTACCGCTTCTGGTGTGGGTGAATTATGTCTTGTAGATGGTATTATGGACAAAAATATGTATAAAAACATCCTTAGACAACATCTCTTAAAAACAGTCCGATCTTTGCCAATTCCCCCAGAAGATATAGTCTTCCAGCACGATCGGGACCCCAAACATATGGCGAAAACGGTTCAGGAATGGCTTGGAAATCAATCGTTCTCCGTCTTAGATTGGCCCGCCCAAAGCCCAGACCTGAATCCCATAGAGAACCTGTGGTCATACCTCAAGTCCGCCCTCAATAAGGAGTATACATCCCCACCGTCATCTCTAGCCGTTTTGTGGGAGAGGGTCAACGAGCAGTGGACTAAAATCCCCGCCAGCTATTGCCAGACACTCTCTAGCAGCATACCACGCCGCATCAAGGCAACAAAGAAAGCTAAGGGGTTGTGGACGAAGTATTAAACTCTGACTTTCAACGGACAATTTTTTTGGTGCAAAACCGTTTCAGTAATATTAAGACACAAAACCTGTAAAAACCCCACTTTTGTGAATTTTTTTTTATGTTATAAATCCAGTGAATTATGTATTAATAAATGTTATTTTCGTTTTAAATAAGTTGCATTTATTTTTAAATACAAGTGCAAAATAGTTCTTAGCAGGTACTATTGAAACAGTTTTGCACCTAACTGTAGCTCAAGATTTAAATCGAAAAATTGATTTTTACAAATATATATATGTATTTTTTTTTTGAGATTCAGAGAAGAATACATAATATGAGTTTTAAATCGTTTTCATTAAAGCAATATATTTTGTCGTTTGAGTCGGTTGTTAAGCGTAATAGTAGTAAATCATTTCGGAATTATGTAGGTACATTGAGATTCAAAAAGAAATACCTCAGAATTTGAAAATGTGAGTTCAACAGATTTGAAAAGAACTTGTTACTAATTTATTCGTCAACTTTTTTGAGTCAGTGTACAATAAGGGCACCGTAGCGCAAGTGGTTAGTGCGTCGGACTACTGAGCCAGCGGTCTTGGGTTCGAATCCCGGCGCAAACACCTAAAAGTTTTTCACAGTGCCCACCTCTTTCGAATGTCTGACAAGCATCAAAGAGTATCATTTGTCACGATTGAGCTCTCAACTCGCCGTTCGGAGCAGGGCTGCCGTTTTGAAAATTCTAATGGGAGTATTTTAAAGGTTTGCAGGGGAGTACTTTGCGTCTGAGAGGAGTACAAAACAGAAACACACAAATCAAACATCAACATCAAGCATTAGCCTGTTGAAACTCATGAACGTTTTTTAATAATATGGCTGATGGAACTATATAGGTACAGGGTGCTTGTTATGTTCCAGGTCGATTTCGTTTGGCTGCCCCTGCTACTTCAGTTTGGATTACATTTGTCAGTTGGGATTTGACAGTGAAGAGTAGCTGAGTTTTACAGCTCAGTTTAGACGACCAGTAATTTTGGCAACAAATATTTGAAATCCTAGTCGATCATTATACCGTCTGCTGTCTCCAGGTTACCACTTGGAACTAGGTTGGTCATGAATTTAGTCTAGGCGAAGCTGATGTTTAGACCCACCACCCCCCCATCAGCTTTGCATCATTGAGGTTGTCGGTTATGATGACAATGTCGTCCGCGAAGCGAAGGTGACTTAGGGACTCTCCGTCAACTTTGATGCCCTTGTTGTCCCATTGCATGTCCTGGAAGGCGTATTCTAAGACTGCTGTAAAGAGCTTTATTGAGATTGTACCTTACCAAAGTACTATTCACTGAAAAAAAGGTACTCAAATTACCAATGGTTTTAAAAATTGAAAATATTTTATAGGGGAGTACAATCATGACGAGGGGAGCACGGGAGTACAGTGTTTGAGAGAGTAGTACGAATACTCCCTTAGTACTCACTTCGGCAGCCCTGGTTCGGAGTCGGCAAAAAACTGTACTTCCATTCGTGCCAAAATATAACACGCACACACAAATGGTTGCGAGAAGCAGACCCAGGTTCACCTCGAGCTGTAGCGCCAACTAAGTAAGTAAGTACAATATGTCATGAGTGCAATTATAACGGTATGATTCCTGAAGCGTTGGACATCGGTGTATTGTAATTCTCGGATGAAGATATACCTAACTAACGTTACAAACGTTAATACAGTGAAAAACTCTCTCTAGGCGGACAGCGACCGTCGGGCAATTTTTGTCCGCTTTATTTTTTATTAATTTAATGTTGATAAATAGTCATGTAAGAAAGATCCACATTGTAAATGAATAACCCCATTACATAATGCATTACGTTTTCATATCGAGCAAACGAAAATAATTAATGTTACATAGAAACAAATATGTATATGTATATAATACATTTCAAAAGAGAAGAACAATATCTTCCGAATAGACTTCTTAATTAAAAACGTTACAATTCATAGTTTAAGAAATTCTGAAATGGTCGATATACGTAAATTTTTTTTCTTTCTTTCAAAAGTTTATTTTGCATATTATGACTTTTCAATTTTTTTAAATGTTCGAATGCAATGTAATCGTCTTTTAAAGGGAAGGTGTAGGAAGGTGTATTTTGGGTAATTTTCATGAATTTTTTTAACATATAAGGAATATATATATTTTATTGTAATCTTGGGGTTATTTTATGCATATATTTAACAATATTTCTTGAAATTTTTTAACATTTTCCCTGTAAAATCACGGAGATATAAGCTGCCGCGCATTGTAAGTCGCCACCCAGTTGGGCAATTTGCCTACTTTCTGGAGGTCACAATTTTTATCTGAAATCAATTTTTCAAAAAAATTAACTTTTTTTATAAGTGTCTCTTCTATTTGAACTTCAATCTTCAATTCTTTACTTCTTTACTTTTTTTGCAAAAAAAAAATGGTGAAAAAAAAGATATTGTTTGGAATTGAAGTTCACATAGAGCGCATATATATAAAGAAAATATGTGCCAAATTTGATATCGATTGATTAAAAACTCTACGAGTTAGAGTGTACGCAAATTCGAGAAAATGGTTTCGAGAAAAACGCGTTTGAAAATAAGACTGCCGTAAAGGTTATATTAAGACTTATTCACTTAAACGCTTATAACTATTAAACGGCTTGAAATTTTGCTTTTCAGAGTTGCATTTGAATAGTTCTACAATCGATTTATGAAAATAAATAAATAAATCGTCTACACCTATTTCCCCTCTAAATTTGCAATCGATATTAACGCGGTTTTATTTAAGTGTACCTCACAAGAACCCTCAGATATAGGTTCAGTATCCGTATCATTGTTGTCAATTACGTATACTGTTTCGTACACGCAATCTCATGCTCTGGATGTTATTTCGCCATATCATTGTCTATAGCGCGGTTCACATTATCAAACATGTTTGACAAGCATGGCATGATTGCCTTGTTTTTGATATTGTGAACGCTCCATCCAGCGGCTTGTCAAACATGCAGGATGGATTTCAAAATGTTTTCATGGTTGCTGGTTTGACAAGCAAATTTGATAATGTGAACGCTTGCTTGTCATGCCATGGAAGGAAATTTTATTTTCAAAAAGTTTTTGCGCACCGCATCATAATTTTGGGCGCTCTTTTAGCCATTCCTTAGTCCAAATTCGCTTCCTCTTATTTAGTTGCCTTTTTCATCTTTTTTTCCTTCATCTTCTCAAATCTCATCGATTCCATCAAGTTGAAATTCGAATAAGAACTGATGTTTGATAGCAAGTTTGACAAATGTGAACGCTAATGCTTTCCATCCATCAAACACTCATCCTGCCGTGCTTGTCAAACATGTTTGATAATGTGAACCCCCCTATTGCGTTAAATTCTTCACAATTGGAATAAGACTCACTTAAACGTGGCAAAACTAAATAAGTATCCGGGAAATACCCAACTTTGGGCTTACAATTTATCACATAATTTTGTGCCTCGCGTTGCTAAGGGGTTGGCGTTCGGCTAAGAGAGACATTTTTCACATTTCATAAAACTGTGTTGTCCGCGTTTGGTTAAAAGGGTTCCGAAAAATACAACAAAAAAACATGGTTTAAGAGAAAATGTATGCACCAGAGGGTTGTCCGCCTAATAGGGAATATCTACTGCTCTTTGGTTGGACCGAATTTGTAATATTCCTCTGTTATTTGGGATTCACCATATTAAGCTATTTTTTGGCTTAGAATTGATCCACATTATGCACATTGAATATTTCTGAGCCAATTTTTTTGGGATACACCATATTAAGCTATTTTTTGTCTTAGAAATGATCTCATATTGTCATGTCAGAAGCACAAGATTCCACCTGTGAAATCATTGTTTTGCAGAATGTACATTTTATTTTGTCTGATGTTTTCAACTAAATTTGAATTTAAATAAAAAAGAACCACGTTGCGAATTGACGAGAACACGAGTTATCGAAAGATTAACGAAACTTAAAACGGTACCTTATACAATGTTTGTATAAGCAGACATTATTGGATAATAATTCTGCCTTAAATTTTACGAGCATTCAATCCTATTGGCAACTCTAACTTAAATAAAAAAAATTATGCAATTTGCGTCAGTAATACAAAACATTTTTTAAAATAACATGTGTGCGATGAAAATGTTCAAAATAAATAAACACATTAAAGATTTTATAATTTAATTGACGAAAATTATTCACAATGACGTTGAGCACTTTAGCTCTTTAGCTTTATCTTCAACAAGCATTTGTGTTAAGTTGACTGTTTTTTTTTAGCTTGATCGACATGCGACATCTGGCTTTCGGCCATTTTGAAAACAATACTCAAACAGGATGTACTTAATTTATAATTTTGTTGTTGAATGAATTTCTAAAGTCAATAAACGACACATTTTAATAAAAGAAAATACTAAAACATGGTTATTACGAGCACCTACTAATAAATCAATATTGACATATTCAAATAAACGATTTAATTAAGTAACATCTGCGTTTTGAATTGAGGTTATGTGTCGAGGTTAACATTTTATTTAAATTAACATTAACTTATATTGGGGGTTGTGACAAGACAATAATAAAAATATTAATTTGTTACTCTCTTTGGACTGGCATTTACGTAGGGGAGACTGGGGCTGGTTGTAACAGGGGTAGGTAGTAACAGTCGCATAAAAGATGTCACGATAGAGATATTAAAGTCTCTGAAAGAGAAAAATATTCGTATTCTCTTTAGCTAGCGCAGCATGTAAGTCAGTTATCCTCAGATCGTCATTGGAATAAGTTGTGAAGGTGGCTGTAAAAAACACTGCGTAAGTTACTTTTTTTGTTTTTGTTATTTTTGGTTCTCTGTTTTGCGCATTAGAGGCACGATTTTGTGCTGTGGTTTTATGTATGCACTCGTGTTTTAGCCCTGTATGCGTGTATTTCTTTATATTCTAGAAGTTTAATGAAGTTTGTTATTGTGCGCCCAATGTTCCATTTCAGTGTAGGGGCTAAAAGTAACATGTGACTGGGGCAGGTCGTAACATGTTACAACATGTTACAACCTGCCCCACATATTAAAATAAGTAAACACATTGTCATCCGCCTTTTATATTTCCTTGATTATAGGATGAGAACATATAAGCGCAAATCTGAACGCGGAACAGCTTCGAGGGACTTGTTCGCAAGAGCTGCAACTATTTTAGAAGAAGATGGGAACAAAACAATCCGTGGTGTTGCAAAGGATTTGGGGCTATGCCATGTATCCCTGTATAGATATTTAAAGAAGAAGAAAGCTGGTTCGCCAATAGACGTTGGATATAAGAGTAACAGGCAGGTATTTAACAAAGAGCAGGAAGGTGTATTGGTGAACTATTTAATTCAATGCAGTAATATTTACTATGGACTTACGCCCAGAGATGTGAGAAAACTTGCATTTGATTGCGCACTTAAGCACAATATCTCTATGCCAAAATCTTGGCGTGGAAACAAAGAAGCTGGAGTGGATTGGCTCGGAGCATTTTTGAAAAGAAACAATAATATATCCATAAGATCGCCAGAGGCAACCAGCTTAAGCAGAGCTACTTCATTCAACCAGGCGAACGTTAATAGTTTTTTCGACAAATTGTCTTCTGTAATCCAAAAGCACAATATATGCCCATCCCGTATCTGGAACTGCGATGAGACAGGCGTTACGACGGTCCTTAAGCCAAAGTTATAGCCAAAAAAGGTGCTAAGCAAGTAGGATCTGTAACATCTGCTGAAAGGGGTACGCTAGTTACAGTTTGTGCAGCAGTAAGTGGTTCTGGAAACTCAATTCCGTGTATGCTTGTTTTTCCCCGTATCAAATATAAAGATTGCTTTATCCGTGGTGGGCCCCCAGAGTGCATAGGAGCCGGAAATGCTTCTGGATGGATGACAAGCACAGAGTTCACAAAATATATGGATCACTTCATCAAGCACGTAAAACCATCTGCTTCGGACCCGGTGCTCTTGTTGCTGGATAATCATAGCTCGCACTTGGATATAGGGGTTATCGATAAAGCTAAGGAAAATGGTGTGATAATGCTATCGTTCCCACCACATTGCTCTCACAAATTGCAACCCTTAGATGTGGGAGTCTATGGCCCGTTCAAGAACTACTGTGCCAATCAGCAAGATGCCTGGTTACGTAATAACCCTGGAAAAACTATGTCTATCTACGATATTCCATCTATAGTTAAAATAGTTCTTCCTCTGGCGCTGAATCCAACTAACATTACCAATGGATTTAAAAAGGCTGGCATTGTTCCTTTTAACAGAGATATTTTCCAAGACATTGATTTTCTATCATCTTTTGTCACCGATAGACCATTACCTGACAAAAGTATCTCGAACTCTGAAATCATACATCCAGCGACGATTTCCACAACAAACAGGCCATTATCTACTATCACTAATATTGAAGAAATAAGGGCTCAGTCTTCAGTAACGACTTGTGATAGTTCCAATTTTCCAAATAATTTTGAATTGAGCACCACCTTGCCATCAATACCAGGTCCGTCAAAAATGTTAACAAATAGTTCCACGTTTTCTCCAGAAGCTGTTCGACCGTACCCAAAGGCCGCACCAAAAACAACAAAGTTGAAACGCAAAACTAGAAACACTACTATATTGACAGATACTCCAGAAAAACTAGCGCTTGCGGAAGAGCAAACCAAAAGACTTCCAAAGAAAAAAACGCGCAAAAATAAGGCAAAAGAACAGGTGAAAAAAAAAATCTTGAAATCTTTAGGTGAAGAAGATGAAGAGAATTTATGCTTAGTTTGTTGTGAACCTTTTGGACAAAGTTTGCCGGGAGAAAACTGGATTCAGTGCATGAATTGTAAAAAATGGTCCCACACTAAGTGCACTAAAGGTGACATTTCGTATTATATTTGCTTAAATTGTGATTCCGATGAATTTTCCGACTAAACTTCTAAATTTAATATATTTTGTTTGCAATTGTTTTTCTTTCGCTGAGTTGTGATTTTGGTTTTTAAAAAAACTGAATTGTTATTTTGTTTGCTTAATAAAAAAAATTAAAAAAAAAATGTTTTGTTACTTTTAACCCCGGATGTTGTTACAACCAACCCCAAGGTCGGGGCTGAAAGTAACACTCGCCAAATTTGACATTATAAAAAAAATGATATTGTTCCACTTGGAATCCTTTCAGTTTCTAATAGGCGCTTGTTAGGTAAGATATGCATCTTTGGAAGGGAAATGCTTTATTTGAATAATATGCAATATTTAAGGAGTGAGGACGAATCAACCAAAAAGTGTTACAACCAGCCCCAGTCTCCCCTAAATGGGAGAATGTTCCACAAATTCTATACATATAAAACTTTTAATTAAATAAATCATATTCTACTGTCTGAGTATTTTCGCAATTTTTGATATAAAACTGCAGTAAACCATCATATGTAGGTTTTTGTATTTATTTATTTGTATTTATTAAAGAAGTAATGTATTTGCACATTAAGATTACAGTAATCTTATAAGTTTGTACAAAGTTTAAAGAAGGTTAAGTTACTTATATTACAATTAAAATAGAACTAGGTATCGAAAAGTTATCAGTGAAAAAATGTAGTTAATAGAATAAACTTAAATTTAAAAAAGAAGATTAACTGTGATGAATGGCCAAATGTGTAAGAAGATGTTTTTTGAAGTGCTTTGTATTTCTCGTCCCTCTCAGTTCCATCGGAAGGGAGTTCCACAAACGAGTGGCTTGAACCAGGAACTGGCGCTCTGATGCTAAGCAGGAGTACCTCGGCTGGATTAAAACAAATGTTCTCTGTGACGATGGGAACCTTAGCTTACTGTAAAGGTAGTCTGGTTGCTGTGTTTGAATAATGTCGTGAATGCACGTCAAAGAAAAGTATTTCAGTACATTTTCGAAGGAACACCCGAAAATTGTTTTGGCGTAGGACGAACAATGGTCGTATCTACCCAGGTTATAAATGTATCGTGCAATGTTGTTGTAGACTACAATTAGTTTCCTTTTAGATATGTAGTCAAGTTTACCGAATAATTCGCAGCAGTTTAGTAGAATCGGCAATAGTAGGGTTTTTGCCAGGATCATTTTTGTTTTTGTCGGTGTATAGGGACGCGATGCCCAAAGAAGACGGAGCAAGCCATAAAATTCAACCAATTTTTGAAGTAATATGAACATCCCACGACAATGTTCTTCTAAAAGTAATACCCAGATTTCGGACAGACTCAGCATATTCGATGTTCGAATCCCCTAACTGCACCTGAGGAAAAGAGGTCAGATCTATGTTATTGCGATAGATAACGATGGCTTTGGATTTGCTTGGGTTTAGGCAAAGGTTATTAGCCTGCGCCCAGTTCAGGATATTACGGAGATCCTGGTTCATTTTGGATGCTGCTGATTGTACCAAACTAGTAGGACATTGTATAAATAATTGCACATCATCTGCATACATGTGAACGCTGCAGTGTTGTACAATATTAGGGAGCTCGTTTACATATATTGAAAAAATAATGGGCCCGAGTATAGACCCTTGCGGCACACCCGTTGTCATGGGTAACATTTCGGATGCTCGATCGTCAACGACTACGGATTGTTCCCTACCAATTAGGTATGAAAAAACCAATTTCGTCGATGGGATTGAAAAATTAAAATGGTTCATCAATTTAGAGCACAACAGTGCGTGGTTTACCGTGTCGAAAGCTTTTGAGAAATCGAGAAGGGTTAATAGAGTAAGTTCTTTTTTATCGAAACCATTTCGAATCTCATCAGCAATAAATAAGAGAGCCGTTTTACAGCTCCGCTTTCTTCGAAAGCCCGATTGACACGAGCTTAATTGGTGTTCCGAAAGGTGTTGGAGTAGTTGTGCGAGTAGGGCTTTTTCAAAAACCTTAGAAAGATATGGCAGAATTGCGATTGGCCTGTATTCGGATAAGTTACTATTAGATTTTTTTGGTATTGGCACGATTTTAGCTTTTTTCCATTCGTCGGGGTACACAGATGTTGTTACAATGGTATTAAAAATGTGAGTAATAAAAGGTAAAAGGTTGCTAGTTGAGTTTTGAGATATGGCAACACCAGTGTAAATATGTCAAATCTGACATTGTCATGGTAAATTTTGACATTTTTAATGGTAATCGTGCTCAGAAGGTTTTGTCATACGAGTACTGTTTGTGTTGTTAACAGGTACTTGAAACATTCATCTTGACCAAAAAATGGAATTAAATCGTAAGCATTTTCGTGAATATCAATCTTGGTCGCACTTTCTTATAGGACGAATTTCGTGAAAGTCGTCCAAAATCGGTTGTTGTGCGAGGAAAAATCGATGCTGTGCGTGAACTGATGTCGCAAGATCGTCATGTGACACACCGTGAGATTTAGGCATGCTTGGG
Source organism: Brachyopa scutellaris (assembly GCA_949775065.1). Taxonomy (NCBI): domain Eukaryota; kingdom Metazoa; phylum Arthropoda; class Insecta; order Diptera; family Syrphidae; genus Brachyopa; species Brachyopa scutellaris. The sequence continues at coordinate 122,649,647 of OX459112.1, forward strand.
CATTATATTATATTGCATGAACATTTGGCCATCAAAAAGATTCGTTCGTGTCGATTGGTGCAAAGAAATGTTGAAAAAACTCAATCGCGCTGCTTTATAAGACGTCTACAAGATCGTGACAAGCGATGAATCATGGATCTATACACATGAACCCGAAACTAAACGAAAATCGACTCTATGGGTCTTTCGAGATGAGCCAAATCCAACAAAAATTGTTCGCGCATGAAGCACTCTGAAGCAAATGGTCGTCTGTTTTTTCTTGGAATAATTGGACATTTCGCCACGGTGCCATTAGAGCAACGTAGAACGATCAATTGAATGGTGCACCACCATTTGTTTGCCAGAAGTGTTCGGAAAAATAAGGGAAACCTATCGCAAAAGACGAATCATTCTCCACTGCGATAACGCAAGCTCTCACACATTTGCTCAAACAAGTGCATTTTTGAGCATTCAAAACATCGAATTGATGGGTCATCTTCCGTACAGTCCTTATTTGGCAACCAATGATTACTTTTCATTGCCTGAGGAAGCGTTTGATGCGTTCAAATCACATGTTTTGGAGGTACCTCAATCGGAGTGGGAAAGGTGCTTCGAAAATGTATTCAAACGCATGTAAGAGTGTATTGATCTTCATGGATCTTCATTTGCGACAATAAATATTTATTTTTACTTGTCTATCTCAAAACTTAAGAAGCAACCTTCATATGTGATTAACAGAAAAAAAAAAAATTAAATAGTTTCATACTCTGCTATGAATTGTAGAAATGAAAACAAAACGATCATAATTGTAACCTTACTCAAGTTACTTACTTTCTCAACATAATAACTCCACATCAATAACTTTATTTCAATTCGAATGGCTAGCATGTTAAAAGTACAGCATGTACCTAATAGCAGCGTGGTGTAGTGGTTATTGCGTTGGACGCAATGCTGCTCGGGTTCAATCCCAGCAAACACCTAAAAGTTTTTTCACGGGGCCACCTCTTTTGAATATCTGGCAAGCAATCAAAGTGTACCATTTGTAAAGAAGCTTCTCCACTCGCGATTCGGAGTCGGCAAAAAACTGTAGGGCCCTTCCATTGGTGAACAAATATAACATGCACACACAAGCTCAAATTTAGCCGAGGACCGGCGTTTATAGCGATTGTGCTATAACCCGCTAACTGTGGCTCGCAGTCTACGCTACGTAGAAGCCAAATCCATGTGCTCGTCGGTGTTTTAACCGGACACTGTAAATAGGAAACATGGCCTGAAGATACGACATCCTTACAAATGATGTCTGCAGAAGCTGCATGGATGACAAGGACAAGGCACTGGCCCACGCAGCCAAACTAGCGATCACTCACAATAACTTCAGCCGAAGCTGCAATGATGAAATTGAAAAAGTCGCTTATTCAATGTCTGTGCAAATGTCAGGCTCTAGCAGGAGCCAGGCAACGCACACTGGGCAAACCTTTCATCGACCACCTTAAAGAGATACCCGACCAAATGATTGGAGAACTGATCATTTTCTCAAACTCCACCGGGTGGATTTATGTAATAATGCATCTCAAACTACATCCGAAAAAGTGGGACACTAGAGGTTGTAAAATCAAAACGGCGCACTTGTTTGCGGTAATTAGGTTTTTTTTTCTACCTCACTTACCTACCTACCTTATACAACTGTGCTATAAATATAATGACCAGTAACGATAAAAAAAAAAAACGTTTTAAATCCCTTAGGTAGGTAAATATGCAACTACACGTATGAACATAATTATGTTTGTACGTTTTCCGTTTTACAAAGTTATCAATTACATGGTAATAAATATATTTCAGCTATTAAATTACTTCATAGCCAAGTCGTAAAATATGGTTTATTTGCAAATATTTATAGCCGGGAGCTATTAACAGTTGTTAAATAATTTTAGATGAAAATTATTTATAGCGCCCCTTGGACATTATGTTTGTGAATGCAGCTATTTATAATTTATAATTATTGATATTTATTTATGTATGTACATATGTATAAAGATGCCAAAGAAACTCTGCAAAAGTTTGTTTTGTTCTACGCATTTTAATCACTCTTTTCATGTAAAACATCCGAAGTATTCATTATGTACATACAAGTCACAACAAAGATTCGCACACTTATGCGGAGTAGTGGTGTAGATTGGTTCGGAAGTCAGTCTAATGCCCATTCACCCCCCGAAAGCCAATAGGCAAATATAAAACGGACGTCTTTCCGATAGGTTATCCTGATAAGGAAGAACTTTCTTCAGTTCGGAACTGACCTTCTTGTTAGCTATTGCGTCAATTGTATATTTTTAAGGCGTAAAATTTATTGACGTCTACGTGCGCTACGCCACAAAGATTGCACACTGGCAATTAATAATTCCAGAGCTATGCAAAAACCCGGCCAAACATGATTAGTTATATGACAAGTTACAAACAGTGACTCCAACGAATAATCGGACAAAGATCACTTTTCAAACAAAATCTATGCTATGGACAAAGAGAAATGAGTAGAACTTTGAAAAAAAAAATAGGTCATTTTATCCCAGTGTTTTTTTTTATTTTTAAATGCATAATAAATAAACAAAAATAAAACTCTCATTTATAATTGTAACCGTGATACAAACCAAAAAACACAACTATTCGCATTCAACGAATAATCAGATAATATAGAAAAAACGACCTTTAATTTTTGGTATAGCGCGTTTTTTGATTTTTTTTGTTGTTGCATTTTTTTTCTGCATATATTACTGTTATTCAGCACCGAAAACTTTTCTTGATACATTTGTATTATTAGCGGAAAGCAAGCCATTTTTGATAGCATGCATGTTTTGACTAGATGATTCAAAATAATTAATTAATGTTGGATCGTCTAGTCCAAATATGGTCCCTAGAGCCGGATAAACTGACTGAGAAGGAAATCAATTCCAGAAATTGCTGAATTATTCGGAAACATTTGTTTGACTATGAGGAATTGAAACTGACATATTAAAGTATTATAGATAAACGCAAGGCAAGATATTGAATGTCAGAGAATAGCGGGGCATGTTGAGTAAAATAAATAAAGTTGTTTTCAAAACTGCAAAAGTGCTAAAAATTCTTTGAAAAACGGCACCGAAAATGGTGGTGTGATGAAACCCTATTCAGAACTCTTTGCAAAGAAATGATTACTATGGCAGAATTGTAGGGAAAAAACCATTCAAACAACAAAACACGAAAAATAAAACTCGAACGAAAACGGTAATAGTTTGTTTAAAAGGTTTATTATGATGTTGTAATAGTTTGTTATATTTTAGACGTCCTGTATACGAAAGCAAATTAAATCTGTATGTATGTGAAGATAAGTCATAACAGTTAGGCTGAAAAGTTCGTATCGTTCCTATGAGAGGGCGTCACAAGGGCGCCATATCATTTTCAGTTAGTACCAACCTACAAAAGACACGTGTATAAATTTGACAGCTGCCGGACTATTAGTTTGTCGGATATAGCATTTTAAGTGAAGCAACTTTTGTTATTTTGAAAAAAAAAAATGGATATAAAGGAATTTCGCGTGTTAATGAAACACTATTTTTTTTATGGAAAAAAATGCTGCTGATACCAAAAAGTGTTATCCGGACTCTGCGCCAGGCGAATCAACCATTCGTAAGTGGTTTGCTAAATTCCGTACAGGCCATATGAGCACCGAAGACGATAAACGCAGTGGACGTCCAAAAGAGGCTGGTAAGGACGAAAACATCAACAAAATCCACAAAATGATTTTGGTTAACCGTAAAATGAAGTTGATCGAGATAACTGACACTCTAGAGATATCAAAGGAAAGTGTTGGATATATCGTTAATGAATTTTTGGGTATGGGAAATCTCTGTGCAAAGTGGGTGCCGCGCGAGCTCACAATCAACCAAAAACAACAACGTATTGATGATTCTGAGCAGTGTTTGAAGCTGTTCAATCGTAATAAACGTCAGCCGAGTGGACTGCGTTCGGTGAACCGAAGCCAAAGCGTGGAAGGACTCAACAGTCAGCTGGCAAAGTTATGGCGTCTCACAGTGGTTTCCCCCATAGGCCAAAAGGTGAAATGCAAAAGTTAAAAGAGTCCAGGTTTTTTGTGGCAGATGATATCTTTAATAACTGAAAAACCTGATAACGGTATAATTCATCATCTGAGAGTAGTTGTTCATAGTATGATCAGTCTCTAAAGTTGAGTGTTTTGTTGCAGTAGTTTGTGATAAGCAGGGAACGGATTTTGTTGACTTTGTCTTTTTTTGCCCTTTTTTTTACTCATATTGCCTTTTTTTGCCTTTTTTACTCATATTGCCTTCTTTTGCGTTTTTGGTACTATTTGTCAAAATAACTGTGCACTTTCTTTTTAACTATACGATTTATCCTTGCTCACACGAATGAAATTTCAGTGTCCACAAGTATGAGAGCAGGTTTTTCTCTTGTATGAACACGCACATAACTGCAAGCATTGTTTACACTGGCGCGCATAAAAAAAAAATCACTACACACCAATACAACCCTGAATACATTTGTATCAACTCAATAGATTCATCTTGCCGCAGTTTCATCTGACATAAACCGTTAGACATCTGGGAAGTATTTTTTTCGTAACTGTGCGCCTTTTCATCTAGATTCTAGATTCATATTCTGTGACTGGTCATACTTAGTGCTGGTCTGTTGAATATTGCGTGTGCCTAAATGCGTGCTGCTCCCAAAATATTTTGTTGTTGTCATTGAAAGTGAAAATGCCCCAAGACAGAATTTTTGGTGAAATTGGAAAAATATTTTTAGTCGACCCGAAGGACCGAATATTTAAGAGTTTACAAATTACAGGTGACTCCTAGTAGTAGTGCACTATGGAGGTGTTAAAGACTTAAAACGGAATCGAGGAGAAATTACAACAAGCTAAGGGGCCCGTAGCTGAAGATGGGATGAAAAAATTGTACGCGGTTTTTTCAATAAATTAACGAAATTGCGCTGCAAACTCTAAATTGAATTCAAATATTAAAGTCAAAGACGTGACATCTCTTATCTTGGCTCCACTAGACTCTGCTCATGTTGTAAGGTCCTTTATTTCATTCAAGGCTTTCCTGAGAGATAGTCGCAGGCGATTGTTACATACCAAAGAACTTTAAAATATTTTGGGTTACAATGTTAATAATAATGCATAACAACCTTTATTATTAAATGCCTTTTTTTGCCTTTTTCTGCGGTATTATTTTGCCTTTTTTGGCTTTTTTTGGTCAACAAAGTCCGAACCCTGGTGATAAGTTTTTTTTGTATTTTTCACAGCGAATTAATTCATTCTGTTGTTGTTTTGATACATATATTGTGCAGTTATAGTCATGGATATTGGATAACAAAGTCTGTAAATAATTGTTAAATAATTTTTCCCCATTATTGAGGTGCACAATTATATAAAACCCGTAACAAAATTAGTGCTAAATTTGGGTCGTTTTGTTTTAAGTCCAAATGCGACAGGACATAAGTTTTGATTCGTGTACTTTCGCATAATATAACTTTCATGACTACTTAGCTGATTTATTCTTTTTTAAGAGCATATGTGTAAATTTTTGCGAAAATGTGCTAACATTCACGAAATTTTACTACATATGAAACAACTAGCTTAAACCCCGCCCACTTCGTCAGGCATTAAAAAAAACATATAAACTACATTTTCTTATTTCTGACATTTGCCTATCACCTTTGTACCGTAATTCAAACAAAAAACCAACTAAATTGTTTGTTTATTTACTTTTTTTATTAATTTAATTCGGTATTTATTTATTTAATTAATTAATTAATCAATTAATAAATTAATTAATTTTTTTATTTGCATATTCATATTCAGGATATTATTATATTTATTTATAGATTTATTTATAGATAGCTACATAATTAATTCGGAAAAACTTGTTTCGAATGTAGAAAAGGTCTGGCCAGACCAAGTAATCGACAGAAAGGTTATGCTGTTTTATTTAAATACAAAATTGTTTTGTCTTTATTGAAAAAGCTTTTATGTGCATAAAAGGATAAAGTTTTACTTCTGCCGCGCGTAGTTTACACACAGGAGTTTTTTGCATGTTTTAAATGTGTTTGACAGCTGTGTCCGATTGTGTTGTTTTGGTTTGAAATACGGTTACATTTATGGATTACATTTTTTGATTTTTTTTATTGTTTATTGTTGAAAAATAAAGAAGCATACAGGGATAAAATGTCCGATTATTCGTTGAAGCCACTGTATATAATATGTAGCTCCAAATTGTGATTTGTTGTCGGTTCATAAAAGGTGTTTTATGTTGCAACTTTTCCCGAAATCACGAACAATTCGCTAATTATATTATAGGATAGATATGAATATTGTTTTGAATTGTGAAATATGGATTCAATTAATCAACTAACTTGTGAAATTTATGAAGCAAACTTCAAATGACAACTAACAGGTGTTAACAAAACTAAATCTGTTCTAAGAGTCAAAAATACCACAAGTAATAAATTTGTTAAACTAATATTACAATAAACATTTAGAAAGAAAAACATCAATATCTATATAACACCAGTAAAAGTATTTAAATTTCTTATTAATTCGCATTTAAAGCACTTACTGCCCCTTTGTGTTATAATATTACAGCATCGCGCACTCAAGTGTCATAATTAATTCGATAAACAACAGGGTGTAGCATCAACTAGGTTTTCGCATACCTTTTATAGTTTATTAATATTTTTTATGATGTTTAAATTAATTTAGCACTTAAAATAAAATTATTATGACATTTTGATATTTATTGAAGAACTTTTCGCTAGTCTTCCCATACATAGAAGTATAGTTATGCAATTAAAGTGTCTGTCAGTATCTTATCACTGAAATTATATTCATAATTATAGAAACTACTATTACATAAATAAAAAAAAATTAAAATAATCTTTCGACAAAAATTGTGTGGCGCTTAATGTTCAAAGTTCGCTAAATAACTTTCTATATTATGTTGCTTAGCGTCCAATCGTTTCCCACCACTCATAGCAAATGTCAATGGTAATATTCAGATTTGGTGTCATTTGGCATTGTTCGTGTTGCGTTGCGTCATATTGAAACCAAAAAAGTTCAAATTAAATTGAATCAATTAAATGTACATGCTAGTACAAGTTATTTAAGGTGTCTGCTTACACAGTACTATATTTGTATAAACTACTTTATTAAAGGGAGTAGCATGCAGGGTTAAATGGCAAACTTGTTGCCTTCGATGAGTCGAGTCGAGAATTAGTACGCTACATACACATACATATGTAAACAGATAAAAGTGTGCAAATAAGGCCTTGGCAGGGGTTAAACAGTAAACGGTCATGCGTTGAATGTTTTCTTACTCGATGGGTGTGCATTTTCATTGCTGGGTGAGATTGGGTTTGGGTTTGTTGTGATAGAACATTTCGCGTGTTTATTTCTATTCGTATGTAAATATAAATACACTTGTTAAAATAAGCGTTCTTTACGCTTACTGTTTAATAATATTTCTTTATACTGTACTTTAATTTACCTGAATTGTCAAATGCTTACTTATATTTTTCATACTGTACTACAATTACTCAATTGTCAAATGATTATCTTTTTACTTTCTCTTTTCTAATAAACTCTTACACCCAACAGGTTATGGGCCCAGGGCACTCTGTCTCATAAAGATAGGTTTCTATTAATTTAGTTTAATTTTTTTTCATTTATGGATTAAGATTCAGCTGCTGTAAGTTTTTCTGATTCGGCCATCGACGACCATACGCTTGTGGAAGAAGAAATTGAAGACGAAATTGAAGACGAATTTCTTGATTTTCCTGTAATTGAAAGTCGGAACATAAAATTTACCACATTCATCGATTTAATGGGCAGAACTATCACCTTTGGCGTAGGCAAATGGAGATTTACATGACCGAGAATAAACTTAAGCAATATGTTTTGGGAACTTTACCTCGTCCAGCTACCAACAATACCGCGTGGGATGAGAAGGATGCAGAGGCGCAGGCTTTTCTAATGCGAGGTCTGGAGTTAGAGCAGTTAAAATATTTGTCTGACTACACAACAGCTGCTGAAATGTGGTCGAGATTAAGGACCGTACATGCAGAGAAGAGTGACCAGTCTGTTCAGGTGCTTTTGGATAGGTTCATCAACTGCAGGATGGAAGAAAATTAAAGCATGGCTGATTACGTTGCTAAGGTTATGTCTCTCGCCCAACGCTTGAAGGACATGGACCTTGAGCAAGAGGAGCAGATGATAATAGCTAAAATTCTGGGAAGCTTACCATCAACATTTGATAATGTGAGAACTGCATGGTACGCGGTGCCGCGGGCATCTCAAACGATCGAAAAACTCACTGACCATTTGGTTAACGAAGAGGCTCTTCTAAAATTAAGGTTAAATGGAAGTGAACGTGCTGGTACATCTGAAGCTGCATATATAGCAACCAGTAGCTGGAAGAATGCAAACAGAAACAGGGGCAGCAATAAAAATAAAGATAATTTCTCAAAGCGCAAGGGTAAGTGCAATTATTGTTCCAAAGAAGGTCATTGGGCCAGAGAGTGCTACAAGAAACAACGTGATCAGCAAAGCAGAAGTAATGCTCACTCGTTTATGGTTGACACAAGGTCACGGAACGACTCATCGACAACATCTTTTGCAGATAGAGCAGAACTTTTCACGATTGGTAGGTTAGAGGTTTCTAACAAAATGCGTGATATTTGGTTTGCTGATTCGGGAGCGACAGACCGCATGTCTTTTCAGAGGGAGTGGTTTCAAAATTTCGTACCATTTGACAACAAGAATTTTCACGTTCGAGTCGGTGATGGTTCTACTTTGAACGCGGAAGGCATGAGCGATGTAGATGTCCAGGTGACAAATCACAAGGGATCGTCTCCAATACATACAATCAAGGACGTACTTTATGTACCACAGTTAGACAAGAATTTTATTTCTGTGCTTAAGTCTACCGAAAAGGGATTCAGGGTAATTTTTGAGGAAGGAGCTAATCGAGTTACTTTTATTAAAGGCGGTCAGCTGATCGCGGATGGTGTCAAGGATCGTAAACTCTATAAAATGAATTTGAAGCCAACTAGGAAAACTGGAGTGAATGCAGTGTCGTCTGAATTAACTATGCTATGGCACGAGCGTTTGGACACGTGAACTTCAAAATGCTAAGGGAAATGCATCAAAGCAAATTCGTCGTAGGTCTGAACATTAAAGACAATTTCGGAAAAGATCCGTTTTGTGAGGGTTGTACATATGGAAAGCAACACCGTTCAAGTTTTCCTAAGGAGGGTGCAAAACGTTCTAAGATTCCTGGTGAGATTTTTCATATCGATTTATGTGGCAAAATGAGTGTGGCTTCTATTGGTGGAGCTTATTATTTCATGCTTTTAAAAGATGATTTTTCCAGATACTGTTTTGTATTTTTCTTAAAGAATAAAACAGATGTTTTGGAGAAACTGATGGAGTTCTATGCGGAAGTTCAGGCCGATGGACATCATATTAAAAGATTTAGGACTGATGGAGGTTTAGAATTTTGCAACGATGGAGTGAGAAAGTTCTTGTTATCTAAAGGAATCAAGCATGAGTTATCAACACCTAGAGCTCCTGAACAAAACGGATTTATAGAGAGGCAAAACAGGACGATTGTAGAGAGTGCTAGGCGATGTTACATGCGCGGAATTTACCACAATATCTTTGGAGTGAGGCCACTAATACTTCTGTTTATTTAAGGAATAGAACGGCGTCTCATACTCTTAATGGTAGTACCCCGTACGAGAAATGGCATGGAGTAAAACCGACAGTGGGACATCTCAGAGTTTTCGGAAGTGAGTGCTATGTCCATATTCCAAAAGAACAACGGACAAAATGGGAGATGAATTCTGTTAAATATCAGATGGTAGGATATAGCGAGGGAAATAAGGCGTATAGAGTATTTGACGCAGCAGAAAGAAAGGTTTTAATTAGAACAGACGTTATATTTAATGAAATATCTGATTTGCCTCACATTGTCATGCACAAAGTTACCAGTTTTACGGACACTTGCAATGAAGATCAGAAGGAGGATGGGCATGAAGTGGTTGCAAAAGAAGGAGATCAAGGTGACAAAAGCAAATCAATGCGGAGAAATCCGAGGTTACCGGTTCTCAGAGACCCCTATCCAACGCGAAAAGGGAGAAATGCTGACGAATTAGTGACGGTGGCTGAGTTGTGTGTGGCACAATTAGATCCCGTTAATCTTGAAGAAGCGATGGATGCTGACGATTCTGCTAAATGGCTAGACGCAATCAACGATGAGCTAGAGGCACTAGTGGTGAACAAAACTTGGATTTTAGTTCCAAGACCAGCTGATCGAAATGTCATCACGAATCGTTGGATTTTTAAAAAGAAATATAAAGCTGATGGACGAATTGATAATACAAGGCTCGATTGGTAGCGAGAGGTTGCTGTCAAAAGCGAGGCATGGACTATGAAGAGACTTTTGCACCAGTTGTAAGATACGACTCAGTAAGAAGTCTTTTCGCAGTTGCAGCAGCTTTTGATCTGAACATTTACCAGTTTGACGTTAAGACAGCTTTTTTACACGGCGGATTGGATGAACATATTTTCATGGAACAACTGTATGGTTTTGCAGAGGATGATCGTGTTTGTCTAATGAAAAGAAGTTCATACGGATTGAAGCAGGCGTCACGTCAGTGGAACAAGAAGATGGTACAATTTTTATTGCGGTTTGGACTTAAACAATCAAATATGGATTCATGCGTTTCTTACAAAGAGTCAAGTCGTTTTTATCTTGAGTTGTATGTGGACGATGGACTTGTCTGCGGGGATGATATGGCTGTTATTCAAGAACTTTTAACACATTTACACAATGAATTCGAGATAACGTTTAAAGAAGCCGAGTTTTTTGTGGGCATGCAGATCGATAGGAATAGAGAGCGGGGTAAAATAAAAATAAACCAAGGTGCTTGTGCACAAAAAGTACTAGAGCGTTTTCATCATAGCCAAAGCACGCCTGTCTCAATTCCTGCCGATCCAGGTATTAAATTTACTAAAGCAGGTAATGATGTTAATGGCAAAGAACCAAAATTATTTCCTTATCGTGAAGCTATCGGTTCTTTGATGTACTTAATGATTTCTACCCGACCAGATTTAGCGTTCACTGTTGGAGTTTTGAGCAGGTACATGGAAGACCCGAAACAAATGCATTGGCAAGGAATAAAACGAGTTCTTAAATATTTGAAGGGAACTCTGTCACATGGGATAACTTATGGTGTGGGCACGAATGAAACTACGTTGACTGTTTATTGTGATGCTGATTGGGCTGGCGACGTTGACACCAGACGCAGCACTACGGGGTGGGGGTGCTTTCTCAATGGCGGACCAGTTGCTTGGAGTTCGCGAAAACAAAGTGTCATAGCAACATCTACAACAGAAGCAGAGTTTGTGGCATTTTGTTCAGCGACGAAGGCAACCGTATGTCTGAGGCGAGTTTTCTTAGATCTTAACTGTGAACAGACAGATCCAAAACCGATGTATTGCGATAATCAGAGAGCAATTTCAATTATGAAGAATCCGGAGGCATCAAAGAGGACTAAACACATCGACACACAGTTCTTTTATACATGTGATCAACAAAGCAAAGGACAGATTATTGTGCAGTACGTTTCAACAGATGACCAACTAGCCGACCCGTTGACGAAGCCGCTAGCTAAAGAGAAATTTTGTAGATTAAGAGAACTTTATGGAATATATTAATTTTGTTTAACTTTTTGAATTCACTTTAAAAAAAAAAAAAAAAACGAGAGGGAGTGTTAAAATAAACGTTTTTTACTCTTACTGTTTAATAATATTTCTTTATACTGTACTTTAATTTACCTGCTTACTTATATTTTTCATACTGTACTACAATTACTCAATTGTCAAATGATTGTCTTTTTACTTTCTCTTTTCTAATAAACTCTTACACCCAACAACACTATTAGTTCACTCATAGCTCTTTTTGTGGATCAAATAGTTAGTTTTGGTGGATACAGTGGTGTTAGATTTTGGGCAATGCATAGTGTTCTATGGCAAACTCATAAATGCTGCTTTTGTGGCCTCCTGCAGCATTAAAATTTGTGCGTGATATTCTAGCTGCATAATCATCAACTATTTAAATGGAACTGTAGAAATCGTCGTTCTCTTCAATTTAGGCACTCACTCGTTCACTTACTTTGTCAATAAGAACTGAAGCCCTAAATCGACTCAATTTCCAAACCGCGCGGTACAAAAGGTAGAGTGGATGCGTGGCCGACTTGTCGACGCCACGCACCACGAGTTATGGGGCTTTGAAATTTCAACTATTTTCGTGATGCGTAAGTTTCTGTCGGTGACCTACCTCCATGCATCTGATTTTAAAGACGTATGTACATATTCACGTCATAAAAAGGTTTAAAATGTTCCAAAGCAATAACACATCATAAAATAAACACATACACACATACAGTGCTGGACAAAATAAATCATACATATCATAGGCATTCCAGTTAAGTCGTGTAACTTTTTTTTTATGACTCAAAAAGATTATCTACTGTGCTAAAATCAAAGCTTATAGCAGTAGCTTAATAAAGTAATAGTGAAGAAATAAAAGTTATTCACAAATATTTTTAAATAAATTTATTTTGCAATATTTTCAAATTTTGACTTGGTCAAAATAAATCATACACCTTTAGAAAAATGCAGCAAAACAGATAAATTAATTCAATTCGTTGGTTCCCGATTGAGAAACGTATTCCCAACTTTTTATTTACTATATTTAAGATCAATTGCTTCCCATTATGCAGGAAATTACTTGCGAACTTGTAGGTTTTCGGTTATTTTGAGTAGACGCGTCAAGCCTGAACAATGTCTGGAAAGCAGATATCTCTTGATATTCGAAACTTGGTGTTACGCAAGAGACAGAAAGGAGAATCGTATAGAAAAATTGTTGACAAGTATTCTATATCCATTGGAGCAGTCCAACACATTTGGAAAAAATATGAAATACATGGAATTGTGGTGAACTTTTCTGGAAACGGCCGAAAGCGGGCTACAACTGCCCGTGAAGATGTCCGAATCAGTCGACTAGTTAAACAAAACCCAAAACTATCTTCTCGAAATATTGTAGAATCAATGGATCTGCCTATTAGCGCCCACACTGTACGTAGGAGATTAAACGAATCTGGCCTTAAAAGCTGTTTGGCATCAAAGCGCCCCTATATCAGCAAACAGAATAAAAAGAAACGACTCCTGTTTGCAAGGCAACATGTTGGAATGTCTCTAGACTTTTGGAAAAAAGTGCTGTGGTCTGATGAGAGTAAATTTGAGCTATTTGGACAGAAACGGCGGTCTCGAGTGTGGCGCAAATCTGGCGAGGCTCTTAAGGATCAACATATTCAAAAAACCGTTAAGCATGGAGGCGGTAATGTCATGGTATCGGGCTGCTTCGCATGGTCTGGTGTTGGTAATTTGGCTCGAATTGAAAGTATTATGAATGCAGACGGTTACATCGATATCCTATGCGAAAATTTAGAAGAATCTGTGTTGAAATTGGGTTGGGAGAACAACTACATTTACCAACAAGACAATGACCCAAAACACAAGGCAAGGAAAACCATGAACTTTTTTAAGCTGGGCAGGGTAAAGTTACTAGAATGGCCGCCACAATCGCTGGATCTGAAGCCCATAGAAAATCTATGGGGTTATTTAGACGAGAAAATAGTAAAACCAACCGTTACTAATAAAACTTCATACTATGCTGCACTTCAGAAGGCTTGGGAAGAACTCGATCGAGAATACTTGCATAAATTGGTCGAAAGTATGCTTCGTCGGCTGGAAGCAGTATTAAAAGCAAAAGGCGGTCACACTTAATACTAACTTTCATTAAATCGTATAATATTCGTTGTAAAAAAAAAAGTTATAAAGGTGTATGATTTATTTTGACCAACCGCAAATTTGAATAAAATTCAAAATAAATTTATTTAAAAATATTTATGAACGACTTTTATTTCATCCTTCCACATTTATTGAACTTATATATTTAGCTTTGATTTCAGCATAAATAATAGGCTTTTTGATTCATTAGAAAAAAGTTACAGGTCTACATACAAGTTGTATTACGGTGTATGATTTATTTTGTCCAGCACTGTATGTATGTAGATGTACAGTGAACCAAACAAAAAGTTGGAGAGCTACTACACTGCAATTGTAACTTGAACATTCTTGCAGTTTGTAGGAATTTAATATTCAAATAAACTGATATTTAATTATTTAAACATTCGAAATAATTTTATATTTCTTTTTTCTAGAGTATTTAATGTTATTTTAAAACAAACAATAACCCGAAAATGTACATAATTTTGTTGATCAAAAAAAAAAACTTGTACAGTTTTTCTCTTGTTCTATTAATTGACGATTTTTTCTGTTGTAACGTGTTTATGTATGTCCTTTCCAGGGTCATTGTTTAATCTTTCTCTTTGTAGTGATAAGTCGTATTTTCAGTACCGATTGTTTTTAAACAATAGATAAAAAGCAAACGTCCATTGACACGAAAGAACTGTCAATATGGTTGTGGAAAAAACAAAATGTGTGAGAGAAATTTCTAAAATTGTGAAAAAACATAGATGATAGTATATTTATCATTACGTCATCCAAGTGTTTCAAAAGAGAACCAATGAGAATTACGCGTAATTCCAGTACATTGATCGACTATGTGGTAACAAACAGTAAGTCAATAACAGACTTTAAATTAAGTGATCACGAAACTATAGTTATTGAGATGAAATGTAATAAAAACAAGAGACGGAAGCGGGTTTTTCGTCATTTCAAATACCGAAAAAAATTTTTCGGCCGCGTTTTAGATACGAACGTGCTAGCTGATTGTTTCCTAAAAAAGGCAAATGAAAGTGTCTCGGCATTTGAATCAAATAAGGTCGTTATGCCCAAAAAACATGTGCAGAATTCTCTGCGCAGAGAAATTAGAACACACATGTTTTAATACGCGAAGCTACATGTAAATTCTGTATGCAGTGCTGTTCTGCAAGATGTCTCTATTTCTAAATTCACTGCAATCGACAATATTGACACAACACAAAAGAAAAAAAAACGCAGTTTGAGGTATTTAGTTTCACCGATGTTTGAAGTTTCTCTGTTTATTTATATTTCAAAATGGGAGATGAATGGAATTTGTATATAAAATGTATTTCAAATAGAACTAATACACATATAAAAGCAATGTCACTTTCTGAATTTTTTTGTATTTTGTAATACTATATGTTTTTTCTCAAATCATATCAAAATAATTTTCGCAAAAGCAAGTGTGATTTTAAATCAGCAGCAGCAATCGACAGTAGCCGATTCGCAGCAAATTAAATAATTTCTGCACGTCTGTTTAACCTGCAGTGCTGCGCGCAGTACTGCATACAGAATTTCTGCACATGTGTTTTGAGCATTAAGTCTAGTGCAAACGAGTGGCTCAACAGTTTTTTGATTGATCTTAAAAATCAGAAAATTATGAAGAATTCTAAAGCATTATGAACCAGTTCAGAAATAGACTGGAGAAATTATACCTTAAAAAAATACAAACAGAAATTTTTAAACGTTAAAGTGAGTATATATTGTTACGCATTTACGAACATGCTCCGGAAGTCCCAACTGAAGTTTGACAGGAGATAGCGACCTTCATTACAGATGTCATGACAGTTGTAATTTTTCTCAATTCCGGATTCATTAAATAAAGTTATACTTGAAGTTACGTCTCGTGTCTTTTTCTTATCTTCAATTTCTTTTGCCATCTTTTCATTGAGCACTCCAAAATCCGCGATTACGCAACACTGGTGTCAGAAGTGGGATGCTTGATTCGATGTGGCGGAGCAAATGAATGAGAATTTCGAAAAATTGTTCGCGAAACTTAACCTCTTGTGCGCAGATCTCGAACAGCAGAGTGCTGCTATAACACAACTATTCGAAGAGCAACAGCGACAGTCAGAGGAGCTGAAAACAATGACTGGGACAACTTTTGCAAATAAAGTTTTCTATTGCTCCACTCCCGAAAATCGCACATCAACTGACCACACAAAAGTCCAAAAGGAGAGCTCAGCGCCAGATTACCAGCAACATTGTGGAAGCAGTTCATCTCCAAGCGTGTGCAATCTCTTTTCTCCACCATTTGATAGCAGCACAACTCGTTGGCGTGATTATCAATTACAATTTGACATCATCACCGAAGCCAACGGATGGACGTCTCAGCAGAAAGCTCGTACACTAGCAACGTTACTCCGTGGAGAAAGCGTAGCGGTGCTTGCAAACTTGAACTCTTCTGATCGTACTGACTACGATAAACTCGTTTCAGCCCTACAGCTCAGGTTTGTAAGTCAAGAAAAACATGTTTCTCACGCGACTTTTCGTTTTAGGCGACAGCGGTTAAATGAAGACTTTGGTGCATTCGCAAGCGATATACAATGACTTACATGAATTGTGTTTAGTGATTGCCCTTCTAGTGCACAAGAGCGTATCGCCATTATGCAATTTGTTGATGGAATCTATGATCGCAGTATACAGGAAAATGTGAGGCTTACAGATCCAAAAACATTTGCCGAGGCAGTATCGAGGGCCATTACGGTAGAATCTACTCGACTTGCAACGCAGACCATATACCAATCTCGTTCAATTGAAGTGACCAACGAACACATTTCACCAGCCCGGCGACATTTTAGGCAGCCCGCCAGTCGAAATTGTGGTGACGAGGAGGTAATAGACGTATCGGGAAACGACCAGCAATCAGCGGTAAGGGGTCAACGCTGATTCCACCAATTCGACCCCATATTTTTAACATTTATTCGCAGAAACTTCACAGTGGTTTTACCGTTCCCATGGTAGTCGGCAACGTGTCTTGTCGAATGTTAATGGATACCGGATCTTCTGTGACTTTGGTGAGTCGATCAGTCATTCCTCCCAATACCCGTCTCGTCTCCGGCAACGTAAACCTGTAAACATTATGCGGCAACTCATTTCACAGTTCTCACTGTTGGCGTACTCAAATAACACTTGGTCGATTCAAACGTCGTGTGAAATTGTTAGTGGTTGATTTCTCTCTTCCCGCTGGCTGCCACGGTATCCTAGGTGTTGATGTTCTTCAAGTCACAAAGGGAGTGTTGGACTTTTCCTCTTATAAAATGATAATCGGCGGACACCGAATTACGTTAACCTGCGAGAGTGGTGACGTCACAATTGATCTTGTTAGTGATGCACCGCTAAAAGAACCTGGACGAGTGGCGTGCTTGCGAGCTGTTGGTGATTCTGTTCTTCTTCCCCGAACGGAAACAATAATTTCGACAGCCGTTTCCATCAATAACCTCACCGAAGGGGTCGTCTCTCCGATAGGACATCAGTTGCCAAAAGGACTGTTGATCGGTAAACCTTTAAGTAAAAACTGTAATGGAGTTGTGTTCGTCCGAGTGGCTAATCTAGTCGATCATTCGGTGGTTTTACCTGGCGATACCCGAGTGGCGCTTTTTGAGAAAGCTGAATGTTTAAAGTTGGCCTCACATTACGATGAATCTTTTCCGGAATGTCTGTCAGAACTCCTTGTACGCTCGCTAGAGCACCTCGAGCCATCATAGCAGCTAGCGGTTAAAGACCTCTTGTGGGAATTTAAAGACATCTTTTCAATGGGTCCCGATGATTTGGGAAGAACGAAAGTAGTTCAGCACCGAATCGACGTAGGATCAGCTAAACTAATCAAGCAATCCCCGCGTCGACTACCTTTTGCAAAACAGGAGGAATCCCGAAAATTAATTGATGACATGCTACGACGAGGTATCATCGAAGCCAGTTCCAGCCCGTGGGCATCTCCAATTGTGATGGTTAAAAAGAAGGATGGGTCCACAAGATTCTGCGTTGATTATCGCCATCTAAACGCCGCTACGATCAAAGACTCATTTCCTTTGCCCAGGATAGACGACACCTTGGACTCGGTAGCAGGCTCAGTATGGTATAGCACCCTTGACTGCCAATCTGAATATTGGCAGGTAGAGGTTCATCCTGATGATCGAGAGAAAACTGCCTTTGTAACTAGAGATGGTCTGTGGCAGCTTATAGCTATGAGTTTTGGTTTGACGAATGCCGCTGCCACTTTCGAGCGCCTAATGTCCAACGTGCTAAGGGGACTACCATTAGAAGTTTGCCTACCTTATTTGGATGACATCCTCGTTCATGGTAAGACCTTCGAAAAAATGGTTATTAACTTGCGTTCTGTTTTCAGCCGTTTAAGAGACTCCGGCTTAAAATTTAATGCGTCTAAGTGCAATCTATTCCGCAACGAAGTCAAGTTCTTGGGTCATGTTGTGAGCAGCAAAGGGGTATCCCCAGACCTCACCAAAATTGAAGTAATTCGTAATTGGCCTACTCCAGCGAATTTGACAGATCTACGTAGCTTTGTGGGACCTTGTACGTATTACCGCCAATTCGTACCCCAATTTGCCGTAATTGCACGCCCCCTTCACCAGCTTACCGAGAAGAACGTGACATTTAAATGGACCGATCAGTGTGCGAGCGCATTTAATAAGTTAAAGGAGGCTTTAACATCTTTTCCTGTCCTGGGTCATTCTAATATCGAAGGAGACTTTATACTCGATACAGATGCATCTGATTATGCTTTAGGAGGTGTGCTTTCCCAACTACAGGATGGAACGGAAAGAGTTATCGCATATTTTAGCCGAGCGTTAAACAAATCTAAACGCAATTATTGCACTACCCGTAAGGAATTGCTGGCATTGGTCAAAGCAATCGAACACTTCCACGTTTATCTCAACGGTCGAGAATTTTTAGTCCGAACGGATCATGCTGCGTTAAATTGGTTGCTGTCTTTCAAGAACCTTGAAGGTCAACTCGCCCGGTGGATGGAGCGTCTTCAGCAGTATAACTTTCGAGTTCACCATCGAGCAGGAAAAAAACACCTCAATGTCGATGCGCTTTCACGTCGACCCTGTGCGGAGGAACTTTGCAATCATTGTGATGTCAAAGAAGAACGGCTCAGTTCAGCCAATGACATTTCAGTTCACGGCATTCGATTGGTTGACAGCGATTTCGATTTCGAGAAGCTTCAGCGTACGCAAGAAACGGATTCAATCCTTGGTCAGGTAATAAACTGGATAAAATCTGGAAATCGCCCTATTTGGAGTGAGATATCGAGCGGAGTGTAACATGCTCAAAGTGTATTGGGCGCAGTTTGCCAGTCTGAAACTGCAGAATGGCATTTTGTACAAGAAGTGGGTACCAACAAAAAGACAACAGGCAGAACGTTTGCTTCCAATCATCCCTCTATCACTATTTAAAGAAGTCATCATGTTGTATCACGATACTGTATCTGGAGGACATTTCGGATCCAATAAGACGTTCGCAAAATTGAGATGCCGGTTCTATTGGGTTGGAGCAAGAAAGGATGTAGAATGCTATTGTATGGCATGTGACATCTGTGCAGCAAAGCGTGGCCCTCAGAGAAGAACGCCACCACCAGATTTGGATCCCAAAACGTACCGAAGATTTGCCCAACAGCTTCAGGACCAGCTTCGAGAGATTCATGACCGAGCAAGAGTTGAATTACGACGCTCGGTCCAAAAAATGAAAAGTAGGTATGACCTAAAAGCTTACTTCCCTAAATTTCAGATTGGAAGTTTTGTATGGTTTCACAATCCCCGGAGGAGAGTTCGAGTCTGCCCAAAACTCCAATCAGATTGGGATGGACCATAGCAGGTCATTTCAATCATAAACGATGTAACCATCAAGATCCAGAAGACGCCGCGATCAAGGTTTAAAATTGTGCACATTGACCGGGTCACCCGCTACCGAGGCAACAACTTTAGCTCATGGCCTTCCGCAGACAGGCTGTTGACCGAGGGTGCTCCAGTTCACGAAGGGGGGAGTGTTACGCATTTACGAACATGCTCCGGAAGTCCCAACTGAAGTTTGACAGGAGATAGCGACCTTCATTACAGATGATATGACAGTTGTCATTTTTCTCAATTCCGGATTCATTAAATAAAGTTATACTTGAAGTTACGTCTCGTGTCTTTTTCTTATCTTCTATTTCTTATGCCATCTTTTCATTGAGCACTCCAAAATCCGCGATTACGCAACAATATGTTAAACATATCTGGTTCCGTCAATCAAAAATCATGTGGCGAAGAAAAAAGTGAAATTAAAATTGTTGTATTTGGTACGGAAACTTCTAAAGAAAATAAAATAAAAGCGAATAACTCTATTTCTTTGTGAAACGTGTTGTCGAAATAATCAATTCGATTCCGATGACTCCTTTTATTAACCAGGTAGATGAAATAGAAAATGTGTTCGAATTTAAAGACGTTATATTGCATGACATTAGACAAGCTATACCACATGTGAAGAATAAACGTGATTTTCAGATTTTTAGCCCCAATATCTACATGGACCATTTCATTGGTCATCATTGGTCCAATGTTATGCAGAATAAATAATAGTTCCCTAATCCCAAGTAAGTTCCCTGACTCGTGGAAAGAATCTTTGATTACACCAACTAAAAAAATATCTGGTACAGTGAAATGTGAAGAGTTTAGACCTGTGAATGCTATGCCTTTGTGTGAATTTTTTTTTTAAAAAAACTGTTTTGAAGTAAACTGTATAAATACTTTGAATAATGGACCTGCAATCAGGGTTCCATAGGGGTTACTCATGTGAATCTGCCATCAATGTAGTTATAACGTCGTGGAAGGAAGAACTAGCTATAAAACGAAGTGTGTACTGCGTGTTTTTGGACTTGACGCGTGCATTTGAGACTGTTAGTAGGGATATTTTAATAATGAAAATGCAAAAATATGGTGTTAAAAACAAAGAGTTAATGTGGTTCCAAACATATCTAAAAAATCGTAAACAGAGGGTAAAAGTCAACGAAGAAATATCAGACGCAATAGAAGTAGATTTCGGTGTCCCTCAAGGATCCGTCCTAGGGACGCTTCTGTTCACAATCTACATAAATGACCTTAAGTGGCTTTGTTCGCTGGTGATGCAGTTGTGCAAAGTTCCTATGATACTGACATTGACAGCAAAAATAAATTACAAGATGACTTAAACTCAATTAACCAGGGGCTAACACTAAACAAACTCAAACTAAACATCGGAGAGGCGAAGCTAATGGTGCTAAATGAAAGAAGTGATGACAACGAGCTCAGGATAAATGGCGTGACTATTGACAAAGTAAAAATAATTAAGTATCTGGGTGTAGTTATAGATCAGAAATTATTATTTGGAGAGCATATTGACTACATTTGTAAAAAATCGCTAAAAAAACTGGATTTATGAAAAGAATGAAAGCAAATTTCGACTATCAGTGCAATAAATATATAACGTACTTATTGTAAAACCACATTTTGAATATTGTTCTGCTATTTTGTTTTTATGTGATGAGAGTAAGATTATAAGACTGCAAAGACTTCAAAGCAAAGTAATGCGATGTATGTATACTTAAGTGCAATAGATACGTTTTATGTTAAGTTCGTTAAAGTGCTTATCTGTGAAACAAAGAATTGTTATGAATGTTTTAGTTCTTATATTTAAAATAATTAACAACTTAATGCCAAATTATTTACTTCAATATGTTCAATATACCAAAGACCTGCAACCATACTCATTAAGAAAAATTTGCGCAAATTTTGCATTTTATATAATTTTTGGGATTTTGTTTTTGGGGTTTTTTTTCGGGGTTTTCGGTATTTTGGCCTTTCGAGATTTTGTATTTTCGGGATGTTGGATTTTCTGCGGTAGGCATTACTAAAGACCTACTGGAAAATGCGAACCTTTAGAGTTCTGGAACACAGTTTTAACAATTTTAAGCGACGGGACGAGTCAGAATTCAACCGGACTCTGACTTGCTTGTAGGAGACAAGGTAAAGCCTAAACTCTGGCGCATGTAAATGCCACTATTATGGTGGAGGCAGTGCGATGGTATGGGGTGCAATGGGCTCGAGTGGAGTAGGAAACATGGTGTTCGTTGAAGGAAATATGAACAAAATATACTACCTCAACATCACCAAAAGCAATATCGTTAGCACGTGCCGTAGGTGCTCAACATTGTACGGGAATGGTTGCTCTATAACGTGTAAAATGTTCTTCCACATCCTCCCCATTCTATAGATCACCTGGGAGCGCACACAGAGAAAAAATTGAGGGAAAGCCCAATTCGCAGCAAAAATGTCTTGAAAAGCGCCCTTCAGGATATATGGGCAAGTGGGTTTTATGTCGACTATAAGAAGGAAAATACTAATCTTGACTTTGTTACGTGCTAAAATCTTTTTAAAGTGTACTTTATGCGACTATAATTTTGCGCGTATATTTTTGTCGATTTATTCGGTTTCTAATGTATTCCCTAAGCGTTCAAGTTTTTTTTAGCTTTGAAATCTGTTTTTTTTTTGTGTGTCTTAAATAGAATATAGATAGATAGATAGAAAGGATTTTTTTATTTGTATACTATTTTGAAAACAGAACAATATTTATAATTCAGAAATCTATTTGCATGGCATTGCCGTCTGCCTGATTGACAAATCTAAAAATTTCAAAACTAATTCAAAAAAAAATTAATAAAATAAAAAAAGGTAATAGCAAAGTAATTTTTTGTTATTTTAAAAACTTTCATTCGAGATTCTCTCCCTTTATCGAAGAGCGAATTTGCAGTACCTAGTTATTTTTGTGACGTCGCTTCCATTTAATATTTCAAGGACTTGATTTTCCGATAAAACATCACTTTCGAATATCGATCTCCTCGTCTCCCTCAGAACAGGACACCGGCCAACAAAATGCAAGACATCTTTTCTCTCCGTCAAATTACACATGCTGCAGAGTATGGGTACATCCTCCCTATGCGGGATATAATTAAGTTTGAGGAGCTCTCCACGCAACTTTAGCACCGTGGATATTTCCTCAATGCTATGTTCATCACGAAAATGGTTTTTTTCCCCGAGATTGTGACAAAGTCTGCTGTAGATAGCTCTATGGAGTGAGCCTGTTGCCTCTTCAAGATATTTATGTCTTATCTGTTTATCCACACATTCGATCAAATGGTAAAGTTTGGGCTTCCAGCTTCTTGCATCCTCGAGACTTAGCTCCATTCCAAACCCATTTGCTAGTTCCAGCCAATCATTGTACCATCCTGTTTTCATTCGGATTGTTTGAAGGACAGCTTTTTTTGGTAGACGATAGCCGGGCTTATCTAACACTCTGAGCTAGGGTTACCATCAAAAAAATTCGAGTAGCCGGACAGTTAAGAGAGAAAAGTCTGATTTTGGATCAAAAAGCCTGACAAAAACAAATTAACAAAACATTTTATTTCAAACAAATTAACAGTCATAAACTTAATTTCCATATATTGATGTTGATATATGATACCCAAAGTTTACATAGAGTGCTGTTTGTGCTACGATGTTGTTTGCACTATGTAGCAAACGTAATAACCGTCCAAGATGAACCAAAATAATTAAAAAAAAAAAAAAGGGAAAAAACAGGTTGGAATGCAAATCTAATATTTTGTGTCTTTCACGTCAAATTTGACAACCCGTTTGCTCACAAAACCGTCGGAACCGGTTCAAGATTTTAGTAGATAATAACAGTGATCTATTTCGAGCTACACAAAAAATAATTTCAGCAGGCTCAGTAAGAAAAGGACTATCATTTATCTTCGGTTTCCATGTGAATTTTGGAGACCGGTGGAAATTTATCTTTAAAATAAGCTACAATTTTTATTAATAAAAACTTCATTTGTATTTTATTTATTTCTTAAACTTCGAAGAAATCAACGTTGATGTGCTAAGCTGGCCTCCCTACAGCACAGACCTCAACGTCTTAAAATGCCTAAGAAAACAAACATTAAAGAATATGTATCTAGTCATTGCAAACAATTCGCCAAACTTCGGAAAAAATAATTTGAGCGAAATTGTTCGAACGGCACGGTATCTAAAACTTCACTATTGGTTCTCCGTTCAATCATGGAGGGATATTTCGATGTTCTTTCGTTTCATATTTGGATGCATTCAGCAACAATTTGACTTTAATGATATTTTTTATTCGTTAAAATTGATGTAAAAAAGTAAAAAAAAATTAAAAAGCTTGACAAACCGTGAAGCCTGGCCTGAGCCTAACAGAGACCTTAAAAGCCTGACGCGTCAGGCCAAATCCTGACGTATGGTAACTCAACTCTGAGCACATAATCGATTTGCAGTTTTAGGGTTTTTACAAATAGTGGTGGTAGTCCTGTCTCCAACATTAACATATAGTTGGTCGTATTTGTTGGAAGCCGAAAAGTTATTTTTATACAATACCGGAGTAGTTTTTCCACAGTGTCATAACACCTTACTCCCCATACTTGCGCGGCGTAAAATAGAATTGATTCAGAAACCGCTTCAAATACTTTAAACTTTCTTCCACGCTACGTTGATAGCTACTTTTGCTTTAGTCAGTTTTTCACTTAAATGTTTTTCCATATTTAGGTTTCTCGTCAGATACACTCCGAGGTACTTATATTTCTTCACCACCTCTATATTTTGTCCATTAAGATTTTTCATTTGAGCAGTATCTCCCTCCCCCTTTTTTAAAAATCATAATTTGAGACTTATTTAGATTGATAGTTAAATTCCACATTTTGCAGTAATCAGCTAGTCGATTTACCATTAGTTGCAAGGATTCGGGTGAGTTCGCCAACAATACTATATCATCTGCGAACAGAAGAGTTTTAATCAACACCCCCGCGTACTCAACACCTCCCGGCAGATTATCCACAATATCTTCGATAAAAAGAGTAAATAAACTTGGTGTCAAAGCACATCCTTGTCTTACCCCTGACCGCGAGTAAAACCATTCCGATAACACCTCTCCATTCCATACGGCAGATTTGGTATCGTCATATAAGTTTTATATTACTCTTCCGAACTTTAAGGACATTCCCATCTTATAGAGCTTGAAGAATAGAGCATTTCGGTCCACCGGATCAAACGCTGCTTTAAACTCGACGAAGAATACAAACAGTTTTTTATTCTTGCAGATAAAAGACTCTACAATACTATTTAGAACATACACGTGAGCAATAGTCGAATATCCTGGCCGAAAACCCGCTTGGGTTTAGAGTAAGTTATTGGTCTTTATCCATAAATTTATTCTACTCTGCAATATGCCTGTAAAAATCTTATAGGACGAATTTAAAAAGGAGAAAAACTAGAGCTTCTTTGAAACGTTGTGGGATAGTTCCACTATCTAAAATTTCATTGAAAAGGTAAGTCAGTTTGGTACTAAGCTCGTCGATGGTGTATTTGTAGAATTCGCAAGGTATGCCATCCGATCCTGCAGCCTTGCCATTCTTAAGACTGCTTAATGCAGCAGTAGCTTCTTGCAAAATAATCGGACTATCCAAAATTTCATTATAGAAGCCAGGAATAGCGTAATGAATACTCGTCGTACCGCTAGATGGGTTCAGAAGCTTATCGAAATGGGTTTGGAGGATACCCGGGCTTAGGTCTCTGCATATGACATACCTTCCGCCATTAAGTCTCTTAGCCAATTTCCAGAATACCGAAGCACTACTACACTGCGCCAGCCTTCGTGCCTCTGACTCATAGCACGTTTTCCGTTTTTCTCTGCAAAGTGTCTTAAACTCCCTGTTGGCTTTGATATATGAATTTTTCATTGCACTTTCATTAAAAGTTCGAAATAGCTTGAGCCAGCCGAATGATAGTTTCCTATCCTTTTCACATTCAGTATCAAACCACGGTTCCTTAAATTGCTTCTTCCTATTTGTCGGTTGTTTCATGATTGGGCACAATTCCTTAATTATTTCCTCGATTCTATTAAGGTCCACATCCTGTTGTCCTTGTAGTTTTTCCTTTATAATATTTCCATAGGTCAACGCTTTCCATTTGTTCCATACAATCTTTGGGAGGCAATTCATATTCCTTGTACTCAAACTCAAATTGTCAGCTACCATGATCTCAAAAGAAACTACAATCGGGAGATGATCTGAATATGTAACTTGCTTTACTTCCAAGTCAGTTATGTAGGTGTTCCATTCATCACCTATTAAACAGTAGTCATTAACCGAAGTCCCCGGCCCTCCTAAGAATGTGAACTCACCGCGTTTGTTACTCAAACTTGTACCGTTTAAAATTCTTAGTCCAAATGAATCGCAGAAATCAAGTAGCTGTAGGACATTTGTGCTACAAATTCGATCCTTTGATTGCCTACTTTTTCCAGCTAAGTTGTTTCCCAAACCGTCTTTCATGCCCACTCGTGCAAGTCACCTATTATGCTGATGTTGGAGTTGTCACAGTGCGTCACTATTTCTTGTAACTTCTCGAAATCTCTCTGCCAATGGTTGCAATTAAGATACGATGGTATTAAGCAGAATTTCTTCTTATCGAATTCCAATCATAAGTATATCATATTATCCGAAACTTTAAATTCGCAGTTAATGTCACCTAGCTCTCTCTTGTAACCAAAGAAGCAGCCTCCAATGGCCCCTCCCCTCTCGTGTTGTCTCGATATTGGAATCCACTTATACTCGTACTTCGAAACCTTATTTTCAAAACTACTAAAATTACCCTCTACCAGATATGTTTCGTATAAAAAATAAATTCAAACTGATTTATGAAATTGTAAATTGTAAATTTTTTTTTTTTTTTGTGATATATACTTAAGATTTGTTTCAATGTAATATACCATATGCAAACTGTGCACTTTTAAAGAATATATTTCTTATTGTACAGCAAATTTAATCAAATAAATACAAATACAAATACAAATTTATTACTTAAGCCAGCTACATTATGTGATAATATTTAGAATTTTTTTTTTTTAAACAATTATTATTTACGTTACTACGGCAGACGGCATTACAATTAAAAACGATTTTGAGGCACTGGACCTGCAGTTTGGAAGTTACTGGTGGTTGCCATTGCATTTCCACCATAATTAATTTCGGCTTCACCTGTCACTGCTAAAATGCTGTCATTGACCATCTGTTAGGGTAAATCCGTAAACGTCAAACGACGATCACGTCATAGTTGCGATGGTCATTTGCGGTGCTGTGAGGTAAGTGCATTAAAATGAAATCGAATCGTTGCAGGATGATTTGCCATCAGCTGCAGTGGCAATATGTTTTCGAATTGTTGACGGACGTATCAAAACGTTTTCTAATTCTTAATCGTGATCATCATGCAATTGACGTTTACGAATTCACTCTTACAGTTTTGACATTCCGCATTCTCCATCACATCGCAAGCTATTGTTGTCATCGTAGTAGAACTCCTGGTTTCCAACTTTAAGAGTATGCCCTCGAACTTCAACTTTTAAATTTTTGTTCTTCAGTAGAATATGGGTTTTCAATTTTAATATTCGTTTCCTTTTTTCACGTGATGCTACAGTATAGTCGCTGTGCATAGAAACGCCAGTGCTGCGAAGTTTAGGTGCCAAGTTTAATATGCGGTTCACGTTTTACAATGACATTAGCAATATTGTTATTGGCGCGTAAAGCCCGTGTATCTATCACTTGTGAAGAATCCGTTGTATCTAGCAATTCCAAGCATAATTCTTTCGCTTTTATTGCTGCATCCACATCAGTTTGTACCGGCAAATGCACCACTATATTTCTTTCATTTGCTTTTCTCTCCAGAAAGTCCACTTTTCGTTCCAATATAACAGGTCTTTTCCCGTCCTATCCAAAACAGCCGAAAACAGCCGAAATCAGTCAAATCCTGTTCCCGTACGAAGATTTTTCATATGTTTTGACAGAAGAGAGTGTAGTTTTCGGCTGTTTTCGGCTGCTTGCAACAGTACGGGAACAGACCCAACACATCGACTTTACATTTGTTGTACTTGTGTTTGCAGCGTAGAGTTACTCATTGCAAGTGTCTGAATCGTGTTTTTAATATAGAAATACAGTCGACTCACCTAATTTTGGAAACAGGCACTTTTTATGAGAACACTGTGCGAATCCTATTAGTTTTCTGTTGAAAATAAGCGCTAAAAACTTTAAATTTAACAAAAAATTACAGAGCTATTTTAAAGGCGTTTGTATGCCAGCGGTCCGCGTTGCCAATACAGAAAAACATATTTTATCAAAATTAATTGAAACTATTCCGAAAACTTAAAAAAATATGTTTCATTTGCACTTCCATTGCTTTTAAAAGCTTTGCGATTTTATTCAATTTTATAATTGCATTTGGTTCCTATCCATTTTTTTTTTTGGTTCACTGTGGGCATTCAATTCCTTTTTTGCGATTTCTTCGTCTTCCATTTTTTAATTTTTTTTTTCTACATTTTTAATCGATCAAACTTATGTATGTACTGCGAAGATGAAGATCAACATCTCCGATGCGAATGACCTCTTCGTTATGTTCCGTGGTTAGTTCGAATTTAAGGGGAATAAATTAACAAAAAATAACTTGATTTCTTGGTCTTGTTCTTAGTGATTGTATGTCGACACACAAAATAATTAAAAATCTCCAATGCATTTAGATTTGTTCGCCATCACAAAACGTCAGACTGGTTTTGATATATTAGGGTCATTGAAAGTCTAGTGTCACATGTTTGAAAAATAAAACAAAACAAAAAAAAAAAAAAAAAAATAATTGGCGTGCTCCACCAAGTGACAAGACAAATAGTCGACTCATTTTAAATAGTATCTAAATACATTCTATACGCATTCATAAGTGTATACACATACAGCTGTTTTCTTTTTCGTTTTAAACAAACAAAGATATTATTTTTTTATGTTTGTTTTTTTTTTTCGTTTTCAATTGGTCTCGTGTGGTTTTTCACTTTCGAATTCTGTTGGTCTCGTGTAGTTGCCGGCAACGAGATCTTGAAATCTCGTGATGGCAATATCATTGAGGCAATTGCGAAAACAGTATGCTTGATATTATGAGAGCGAGTTTTTTTTTCATTGTAAATCACATGATAATTTATTTGTTTGTTTGTACTAATAATGTAGGCAAAAAAAAAAAAAAAAACAGTTTGTCACCTAAAATGACGAGCTTGTTTGTTACTTTAAATTGCAAATATGTACGTTTAGGTACGTATCTGTAAACAGGTTTTGTTTTCAATGCGCAGTAATTTTGAACTTTTTTCCGATGATCGTCACCTTAGTTCTAGATCGAAAACTTAAGCAGCTCAAGCGAAAATTCTTACATTGATTAATTTAGTTTAGTTTTAAAAAAAATCATAGTCCACAACTGGGACTGGGGTAAAAAAAAATTCAAACAGTTTCTGAACTGATGTTTTCATTTAAGATTTTGTAAAAAATAAATAAATATACGGCGTAAACAGTCCTATACAGACCAAGCCTAGCTTCTCGCAACCATTTGTACCGTGTTACTTTTTCTACGAATGGAAGGGACCTACAGTTTTTTGCCGACTCCGAACGGCGAGTTGAGAAGCTTCTCATAACAAATGATACTCTTTGATTGCTTGTCAGACATTCGAAAGAGGTGGCAACCGTGAAAAACTTTCCTATGTGTTAGACCCGGGCTGGGATTGAACCCGAGCAGCATGCGTAGTAGTCCAACGTACTAACTACCACGGCCACGGCCGCCACAAGAGATTTTGAAGGATATCTTTTAAATCCAATGACGAATGACGAGCATTTGAGAGACGCAATAAAATTAAAACATATGAACACGTAGTTCCTGAGCGATGAGCGATTTTTGTAAGCGACAGAGCGACGCCACTCGGCTTTAAATTTTGTTTTAGATGTTTGTTCATCGAAGAAGTAAGAAAATGGAGCAAATAAGGTTGGAATGCTTGATTTCAGCTGTCCAAAGCCGCCCGGTTTTATGGCCGGATAGTCATAAAGATTATAAAAATTAAATTATGACAAATATTACTATGGTACTGTTATACAGTCTGGATATTTGCGAAGATTTTTATAGAAAATATGGTTGTTATTGAAATGGCAGACCACAAGCTTAGGTTTGGTATCAGGCACGCCAAACTTAAGATATTCAGATCCTCAAACCCGGGCGACGACTTAGACGAAGTCGACGACGCCAACAAACTGTTGGAAGGTATGAGCATCGAAAACGACCCCACTAATTATCAATAATGCTGAAAGTCTTGCAGGTTAATCTGAAGCACTCGAAATGTGCATCAGATAACCTCCTTGTTTATCTCAGGGAGGAAAA
Source organism: Brachyopa scutellaris (assembly GCA_949775065.1). NCBI lineage: Eukaryota > Metazoa > Arthropoda > Insecta > Diptera > Syrphidae > Brachyopa > Brachyopa scutellaris. Next base: position 122,679,854 of record OX459112.1, read on the forward strand.
CATTGACGTCAGCATTATCCAAGAACCATGGATCAAAGATACGAATATCAAAGGTCTCAAAGACAATCTGTACAATCTCTACTTTGACACAAAAAATAACAACGGTAAGCCCACAACTTGTATTCTAGTTAGGAAACATATTAAAGCCTTTCTATGTCCCAGTCTTAGCTCACCAGACTTAACAGTTGTTAAATTGGATACAGGAAGGGAATGCCTGTACTTGGCCTCAGCCTACATGGCTCACAACCGACAAGCACCGCCGGAAGAGGTCTTAGCATTAACATCCTTCGTAAACAACAAAGAAGCCAATCTACTTTTGGGCTGCGATGCAAACGCCAGACACACGCTTTGGGGCAGTTCAGAGGATAACGAAAGAGGTGAGTCCATCTTTGATTTTATTATTACAAACAATCTCTCTATATGTAACACGGGTAACACTCCAACTTTTGTGTTTCCGAGTACGGATATTATCATCGGGTGGGAAGAAGTTATTGACATTACCCTTACCACCAACAATAACAACATAAAGGTAGAAAAATGGAGAGTATCCAACTTAAAATCTTTTTCAGACCATAATTGGATACTCTTCAATGTGAACTTCACAGCAGCGATTCCAGAACCCTTTAGAAACCCCAAAAGAACAGACTGGACCAAATTCGGCCAAGTCCTGAGATCAAAACTTGGCAATGCTCCAATAGAATTCATAGTATCACCCTCAGAATTGGATGTAAAGATTAAGACTTTCGAGAAGGCAATGAACACCGCCTACAAAGTCTCGTGTCCAGTCAGATATAGTAAAAAGTCGCTCCCACCGTGGTGGAGTGAAGACCTCTCAAACCCCAGGCGGATGACCAGAGGGATTTTCAACATTTGCTGTAACCACAATTTCTGGCAGCCCTACAAAGACTGTCTTAGACTTTACAAAAAATCCAACAGGAAGGCCAAGAAGCAATCCTGGATGGACTACTGTCAATCCATTGACACCATTAAGGAGTCTGCTCGACTGAGTAAGATCCTGTCCAAAGAACACTCCTCCCCGTCTCTTCTCAAAAAGGCGGATGGTGGATGGACAGACTCAACTACGGAGTCCCTAGAGATGTTAATGAACACTCACTTTCCTGTTGCAAAGATTACAGTACGGCAGCCCTCCGTGACTGCAGTTCTTCCGCACCATGGAACACTATCAAAACCATAGTCACCGAGGAAATAACCTTCTGGGCTATTAACAGCTTCTCCCCATATAAATCCCCTGGACTTGATGGCATTATACCCATTATGCTACAGAAGCAATTCCGTGGCTAGTCCCTATTTTTAGAGGATGTTTTTTCCTCAACTATGTCCCACAGTCGTGGAGGCGTATCCGTGTGGTTTTCATCCCAAAAGTCGGCAGACGAGGTCATGAGTCTGCGAAGGATTTTAGACCTATCAGCCTCACGTCTTTCGTGCTAAAAACCCTGGAACGAATCCTCGATACCCATAGACGGAAGGTTCTACAAGAATTTCCTCTATCCAAATCTCAGCATGCATACCTCAAAGGTAGATCCACAGAGACAGCTCTCCACGAGGTAGTGCGTATAATAGAACACACCATCCATTATAAGGAGGTTCATTGGCCAATGGATAGTATCAATGCTAAAAACCAGAATTATTCAGTCATCCCTAGGAAACAGCAATCTAACCAAATTTGTAAGCAGAGGAACGCCTCAGGGTGGTGTTATCTCGCCTCTACTATGGTTAATGGTCATGAACAAGATCTTAGTGCGTCTAGACAACGATGGGGTCAAGGCGGTTATGTACGCGGATGATGTAGTAATCTTTTTATCAGGAAAGTTCCCCTCTGTGATAAGCGAAGTCATGGAGAATGCTTTGGAGAAAGTTAGCTCCTGGGCGGCGAGCTGCGGTCTTGGGGTTAATCCAAGCAAAACTGAAATGATACTTCTTACCACAAAAACCAAAGTACAGTGGTGACAGGCTTTGATACAACGGTATTCACCGATGGGTCAAAGATGGACTGCGGTGTGGGTGCGGGAATTTTCTCGGAAAAACTCGGCATATCTAAGTCCTACCGTCTTCCAATTTTCGCTAGCGTCTTCCAAGCGGAAGTACTGGCGATCCTCGAAGCCTGTCGCAACCTAATAAATGTCCCAACACCTAAACATAATATCGCTATTATTACGGATAGCCAAGCCGCAATTAAAGCCATAATTTCGGCAACCACCTCTTCGAAATTAGTAGATCGCTGCCAGGAACAGCTCAGCCGCCTGTGCAACCAGGCTAGAGTCACGCTTCTCTGGGTTCCAGGACATAGCGCCATTGAGGGTAACGAGAGAGCCGACGAACTTGCCAGGCAAGGATCAGCCCTTAACAGCTCACTAGCGGAAAACGTTCATATTCCTATAGGTGCTGTTAAGGGCAATATTCTCTCACACTTCTTTAAATTAGCCCGTCTCAGGTGGACCAGTCTGACAAACTGTGTCATATCCAGAAAGTTATGGCCAAATTACAACAGGTCTAAAACAAATGAACTGCTACTAAGAACACGCGTAGACATCGCTAGAGTAGTGGCAGTCAGTACAGGAAACTGGCCAATAGGAGACCATGGAGCCAAACTAGCGATCCCTCACAACAGTTTCTGTCGTAGCTGCAAAAATGAAAATGAAAAAGAATCTCTAATTCACTTTCTGTGCAAATGTCCGGCTCTGGCGAGAGCCAGGCAACGCATACTAGGCAAGCTATTCTTCGACGACCTCAAAGATATATCTGGGAAAAGTATTGGAGAGCTGATCCTCCTCCTAAATTCCACAGGATGGATATAAATTTCACAGCTCTACTTTCAAATAAACGGGTCACCTGAGGTTGTGGTATCAAAACGGCGCCCCACGCGCTATTTGGGTTTCCCTCCATCGAAACCACCACTTCTACCTACCTACCTATGGTTGTTATTGACTCTTAACACGTTCGCGGACAAACTGGCGTATGCCGTCAATGGTTGGGGAAACTAGCGGGTCATGACGGCATGTGCTTTCAAAGAATTTTAAGATTGTTAGGACAAGACAGGATACCCCGACGAGAAATACAGTATACTTTCATATTCCAGCATTATTTGTCCTACCGTAGACACTTTCACTTCACTATGACCTGCGGAATCATTTTTATCTTCATACAAAACTAGCCGTAACCCGGTGCGCTTCGTTACACTTATCTTGTCAAAATCTGCCCGCCCGGCGTTGCCCGCGCACGTAGTCATTCGGGTATGATAGAAAGGAAGTATAGTAGGAAGCAATCACTGCTGTTATACAGTGAACATTGCAAAACGTGAACCCCCCAAAATCGCTATCATTTTGTGCGTTTTCGTATTGCTATCATTTTTTTTTTTTGTTAAATAAACCTTTTATTTTTAAAACGTTCTAATGCAGAAAAGAAAACTAATTTTTATATGTGTAAATATGTAAAAATATTCATGAATTGAAGCAAAAAGGAGATAAAATTGAAGAAAATGTGTTTTATTTTAAGAGCAATAGTAAGACAATACGGTAGGAATAGGAATGCAATTTAAATCATAAAATGTTACATTCCAAAACATGAACAATCTCAAAAGCATGAACACCCTCGGTTTTAGTTGATCTTGCAAATCCATCAATGGAGTAAATCAATGTAATCCCACCCATAGTTTGCTTGATAATACCTTATCTTCCTCCAATTCAGATGAAATTAATTGTCTTTGTATCAACCATTCTGTTGTTAATTTTTATGGCTTCACTGTTATACACCAAAATATTCGAAGTTTAAGAAAAATGTTGATTCATTTTGCTCTCACCTGGCTTTTTTTGACCATCTTCCAGATGTTATATTTCTATCGGAAATATGGATTTGTGATTACGAAAAATCGTATTTTAATATTCCTAACTACTTGTTTATTGCAAACTGCAATAACTCTTATACCGCCGGTGGTGTTGCAGTATTTTACCGTGACGATTTGGGCTGCAGTGTAAATCAGATTACTCTGAAAAGTGCGGATTTACTACGTGTTGATTTTATGATTCATGGCTTACAATATTCTTTCGTTGGTTTATACAGACTACATAAATACTGTGTTCCTGTGTTTGTAGATGAGTTTTCTGATTTTTTAAGAAGCTGTAGTTGTAAGAATATGGTTATTTTAGGAGATTTCAATATTGATATTCTTTCTGATTCTTCAGCTGTTGATAATTTTATTTCCACCTTGTCTGCTTTTCGTGTAACTGAATCGTTCAGTACATGTTTAGACCATATTTTTTTGCGTTTACATAGGAATAATTCTGTCGATTTTAAATCAGCAGTATACGACTTAAAAATAACTGATCATTCTTTAATTTGTATTCAGTTCGATCATATAATTAAAATCCAAAAATCTGAGTTTCTTTCTAGGTACAAAAGGGTTGATAATTATGCATTGAGATCTGCTTTGACATTCGAATTCTGGGATGATGTTTACGATGCAAGTGATCCTTCAATATCGTCTGATTTATTTCTGAAAATGTTACAGGCTCATATTTCTAATTGCACCGTAACTGTCCAACCAAAAAAATGTAAGCGCCGGAAACCGTGGATGTCTTTGCCACTTTTAAATAAAATAAAAAAGAAAAACCATCTTCGTACATCGGTAAGCAAACACCCTAATAATATAAGGCTAAAAAACTATTAATTCAATTATGTAGTGAACTGAAAACTCACATACCCAAATGCAAAGATGACTACTACCAACGTAGGCTGGCTGACAACGTAGGGAATATAAAAAAGGAATGGAGACTTGTGAATGAAATTTTGAATCGAAATGCACCAGTTGTTGATCTAAAAATTGATTAAGGTAATACAGCTATCTCGAATCCAATCGATGTTGCTAATACCTTTAATGAGTATTTCTTTAAAATGCCCAATGCTTTCCATGTGGATAACTTGCCTTTTCACGACGACGCCATTCGGCACGATGTCTTTTATCCGAGTAGTTTCTGTTATTTTGATTTTTCGGCCTTTGAAACCCACAAATTGATTATGTCGCTTAAATCCACGAGATCGACGTCCCATGACTTAATCTCAAGTCATACTATCAAAAATATTTCATTATTAATTGCTGAAGTCTTATGCTACATTTTCAACCTAAGTGTAAGAAAGTGTGTGTTTTCGGATTCTCTAAAAACAGCTATAGTTATACCATTACTCAAAAAAGGAGATACTAGGGATTTAAATAACTACAGACCTATATCTCTTCTGTTTGTGTTTTCTAAGGTATTTGAAAGGGGTATGAAGAAAAGAATTATGACTTTTCTTAATAGAACTGAGTTCTTCAGTAATCTTCAATTTGGCTTTAGAAGTGGGAAATCGACAGAAGATGCGTTACTGAAATTCTGTAGTGAAATCTATAATTCAATTAATGAATCTCATATTCCAGCAGCTTTATTCATTGATATCACAAAAGCTTTTGATATGGTTGACCATGAATTTTTGTTGAGTAAACTTTTTAATGATGGATTTAGAGGCTTTGTTTATGATTGGGTATGCTCCTACTTGACAAATCGTAATCAAAGAACCAGGATCAAATATGATCCAAGCGCAAAATGCTACTTAAGGATGGGTATTCCTCAAGGTTCAGTCTTGGGCCCAATCTTATTTTAGATTGTTGTTAATTCTTTGTTTTCTCAGCCATTTAAAGGCGAAATAACTGCTTTTGCGGATGACACTGCTCTTTCTTACTCCAATAAAAACCATTTTGAAACTTTTACTAACATGAACCATGATTTAGAAATTCTCCGTCAATGGTTCAGGTTCCACAAGCTAATTATTAGCAGCAAAACTAAGTTTATGTTTTTTAATTTATTGGGAGTGGTTCCTGAAGGCTTATCCTTATAATATCATGCACCTCATTGCTCTAATTTCCAGCTTTCTCCGCCAATTTTCAGGTCTGATTTACATTGCAGTGATGGCTGTTTTGAAATTGAATGTGTTGATAAATTTAAATACCTGGGTATTACCTTAGATAAAAAGATTAGTTGGATAGAACATACATCTCATTTGAAACTTTATCTTAGCAATGTTGTCAGGCAGATCTACCACTTAGGTCTTTATTGTCCGCAATAAATATTGAAACTAGCTTACAGTGGCCTTATGCAACCAAAGCTTCAATATGGTATTTGCTGCTGGGGTGGTACTCACTCCAATAAAATCGAACAGTTGCTTATTAGACAAAAACATTCAATTCGCATTATTTCTGAAGTAAACCGTTGTACACCCAGTTTGCCATTGTTTATTAATCTCGGTATTTTACCTGTAAGACATATGTACTACTATAAGGTTTTAAAATTGTTTTTTTTAAAGTGCTGGTTATAACTCTGCGGGGGTACAAGAGGATTATAATTTAAGAGCCAACAACTGTAATTTGGCAACATTTCCTAAAATTAATAAATCACACTTTAGTCTTCAATTTTCAATTCAATTCAGTTTCAATGAAATGATTGAAATGATTCAAAATTTTTGCGTAAAATTAAAATGTGGCTTTTTTCTTTAAACCATTCACTTATATAATATTGTTAATCCAGTAATTTGATTAAATTTGTAGGTCCTTTCAAAAATTTAGTTCTATTTATATACATAGGTATTTGCACAGATTAAGAATATTTATGAATTATTATCCCCACATTCATCGTTTTAAGTCTTATTTAACCTGAGGTTCATTCGCCACTTATTCTCTTGAATAACAGAATGTACCCAACTATTTCATTAAAATCTTTGCTTATCAATTGTAATGTAAATTCTCGAATATTGTTTTTAGTAATATTTCCTGAAGCCATTATACTTAATCATTATTTTTTGTTAACGTTATATTAAGCTTAGAATTTTAATGAAATATGGATCAAATAAATAATAAATAATAGTTAGTTCACGTTTCCCAATGTTCACTGTACATATTTTTCAACTTCAATTTCAATTTTTTTAAGTGAATTCTTCTTTAGCGACGTATTTATTTTGAAAACGTGTTACGATAAATGTGTTTGAATCTTTGTCTGTCTATCTATCTATTTATCTGTCTGTCTGTCTGTCTGTTTGTCTGTCTGTCGGTTTGTCTGGGTGTCTGTCTGGCTGTCTGTCTGTCTGTCTGTGTGTATGTCTGTCTATCTGTCTGTCTGTCTGTCTGTCTGTCTGTCTGACTGTCTATCAATCCGACAGTCTGTATAATTGACCAAAATGATTCATATTCACATTTCATCTGAAATTACGAAAAATTGTATTACAGGTACCAAAACGACCAGTTTTTGAGTAATTGCACTGATGCTATGTTGCATTCTATATTAAGAAAAACGTACTCTGAAAATGTTCCCAAAATCGTTTGGGTAGCTTCCGAGTCTATAAAAGACAAACAAACATACATGCATTCATTTTTATATAATAGATTCTCCACCAAAATTAGAGAAAAACCGCTTGCATAGTTTCAGTACTGAGCCCTTACTCACTACTACAATTCTTTCAAATTTCATTTTTCATCATGTTTCGAAAGGATTTCAACAGTGTGCAACTCTAACGCGTCGGTCGACCTCCAACTTAGGATCCAGGGCCTACCGGAACAGGAACATTTTTTTTTAAGGCAGAACATAGGTATGTACATGTGTACATATGTATATACATATGTACATATTCAGCCTTATTGTGAGTTTCTTCCCGGAAAATACCTATTTCACTCGAAATATTTTTTTTCGCCCGGAATTTTAAAAGCTATTGTGAGTTTCGCCCAAATTAAATGTTACTTCGTTTTGTTCAGATTCAAAAAATATCGATTTCTACTAGAATTTCTACTATTCTTGCATTAAAATAAAAAAACAAATTACATTTTCCGCCTTGTTCACTTTTTCGCCTACTAAAAACAAGGGAACAATTCAGATGTCATAGTGTTTTATACTCACAATAGGCGGAAAATAATTTTCGGGCGGAATGCTGTTCGGGTGAAACTCACAATAAGGCTGATTATTTATGGAAATAAAGTGTTTCTAATACAATTTGATATGTAGTTTGTAACGGGTATATGCATGTTAGAAACAAGTCTGAGGCACGTCGACTCGTGCTGGCTTCTCAAGATAACTCCCTCAGGCACTCACATGTCACAGATCTGTCTGTGGATATTACTTTTTCCTATTCTCGTTCACACATACACTTGGTTCCTTAATGACCAAGTACACTCTAATATGCATATGTTTGTGTTTAATCATGGTTTGGTTTTTTGGTCTCGATTCTGGGTCGCACCCCTACACTATGCACAGTAGGGGGGAGGGGGTACATTGATACATGGGGCACATAGATACAGTCGGCTTTATTTGAAAACAAAACGCAGAAGGCCGCTCGTCCACGCAGAGAACGCGTCATGTTTATCAACGCAAATACATATCTGAGTGACATCCCTGTTCAGTTATCCCTTTGCTCCCATCAAGCACAAATCTGTTTCGCACGTCCGCAAGTAAATTTTTTACGTTTCTTTCGAGTGAGTTTTTTTTTAGCATATTCGTGCTAACAGTTTCATATGAAGTTATTTGGTGAGTATGTCCTTCATAATGTGATATTTACTTAAAATTTCATTAATAAACGTTGCTTAAACTGCATTTAATATTTTTTTTCTGTAAAGTATGTTGGGGCACATTGATACACATGACATTGGGGTAGTTGATGCGTAAATCTTCTACTTAATACTAGGCCACCTGTAGCCAGTGATCTTCAGGATGGGGATTACCTTATAATAAAGGTAATCAACTTAGAAAAGAAGCGACCTTTTAGCATTTTGTTGGGAAAATTACACTTAGATAGAAGAGGGTGGATGAAACGAATTTCACCTAAGTTCACATGAATTACCAACTACTTAAATACTGGTTGTATTAATATGTACATATATGTCATTAAAATAATGAAAACTTGTTTCATTAATTAAGGTTTTTCAATAAATACGGATTAATGGGCTATGAATCAAAGTGCTCTGACGTCTATCAATGTACCCCGTGAGTGGGGCAGTTTGATACAAATTCCATTTCTTAATAAATAGGTCCTAGTATTTTTTAAGAGTAAATTCGTCTGATATAAACTAGTAAGAAAGACACTGAACATATCAAATATTTAACTTTGTTATTATTCTTAATATGCTGTCAAAATCGTATCAAGGTGCCCCAACTCCACCTATAAGAGACTTACATAAATAGTATATACGAATTTAATGTACACAAGATTTTTACAGGCCGTATCCTTCGCGTATAATGAGGGAACACTGTATGTATGTATGTACAGTCAGAAAGTCACTTATAACAAACTCGCTTATTATGGTTTCTTTATATTTTAAGCTATGCTACCGTTGGATATAACGTCGTCGTATATAACGACGGTATAACGACCAATTTTCGAGAAGAAAGAATGTTTTCGTCACTTATAACGACGAAATGAGGGAAAATGTACAAAAATTGCATACCTTTTCAGAATTGCATACGTATGCACATGATTTGATTTTGATATTTTTTAGTTTTTTTTGCGCCGCCGAGGGTCGTAACGCAAAGCAAATTACAGCAATTTTCAGCGTTGATGCTCTTTTACCAATGTTGTCAAAAATCTGTTTATATACAGCTACATTACATGATTCATCACATGAGTGAACGATTAGCCAGTTAAGACTTCATACCAATCTCTAGAGTTTAATATAATTTTTGATTATTCCTCTGTGGTTAGAATTAACCAGTCAAGCATATAGCCCAAGTCCACTCCGAGCAGGTGTAGCGGCATCTAATCAATAACAAATGCCCCTCTTAATACCTTAGAATGCGGGTTGCGATAGTCAAATAAAATATTCGATTCAATTTAAAAAGTGTTGAGTCATTAATGCCTCCATTTCGGTTTAGGTTAAAATCGTGGAAATTATTTTTAATCTTTGTACGTGTCATTTATACGCGGAATGTAGTTGGTTTACAGTACAAACATATTTCAAATTATAATCAATTTATAATCAATGTACTTAGTTCCAATCAGTCTGAATTTCATTTTGCAATATCGGCCCTATTATCAAAGGCAAGTGTTCTGTATTCGAGGTTATTATCAATTTAGTAGACGACTGATACTCAAAGTTGGTAGACAAAATAAATTCAATCAATTTTTGTTTGTCGACTTTTGTCTATAATTTGATATTATTTATTGTTTTACTTAGTCAATGCTACTTTAACCTAGTTCATCTAATAATAAAATCGTTGACAAAGGTCATTTCTTATCTGTGCTAAGTAATTTTATATGATTACGTACGCTGTACGTAATGTATATGTATACGTAAACACTTGCACTTCATTGTACATTCATTTAATTTGAGTACATGCTCCAATGTTAGTTCTAAATTTCCATCTACATAGCCATGAAATAATATAGGAATCTAGTACGTCTACATATCAACTCCCATAGCTTGCCTGCATTATTCAAGTTCATCTTAGTAATAACACCCACATAACTTTCTAATTAGACAAGCGTGTTCTACATATGTATATACATATGTTTATAATGTAGTACATATCTGAATTGCAAAGACAGTAGGGATTTCATTTCGATGTTTCACCCGCACTTCATTATTATTATTATTATTATTATTAATTAAACGCTTTATTTCATTGGGTTATGATATACATAGATATGTACCTATACCTATATATGTATGTATATGAATGTAATATATACATTCCTACATATGTGCATATGTAGTATATTTTTATGTATTTAGAATTCGACTTCGTGTACTATTTTGATGTCATTGGTTAGGTGAAAGTTGCTCCGGCGCTATGCTTTATCAAATCAAAGGTAAACGGTACGATTACGAGAAGGGTTGACCATAGATGGTCTAACATTGTAGGACATATGGTTTTCAATGCACTTTGGCCGACGCTGGGCCGTAAAAGTAGTAGTGAAATCTTTAGACTTAGCAGCGCAGATATAAGAATAGCTACATATAGGAAAATTATTGCCTTCTGGGAAAAGACGCCAAGAGGCTCGAACTAATAGGTACAGATATTTGCTGATACCTACTGTAATGATATAGGTGTAGCAGAAGATATCGCACATGTTCTGTGTGAATGTCAGGGCATAGCACGCAGTCATAGGAACATTTTAGGTTCCTACCTCTTTAGTAACCTGGTGAAGGTACTGTGGGGTAGTTTAAGGGTTGAGTGGATCGCGTGAAATGATAAAGAAAGGATAGTAGACCAATTAATTTGTATGTGCTGCTAGGTGCAGAAGGAACCGTCACTGAACGATGTACCACAGAACATTTTCTGAAATTCAACTATTCTAGCACACACAGAAAATAGAATAAGCCTTATAAACTTTGCATCTTCATTCATTTGTTTAACAGTAATGTGCTGAGCGCGCATACACACTATGACGTCACCCACTCCTGGATAGCTGTTGGCTGCGGTCTCCACTGATGGGAAATTGTTGACGATGGTTTCATGAATTATTATTTTGAGCTCTGTAATGACAGAAAATTTGATCCATTTTTGAGTTTTGTTCGCAGTTTGGCAAATTGTTGGACCGATTTTGAAAAAGCTCCTCGAGCAAATACCGAAGATTGCCTAAAAATTTGAGCTCGTTCGGTTAAGTGGCTTCGAAGTCCATAATATACTTACAAACATATGTAGGTACATTGAGTTTTATATACATAAATACATATGTATATAAGTGCCCATAACTGGTTTTATGTTTTATATAAAAAAACGCATACTGCATCGCATCATCACAACAATAAAGCGGGATATTCTCGACTGACTCACTGATGCAATTAAGCGGGATTTCTGCAACTGGCTTCCCCGGTTAATTGAGTCAACCATTGTACATTTTTCACCGACGCAACTAACCGGGATTATGCTAATAGTTTGCTAATTGACAAAATCAAATCTAGCATGCTTAGATCACTGAAAGACCGGGGGAAGTGTGGTCAATTAGTCTTAATTTTCTTGTGAAATTTCTTAAACCGCGTCTCCACGAGCCAGCATGCGTGGCATATTTTCATGACAATCCGAGAAAAAAATGTCATTTCGTTTCAGATCAGGTCAGCTTACAAGTGCATTGTAGCACGGAAAATGTTGAAGCAATTAAAACATAGTGGTGGTCGCCGTGGGCGTGGTGGATAGTCCGTTGGACTACTACGCATGCTGCCCGGGTTCAATCCCAGCAAAAACACCTAAAAGTTTTTTCATGGTACCACCTCTTTCGAAGGTCTGCCAAGCAATCAAAGAGTATCATTTGTCATGAGAAGCTTCTCAACTCGCCGTTCGGAGTCGGCAAAAAAAACTGTAGGTCCCGTCCATTTAGTGGAAAAATAACACATACACACAAATGCGAGAAGCTAGACTTGGTTCCGTATAGGACTGCTGACGCCGTATATTTATTTCTTCACGATATTTATCTGCTTCAAAATTTAGTTTATAAGTTTTAAAACATCATGCTTAAAGTTTATTATTAATTTTTATTTTCAAAAAAAAAAAAAAAATAAAAAATAAAAAAATACCGCGCACAACTGTTTGTATAGAAAACTTTAATGAAATCTCAAAGTCAATGAAAGTGACAGTTCAAGTCAAGTCATAATGGTATACCGAAAATCCACTTGCCACTTTTTTTCAAAGCATGCCGTTAGTATGCCATGAAGAATGTTATGTCGTAGAAGCTATTTAGTGTTCCTTTTCATAAATTATTATCAATGTTTCTCTAAAATGTTTTTTCACGGTGAAAGATTTGCCAAATCATTTTTTTAAAAGCTGTACAATAGGTACATATTTATATTCTTTATTTTAAAGTTAGATAGATATGTATGTATACATTGATAATTCGAACCTCTATAATTCTAAAACCTCTATAAATGGAAGGACCAGAGAAGTCCCATGAGAAAACGTCTAAAAAAAATCTACGCAATATGTCCCATTCGTTAATAATTCGAATTTACTGTTATGCAAAATAACTTGAAAAACTTTATGATTCCAACGCGATGGCCCTTTCTTACCAGACTATGGCAAAAGGAAGGGTTATGAGTTTCGCAGGCTGGGTTTGTTTGTTTGCATGTTTGTATGTAATGATGTCACTTCGTACAGCATAAACTATGGAACCGATTTCAACAAATGAGGTGTCGTTGCCTTAATCCGGAGTATGTCCGCATCAAGAAAGATGGCGGATTACCTTTTTCTTACAACCGCCTTGATAGTGGTATCAAGATGGATAACCGTTATCTTTACCACTTCGTAATTTGTAATTTCACTTGTAATTTCGCTTGATGTCTTAAAATATTTTTACATTTCTCTACACATTAAGCAACTGCGCAATTTACATTCAATATTTTGTTGTTGCTTGTGAGTATTGTCATTAAATTTCGACCCCAATAAAGCATATACCAAAATAAAAATGCTAACAACAAACAAAGGAAGACGACTTAATCTAAAAAAAAAAATCGAACAACCAGATTTTTGAAAAACAAAATCCCAAAAAAGACTTGGCAACTCACAAACATACTCGTGCATACTTGTAAAGTATAAAGTCCATTGAAATTTCCATGTGACATAACACTTATTATCTTTTTAACGCTGTCTGGTGCGATCGTTAAAGGTGACGTATTGGTTTCGTGAAAATATTGCAATTTTTTTCTTCTTCGTTTCTCGTTTATTTTGAAGACTTAGAAACAAATACAGTCAATACATACAATACCAATTTGGAAACGCTCTACACACTTGTATTTGAGAGCATAAAACACTTTCTCTGCGATTGTCCGGCTTTATGCTCAATAAGGCACAAATACCTACCTAGGAAGACACATTCTACCTGCGCTGACAGCGCTCAGATCAATCGAGTTGTCGAAAACCCTGGAGTTTACACGACACACAGAGCGTTTTTCTTGAACCCACTTTCTACTTTCAACATTTTCATTCCACTACAAAATCCCTTTCACTTACAAAATCCCCAACCCTTTTCTTTTCTCAGCACAGTTATTCAGAGGGGAGCACAATGGGCCCGACTCGAGGCCTCACCCCCACAAACCAACCAACCAACCAACACACTCGTATAGGGGTTTCAACTTAGAACGAAGGATTGAACAATTTATACTACAACTAGCTGTAACCTGGTGGGCTTCGCTCTACCTATCTTTTCAAAATTTGCCCGCGCACATAGTTATTCGGGTATGATAGAAAGGAAGTACATAGTAGGAAGCAATCACTGCTGGTCTATTTTCAACTTCGATTTCCACTTTTTTCTCTATCTGTCTGTCTGTCTGTCTGTCTGTCTATCTATCTATCTATCTATCTATCTATCTATCTATCTATCTATCTATCTGTCTAGCTGTCTGTCTGTCTGTCTATCTATCTGTCTATCTATCTATCTGCCTGTCTGTCTGTTTGTCTGTCTGAAAATCGTACGCTTAAAATTTTACCAAAATCGGTTGGGTAGTTTCCGAATCTATAAAAGGCAAACATACATAAGTATTGTACATACATTCATTTTTATGGTACATAAATGTAGATCTAATAACTTGACTCCAGCGCCACGTAGCGGATCTAGATTTTACAATTTTCTCTTTTGGTACTGAACCAATATATATTTTGAATATAAGCAGTTTTGGTCCATAAATATAGAAGTTGTTAATAACTTGACTCCAGCGCCACCTATCGGGTCCAGATTTTATAATTTTCTCTTTGTGCACTGAACCAACATATATTTTGAATATGAACATTTTTGGTCCATAAATATAGAAGTTGTTAATAACTTGACTCCAGCGCCGTCTAGCGGGATGAAATATACTTATTCTCATGCTTCCCAAATATACACAAAAAATTTCATAAAATTCGGTCGAGCGGTTTCGGAGGAGTTCGACTACAAACATCGTGACATGAGATTTTTATATATTAGATTTAAACTCATCGCAAAATGTCTCTCTGAAATTTATCAAAACAGTTTGCAGAACAATTTATGTGGTTTCAACAAATCGCAATTTCATATGAAAAATCTCAAAATCTAGTAATGTCGACACCTGCAACAGACATAGCCTAGTTTCTGCAGCAGCTTAAGCAAAGCATTTGACCTGAAATTAAGGAAATTACGCCGAAAATGTAATAAACTGCAATTGATTTCTATTGGCTTATACTATTTTCCCTTATTAATTTCGGTACATACATATTTGAAAAAAAAAAATCAAAATGTTTATCTAAATAATGACATCTCCAACTACACACTCTTTCATGTTATTTTAAACATGAAAAATAATTTTGATACCAAAAACATGTATTTGAGCAAGTACATGCGACCCAGTTGTGCCTTCAATTTTATCCATTCTAAGTACGCATTTCAATTCATCTAAAAGATGTTTATCTCAAAATACAAAAAAATAGTATCTCTCCAAAATAAAGATAAATTAAGAAAAAACCATGCGAAATTTCCATCCACATGGCACTATTTTCTGGTCGTGTGTTTTGTATTGTAGGTGTGTAAGTGTATGTATACGTACATATATATGAACATTCTAGCATACGTTTCCGCATACGAAATTTTATTTAGTGGGCTTTTCTACGTCTTTCTTTTTTTAGTTTATCGTTTGCACGAAATATCGACACTATTCCGTCATAGTTAAGTCAAGTGATTGACAGCGCAACATGGAAAGCTATAAAAGTGAAAAAAAAAACGGTCAAGTGCGAATCGGTCCAATGAATGTTCCGTACCAATGCACTTTGATTCTAAAAAAAAACCTCGAAAAAACTGAAATACATAATAAAAAGGTATTTTTTTAATTGAATCGAATGTCTAGTGTTCCATTCCATATACCTACATACATACACTTATGTATGTGCTTAACTTTATAATGGTGTCTATACTTTGTTAGCCATGTTGTCATATATTTCATTTGCTAAATTTATTTGAGATTTTTCCGATAATACTTTACGATCTTAATTTTTATAATTAAACAATATTGAACCAATTAATTGTTTTCTATGGGTCACCAGCTTTAATTTGTTTTTGTGTTCTTTTTTGCAAAAACATTTGGTTCCCTTTCATTACTCTTATTCATATCTAAACCACAATAATTGGCCATAACAAGTCCTAACAATACCAAATTTCCAGTCTCTAGCTTGTGCCTTCCTTTTGGTTCTGGGAGCTTGTGACAGATAGATGGATAGACCATGGATGGGTAGATATCGGAGACCGGGGGGAGGTCATGAGTACTCCATTTTTTCAATGCAACGTGCAGTTGGAATACGAAATCGATGCATAAATTAAGTTTTTATTTTTTTTTTTTTAAATTTCACAGTGCACTCAACACAACAGACTCGTACAGAACCATTATCATCCCATTGACGTGATTTGAATCGAAAAATTATATAATCCAATCCTAAGGGATGAGCGCAACAGACCAATCTGTGAGGTCAGACCAACGAAAGTGACACAGCAGAGAAGAAACATACTGGCGTTTAAAATGTCATGTAAAACTTAACACAACAAATTCAATGTCACGGTAAAGTGCAGTTTATTGACAGCAAAAAAAATAAAAATTAAAATTAAATTATGCAATCGATATTACATACATACATGATTTATTATTAGAAACACAGCTTATTTTTTTATAGTAAACTTACTTTTTTTGATCGAAGCGGTTAAGACTCTGTGCAGATAGAGCGTTGAATGTTGATTTCTTTTATCGTAAAAATTCTAAAACAAAAAAAAAACATATAACAAAATTATATAAATCACTATTTTCTATTGTAACACTCTTCGATGAATGAATAACAAAAAAAACTTCTACCAGTAATGGAAAATGGTAGAAATTAGGACACCGTACACAAAGATACGTACAAGAGACTTTCAAACAAATCAGAGATGCGGCTTAATGCATAAACTTATGATGGTTATAAAGAAACTGAAGGAAAAATTGTTATCTAGTCTCACTGATTTCTACACTGCCACTTTTCTCTTTTCGTTTTTTCTATCGATATTCTAGCACACGTATTGCTGTGTTATGGAAAAACTTCTAATAAAACCCGCTCGCACCGAAGTTTCACATCCGACTGATGAGGTTTTCTGTTAAAGTTCGAAACTAATTGCACGATTGTCGGCGCGGCGCGGCGTATACGTAATAAGCTTTTTTGTTAGTGTCATCGGTTGGCAGGAACGAGCTTTGGCCAATGTGTGTATAGGGCCGGTGCCGTGCCGGTGCTGCCGGTCGTGGCCGTTGCCGACTGACTGTTATCAAAAACGTTGGTGGATGGGGGAGAGAAAGAGATAAAACGTGAACGCAAGTTTTATTTTATTGAGCGTAATCAATAGGGTATTGTACGTTGTTGTTTACCAAAAATTGTAAAGTAACTGAAATTGGATCAAAATATTAAAATAAAGTGCCTTCAGATGAATAAAAATATTTTCATGAATATTCTATTACAGTACTACTTCGGTAATTCGAACTATTCGAGACGGGAGCGTATCGGAATCCCGCTTTTTAAAATCCCGTTTTTTAAGAATCCAAAAAAAAAAGTTTTAAAATACCGTCTTCTAAAATTCCGTTTTTTAAAGGCTGAGGTTTCCAATATAGGAAATTCGCTAAAAATCTAATTTTAATTTTTTTTAGTGTAAAAAGGCGTAAAAGTGATAAAAACAAAAAATTTTGAGAGGAAATTTGTTTTTATATTTTTTTATAAATTTTTTAAGTTTTCGGTGTTGACTAGAAAAATGCATGGCATAACTGTGACGCAAAGGTTTGAAAACGCTATTTTGTAGATCTCGGTGAAATAAGCACAAAATATAACGTAAAAAATATTGATTGATCGATTAGTTTAGGAGATATCGAGGCTTCAAAATTAATTCCTATGGAAATTCCATTGAAATTAATTATTTTTGCTTCGGTACAAAAAAAGTGTTGCATACATCTAGGCGTAAAACATAAAAATAGTTTTTTAAGAGTTTAAGTAAAGAAATTTTATAAAATCTTAGTTTTTGAGGATCAGACTTTGAAGAAAACCACGCTATGTTTAGTAAACCAGTTGAGGAAACAGCCATAAAGGACCCGGCCACTTTTTAATGATTTCAGTCGATGTCCTGTCCATAGTTTTTTTTAATCGCGCGCAGCGCGCCACCCGCCCAACTGTTTGTTAACACCAGTTGAGGAAACAGCCATACAGGACCCGGCCACTTCTTAATGATTTCAGTCGATATCCATCCATAGTTTTTTTTTTAATTGCGCGCAGCGCGCCACCCGCCCAACTGTTTAATAACACCAGTTGAGGAAATAGCCATACAGGACCCGGCCACTTCTTAATGATTTCAGTCGATGTCCTATCCATAGTTTTTTTTTAATCGCGCGCAGCGCGCCACCCGCCCAACTGTTTGGTAACACCAGTTGAGGAAATAGCCATACAGGACCCGGCCACTTCTTAATGATTTCAGTCGATGTCCTATCCATAGTTTTTTTTTAATCGCGCGCAGCGCGCCACCCGCCCAACTGTTTGGTAACACCAGTTGAGGAAATAGCCATACAGGACCCGGCCACTTCTTAATGATTTCAGTCGATGTCCTATCCATAGTTTTTTTTTTAATCGCGCGCAGCGCGCCACCCGCCCAACTGTTTGGTAACACCAGTTGAGGAAATAGCCATACAGCACCCGGCCACTTGTTAATGATTTCAGTCGATGTTCTATCCATAGTTTTTTTTTTAATCGCGCGCAGCGCGCCACCCGCCCAACTGTTTAGTAACACCAGTTGAGGAAACAGTCATACAGGACTCGAGTACTCCTTTAGTAATGTGAGTCGATGTCCTATAAAAAGCTTATTATTTTATTGTTCATTCCATTCCAGTGAAGCGCCAGAGCTTCCATATTAATTAAACAAAATAAGTCATATTCACAATATAATTATATATGTTGGTATAGTGCCTAAAGAGAAAACTGCAAAATCTGGACTCCAAAGGTGGGGCTGGAGTCGAGTTATTAACAACTTTTACATTAATTGACCAAAATGTCTCATATTCACAATATGGGTTGGTATAGTGCCAAAAGAAAAAATTACAAAATCTGGACCCGATAGGTGGCGCTGGAGTTAAGTTATTAACAACTTCTATATTGATTGAACATAATGACTCATATTCATAATTTATGTTTGTATAGTGGCTAAAGTGAAAACTACAAAATCTGGACCCGATAGGTGGCGCTGGAGTCGAGTAATTAATAAATTCAATATTTAGGGCAACAAAAAGCAAACAAAAAAAATTGGATCTAACGGACATGTTTCTTTCATGTTGAATGGTAAATAGTTTTATCTAATTCTCAACTGCAAGACGGAGAAGGTATGCTCTAATTAAAGAATATTTGCACCGAATAGTTACCTGTGGTGAAAAGTAGAATATGTATGGACCTAGGCAGTGGTTGGATGTACATATGTACATACATATATGCACAACTAAAACACATGCCCAATTCCTCTCTTCACCTTGGAAAGGTTATGGTGACAGTCTGATAGACTTTTCATTTCATTAACCACGAGAAACGATAAACTCCATACAATTTTCTAAGGAAATAGTCATAGGTAGTGCATGCAATGGCATGGTATGATACTATTACATGTCAATGCTAAACCCCATGCCTTACGTGTAACAGTACAAAAGCTATTAGATTCGGGACTGGAAATTCTTCCCCATCCACGGTACTGTTTCAGTCAGTCTGAAGTCATTTAGCCACCAGGAAGTCTTCCAATGCCAAGCAAAAGCCCATAAAATCCTTTGAAGATATCATTGCGTTAAAAATTCAGAAATTCTTAAAAAATTAATACTTGACATTTGACGTCGGAAGAGCGTTGTAGATGCCAATGCCTTATATTATTTTGATTAAAGAAAAAAGTATAAAAAAGTATTATTGGCTTTTTAATGTTTGCTCCTAAATCGAACATTTCATGTGGTACAACCAAATAATAGTAGAAAAATTATGCTGTTGTTCATTCACACTTTGAACATATGGTGTGATTCAACAAGGTTTGCCGGATTTTGGCGGTTCTTATTTCAACCCAGAACCACATTACTAGAGCAGCGTTTTGCGTAATAAGTAACGCGACTGCTATTGGGCGCGGGTGAAGCCGGGCGGGACAGCTAGTATTCCTATATATCGTATACATCGATGTTGACTGTAAGACCGTATCTCTGATGGGTTTTTCTTAAAAACAGTATGCTTTGGACGGCTCTGAAAAACAATTATTGTACCATTGCTATAATCAGGTTGTTCGAATGTGCGGTAGCAAACAAGATTTCACATACTAAGCTTACATCAATAATGCACACACAAACCAACCTAAGTGCGGAGAATCTTCATGATTGGACATGTAACACGACTATCAAATAAATAAAAAGAAATGTACGTAGCCTTATTTTAACACGAACAAGAAGATGTCCATCATGACAGGAACTGTTCATTACATAATTGTCTCTGCTTTTAAAAATTGCCACTTATCTTGTCCTATGTTATTTGCTACTTGTTTGGAGATATGACAGCTGTTCATAGATGGAGGTATGATTTATTGTAAAAGCCAGTCTTTGAGCAGTTCGTTGTTGTTTTACATTAAGTCAGGTTTAAGGAACGTCGATTTGGTAAACGATCAAAATGTCACCATATAAAGACAGATACAAAAATTTAGTTGCAAAACAGACCATGTAATGGAAGTCAGGGCCTCACATTTAGACGTCTCAATATTTGAGCCTGCGTAAAGTCAATATGCATTTAGAGATTTAGCTGCCAAAGAAGTGGCACTACAACAGGATGCAGAGACAGTGTTCGAAATTCGTGACCTTCATGCTATCTAGCATCATAAAGAAACAGCTTTGAGTGTTAATAACCTCAGTTCCTCTATGAGATATTTGCATATCTGAATGCTCTAGTCGATTTATTCGAATTGTGACATTCGGGAGTCTAAAAATGCCCAATTGTTTGTGTACATCGAACAACTCATAAAATCATGTAGAAGGTACTGGCCTCAAGCTATTCTCAAGGTACTGCTATATCAGGTATTGTTATACCCGATTTCAACTGTATATAAAGGCTACGCAGAACTCGAAATGTATCAGAAAATTAATTAACCCTTATTCTCCGGAGTAACGAAATACTTATCCAAAAGTATTGAAACACGCCACTGTATCTCTTAATGGACCAACATGTATGAAACTAAGTCCAAATTTTTAATAAGATAGATAAATAGGATGTTAGTGGGTGTCGTCATATGACGTCACTAAGGGCTTATATTTGCAAACAACAAAAGTAATTTTAAAAATTCAATTGCATTTGTAAAGAACAAAGGTTTTATAATAAAATAAAATAGCTTAATATATTTCACAGCTTTCAAGACAGGAATAAATAAAATTTACAGAATGTGATATGGTTGAAAATAAGTGACACAATTACACTTTTCATAATTACCACTTTTCCACCTGATTCTGTATGCAACCCGTATCAACTTTATAAGCTAAATGTATTTTTTCAGCTAAAGTAGTATTCCTTTGCACTAACTAGCTATTCGGAGCAAACCACAGTTATAGTTTACGAGAATTTGCCACACACTCCATTTGCGTCCTCATAGGAGAATAAGGGTTAAGATAATTTTATCCTCACTACTCCACGCCTTTCTTGACGTATTCATTTTTATCTTCACAAAAAAACAAACTTTCTGCCTGAGAAACAATAATAATTTTCCGTTGCGAATGAAAAAAAAAACATTTCAGAAACATTTCAAAAACATTTCAGAAATGTTTCATCAGCGTACACACCAAGAGAAACATTTCAGAAACATTTTTGAAATGATTCTGATATGTTTCTGAATCAAATGGGAAACAGTCGGGAAACATTTTTTAAGCAATGTTTCTGAAATGTTTCGTTCGATCTGGACATTAAGTTGTTGATGGATTATTGACCGACAAGGGGGATACCTTCGCGATTGGGCCTTTCAAAATCGATTTCCTGTCTTTAGGATCACGACCCGCGTAGGAACATCTGAAAAAAAAAATAAAATAAATAAATACATAGACATGTTGTACATATATACATACATATGTGTACAGTGTACACACATACTGCACCAGCAGCAACATCAAAGACAAGTGGAGCCGTTGACGAAACCAAAATGTCTTGCACTTGGTACATAGCACTATGTAATAGCTGTTCTTTTGTTCTTGTTTAAGATTTATGTTAAACTATTAATATTCTTGTTGCTTGAGACGTATTATTATTATTATTATTATTATATGTATTATTGTTATTCAGTTGGTAATTAGCCTTTTAATTGTCGTAACGTGTCGTGAATTCCATGTCTCTTGTAAACTATCAATTTATATTTGTTTATTATAAATGTTACTTAATTTAATGTTAAATTTTAATAAAGAAAATTGTGTATAAATTGTTTGTTTTTTTATTTTGCTAATCATTCGAGATCGTAACTGGCGCGAGTAGCCATGCTGACGGAAATTCTAATATCCCGGGAAACGATAAAGCTGATGCTCTAGCTAGAGCTGGATCTGCGACCCCTTTTATCGGTACTCAGCCTGTTATTAGCTGCAGTTCAGCTTATGCTTAAAATAAGCTTCATGAACTGCTGCAACTACAACACCATAACTACTGGCACGAGCTTAGGTCATGCTAACAAGCTAAAATGTTAGTAGACGTGCCCAGGGCAAACAAAACTAAGTTTCTGTTACACTTTCGCAGAAATTACCTCAAAATCCTCAAAGGACTGGTTACTGGGTTTACTCCCTTAAACGAGCACCTGAACAAAATTGGAATCAGAAGTTCGGGCCTTTGTGAGATGTGCCTGGAAGAAGACGAGACTGCTGAGCACTTCAGTAGCGAGTGTCTGGCCTTTGCTCGGATCAGAAAGGCCACTTTAGGCAACTACGTCCTACGGTATGTTGATCTACTGGAGCTCAATCTTGCCCTATTGCTTCGATCTGCGAAAGCGACGGGCAGATGGTTACCCAATGCCAATGGTAATTTGGTCAGATGATCCCAAATGTTGTCTTTAAGTTGTTGTGTTGGTAACATTGCTGTCAGGTGAGGAAACACGACAACAAAGTGAAATCGACCAAGCCCGTTGGCGTTGAGACACCAGGGGAGGTTTGTCCTTAACCTGTTACATTAGTGGATGTGCTACGCTTTTTTTTTTGGAACGTTTCACGATTTTGCGTGCCATCCTTGCGCAGGGGCCATGCTAATCTTCTCTGTATCGTTCCAATTTTAGTATATGTTCTGCCGAAGCAAGAACTTAAAAAACTTGGTGGCGTTCTCAGTTATGAATGTGGCTTCCGAACCTGGATCTATCAAGACGCGGAGGACGTGAGCAGCCCCATTAGAGTCAGCTACTTTTATTTGTGCCGTAGCTAAAAGTGCTTTTGTTGAAATTAGCATTAAGTTGGGAACTGTCGGCGCTTGAAGTGGAAGGTTGTTCTTGGCACTGAAGGAAATGGTTTGGACTTGTGTGGTGACCATTGCTTTGTCTATGAACTTGTGAACTATGCTGATTACTTTGACTCAACGTACCGTACCTTAGTGTTCTGTACGGTACACTCCGAGAACAGTATACTAAACGTAGTGTATGGAAGAAGAACACATACCCACCGATCTCTCATAATGTTTGCGTATGTCTACACAACCGGTATACACTACGTAGTGAACACGATGAGTAAAAAAGAGCCCTACGGTAGTGTTCTATTCTTTGTACGCAAACTCTATTTTTAATTTTAGTGGTTGCGTACGCGATCCCAAACACTAAACGGTACGTGTACTCTTTCTTTGTATGAACACTTAATGTACGGTACGTTTTACTGTTCCTTTCATTGTGTTGTAACTACGGCAACGCCGCAAGTTGTTACTCAATATAAATATGGCAACAATGTAAATTATAATATGTAGCTGACATCTGTCACTTGTCACTCTCTTGTATGAATTGCGCACACGCGGTTGGCTTAACCTTTTCCTGTAATTTGTAAATTAGAATAAGTTATCCTGAATTAATTAAATTGTTTCATGAAAGGATTTGTTTTTTAATTCGACATAATCACAACAATTTGGCGACGAGGAATTTGGAGATATGGACGAAGCACCACAGGAGATGATTGACAGACAGCAGGCATGGATGGAGAAAATGTTTAAATCAAATGCAGATTTTGTGCGGCAGCTGATGAAAACCACTACGGAGGCAGTAAAACATGCAGCAGTTCCTCCTTTTCGTATGTTCGATGTCGAGAAAGAAAGCTGGGAAAGTTATCTTTTTCAACTGGAGCAGCATTTTTCAGCAAATGCTGTAACTGATGACACGTTGCGAAAAGCACATTTTCTATCAACCTGCGGTAATCACATAAATGAAATGCTCCGGAAGCTTTTTCAAATGGAAAACGTGAGTATTCACTCTTATAAGGAGCTGACAGAAAAGCTGACAAAGCATTTTCGGACCAAAGTACACGTGTTGGCATCGAGGTGCAAATTTTTTCGTCAAAAAATGATGACTGGCCAGACATATGCTGATTGGATAGCTGACTTACGTGGACTAGCGAGAGATTGCGTATTTGTGTGTGCCAAAGAGGGTTGCAACGAGTCGTACGCAGATTTCATGATTCGAGACATGGTCACTTTCTACACTCCTCATGAGTCAGTGAGAATCGCTGCGACTCAAAAGAAAAATCCCACTTTGGAGGAGTTGGAAGAGATCGTTACAGCTTATAAGTCCACTAAAGCCGCGTCTGAAATCATAAAAGGAAGCAGCACTTCCACCACAGCAGCCACCGCCGTTGATGTTCATCAACTAAGTACCCAAGCAAGTAAGTCAACATTTTTCTCTTATAGAAGGTCATGTCCCGGATGTTTCGTGCATCATGAGCGAAATAATTGTAAACACTTTGACTCCATTTGCGACAACTGCAAACGCCGAGGTCACATAAAGAGCATGTGTTTGTCCAAGCAACAGAAGAGAGGAGATGACCATTCTCAATCGACCATTATCAATTCTCAATCTCGACGACCATCAAAAAGCCGTTGGAGACGTCAATCGAAAAGGGAAAATTCTTCGGGTAATACCTGGGGCAGACAACCAGACACCGCTCACAATATTAATTTGGTCGAAGAGAGCAGAGAGCCAAGCGTGTCAGTCGTAGAAGAAGTGTCCGAAGCGCAGTTGCCAACCGAGCGTCACAATCGAAAAATTTTAATCGAGCTTCAAGTAAACAATCGTCCACTGTTATTCCAGTTAGACACTGGAGCGTCTTGTTCTATCATCGGATTACCAGGGTACGAAAGCCTTGGAAAGCCACAGTGCTCACCAACAACACGTACTTTGAAAGCTTATGGAGATGTTGAAGTGCCCGTCAAAGGTGTTAGCAACGTTGAGGTATGTTGGAAAAATCAATCATATCATTTACCTTTATTGATCGTTAACTGTGACCGAGGAGCTAACATCATGGGACTGGATTGGTTTGATGCTTTCCAATTCAAGGTCGATTGTGCTAAAGAAGACACTGCATTGCAAATCGTATTGGAACCTAGGGAAGAGCTTGAGTCCCAAGCTAAGTTTTTGTGTGAAAAGCATGAACAAATTTTTCGCCCCGAACTTGGTTGTAGTAAGTTTTTCGTAGCGCACCTCACACTTAAACCAAACAGCATGCCACGCTATTTCAAATACCGACCAGTGCCATTTGCATTAAAAGAGGGTGTTAAAAACGAATTAGAGCGTTTGAAGGAGTTGGGAATTCTACGTTCCGTAGAAACGAGCCAGTGGGCAGCACCCATTGTCGCTGTTAAGAAGCCAAGTGGAGCTCTGCGGATCTGTGGCGATTTTAAAATAACGATAAATCCCCAACTCGAGATTGACAGACATCCTGTTCCCCGGATTCAGGAACTCTTTCATAAATTACAAGGCGGACGTTTTTTTACGAAAGTGGATTTGTCAGACGCATACTTGCAAATTCCACTTGACGATGAATCAAAGAAACTGTGCGTAGTGAACACAGAATTTGGACTTTTCGAGTACCAGCGACTTCCTTTTGGTACTTCCAGCTCAACAGGCATTTTTCAACGCTATATGGAGCAGCTTGCGGCGGACTTAAAATTCTGTGTGTCTTACCTCGATGATGTCATCGTCCCTGGCCGAACGAACCAGGAGCATATTCAAAATCTGGAAATTTTTCTTGAGCGTTTGGAGCGACATGGGCTACGCTGCCGAATGGATAAGTGCCACTTTGCTAAAGGCGAAATCGAGTACTTGGGACATGTTATCGATGAAGTTGGGATTCGGCTGTCTGAGTCTCGAATCAAAGCCATTCAATGTTTGCCACACCCAAGAAACATAAAGGAGTTGGAAGCCTTCATCGGTAAGATAAACTATTACAACTCATTTATCGAAAATTTTTCCCAATTAACGGCTCCTCTGAACAAATTACGCGCATTCAACGAGCCTTTTGTATGGGGAAATGAGCAGCAGAAAGCTTTCCAGCAGTTCAGAGACTGTATTGCAAATGTCTCTAAGCTTGTTCATTTTCAAGATGATTTGCCAATCACTTTGGCAACCGACGCATCATTTCACGGGATCGGGGCTGTTATATCTCACCTTTACCCAGATTCAACCGAAAGACCCATCGCATTTGCGTCCAAGACACTAGATGAAACCCAGAAGAGATATAGTCAGATTGAGAAAGAGGCATTATCGATCATATACGGCGTAAAGAAGTTCCACCAGTACTTGTTTGGTCGACAATTTCAACTGATAACCGATCATCAACCATTAGTGTCAATTTTCCACCCTAATAAGAAATTGCCACAAATGACGATTCAGCGCCTGCAGCGTTGGGCTATTACGCTAATGGGGTACAACTACACGATTCGGTACCGGCCAACCAAGCAGCACGGAAACGCCGATTGTCTCTCTCGTCTACCTGTGGGACCGGATGATGATTTTGACAAGTCGGATGATTCTTGTCATTATATGGAGCAGGTTTATTCAACCATCGTCGACGATTTTCCTATAAGCGCAGCAAGCATAGCCGAAGCATCGAAGCAAGATAAAATTTTGAGAAAGGTATCACAATATGTGCATGATGGATGGCCAAAGCAGTTACCCGCAGCAGAAGACGGTTTACTACCTTATTTTCGCAGAAAATTCAGCCTGTGTATCACTGCTGGAGTTTTAATTTACCAGTGCAAAAATCCGAGGGTGGTGGTACCAGCAAAGCTACAGGATAAGGTGTTAAAACTTCTCCACGAGGGACATTGGGGGGTAACACGAACAAAGCAATTGGCCCGCCGTTTCTGTTGGTGGCCAAACATCGATCGAGCTCTTTCGGTAGCAGTAAATAAGTGCACTATATGCCAGTTAAATGCCAGTAATCCTCCCAAGGAATACACAAGTTGGTCGATCGCTGATGGTGTTTGGGAGCGGTTACATATCGACTATGCAGGACCTTTCCAAGGTTTTTCGTGGCTGATCTTAGTGGACTCAAAGTCCAAATTCCCTTTTATAGTCCGAATGTGCTCAACAACTTCAAAGGCAACCATCAACGCTTTGCGATCCATATTTTCGTTGGAGGGACTACCAAAGACGTTGGTGTCAGACAATGGCACCCAGTTTTCATCGGAAGAATTTAAGAGGTTCTGTGATCGAAACTCCATTCGTCACATCCGATCCGCTCCATTCAATCCTGAATCAAATGGGGCCGCGGAAAGGATGGTGCGAACGTTTAAAACTGCACTCATCAAAATTTTGCAAGATACACCAAAATGCGATGACGCATTATCTATTTTTTTGTCAACGTATCGTTTTTCTCCGGATGATAGCGGAATCTCTCCCGTGGAGAAGTTACATGGACGTCGTCACCGAAACATATTGTCCACTATGATTCCCGAAACTCCAAAGCAGGAGTTACTGATGGCATCAAAGTTCTGTCCAGAGCAACCAGTCTTCGTAAGGCAGTACCTCCAAAAGAGTAAGTGGTTGGAAGGCATCATAAAGCAACCGCTGGGAAGAAGGATGTACTTGGTAGAGACAAGCAAAGGTACCTGGCGTCGACATCAAAACCAAATACGAAGTCGAACACCGAATCTGGCTAAACAATCACTTATCAGCAAAGATCCTGAGGAGATACCACAGGCAAGTAGTTTGAGTTCAGTTTCTAATCGCTTTTCGAATTCTAGTGTGAGACCGACCAGCAATCCATCACCTGGTTTAGAAGATTCTGACGTATTCTTGAACCCAGTGGATAGCCCACCAAACGTTGACCTGACTTCACCTGCCGTGGCTGTTTCCGAGCCACCATCACCGCTTAGAACACCAGTTAACCATAGCCGGCCTGGAAATGCAACAATTCGAGCACCACCATCACGACAGCCACCATTGGAGCTCATCGTTCCTGAAACATCCCTGAGTTCCTCAACACCGAGACGTTCTGAGAGGTTGCGTAATAAACGACTAAGATTTGCTTAAAGCTAGGTGTGAGGGTAATTGTTGTAACTACGGCAACGCCGCAAGTTGTTACTCAATATAAATATGGCAACAATGTAAATTATAATATGTAGCTGACATCTGTCACTTGTCACTCTCTTGTATGAATTGCGCACACGCGGTTGGCTTAACCTTTTCCTGTAATTTGTAAATTAGAATAAGTTATCCTGAATTAATTAAATTGTTTCATGAAAGGATTTGTTTTTTAATTCGACATAATCACAACACATTGTATGGATGGTATGTAAAGGGTTTTTCAAAAAGAGCGCTACAAAATTTTTTTTAAATAAAACAAAAACGGTTTTGGATATCAATGAAATTCTTTATTCCTGTGAATGTACGTTCGATGCCATTATGTATGGAATTCGATTTCTTTTGCATGGCCACCACGGGCACGCTTGCAGAAGTCCAGATGCTGAACCCAATTTTCGACGGTTTTCAAGCATAAATCGGCCGATACTGCTGCAATTTCACGTTCGATAATCGTACGAAGTTCATCAATCGTCGCTGGCTTGTTGGCATAGACCATAGACTTGACGTAGCCCCACAGGAAATAGTCTAACGGCGTCAAATCGCACGACCGAGGCGGCCAAGCGACTGGACCATTTCGTGAGATAACACGTTCTCCAAACTTGGTTTCCAATAAATTGATTGTGACATTCGCTGTGTGGCTTGTGGCGCCGTCCTGTTGGAACCACATGTCCTCCAAGTCCATATCATCTAATTGGGGCCAAAAATATTCGGTTATCATTGAACGGTAGCGATTCCCATTCACAGTAACGTGCCGTTCTTGATCATCACGGAAGAAGTACGGCACAATGACGCCGCCGGCCCATAAACCACACCAAACCGTAATTTTTTCGGGATGCAATGATGACTCATGGAGTACGTGTGGATTGCTGCCTGACCAATACCGCATATTTTGTTTATTGACGAAGCCATTCAGCCAGAAATGAGCTTCATCGCTGAAGATGATTTTTCGATGAAAATCCGAATCATTTTCAAGTTGTTGCTCAGCCCAATTCACGAACATACGACGCTTCTGGTGGTCAAGCGGCTTCAGTTTTTACGTCAATTTAATCTTGTAAGGATGTAGGCCAAGATCTTTTCGCAAAATTCGCCACAACGACGTCACAGAGATGCCCAACGCTTGAGAACGACGTGTAAGAGACACATTTGGGCTTTCTTCAACTGAAGCCTCAGCGGCAACAATATTCTCGACACTATGGGCACTTCTTTGTCTCACTGGCACGGGAACATTTTGTACTGTGCCTGTGGATTCAAATTTTTCCACTAGACGCTCAATTGTTGATCTGCTAGGACGATTATGACGACCATAAATTGGACGTAGCGCTCTTAACGTTGAGGCCACTGACTCCGAATTTCGGTAGTAAATTTTAATAATTTCGACTCGTTGTTGGCTCGTATATCCTTCCGTCATGAAATAGCAAACCTTACTGAAGAGAAATGTCAAAAGAGCGGCAAGAAATTGCTGTCCCTGTCGCTCTACTTTTGTAGCGTCCCTGTTGAAAAACCCTGTATATGCATGGATATTTGTATGCAATGTGAATGGATATTTTTTGGAATTTAGTGTTAGATTATTAAAAAAAAATCCGGTCAACTGCAAGTTATTCTAGCGCAAGAAGTGTTCCGTACTATATATCAGTTATTTTAACTACATTTATGTATGAAAATATGTACATTACCTATGTATGTGACAGATTTATGTTGATAGATCTAAGAACCCTTTTTTACGATACGATACCTACTAAAGATATAATGATACTTTGTTCGACACTCACATACATTATGTACATACATACATACATATACATACATATGCACTTGTATATCTGCAGACACGAGTAAGTACATATGTACATAGTTTTATGATGCACAGCATATTTCAATACAAAAAAATTATGCACAATTTGCGCAAAATAAATTCAAATTTGTAGCTACATACATAAATGTAATGACACAAATGTAAGAAACTTGATCAAATTACATACACAGTACACATGCATGTACTTTGAACATATGTTTCTGATGTCCTTTCTCATCTGCTCAGAAGAATAGTTATACACATACACAAAATAAAGGAAAAAAAAACAACAACAAATAAAGTATGTACATACATATGTACATATGTATATAAAAGAAATATACGCTTGTGCATCAAATTTCATTTCTCGTCTCGTTATTCGTTCAATTGTATTAACTGCGTAGAATTTTGCGATTTGTCTTACTTTCTGCGTCTGTATCATACAAAGAAAAAGAACACTAAAATGTACCGTACATTTAGTGTTCACACAAAGCAAAAGAACACTAAAACGTACCGTACGTTTAGTGTTTGTGATCGCGTACGCAACCACTAAAATTAAAAATAGTGTCTGCGTACGAAGAACAGAACACTATCGTATGGCTCTTTCTTACTCATCGTGTTCACTACGTAGTGTATACCGGTTATGTACACATACGCAAACATTATGACTGATCGTAGCGTATGTGTACATATACGCAAACATTTTGAATGATCGTAGCGTATGCGTTCTTCTTAGGTACGGTACGTTCAGTGTACGTTTTTTTTCGAACTCTGCTTTGACTATGGTTTTGGGCATTATAGTTGTTTTGCGCGTCTATGTGCAATAGAGTGTGATGTTTAAAACCGCATTTAAAGCAACGATTGCTGCTACTGCAGGTTGAGGTGTGGTGGTCGTATCCGTGTGAAGGGACCACACCAGCGACCGATTATAGGTTTAATATTTCAGTACAACATGTACAATCCTCGCTTCGAAATTTGAACCCAGATGGCACACGCCATAAATTATGTCACAATACTTCAAACGAACCTACGTATGAATACCATGGGTAATTAGAGCCCAAAGTGAAACCACTTGCCTGCATAAGAATAGCGACAAAGCAGAGAGCAAAAATATGCTTCGGTTTCATTATGTTCGTTTGAGGTAAAACATAAACAAACAATTTATAAACAAAACCCATAACTGGGACGACGGCGGTCATTCCCTCGTAACAGATTAAATATGTCGAGTTGACATTATTGTGTGTTGAGTGACATCGGTCGTTCTAGTTAGGGTATGCCGAAATAAGCAATTAATAATTTCAAGTAGGGTTCAATATTCGAAGTGCAGTGATTCCTGCTGAATAATCGTTTGTAAAAATAGTATATAAGACAAGAATGAAAAATAAAGACTTGACTTCTACTTTAGAAGGCAAAACTAATAAACGTGTTTTATAATAGCAAATCGCTAGTAGACCGTTTATTTTCATCCCCTCTGACATGGTCGTCATAGCGCAGTAGCTAGACTAGTCCAGGGAACAGGTACAATTTCAGATAGACGGCGAAGACATCAGTTCATCAGTTAAAGTCACCAAACCGGCAGACTTTACATGGCGATCCTGCCAGGAGCTCAAACAGGAGCCTGTTGAGTCCCTGAAGTCCTATAAGGAGTCCAATGTTCTGAACCCTGAAGCCGACCATATCAACCAGGCTATGAGACAGTTAGACGATCGAAAGATGCCAAGAGAAGAGAAGATACCAGTCCAGACGATGTCAGTTATACGGCGAAGAATACTTTGGATGAGTCACCCAGCTGTGGCTATGACAAGTAAACAGCCTACGAACAGCAGATTTATAGTAACTACAGCGATGTTTATGCGCAATCGCATGGGCCGCCACATGGGCAAACATCCCAAACACCATGTGATACAGAATATGAACTGGACTATAATCGATGAGATCACGATCAAAACTCGCCGAATAATAGAAGATCTAGTTAATCTAGTAGATCAGCTCAACATTCGACTGATCATGAGGACACCAACAGCAACAACTTCCACTACCTAACTTCAGAACGACAACAATAACCACAATAACAATGACGACACGAAGCCAGTTGCTGCAATTATTTTGCTTTTTATAAGATTTGAAAATATTATCTTAATTTTTATTATTAATAATAAATTAAAGTCATAATATCATTATTACTTATTGTTAAACTTAGCTTTATGAACAAAAAAAAAATTATATACATACATACATATATATTTTCCTTACAATGAAAAAAAATATTATACATAAATAAGTAATTCGCTTAAATTAAATTTTCTTTTCGACGATGTGGATACGATTCTTTTTGTTTTCATATATGTACAACGTTTAAACCAGATTACGAGATTTCCTTGTTTTCATTTTTTAGTAGATTACTAAAAAGACCACTAATGTATTTGTTCTCACTTAAAGAGCCATCAAGCAGATTAACAAAGTTCAGATTACTATTAGAAGAATACAACTTCTATGTCGAGTATTCGCCAGGAAAAGACAACTGTACCGCAGACGCTTTAAGTCGAATAACATTCAATTCCGAAGATTTCAAAAAACTATACGTGTGCGTAACCACCAGGGCACAAGCAAAGAAAACTGATCAAGAACAAACTGATCAAAAGAACATACAAGAACCAAGTAATAACCAAATTATAACAGAACTTTTAAAACCACCAGAAAGTGGATTGAAGATAGTCGAATTAAAGATCATAAATAGTTTCGAAACAGAAGAAGAAGATCTTGCAAAAATTAAAGGAGAAAAAGTATTAGGTCCACATCGAATATTGGGATATGTCCCAGAAAGCAACTGCTTAATTTTGAACCGGTCGAAGATTAGCACCATTGCCCGATCGACATCATTTGACAAAATGTTGTTGAGGGACGTGCAGAAAAATCACGAACCGCTAGTTAATAAAGATGGATCCAAGAACAGCACTACTGCCCGATCGACATCATTTGACAAAATGTTGTTGAGGGACGTGCATAAAATTTGCGGACCTCTTTCAATTACTAAAGTATATATCACTAAAGGTGAATTAAGAAAATTATCAGGCGGCCGCCACAATGAAAAATTAAATGTATTAAAGAAAGGATTAAAGGAAATATTTAAAGAAAGTAAAATAGCAGTGCACATAATGAATAATACAATTGAAATAACGGACCCTTGCAAAAAGAAACTAATACTAAATGACTATCATATGTTACCAACAAGCGGACATGCTGGAATAAACCGCATGTTACGAAATATAAGAAGGAAATATTTTTGGACAGGGATGCAAAACGATGTGACGACATACGTGAAGCACTGCCCAATGTGCCAAAGGAATAAACACATTCGACCTAGAAAACAACCACTGGAGATAACGACTACTGCCGAGTCATCCTTTGAAAAGATATTCCTAGATCTAGTAGGACCACTTGATGAATCGGAAAACGGTTCGAAATACATTTTAACTTTACAAGACGAACTAACGAAGTTCATAGAAGCCATACCACTTCCTAACAAAGAAGCTTACACAGTAGCTAAAGGACTAGTAGAATGTTTCATCCTGAAATATGGAGTTCCCGCAACTATAGCATCTGATCAAGCCTACCATCACGAAAGTATAGGAGCATTAGAAAATTCACATAAAGTTTTAGGAGCTTACCTTAGGAATTATGTATCAGAAAAACATACAGATTGGAGCGCATGGCTGCCTTATTATGTTTTCTGTTACAATACGTCAATACATTCCGAAACAGGGTTTACACCTTTCGAGTTAGTATTTGGAAAACAATGCAACCTACCTTCGAATCTAACCAGAAATGTAGACCCGGTATACAACTATGAAGATTATGTGATAGATCTCAAACACAAACTACAAATTGCTCATAGAGATGCTAGAGATACTTTAATAAATAATAAAACAATGAGGAAAAATAGGTATGATACAGATGTTAGGGCAAAGACCTCAAATTTCAATGAAGGAAGCCTAGTTCTGCTAAAAAATGAAAACAGGAAGAAACTCGATCCAATTTACACAGGACCCTATGAGGTCATATCTCAGAATGGGGTGAACTGTGAAATCAAATACGACAATAAAAAAATTAATGTTCATAAGAATCGGTTAAAACCATTCTTCTGTATATATTTTGATGATATAGAATTATGAAAACTAACTGTATTTTATAGATATTATATATTATCTTAAAATTATAATAAATGTTTAAATAAATGTAGTATATAGTTTGATTTATAATGTTTAAATAAATGTACTTGAATTATAATATATGTTTTAATAGATGGACCATAGATTTTGAAATTATAATAAATGTATAGTAGAATAATTTAGAACTCGCGAATTAAGGTATAATGATAAGTAATAAAACCGGTTTAACATTAAGATTTAAAGCTAAGAATTAACATTAAAAAGTAACTACTCATTATAAACTTACTATTGATTAACCGTTAAGATTTAGCCGTAAGACTCAATAATTATATATACTTATCTAAAATTATCTAAGAAAACCAATTGTAAATTGATAATGTAAATTAAATGTATCAAAAAAAAAAAAAAAAAAAAAAAAAAAAAAAAAAAAAAAGAGAAATAACTACGCAATATACATAACAAAACATTTAATAATAATTATAAACTTAAGTAGCTAGTCATACGACATATTCATTCATACAAAAATAAAATTTTTTTCTCCTAATAATATTATTTAAACAATCATAATACCAAAAAAAAAAAAAAATATATAAATATAATAAAAAATAAAAATTTCATAGTATTTCATATTTCATAAATTTTAATAGTATGTTTAATAAATCAATAAATTTCAATACCAATTTTAATTCTAATAATAGTATGTTTAATCAATTTAAATAACAATAACAATAACAACAATAAAAATTGTTCTTTTAATAATATGTTTAATAGATTCAAATAACAATAATGATTAGATCCCTATTTTGTAAAAGAGGCGCGGAAAAGAAGAAATCAAGACAGGTCATGATTTCTCCTTTTTCCCCAGGAAGGGTGGTGTGAAGGGACCACACCAGCGACCGATTATAGGTTTAATATTTCAGTACAACATGTACAATCCTCGCTTCGAAATTTGAACCCAGATGGCACACGCCATAAATTATGTCACAATACTTCAAACGAACCTACGTATGAATACCATGGGTAATTAGAGCCCAAAGTGAAACCACTTGCCTGCATAAGAATAGCGACAAAGCAGAGAGCAAAAATATGCTTCGGTTTCATTATGTTCGTTTGAGGTAAAACATAAACAAACAATTTATAAACAAAACCCATAACTGGGACGACGGCGGTCATTCCCTCGTAACAGATTAAATATGTCGAGTTGACATTATTGTGTGTTGAGTGACATCGGTCGTTCTAGTTAGGGTATGCCGAAATAAGCAATTAATAATTTCAAGTAGGGTTCAATATTCGAAGTGCAGTGATTCCTGCTGAATAATCGTTTGTAAAAATAGTATATAAGACAAGAATGAAAAATAAAGACTTGACTTCTACTTTAGAAGGCAAAACTAATAAACGTGTTTTATAATAGCAAATCGCTAGTAGACCGTTTATTTTCATCCCCTCTGACATGGTCGTCATAGCGCAGTAGCTAGACTAGTCCAGGGAACAGGTACAATTTCAGATAGACGGCGAAGACATCAGTTCATCAGTTAAAGTCACCAAACCGGCAGACTTTACATCCGAGGCAATTGCAACAAATCGAATTTTTCTTGAGTTCATTGCAAAAAATCTTTTGCAGTGCCGAATTCCGTGAGAGGAATTGCAGAGCCGACAAAGAAATTGGTTGTTCGTTGATTGAGAATTTGCATGAAGTGCTGTGGTGTTTGATCTCCGGAACAGGGTTAACGGCGTCTACTGTTTCAAATTCGTGCTCATGACTGAAATACTTTATAATGAGCTGATCCTAGCTTGAATAAAGGATAAAAAAGATTTTCAGTCTGGAAGGGATTTAGAAGTTCCTTGTTTATTTTCCAAGTCCCTTTGGGTTTGTGGAGGAAGTTTGTGAAATATAATGTACACAAAAATGCTGTCCCATGACACCACTGCTATCCCAGGTTTGATAAAGCATAAACACCTTGCATGCTTATTTCATGCAATGATTTAAGCCCAATTGCGGACTCTTAAGTGAATTTCTTTTGCTTCATGGAGAGCCTTAATTGGGTATTGATCAGATTCCTTTTGTTCTGAAATCTTTCCCGTAAAATTTCCCAAGCTGTGTCATAATTCTTACCGTCAGTCGGAAGATGCTGAATTACACCCGCTGCGGGTCCTAAAACAGAGGTTCGAAGATACTACAGGTTTTGTATGTCTGATAGATTTGGGTTTTGGTGTATCAGACTTTCGAATAAATTGTGGAACTCACACCAATCTTCAGAATCTCCAGAAAATGGATTATTTTGGATACGCGTGAGACGTATATGGTATATCGGAAGCCGAAGATTTAGTCATATTCAGACGCGATATATCTAAATGAGCAGACATATGTATTTTCGAATTAAGCGATTTGATCGTTCAACTGACCACAAAATGTAAGATATATTCCTTTTATTTGTGAAAAGGTTTCGTCTTCAAAGTATTTATCTTTAAAAAGATCAGCCTCGCACTCGAGTATGAAATTGTGTTCTCTTTTCACACGTTTGAACACACTTTATAATTCTGACAAACACACTTTTACGTATCCCCTTGAATTGCGCGATTCCGTATCTTTTTGAAACTCGTTAAAGTCTACAGTTAATTCTTTTAAAAGATGCTCTTGCCCTTCTATGTATCTCGAAATTTTGGCCATATTGTAAAATATACGAAGTTAGCAAAAACTTGTTCTTTGTATTAATTAATTTATTAATTTATTTGATTAAGGTTGTACTATTTTCTCTTTGCGGTTATTTAAAAATTGGATTAACCTAAATTGGAAAAAAATGTTCCATTAATCGATTTAATTTATTTTAAGAAGTTCCACCCTTGTTTAAATAGAAAGAAGAAACGAACTTCCTACCTTACCTTAATTTCCAGAAATTGCAGTTTTGTATCTGTAGGTACCACTACGTTGCCCGTTGTGCACTTGATTGTACTGCTTGGTGTATGTTATACCGCTTGTTGTCTATTGTACTGCTTGGTGTAGGTTGTACCGCTTGGTGTACGTGAGCGATCTGATAAGTACTAAGCCTACAAAAGAAAAACAATTTTTTTTTGGAAAAATGGCGATTTATTTCTCAAAATAGTCTCCTTTTATCTCGATACACTTGATGCAGCGATGCTCCAACTTCTTTAACCCATCCAAAAAATAGGTTTTCTCGAAGTCTGCAAAGTAGGCCTCCGTGGCGGTGATGACCTCTCATTCGAAAATTCGCGGACAAGCTGGCTTCCACACGCAGTCAAAACAAAACTACGAGTCCGATTCGGCTGAAATTTTGACAGTAGCCACTTAAGAGAATGTACTAACTAGACGATAGTAGATCTCTCTTGCGATACTGGGACCACCGGGCGGTGAGGTTAAGTACTTGTCGTATGTTGTACCGCTTGCTGTATGTTGTACCGCTGGTGTGTTGTACCGCTTGATGTATGTTGTACCGCGGGTGTATCTGGTACGGCTCGATGTCCGATGTACAGCTTGATGTTCGATGTACAGCTTGATGTCCATTGTTCCGCTTACTGTTCGATGTACAACTTGGTGGATACCGCTTGGATTGTCCGTTTATTACGCTCGTTGGGTACTGTGGCCGATTGACTGTCCGTCGTTGATCGGATATGATTTTTA
Organism: Brachyopa scutellaris; assembly: GCA_949775065.1. Lineage (NCBI taxonomy): Eukaryota > Metazoa > Arthropoda > Insecta > Diptera > Syrphidae > Brachyopa > Brachyopa scutellaris. Next base: position 122,717,985 of record OX459112.1, read on the forward strand.
TTAGTTTTATAATCTAACTACACTCTTCTCACAGTGCGCTTTTATATTGCACAGTGCAATTTTATTATTATTATTATTATTTATTATTCTGCTCTATATATAAAAGAGTTCACTGACTGACTGACAGACAACGCCCAGACCAAACCACTGGACCTAAAGAGCTGAAATTTGGACAAGAGATCCGCTAAGAGAGTATTTTTTGAAATTCCATCTCTACGTGGGTGACTTCGGAAAAATCCTAATTCCATACTGCTATACATATAAAACAATGTGACTAACGGACAACGCACAGACCAAACCGCTGGACCTAAAGGGCTGTAATTTGGACAGTACATTCCTATAACGACATAGACATCTGCTAAGGGAAGAATTTTTTTTTGAAATTCTGTCTTTAAGTCGTGGAAGTTCGGAAAAATTAAATTCCTTAATATATTTATTTGGTCGCCGTGGCAGTGGTGGTTAGTGCGTTGGACTACCGCGCAATGCTGCCCGGGCTCAAATCCTGGACAGGTCTAACACCTAAAAGAGTTTTTTCACGGTGCCACCTCTTTCGAATGTCTGACAAGCATCAAAGAGTATCATTTGTCACGATAGAGCTTCTCAACCCGCCGCCCGTTCGGAGTCGGCAAAAAACTGTAGGTCCCTTTCATTCGACCAAAAATATAACACGCACACACAAATGGTTGCGAGAAGCAGGCAGGTAAGTAACATATTTATTCAAATTGCTGTCATTACACAGCCTTAACTCAATGGCTTATTGGATTTAAAACCAAAGAAAATTGTTTTTAGTAAATCCTTTTGAGATTCATTTGAGGTATAAATTATCCTTCTGCGTTATCCTGGAGCTGAGCTATGCTCGAAACAATTCATGAAATCATCGCCGACAATTTTCTATCAGTGGAGGGAGACAGAAGCCAACAGCCATACAGCAGTGGGTGACGTCATATTGTGTGTATGTGGCACATTTGCCACCGCACACGGGAGAGATGATATTTTCTACCGGCAGAAAACCGGTTTTGTCGGCGAAGGGACTGGGGTCTGCGGTAAGAAACTGCTGAAAATCTTCTACTGAGTTTGAGCGGTTGAACGAGGTAGAAAACTAATGGTATGGTATGACAGTGTTGTGCCATGTAGACTACAAATGTAGACTACACGATTGTCTACGTATAAACAATTCAAGGTAGACAATTTAAAATTGTCGACAGGCACGTGAAGACAATGTAGACAATACATATAAGAATACACTTTTTTGATTATACCTTCTAAAATTGACCTAAGCAGCTATTGAATCTCATTTTAAATAAAAAACAAGTTCTGTAAATAAAATATTTATTGGGAACTGGAAGCCTAAATTGTATAAGTTTATTAGCAAGCCAGACGAGCAGGGTAGAATGAGATATGCTGAAGAAGCAGCGGGATCATTGCACAGGGCTATCTGCAGTAGGCTCAATCACAACCTGCAGCAAAGAATTTATTTCCACGATAATTATAAAGTAGAAGAAATAGCGAAGACACTGAGACTGCGTGGAGAACTCCTGAAGCTGAACTACATATGTACCCCACAGAGAGGGCTTACTTACTTATGCAGCATGTGCAATTTAGTGGAGATGTGTTCCATTTTATGGGAAGGTGCCCGATCCTGCGAGAAACAGGGAGACATTTATTTGGATTCGACGTCTTGATGGAGGTGCAAGTGATATCCTTCCTTAATGAGGCGGATGTATGTAAATTATACCGATATTGTAAAATTGCTCTATCCTCTAGTCTAGACAGCGAATCTTAAATGAAAACTTTTAAAAACAAACAATAAACCTGGACAGTCCATTTTATTTTGTGTAGCAGGCATTGTATGGAAATTAATCTAACTTATTTACTTGTACAATCAACCGTAGATGGCAAAGACATGCTAACATTTGATTTTGTAAATTTATAAGAAAATATTTCATGAATCTAATCTAAATCTAAAATCTAAAATATTTATTTTAAACAACAATTTCGAAACAAAACAATTTCTGAAGTTCAAGAAAAAATGTTCAAATATTAAAATTATTCAAATTCATCTTCATCCGAATAATCACATTGGGCATCCTCTATTCGAAGTGAATAGTATAAATGAAGCTTCTTAGATCACTCGAATATTAGACGATTTCTTGTCGCAGAATGTATGTAAGTTAATATGACGTATGTAATAATATGAATTAATTTCATTATCAGCACTAATTATTTTCCAATAGATTCCAAATGAATAGACATAGAAATAGATAAATGATATTGTAAACAAATAGAGGATGCTTCATTTATTTATTTATTATTTATTTATTTGCTTATTACAAGCATTCTTAATACTAAAAAAACTTAAACAATCTAAAACTTAAACCTAAATTAAGAAGTTAAGGCTAAACTTAATATTCTAGGAATGGGGCGTATTGGAGATGGAGTGGTAGTGTAGGGTATTTCTGAGAGATGATCTGCTTAAATGGAAATCAAATGCGTTTTGGAAGGAATTGGTGACGCGAAGCATTCGAGAAATCGGTTCATTATAACCATAATTGGTACGGTGATAATTCAGTCGGAAGAGGGGAATAGATCTAAGGTTACGTGGGTTAGTGCTAAGGCTGATCTTGTCGAGCAGCGCGGGACAGTCGATATTTCCAGCTAATAACTGCTGAACAAAGAGTATATCGGCAATTTGACGGCGTTTTTCGAGAGACTGAACATTAATTAATTTAAGACGATCTGTATAAGGTGGTAAATTATACCTGTCGGGCCATGGAAGACCGCGTAAGGCGAACCGGATGAATCTGCGTTGTACCGCTTCAATTCGTAGAGAGTGAATATCGTAGTAGGGTGACCAAACTTGACTAGCATATTCAAGAATCGGTCTTACGAAGGTAAAATAAAGCGATCTCGTGACATAAGGATTAGAAAATTCTTTGGACCAGCGTTTAACAAAGCCAAGCGTAGAGTTGGCTCTGTTAATTATGTTATCTATATGGGAGCGAAAATTAAGTTCTCTGTCGCAGATAACACCCAGATCACGCAAAGAAGTGACAGAGGGGACGAGTTCATTACATATATAGTAAGTCCTAGAAGGGGGTGGGGGACGTTTACGGGAGTAGGTTATAGCTTGGCACTTGCTGATATTAAGCTCCAAAAAGTTGTGTTTGCACCAAGTTGAAAACCTGTTGAGGTCGTCTTGGAGTGGGTGAGAGTCAGCGGGTGATTTGATGAACCTATAAATTTTCATATCATCGGCGTAGATAGACACATAAGAATTCAAAATAATGCACTCCACATCATTAATTGTTAACAAAAATAATAAAGGACCAAGGTGGCTACCTTGTGGGACTCCAGAGGTGGCTGTGAAGCAGTTTGATACAGAGGACCTAAAGAGCACAAGATATGTGCGCTCATTCAAGTAAGATTTTATCCACATAATAAACCTTGGGTGAAAGCCGAGTGCTTTGAGTTTGAAAAGGATAATGCCATGGGAGATTTTGTCAAAGGCCTTACTAAAGTCGGTAGATATTACATCAACTTCGTTGCCATCCTCCAGAGCGCACAGAGAGTTCGATACAAATTCAGTAAGGTTTGTAGTTGTAGATCTACCCTTGAGGAATCCATGCTGGTTAGGGGAAAAAATAGACTTACAGTGAAAAGACATTGTGTCATAGATAATGCTTTCGAAAAGTTTGGGTATGCAGGAGAGTTTTGCGATGGGGCGATAGTTGGAAATATCATTCTTACGACCTTTTTTATGAAGGGGAATTATGTAAGAGCACTTCCAGAGTTTAGGGAAAGCTCCCTGTGAGATAGAATGATGAAAAAGAGTCGTGAGGGATTGGAACAGATGATTCGCACATTCTTTTAAGACGATGGCAGGTACACCATCGGGTCCAGGGCAGAAATCGGGTTTGAGATTATTCATCTTTTCTAGGACAATTGCCGAAGTGATATGAGGCGAAGCAAGTGAAGTTTGGGGACAGTTGTTCATGAACGAAAAGTAGTCAATATCGGGTTCAACGATGTGGTTCGTGAACGACTGGCTGAAGAAATTAGCAAACAAGTTTGCTATTATGGTTGGGTTGTCAGACAATGTATCATTGAGTTTCAAAGAAGACGGATAGCTATCAGATTTCTTTTTGGCATTGATGAAGTGAAAGAAGCGTTTGGGGTCAGAAATGAGATTTGATTCCATTCGGTCTAAATAGTCGTGGTAAAGAGATTCACAGAGATCGGAAAAAAGGGAGTATGCGAGATGGTAGTTAGCAAAATCAGAAACAGAACGAGAGTTAAGGTACGTGCGCCACAGTTTGTTTCGTTTATTGCGAAGCGAGCGCAACTCTGTATTGTACCAAGGTGGGGAAGATGATAAGTTTTTCTGCTGCATATAAGGGACGGAAAGGGTAAAACATTCAAATATTTTGGAGTAGAACAACGTAAGAGCGTTATCAACAGTAATGGGAGCATTATCGAATATAAGGCTGAGGTTGGCGTTATTGAGCAGATCGTTTAATTTAACAAAGTCTGCTTTGCGAAAGTTGAAACTGTACGCATGTTCGGATTGGAGAGTTTGATTGTGATTGTTATATGAAAAAGTAAGGGATAGAGGTGGGTGGTAGCGGTCTAATTTTGAAAGAAGATGATTGCTTGCAGACACTACACAATTTTCAACGTCTGATGAAAATATAAGATCCAGCTGTCTACCTAAGTTGTTAGTGATGCCACTTAATTGGTGTAGGCCAGAGTCGGAAAGACAGTCAGTGAAAAGGATTTCCTTGTCTGTAGATAGATTCAGGGCCACAAAATGGGACTCGTCATCAGACTGAATCCATTTGAGGTCGGGTAGGTTGAAATCACCAAGGAATACGATAACATCGCAGGGGTCTACAACATCAAACAGGTCGTCGATTGCGTCTACAGCAAGCTGGTAACCATGGATGGGTTGAGAAGGGCGAATGTAGCAGCAAAAAAGGTAAAGGTTACGCTTTGAGACAGTTATTTTGACGCAAATGAACTCAAAGATACCGGTATGTGAAGCTTTATAGAGCGTAGAGTCAAAACGATTATGTATTGCAAGGAGAACACCACGACCAGTGGAGTCGTCTTCTTTCTCAAGACCATCATTTCTAAAGACATTAAATTCTGACGTGAATAGCTCGTTACTATTATAGTCGGAAGATAGATTTGTTTCAGACAGTGCAAAGATGTCATACGGGAGAGTTTGGGAGTTAAGGTATACTGTGGAGGTCTTTGTACGTAAGCCCCTAACATTCTGGTAATAAAGAGATAAGCAGTCGGGAGCGGGGTGAGACAAAACAGAAGAGGGAAGGTTAGGAACTATAATAATTTTTGAAATTGGAACGCATTCTTTGTAGGTGTGACAAACGTTTGGAGTTAACATGTGAGGCATATGAGGAAAGATCATTTGCTACATCAGTAGGAGAAATACTGAAGCTCTCATGGAAACGGACAAATATGCGCTTTAGGTCGTCGAGGTTTGTTGGAAGGCCCTCTTGGTGAATTGAGACCATGACGTTAGTCTTAGTTACTCCATTAATGCAAATGGAGTCCGGTTTGTCATGAAGGTAGGCAAGATATAGACGGACGTTCTCGTAAATTCTATGATCTCTCAAACGCGACAGTACATAGCGGCTGTCGTCATTACCATCTACAAGCTGCTTGGTGAGTTTGACTGTAGGAGAAAGCAAAGGGTCTAAAAAACTAGATGGGGTGTTGACTGTGGTAGAATTAGATGACTTGACAGACATAGAGGATGGGGAGGGATTAATAATGTGGGAGCGAAAAAAGTTCGGATATTGAGAAGCAGAGGGAGTAGAGATGGTTGATGCGGTGCGGCTAGTTGAATGAGATGGGTCAGGCTGTAAGTTAAAAGACACACGGTTTTGGCGGGTGTTATTTACGGATGGCGGCTTTGCTAATATTGGAGTTGAGGGAACGGAGGTTGGTGGTTGACGAATTTGCGGGGAGAAGATAGGAAATGTTCCCTGCTTAAAACTCCAGTTTGAGTTGGTACTATTAGAGCTAGGTTTATTTTTATGGGTTGTGATACTTACATTAGGCTTAGGGCTAGGGTTATTATAAGATTTTAGATTTTTATAAGAACTAGGACTAGGTTTTTTAGTCTTACGTTTTTTCTTGGGTTCTACTTTTTTTATAACTAAATTATCCAGATGAAAATCGTCACTAGCTGGGTTGAGGAAAAGCCATTCATATTTGGAGGGAATGGTTATTTTAAAGCACGGGGACTTCTTGGAGCTGAGTGGCGAAGTCTTCTGACAGTCGTTTACGGTAATGGAATACTTTTTGTGGAAAAGATTCACTATCCAGGTGGTATCAGCATGATGGGGGGCACCAGAAATGATGAGCGAAGTGAACGCATTAGTTTTTGTTTCCGCTATGTTACCACCACCGAGTTTACTAAGCCTCTTATTCCAGTCAGAAAGGGTCCATATCGTTCCAAAACGCTCGACAGTCGGTACAACTTCTGGGGCAGCTGCGGTTTCTTGGGGGAGTCTTGGTGGCAATAGAATTGATGGTTGAAGAGGAGGAGATTTTGTCGCTGGAGGATCGGATTCAAGCATTTCCGTTAGTAATGATCTATTGTTGAGAGAACTCTGTTGCGGCTGAAAGAGATCTGGGATGTCATCAATTTTGTTGATAGTCAGTCTGATGTCCTCAGCTATATCGCCTATGGTTACCCGGGAAGCCTCGACATTGTTGCTCACATCATTAATTCTGCTCATCATGTGAAGAAGTAATGGATCGCTGGGTAGGGTAGAGGCAGCAACAGTCTTTGATGAGCTTTGACAGTGTATGTCAAAATCGGAGCGAAGAGAGTTGAGGGAGCCATTGATAGTAGAAAGCTCGGAGGCGAAAAGGGTTTTAAAGTTTAAAAGGATATCACATTTTAGTTTCACAAGCTTTGAGTTTAAGTCAGCTGGAGACTTGGTAAATGAGTCATTAAGGCCTACCAACTGCTTGTCAATACTTTTAAACTTGGACCGGCAGAGGTTAACCGAGAGTTCGATGCTGTTAGATAAATCATCAACACTTTTTAACAGGTCATCAAACTTATTAAACTCGTTCAGTATTTTATTGTTTAGTAGTTTATTTTCGGAGGAGACGGTTTTTATAGAGTCACTACAGCACTTTATCGCGATCATTATATGTGAGAGTGATAATTCTCTGCACTCATCACAGTAGAATACGAAATTCTTGCTAAAGTCACTAATATAGGGCACAGATCGCTTGCTTAAACCGATACACAGGGCATGAAAAGAATTACCGCACAGCCCATTGCAGACTACCCAGTCAGCATTAAAGTCACTCGTCGCTAGTTTACATGATGTATTACCGCAAATGTTAGGCATGATTGGTGTGAGGTGGGTCAGTTTATTCACGGAAGTAGGTCAAACAAAAAGTGCAAGCGAGTATAGGTTCGCGAATAAAAGGCAATGACCAAGAAGTAGGTTGGAATTGCGGAAATTGCAGTAGTATAATTTCGCGATGTGGAGTATTGCGAAATTTACAATAAATTAATTAAATTTGTTTAAACTCGCGAACTGGGAGGGAAAGAAAAACACGTCCGAAAGGTTGAAGGTATTGCTATCAACTTAAAATAAAAAATAGGCAAGTGCTTCCTTCTGAGGCATTGTCTGATGCAACTATGGTGAAATAATGATGAGATTATGTTTCGCCAACCTCTGCAAAAATATAGCTATAAATATTAAAAAATCGAAATTGTAAGTTCAGTTTAGTTTTATAATCCAGCGTTCCTTATCGGAACGAAATAAAGTTTTTGAAAACTTAAACTCAAAACTTGAATTATTAATTGGCGCCCAACGTGGGGCCCCTAAGAAAAAAAATACTACTGAGTAAAAGTGTACATTAAAAGAAAAGTTTAAAAAAAAAGTGCCAACAAAATATTGTTTTTTTTTTGTATAAAAGTGTACTAAAAAGGGTCCTTTACCACGAAATAAAGTATCCGACAGCAAAGATACTCGTGAGTGAAAAACTAACAAATAATGGGAGTTACAGAGTAGACGTGCTTTTGTGTACTGGCAACTGTTGTGTTAATTTTTTGATCGAAATAACCATTTAAACTTAATACTTTTGCTATTGGAATAGACTGAGCGTTTCTCTTTTCGTCTATATCGGTTTTTGTCTGTGAAACTCCAAAAATAAACTATAATAAACTTAAAATAAAATAGAAATATATATAAAATTACAAGTTTTATTGTGCCAATCTCATATCGGTCCCATTTCGGTTATAATCGCACCATCACAATCAAAGTGCACTTCGCCAACACTATACACATACATATGTCTAACCTACCAAATCGACCCAATACCCGCAAGAAGTTTATTGACACGACGGATTCGCCAAAAAGCTCCTTGGGCTCTCCTCTACAAAAATCCACAAAAAAAAAGTTCATAGATGACAGAACTGACATGAAAGCTATGATGGACGAGCTACTTAGTAAACAAAGTGAGTTTATAATTACCTTGTTATCAAATAAACTAACAGAGTCCGAGAACAAAATTATGACAAAAATTGATTTAGAAGTCAAAGAAATTAAATCAAGTATTTGTGACATAAACAATCGTGTAACGCACTTGGAATCCACACAAACAAATTTAAATTCTGAAATTGATTCCATTAAATCCGAATTAAGTGATCTTAAATTATCACTCACTAAAGTTTCCACCGAATGCACGAACGTAAATTCATCATTTGTTGACAAAACAACCGAACTCGAAGAACTTAAAACCCGATTTGATCACACCGCCGCAGAATTAAAGGAGATGAAAATAACACTCAACTCGTATGAAAATCGAATGGTGGCATGTGATGCTTTTTTTTTGGTGTTCCGCAATTACCCAATGAAAATTTAAAATCAATTTTCAACCTTATTTGCACTACAATTGGTATCAAACCACCAACCATCCGTAATATTTACCGCGTTCGTCCGAAACCCGGTACACACAATCCCGCTATCATGATCAAATTTAACTCTCCGTACGATAAAAACTATGTCTTAACATCAAACGCGATTTTTCGAAAAAACCACAATCAACAGCTGTGCCTGAAGGATATTGGTTTTGATAGCGCGTCGAATTCGTCGCATTTTATTTATATACGGGAGAGCGTGTCACAGCACAACCGATCTATTTTTCAACTCGCTTTGCACATGAAAAAATGTAAACAACTTTCATCGGTGTACACTGCAAGAGGAGCTGTATTTGTGAAACGTCAATCTAACCAACCAGCTGTATTAGTTGACTGCATCGAGAGCTTGCAAGAAGTTGCCAGATCAACAGATGAAACATAGACAGTATACCAGCGACTTTCAAACTTAAATAATTTTTTTTTTTTTCATTATTTTTGCTTTTTTATGATTTTTGTTTTCTTTTTCTGTGTACTTTTCCTTTAAATTCTATCTGCTTGAATTTTTGAATTTAAAATTTTAAATTGATATACCTAATTTTTAATTGAATTTTTGCTATTTATTTTGTGTATTATTATAAACTTAAATATATACATTTCTTTTTCTATTTGCTATTTATTAGTACACTCCTTTTAGGTCTTGTTGTTTTTTATCTCTTATGATGGTAAATAATCAACTGAGTGCAAATCGAACATTGCATTCTATGATTCGTGTCTTAAGTAATTTGCAAACTGGCCTGCGAGTTTGCCATATAAATGCTCAAAGTTTCTTACCTAAGATCGATGAGTTTCGTGATTTGTTTGAGGGATCTAGTGTTGACGTTATCTGTGTCACAGAAACATGGTTGGCGAGTGGTTTAAAAGACACGAACTGTTGTCTAGAGGGGTATCGAGTCTTTCGCTTAGACAGGAAATCCCGTATTGGTGGTGGGGTGGCAATATATGTCCGAGACTCGATCAAGTGCAAGCCTAGGTGCTCATCAGCAGATGACAGTGAGATAGAATATCTATTCGTTGATCTGGTTGGTAATGAGGGTAAAATTTTGATAGGTGCTGTATATAGGCCTAACCAATGCATTGACTTCGCTCCCCTCTTTTAGAGGATATTTCGTTGACATCCTCTAATATAATTATATGTGGAGATTTTAACAGTAACCTTTTAACCTCAAATTTGTTGACTAACAGTATGGAAATGTTTAATTTAAGACCAGTAAATACGAGTACGCCTACACACTTCTCTGGCGGAACTCCGACACTTTTGGATTTATTTCTTGTAAATGACCTGAATAAAGTGCTTATATACGACCAACTCTCGGCACCTGCATTTTCAAAGCATGATCTGATCTTTTTAACTTTTAATTTCACCGTTAACTATATCATTAAAACTATTGAGTATCGTGATTTTAGACACATAGACTATACTCTTTTGGAAGAGAATTGCATGAATATATGCTGGGATAGCATTTACTACATGCCGTCGTCGAGTGAGCAAGTCGATTTTTTAAGTGGAAATACATTAAGCCTCTACGACAGACATGTAGATATAAAAACGAAGGTCATTGATGACAGAATTAATCCGTGGTTTACCAGTCATATACGATCCCTCATGCATCAGCGTGATAAAGCTTACAACTGTTGGAAGAGATATCGATTACCGGAATTTCGGCAAATGTACTGTTCACTTCGCAACAAAGTTGTAATGGAAATACGTTCCGCCAAATCGAAAATGTATGCCAGTAAGCTTAATACCTGTTTAAGTGGACGCCAATTGTGGAAAAACCTGCGCAGCATAGGTATTGGTAAAACAAAGTGTAACTCGGCTGATATTACAAATCACGTCGATTGTAATTCTTTAAACCGAAAGTTCTTGTCTCTGCCCTCGTCAATTTCTGTAGAGAGTACTGAGTTTTTATACAGTTCGTATGGTAACCATCCTAACAACTCTAGTTTTGGCTTTAGATCGGTAGACAGTGTGGACGTGGTTGAAAGTGTGCTCTCGATAAAGTCTAATGCTATTGGTCTAGACAAAATAAACCCCATATTTTTAAAATTACTTCTACCAATAATCCTGCCATACATAACCTTCATTTTTAATACTATTTTGACAAAAGGAGAGTATCCTACACTATGGAAGCTGGCCAAAATCATACCTATTCCCAAAAATGCTAGAGCTGATGAGTTTAGGCCAATTTCAATTCTCCCCTTTCTTTCAAAGGTTTTTGAACGAATCGTACAAAAACAGATGAGTACTTATATTAAAAATAATAATATTCTTACTCCAAAACAATCTGGTTTCCGCGAAAAACACAGCTGTATTACGGCCATTCTGAGTGTTACTGACGATATACGGCAGGCTTTAGACGAAGACAAAGTATCATTTTTGGTGCTTCTTGATTTTTCCAAGGCATTTGATATGGTTGATCATACTATTTTATGTAAAAAACTGTTTCGACAATATAACTTCTGGTGCAGTAAAGCTACTTTCATCCTACCTAACAAATAGAATGCAAGCGGTTCAGATAAATGACAATCTGTCTGATTTCTCCCAACTGCTAGTGGCGTCCCTCAAGGTTCTATACTTGGTCCCCTATTATTCTCATTATATGTAAATGAACTTCCATCTATCATAAGAAGCTGTTCGACACACATGTATGCCGATGATGTCCAACTATGTGTATGAGTTGCTCTCTTGGTCTTATTGAGAACGGAGTCCATGATGTAAATGAAGATCTAGAGGCTATTGCACGTTGGTCTGAGCAAAACGGATTTTCTTTAAACGCAAAAAAATCGAAATGCCTAGTCATATCAAAAAAACCTTTAGATCTTTCCTACTTCCCTTCTATTTTATTGAGGGGCTCTCCAATAGAATATGTTGAAACGGCTAAAAACCTTGGGATTATTTTTAACCGCTATCTCACCTGGGATAATCATATCAATGCTGCCGTGGGAAAGGTATATGGTGCACTGCGTAATTTGTGGGTAACACAGTCTTTCACCCCTATAAGGACGCGGTTTATGTTAGCTAAATCGTTGGTCATTCCTATTCTAATATATGGATGTGATATCTTTTGCAGTTGTAATGCGGTCAGTAAAAGAAAGCTCAATGTTGCCTTTAACCCATTTTGGCCCGAGTGGGTAGTTTTCTACCCAGACTTTTATAATTTTTTCTCCAGAGGACTAATGACTGTTTGTAAAATGTTTCTATTTAAATGTAATTTTAGTAGTGTTAGTTACCATTTTGTTTTTCAATCTTCCCCCCACCCCTCTCTTTTAACACTATGATTGGGGCCTAAAATGTAGGCTTCAAAAAAGCATTTACAAAAAAAAAATAAAAAATATTATAAATATATAAACAATAAAATATAATGTCTATTCTTACTTAGTTGGCGCTACAGCTCGAGGTGAACCTGGGCCTGCTTCTCGCAACCATTTGTGTGTGCGTGTTATATTTTTGCACGAATGGAAGGGACCTACAGTTTTTTGCCGACTCCGAACGGCGAGTTGAGAAGCTCAATCGTGACAAATGATACTCTTTGATGCTTGTCAGACATTCGAAAGAGGTGGGCACCGTGAAAAACTTTTAGGTGTTTGCGGCGGGATTCGAACCCAAGACCGCTGGCACAGTAGTCCGACGCACTAACCACTTGCGCTACGGTGCCCACGTATGTCTATTCTATGACGTAAATATAAAGTACTAAACATTTGTATCATTACTTTATGTGTTCCGTGTATCAGACCTTACAGATCAACGTTCAAAAATTGATGGGTAGTTTTCTACCCAACGGGCCAATATGTAAGAATTTTTTCATTTTAAGACAAGTCATGTATAACATTGAAACAATTTGAAATGACCGTTTTTTGTTTATTTATTTGTTCCGCATTTCGAGGTGATTCATCCAGATTCAGTATTTAGTCAAGATAACAAATGGTGTACTAGTAGATATCATAGATTAAAACAACAACAATGCAAATGGAGGAGATTATGGCCTTGCTTTAGTCACCTGATGAAGAAGATTAATTATGTGGTCAATAAGGTGCACAGAACGGAATACGCAAATGTTGTGTATGTACCTTCAAAAGTCGACAATGCACTCCTTTTAATAGATTTTGGTGGAACTTTGGAGCTAGAATATTTAGAGGAGGGTGGTTTACATGCTCATGAAGCAGAGTCGGAGACCAGATTGGAGCCACCTTTTAATCATTGTCAGAATAACGTATCTTTGAGTATTCTTAACGTGGAAGTGGATGCTGAAGCAGCCAGAATTTAATCTATATCACAGCTATTGGGTATTGCTAAAGCAAGTATAAAATATGCTAAAACGCTCTTTTATTACCTATCATTGTCGTAGGTTAGGTGGTAAATCGTCATCTCAGTTGTTTTCTCTTTTCCATACTGATGGCATTACCGAAATGATAAAAGTATTTAATAACCAATATGCGGCACAACATAATGCACAGCTTCAATTCAAACTGCACGAATTAAAGAGATTCTTGGATACACTGTTCCGCAATGAATACCATACACTTCCTCCATGGAAATTGTATGTACTGGTCAATTCAGCATACATTTTGAGTTTCAATTGCGAAGAATCTTTCAATGTCGATATTTGAATCAATCAAATGACTTATTCTTTTATCAGACAACACGAAGTTCGATCGGATACATTTGCCACAATAAGACGGCTCATCAATCACCGTATGCGATTATTGAGGTATTCACAGTAAAAAGTAGTGGTGACCACTTTTTGTCAATACATCTTCCAACATGATGCTCAATGCATGAGAATTGCTTGTTTTGGTCACGAAATCGGGAAATGTCAAGCCACAATTGGAGCTAAGAGACCATGTGTCTAAGGAGGTTTTGAGAGCAGACCGCAATCGCCCATCCACATGCATAATACAATATTTCGATGGTAGCATTAGTGACAAAAGCGCTGCAAAATTCGTCACAGTAAGGCGCCCTTTATTTGTATAAAGTGTATTATTAGCTAGTTTGCATTCTAAATGCTTCGGAAAATATACTACAAACATATAAGTACATAGTTATTTATCCCTACGTACTACTTATAACTTATCTATTTAATTTATGCAATGTTGATTTCCTTGAAATAATTTTTTTCTTATACTTATTGGCCCAGTGGGTAGTAAACTACCCAGGTCATAACAGGTAAACGGTTAAAGAGAAAAATGTTTTGTTAACATTTTTGGTTTGATGGGGTCCATATGAGCTACTTTTGAAAATATCGTGAAAAAATGTCCACAGGAACTGGTACCGGGCCAAAATGGGTTAATAGCACGATAAGATATGTTTTCGGCCTACGTAAATATGATAGGTTAAGTAGGTTTTCTTCGCGTCTGCTCAACATGCCCTTTGAGAGCTATCTACAGTTACGCACTTTGACACAGTTATTAAATATTCTGGTAACACGTGAACCACACTACTTATTTGAAAGGACTCGATTCACCTCTTCACAGCGGTCGGGGCAATTAATTCACACTCGTTACTCGTTTCTTACCTCAGAGCGTCAATTTTTCGTTAATGCTGTTCGATTGTGGAATTCACTGCCTCGGAACTTAAGAATAATTCAAGGTACAAACATAACAAGACTTAAAAGAGAATTAAGAAATTATTTTTCTAGAAACAGATAAATATAACTTACTTAGTTGGCGCTACAGCTCGAGGTGAACCTGGGCCTGCTTCTCGCAACCATTTGTGTGTGCGTGTTATATTTTTGCACGAATGGAAGGGACCTACAGTTTTTTGCCGACTCCGAACGGCGAGTTGAGAAGCTCAATCGTGACAAATGATACTCTTTGATGCTTGTCAGACATTCGAAAGAGGTGGGCACTGTGAAAAACTTTTAGGTGTTTGTAAACTTCTATGAAATTTTTGTATATATTTAATTAAATAAATAATTTTGTTTTGTTAACTTTGTAACATATATTCAATTTGTATGATTTGAAATTTTCTTATTTCTTTTCTTGTAAAGATTGCATTTGGTATACTCGCTCATTTACTCTTAACTATTGTTCATAGCTAGCTTATCACTATCTTATAAGATATTGTATCTTAATGTGTATAAGCATATCGAAAATAAATAAATAAATAAATAAATAAATAACTTAGGATAAGTTAAAATAGGAGAAAAAATAAAAAAGTATAAGTTAAATGTATAGCCTTTGGCAAAAAGTCAAAGGATACCAAAAATTAAAATACATACTCTGAATATTGTGGACAAAACCATAAAAATCAAAAAGTATAAGTTAAATGTATAGCCTCTGGCAAAAAGTCAAAGGATACCAAAAATTAAAATACTGTGAATATTGTGGACAACCCATAAAAGTGACAAGTGTCCGCTAATTAAAAAATAAATAATATATGAAATGTTAGCAGAATTAAAAGACAATTCATCAGCAACAGAGGCTGACATTATTAACAGTTATACCCCAGTGAATGAAGAAGAAAGTTCAAAGGCATTAAACGACGAGGAGGCAACAGCAGATTTCCAGAAACACTTCCTGATTCAAAGATCGAGAGCCAGACGGAGAGAGAGACCTTTAAAATACTTCGACTTCTTGGACATCTTAATACGACAACAGTTTGCAGAAGCAGAATTATTGTAAGAAATTTATTTTAAACTTATTTTAAAGACATTTTTTTGTATTAAAATATTAATAAATTTTAACTGTATGCTGGACGAATTAATTGATAAATTCAGTAAAATGACTACTGAAAATAGAGTATCAGAAGATTTAGTGTCCAGGCTAATAGCCGGAAACACTGCAAATTTAAGGGCAGAAATAGATGCTTTAAAAGCACAAATAATCGCAGTTTCGGGAATAAGTTCGGTAACAGAATATTCTCAACAAGGCATAGATGATGCTATTAGGTGTGATGAACTATTAGGCCATTGCCGCACGAGCGTCTTTTTCCGCGCGCCCATTTGGTCGCGCGCCATGAGTATATAGAAAACCAATAGAACTGTACACACGAGCGCCCGCGACCAAAAAGGCGTCGTGTGTACATTTTGCTTTACACTCAGGTCGCGCGACCAAAGACGCTCGTGTGGCATTGGCCTTAGATGTAATTAAGTCACTTCCATAGTTCGCAGGAGATATGAACATGTACGTTAGCTGGCGTGAAGCCTCTATCAACTCAATGAGCCTTTATACAAAAGGCAGTAAAAAAATACTTCGCTGCGCTTACAATTTTGCGCAATAAGATTATACGAGATGCGAATAATATTTTAACGAACCACGGTACGGTTCTAAATCTCGACGCAATCATTAGCAGATTAGACTTCGCTTACGCAGATAAGCGCCCAGCTTACATCATAGAGCAAGAACTCAGCGTTCTCAGACAGGGAAATATGTCTCTAATAGAGTACTATAACTTAGTGAATAAGAAGCTTACGTTACTAATTAACAAAACGATCATGACGCATAGAAGCAATAGTTCATTGCCTAAAGAATTAAATCATGCAAATCGACAAAACGCTTTAAGAATTTTTATAACGGGGCTAAACGCTCCTCTATCCAATATAATCTTCTCTTTATCTCCCGAAGATTTACCAAACGCCTTTTGTGAATAGAGAAATAGATAATATGTTAAAGGACGGAGTATAATTCACCAATTTGGGTAGTGCCGAAAAAAGGCATGAATGAAGACGGAACGCCGAAACTTAGAATGGTTATTGATTATAAGAGGTTGAACGAAAAACCAATATCGGATTAATATCCTATACCCGATACAAATATAATTTTATCCAATTTGGGGAAATCTAAGTATTTCTCAACGATTGATTTAGAATCTGGATTCCACCAGATTAAAATGAAAGAAGCGGATATTGAAAATACTTCTTTTGCGGTAAAAAACGGAAAATATGAATTTGTACGAATGCCTTTTGGACTAAAAAATGGTCCAAGTATTTTTCAAAGAGCAATGGACGTATATTAAGGAAATTTATAGGAAAGACATGTCACGTTTATATGGATAGCATTATAGTATATTCAGAGAATTTAGAAAAGCATACACAAAACTTAAATGAAATAATAGAAACACTTATGGCCATATTATTCACTCACTGTAACCCGGGGTAAAGTAAATTTAAACCGAAAATTAAACCCAACTCTCAACTCAACTGATGATGCTTCTCAGAAAGAATCTTCAGGTCGCCAAAAAATTATAGGTTCTTGCTTCATTTTATCAGCAAAAAAAAAAAAAAAAAAAAATGGAAAAGAGCAACACGAAAGAGTTGCATACAGTGAAGGAAGCATAAGTGCGTAGTTTGACAATGACGAAGTGCGAAACTATTAATCTATAAGTAATATGTACCTACAATGTAGATAGTTCCTATGCATGTTCATAAAGGTGCTGAAATATAATAAACAACAAATTGGTTTCTTTCGTTCACCAATTTTGTAGATGTAGCTTGCAGATCACCCAACTGAAACTGTATGTGCAACATACTCATATGTAAAAACATCGGTATATATATATGTGCATACATATCTATATGTTTGTATATATAGAAACTCGTATTCATGCATGAATGTATGTTTTCCTAAAAAAAAGAGTAAGAACTATAGGACAAATTTAGAATTTTTTCATACAAAAGTTAAAATATTAACCTGGGTTAATAAGGTACGTTTGCTACAATTTGACGAAAACTCAGTCGAAAAACTGTCAAAATTAATTTTTTTCTATGTTTTTCGAAAAATATCAAATATTTAGTCACTGAGTCTGAATGAAAAGATATTTAGTTCGAAAGTATTCAAGATATGATAAAATGAAAGTACCCATATTAACCCCGGTTAATAAAGAACGTGTGAGGGTTAAACAACACATCCTTTTAAGTAAAGCTAGATTTACTATACATGAACAAATTAAAAACTTTAACAAGGTAAGACATATAATAGAATTTGATACCCCAGAAAACTTGATATCAATTCTAAAAGAATATTTACAACCCGGTGTCGTAGCAATTCATTGCACACCAGAAGATTTATATGAGGTTAAACAAAAGTTAAAGAAAACATTTAGCAACAAATTTTTATATACAAAGATTTTTCCAATAGATATAACAAACAAAGAAGATCAAAATACTATAGTAGAACAAACTCATACTAGAGCACATAGGAATTATACAGAAAATATTAAACAAATTTATAAATCATATTATTGGCCCGATATGAATAGACAATTTAAGAAATATTGTCGAAATTGTGAATTTTGTAATAAAAGTAAATATGATCGTCATCCACAAAAAGTACCAATTCCTAAGAAAGAGGGGGAGCAAGTACATAAGTATATAGTGACAAAATACATTAATAAATTAATTATTACTGAACTTCAAAATATGTTGCAAACAATTACATTAGCTAAGGTAGGAATTTTAAACCCATCAATCCTAAACTTGCAAGAGATTAAATCAATTACTGAACATGAACACGAAAAGCTGACAATAACTGACTTAATGGACGTTTCCAAATTTAAAATAGTCCAAGATAAAGATACAATAGTAATATGTATTAAATATCCAATTGCCAAAAATAATTGTAAACTATATGAAACAAGAGCCATCAGTCAAAAAGACGGAAAATTTGCAATCGATAAAGAAATTATTAAATGTAAAGCAAAATATTTTAATGTTGAAAATTGCAAATTGGAATTAATAAATACATTCTGTAAATTATCTTTAAAAGAAACATGTTTATCTAAAATCTTGAATAATGAAAAAGGACATTGTATTAAAATTAAAGAAAATAACAAGAACATTGAAATTATTAAAGATGGTGTAAGTTTAGTATCTGGAAATCATACAATAGATGGAAATCATATTGAAGGCGTATATTTAATAACATTTGATAATAATACCATAATTGATAACGTTACTTATGAAAATCCAACTGCAATTATTACGCGTTATTTGAAAATAAATAATTTAAATAAATATAAGGTCATAAAATATATAGAATCTGAAAATGAAGAATTGAAATTTAAGAATATAAATGTAATAAGTTCCATGAAAATAGAAGTTAAAAAACGACCAATGTTATGGCCTATGATATGTTTAATCTTAAGCTTCATATTAATTTTTGTATTGTATAAAATTATAGCACGTTGGCAAACATCTGAACAAGAAAATAGAATTATGTCTGATGAAATAGTTTTCCTTGAAATGAACGATAATATTAAACGCATTACAAAAGAGTTGCAAGAAACGGGACGTTTCTCTTAAGAACGAGGGGAGTTAATATGACGCTTTACCCTATGATATAAATAAATTAATGTCATTATCTGCATTAATTATTTTCCAATAGATTCCAAAGGAATAGACATAGAAATAGATAAATGATATTGTAAACAAATAGAGGATGCTTCATTCTGAAGCTGCTGACCAGATCATTCATACAAAGAGCGATATTTAATACTAGATAAACAATAGACAAGTGCTTCCTTCTGAGGCATTCTCTGATGCAACTATGATGAAATAATGATGAGATTATGTTTCGCCAACCTCTGCAAAAATATAGCTATAAATATTAAGAAATCGAAATTGTAAGTTCAGTTTAGTTTTATAACCCAGCGGTTCCACATCGGAACGAAATAAAGTTTTTTAAAACTTAAACTCAAAACTTGAATTTATTAATTTGTACATGCGACTAACTTGAGAAAACTTTCTCGATTTGAGCTGAAGAAGCAGAAATTTGGAGGAGTTTTTTTTTAGCTAGATTTGCCGAATTTGGGGGTTTATGTTTATGTTTCTTTCTCGAATGAATTTGTTTGCAGTTGCAGGTTGACACAGCTATTGTTGACATTGTCGACATCATTGTTGACATTGTTGACATTGTCTACCCTAGAAAGTAGACAACTGAAGTCGACACGTAGAGGAACGACACTGTATGAAACCGGTTTTCTGCCGGTAGAATTGATCACGTGTGCACTGGCCCATGAAATGAAGGGGAATAGGGACTATACCGTGGCTGTCGTTGTGTGGCAGGTGTTGAATATTTCATGAATGGGAATTTTGTTACCGCGTATTCGTGTATAATAATAACTTAAAACTACAAACATATTCGAAAAGTATTGAACAAAGCATTAATTCCGAAAATTCATCGCTCGCATGTTTCAATCAATTTTGTTTATTTTATCTGTTTGACTTGATGTGGGCACTCTCATTTGATTTCATATATTTTTCGCCTTTTTATGCATAAACTGTCTTCTCGTGTCCGTACCTTACTTGACTAACTTGACTGTTTTGCTTATTTCAATGTGGGTAGCCCCATAAATACACGTGCGATTTATGACTGAAGCAGACAAGGAAAATGTCTTGCGTTAGTCTGCTTTGTTTTGCTTTATTTAATGGGGTACTCGCATTGAAATGTGTTTATTTTATGCATTAAAAAAAATAAAAAATTGCTTTGTTTATCTAACACAGTTTTGTTCTATTCAGTGTGGGTTCACACTAAGACTGTGAAGTCAAGTCAACGCAGGGAGTTTCCTGAAGAGTTGAGGGAGCATTTCTGTACGCCTTCAATAAGTAGAAGAGCTCGAATTCCTTGAAATGTGGGCAAAGTTACACTTAAATTCGCAGTGAAATGCATTTTAGGTACATATTCCGATTGATCAAATTGAGCACAATACCTACTACCCATTTTTGCCTGATGATGCTTCTCAGGAAGAATCTTGAGGTCGCCAAAAAATTAGAAGTTTTTGCTTCATATGTTATCAGCAAAAAAAAAACCGAAACGAGCAACACGAAAGAGTTGCATACAGTGAAAGAAGCCAATTTGCCAGATGCATAGTTTGACAATGACGAAGTGCGAAACTACTAATTTATAAATGTAATAGATATGCACAATGTACATAATATGCATATTCATAGAGGTTACTGAAGTTGATAAATAACAAATTAGTTTCATTCGTTCATAAATATTTTTAAGATGTGGCTTGCAGATACCACCCAACTGAAAGTGCATGTGCAACATACTCACATGTAAAAACATCGGTGTATACATATGTGCATACATATTATATGTCTGTATATATACAAACTCGTATGCATGCATGTATGTATGTTTTCCGAAAAAAAAGAAAGAATTATAGGACAAATTTAGAATTTTTTCATACAAAAGTTAAAATATTAACCTATTGACGAAAAATTAGTCGAAAAACTGTCAAAATTTATTTTTTTCTATATTTTTGGAAATATATCAAATTTAGTCACGGAGTCTGAAGGAAAAGATATTTAGTTCGAAAGTATCCAAGATATGATGAAATCAAAGTGCCCATATTAACCCGGTTAATAAAGAACGTATGAGGGTTAAGTGAAAAACTGCTTCTGCTTTTGTACCCATTCCCAAGGATCCATCAAATAAATTTTGGTACTCCGCCTTAATATCAGCGCTGCCGAAGGTAATACTATAGTATCATTTTGATTATATTTCAGAGCTGGTGATACTGTGATACCCAAAGCTTAATAATGATACTCTAAATCAATTACCAAAATATAATGCGCTTTTTTTGTGCAATCCTACTTCAATAAATAAATTGCACCTCCCTAATCCCGAACTGCACAAGTACATTTTGCTCACTCTATTGCCTTGGTGTATTGGCTTCTTACACTCTACGTTCGCAGCACTTTGCTTCTTTACCAAAATGTGAAAAAGCTATGAATCAACTTAATCAAAACGACAAAGCGCATGGCTTTGCTTGCATCGCTGGGAGAATGAAAGAGACAGTTATTTGAAGCATCGAAAAAGAGAGCATAAACAAGGTTAGGAAGGATAAAGCTTACGGTATCTTTGTCGTGCTCTATTGGGACTTGCGTTACACAGCTCATCAACGTAGATAATATATAATACTAGCTGACCCGTGCTCGCCTTGCTTCGCCCGCCTTCCACTTTTAAGACAAAACATAGAATTAAAATAATTTATTTATTTTAACTTTTTTTATTTTTTCAATTGTTGTTTTTGCTACGGGATTTTTTCTTAGTGGCAGCACTTCTTTTATATCTATAGATACTTCAATTCATTCTTGCTTCAATAATACCGTCTAACTACTGCTTCTACTTCTATATCTATTTATTCTCTACCCCTCTTTAATACTTCTCCGCTTTAGAATTCATTCTTCTCTTGGTTCTTTATAGGGATCTATTTTGATGATATTTTGCTCCGTTTTGTTCAGAGCATCTGATATTGTTGTCCCTTTTAATTTATTTCTTTCAGCGCGATCCTCCCTCAGTGAACTTAATTGTATATGTAGTTTGTTTTCCCCTGACATACACTTTACCAATAACTATAAACGAATTTCCCCTCTTATGAAATTGAGTTCATCATCTGCATCTCTTACGGTTTTTGGAATAATTATTGTTTTGTTATGTTTTGACCAAAAACAAAAGAAAATCAAAAAATAGGTATCATGGGAACCCCTCTGATTAAGCATCAAGTTGGTGTGCATTTTGCAATGCTCAGATCTGGTTCTGGTCAAATAAGTATATGTACATATGTAGGTACTGTTGAATATATAATATCTACAGATATTCCTTCTTACCGCTCATCGCGAATGCTTTACTGCAGATCATGTTTTGGTCGATTTACAAACACCAATGCGATTTGGTATCTTCTCTTTCGTCGTCCTTAATTTTCCCATTGGCTCACGCTGTGCAAAATATTTTAAGGGTAGGAAGTGGAAGGCAGTAAAGAAGGGAAAGCATACTATACATACCATATCATGTAATTGATCATACCAAAGAAGAATTAGAATGAGAGAGAGAGCGTGCGAGTGCAACAAAGACACAGTAGCAACACAACCTCGTCTCGTCATTGCGATCAAATCGAAGGCGTCGATGTAAGCAAATGATAATAATGCATGTTTTTAGATTAGTTTTTTATTTATTTCTCAGCCTGTAGGTGTAATTAAGAAAAGGTTAAGCTCTTAAAATCTCCGTTAGTAAATTGACTTTATGCTACAGGTTTTTTATTTGCAATTCGTATAACTGCTATAACGTTATGAGTGAATGCATGGCTCAACCATTCAAAATAGGTATACAAAATAATTTTTTAATTTATGTTTTTTTAACAAAAAAAATATCCTATGGATGTTCCGGACAAACCTTTCCTCTTTATAATAATAGTAAAGATAAAGATAATGTATAATATATACAGTATTGTGCAAAACATTTGCAATATTTTTTTCAAATACAATGATTTTGATTTTTAATAGTTCTAAATCCAGAATTCGAATAAAATACTGCGTTGAAAGTATTACTTTGAGCTTAATATTTAAGCGCATTTAATTATAAATAAAAGAACGAATTTATTCAATTTAGAGCTGTGACATATGCAAGTTTTTTGTTTTTTAATATTTGGTCTAAAGTTTATTGTTTTTTATTACTTCCTCACACCTTTTTGGCATGGAAGCACTAAGGGAGATTGTTAGCTAACAGGACATTTTTATCCTTTTATCTTTATAAGCTTTACTGGCAGCTTTTTGCGAGGTAAACCGTTGTCCTTTTATCCACTTTTCTCAGATATGCCACAAGTTCTCTATGGGATTCTAGGTTGGAGATTGTGGAGGCCAATCCAAAGTATTACCTCCCCAAACCGTCCAAAATTATTAAACGTACTTTGAGGTGTGTTTCGGGTATTTATTTTTTGAAACTTCCAGAACAACTACATATCTTCGTCAGCATATGGGTACATTATGGTGTCTTGTCATTATACACAAATAGATCCATTATTCCCGTTATTTGGTGTAAGGGCCAACATTCTTGAGCTGAAAATAATCTTCAAACCATACTTGAACCGCATCCATGCTTCAGAATAGCCCGTATATACTCCGGATTCAAGCGAGTACCTGACTCTTGATGAACATAGGCAATTCCATCTGAAGACAAAATATTGAACTTGCTCTCATCACTAAACAAAACTGTTTTCCATTGTGTTAGAAGCCAATTTAAATATTGATAAGGCAATTTGAGTCCAAATAATATAGAATTATTAGCAATTTTTAATCAAACAGAGAGGCTACATTTTTTGACGGGGTTTTAATGTTAATAGAGGCTTCTTTACTGGTCTGTATGTTTTAAAATTGCTTTCTATTGCAGGCCTATGCACTATGCTCTCATCGTTTGATAAGGTGAGATCATCAACAATTGAAACTAAAGACCGGGAAGGCTCAGCGAATTGAATTAACGATTTTCTTTGTCTGTTTTTCGGTGACGACCACCAGAATGAAGCGTTGCAATGGATGAACTTCGTTGAAAGTTTACAATTATTCTTGGGACACTTGATTAGTGATTCTTGAATTGTTCGGCAACTTCTATTTGCTTTGATCCGCTTTAAAAAGCCTAGATTACCAGCTTCTTTGTTCGGGTATCATCTTTATAGCCAGCCATTTTTTAAACACACTTTCAATGAAAACTGAATGACAAAAACCGCCTATTAATATAATATTTTTAACTAAAAATACTATTTTACTAACCTGATGTGAATTTGCCGCAAATTAACACAGAAATCAGGAAAAAATAAAAAACTTGCATATGTTTTGCACAGCTGCATAGTCGAGGAGCTATCAATTTTATCTTATCTTATCTTTTTATCTTTTTTATTTTATTTCATTTTAAGAACGTACTCTCAGTAAAAGATATTTCTTAAACATTTTATAACACTGTTCCTTTTTTTTAAAGTTAATCAAACAGAACTTCCGAGAATAAAAAACTTGCAAATATTTTGCACAATACTGTATATACCTACATATGTATATGTATTTATAAAGCGTATTCTTGGTTCGTAAAAGATGCCATTTCAAACACAGTATCTTAGCAACTGATGCGTAACCACGGCTTCAAAAATTATACTGATAAATTTTATTTTGTTTTCTAATCTTTTAAACAATTTTTCTTGAGTAAATTTTACAACTATAGGCCTACATGCAAACCTAACTCTTTCTGGGATTTTAAAGAAAAATGATATGGAAACTACGGTTTTGACGGGTAGTCTAATAAATGAGCATGCTTTAAAACCTTTGTAAAGCCATACATTATTAAACAAAATACATATATATATAAATAAATTAGTTGAAAAATTGCACTAATTGCCAACTGTGGTTAGAAAAGTATGTAAAAAATCATATTTTCTTTTTTTACCCGCTGCAGATTTTCGCACACACAACAATTTTTTTTGTGGAAACACCCTATATATATTTTTAAAAAGACGAAAATGTGTCTATTATTTTATGATACCCTTCGGTTGAAATTGATACCCAAAAATGTCCAATTCTGATACTCTTGAAAATTGGAAAACGACAGCACTGCTTAATATCCGCGATTTCTTTCTGTAAAAGGGACAATGGAAATTCATTTTGATTAGAATCTACCTTTGCACAAATTAAATTAATAGGGACGTCGAAAAATCGTAATGCTTCGATCCAATCGATTCCCAAAATATTTAAGTTCGGCACACTTGTTATGTAACACATGTTCTGCATTTCCTAGTCTCTGAACGTTACTTGACACCGTAGTTCTGCTGATAATGGTAGTGATTGTCCACTAGCATTGCGTGCAGAGTGTTTTGTTGGAGTAAAGTTTGGGCTTCCATGGCTTTTCCAGTTGTGTTCTGATATTATGGTTATATCAGATGCAGTGTCAATTTGTAACCGAACTGGGTCACTATTTATCTCCACCATGGTGATTTACGATGTGCCGCGTAGTCCACTTTTGATACTGAAAATATACTGTTAGTTTTTGTGTTATTCTTTAAACATGTGTCTCACAGAATCCCTGTTTATGGCCAACTCCACCACACTCGGCACATTTGTAAGTCTTGTACCAGCACTTTTCTGCATAATGCATTCCCCCGCAAAACCAGCATGCGCTCTTTGGTTTGTGATTTTGTTTGTTTTGTTTACGCATAACTTTTACACTGCTGTCAGTAGCCGCACGATTCTCCACCAGCGATGTGTCACGCTTCAGCATTAACATTCGGTCACACTCACCTAATAGGTCTGAACGTTTTAATATGTGATCTTTTTCATCTGCTTCCAGTTTTGCTAATAAGCGTGCCCGAATATCTACATCATGCGAACTAGTTAGTCCGCAGACGAACATTACACATTTAAATTCGTCCGGAGTAATGGTATTTAATTTAAAATTTTCGCACTGCTTGTTAATTATTCCAGTATAAGTCTGGAAATCATCGCCTGCATTTTTCTCCATTTTGAGGCAGTTACAAATGAAGAATTGCAACCAAAAAAGTCAATTTGCCCCACTGTGCGACGCAACAAGCGTCTCTTCTATTTTCTTTTTATATATTTAATAAATAAATAATTATTTCGTTTTGGAAAAGTAATCTTTTAATGTGCTAAGACAAAGTCTTCACATTTGGTGACCCCGTACGCTTCACATTTGGTGACCCCGTACGCTCAACATTTGGTGACCCCATACGCTCCACATTAGGTGACCCCGTACGCTCCACATTTGGCAACCGCTTTTCCCAATATTAACAACGAGAAAATCGCGACAGAGTTGGAGTCC
Organism: Brachyopa scutellaris; assembly: GCA_949775065.1. Lineage (NCBI taxonomy): Eukaryota > Metazoa > Arthropoda > Insecta > Diptera > Syrphidae > Brachyopa > Brachyopa scutellaris. The sequence goes on from OX459112.1 coordinate 122,744,494, forward strand.
AGCTCACTATCTCCAACATCATTCCTCGGAACTTCGCAAAACAGCAAGGATGAGAAATGTGCGGATCTCTTATTAGAGAAACCCAAGCAGCCACGACGCCCCAAGCAGCCACCAGCAGCCATGACCGCCCAAGCAGCCATCAACAGCCACAACAGGCACAGCAGCCATAACGGCCTCAGCAATCACAGCATGCCACAACGGCCTCAGCAACCACAGCATGCTACAACGGCCTCAGCAGTCACAGCATGCCAGAACGGCCCCAGCCACAATGGCTTCAGCAACCACAGCATGCCACAGCGGCGCCAAAAGCTACAACGGCCTCAGCAGCCACAACGGCCTCGGCAACCACAACGGCCCCAGCAGCCACAGCTGCCTCAGCAACCACAGCATGCCACAACAGCCCCAAAAGCCACAACGGCATCAGCAGCCACAACGGCCCTAAAGCGAACAACGCATATCAGCAACAACAACAAAAGCGAACAACGCACATCATCAATAACAAAGTCGAACAACGTGCAGCAACTACTTGAACCAGTTCAATTTCTCGGAAGGCAGCATTGTGATAACACATCCGCGCCCTGGCGGTTCATAGCATAATCATTAATTTCGCTACAATATCTTTTTATCTCTTTCTAACTCAAAATTTATATCTTCATATTCTTCACACTTATAACATGCAACGACGCAACAAGCGTCTCTTCTATTTTCTTTTTATAAATATGTATATAATAATTAAATAATTGTTTCGTTTTGGAAAAGTAATGTTTTATTGTGTTGAGACAAAGTCTCCACAGGCGTTTCTCTAAGAAATTTTTTGGAGATGGATCACAAATGATATGGGGTGGCTTTGCTGCAATAGGAAGTGTGTCGTTAGGATTTGCCTCCATGCGGATGAATAGTGAGGAATACCAGGATGTGCTTTCGGAACATTTAATTCCATACATAGAGAGCCGTCCTGATATTAAACTTACTTTTCAGCAGGACAATGCGAAGATACACACTAGTCGCAGCACTAGCGTATGGTTTTCTACCAACAGTATAACCGTTTTAGACAGGCCAGCTAGTTCTCTAGACTTAAATGCAATGGAGAATCTATGGGGCCTTTTGGCTCGAGAGATTTATAAAGATAACTGCCAATTTAAAACGGTTATTGGGCAAAATGAGTCTCTGTTAGACGCTTGGGAAAAAATAAACATAACGCTTTGAAATTTCGAAAAAAGGAAAACAAATGAATTACTAATACCCAAAATGCATTTTTTTTGTGCTGACCTTATAATTTTGAAACGCTGCAATTTAAGCAAAAATACATTTTGCGTCCTTTCATGTAGTAGAGTGAATGACACAAAATCACGCGAAACAGTATGTTTGTCTATCTTGGTACCACTGTGAACTCGAAATAGACTTTTGTCTAAAAAATGTATACAGTTGTAAAATATTGCAATTTTACGGGTGACCTTCATTTTGAAACGCACTGAATATATGTATGTATGTATGTGGATACATATGTACGGTGCACATGTTGAGTACAGATATACATATATAATGTACTCAACATTCATATTTCTGTTTCTGTGTCAAAGCTTTTTATTTAATTATTTTTGAACGTACCTAGAAAAATGTTTATTTATGTTCCTCGGCTGTGGAACATTCTGCCAGCTAACTAAATTAAAATCGAAAATACGAACAAATTTAAATGTATCTTTTATTTGTACGTACCTAGACAGTGCATACATACGTACTTGTATACATACTGTAAATGCACTTAGTCTCTGTACCTACATATGTATGTATAAAATTCATTTTAAATTTTAAATTTTCGTTCCTAACATGACTGGGACCAGTGTGTCCCATTTTTAGTGTGGCAATTGCATGCAACAAAGCATATTTTGTTTATAAATAAATGTAAATGTACATACCTACCTAGCAAGTATTTAAAAAATAATAATAAAAAAAAACTATAATTAAATTTAAATAAAATTTCGCATAAACTATTAAAGTGAAAATGTCTTATGTTGTCTTTTCCACAAATTACATTAGATATGTATGTAATTTCAAAACGTGTAAAATAGATTTGTATTGCTGCCAAGTTTCTATAACAAAAGTGGAACCCTACTAATAAAAATAAATTGTAAAACGTGCGTTGGTGACGACAGCGTGACGTAGATGGTTCTGTGACGTTATTGTAACTTGTCATTTATCGGTCGTTCTTTTGAATTGGGACAAATTACATTTTGTTGCCAAAAACATTTTGAACTTATTACTGCAGACTTACGGCATCACATCACACACATATGTTCATATGTATACATATCTTCTTCATTATATGCCAATCAAGTTGAGTGCGTGAAAAACAAACTCGCATTTCGTTAACAAGAATATAACAATAAAGAAGAACCATAAACAAGCGGCCTTTGTACTCGTACATCAGCAGATACAGATAAAAAGAAAAACAGAGAAAATAACACATACCTAACATTAAACTTAATATGTTGACCCCTACGTGGATATCAGCTGTTGAATTCATTTCAGATAACAATAATAATTTGCCACACCCTCGGTTGCAAACAAATAAATTTGGGTAATTTGCAACCACTGTCAAGACTCAAGAGGGTCAGCCACAGTGAAAGTGTATTAATACACAAGAAGTCACTTTTTTCTTGACTAACTTCGTTCTTTACCTCTAATATTTTCGTATTGACACAAATTCATATGTATTATAGTGTAAAGTATATAATACAATCTTATATAATGTATAACACAAGGTTCTTGTGTTGTTTATGTGCACATGTACATACATATATGTATGCATGTACTTTATGCTTGGCTGAAAGTTGCGATTCATTGCGTGGCGCTAGCATAAAATCGAGCCTCTTAAATGAAGTGCCGTGGTGTGTGTCATAAAAAATATACTGCAAAGCTATTGTGTATAGAGTATAGAGTATAGTGTATAGGTAATGGTAGATATATTCGCTTAAATAATAAACAAATTATAATAAACGAGCTAATTTAATTGAGTGAAAAATCTCTATATGGTGGAATTTAGAATATTAGTTGTTTTGCTTGTTTTAAATAAAAAATAAAATAAAATTGGGTAGGTAGGTACATACCTACATACTCATTTACTTTTGAATGTTCTCCAAGAGCAGTTCATCAGGTTCAAGTCGGTAAGTCTTAGTTATTAAATTAACTTTAATTGTAAACAAAATTTACGCAATGTTAATGTTTGTTAGACAATTCGTTATGAATATTTGCCTTTTTTACCTGACAAGGCAAAAGGAAGGGCTACGAATCTCAAAGGCTGGGTTTGTTTGCTTGCTTATTTGTTTGTTTTTGTTGTTTGTATGTAAGGATGTCACCTCGTACAGCCTAAACTATGGAACCGATTTCAACAAGTGAGGTGTCGTTGGATTCGTTTTGATCCGGAGTATGTCCTAGGCTATGCGACGTTACCGAAAATTCAATTGGAGGACGCACCAAGCAAGATGGCGGATAACCTTTTTTTTACAACCGGCTTGATAGTGGTATCAAATGAAAGGGCCTGGTGAGTAAAATACAACATTATAATAGTCGTAGATTGGCTTTTCGCAAAAGTTACCGCATTTTCTAGTTTTTTGCCTGGGCTCCGAGCAAATATGGCATGCTCCTTGAATTTTGAGCCGTCCATCGGGTCCCTTTGGTGTTATCGGTACTGATAATGGAGGTGTGCGCGAACGTATGTTCTCATCAAGCATAGCTGTGTTGAATTTGCGGTAAATAAGATGATTTTTGAATCATTCTTGAATATTCAGCATACTAAGCTGCTTTCCTAGCCTTTGCAGGAATTCGCGTCGGTTATCATTTCTAATTGCAGCTTCCTTGTTATGTTGAGTAGGAAAAAGGTAGGACGCCAATACACATATTATCATATATGGCAACTGGCCATCGTTTTGCAGTAAAATGACTAACCATTTTGTCCATCACATCAACACCATCTTTAGAGTTATTGTAGTATTTTATGATGTCTGGCTTATGTTTATCATCCAATATAGCATTGACGTGGTGCATTGTGGATAAAAGAATGACGGAACTTCATATATTTCTTAGGGAAACGATGGTTTTGTTTCCCATGAACCCAAATAGAGACGACTGGACTGTACATGATCTTCTTTTCAGTATTTGTTTTTGGATGTGAGCTTTATTAGCACGTAAGATTCTAACCATCGTAAGATTTTTCTGAGAAGATAATCGGCGAGATCCAAAGAAGTAAAAAAGTTGTGCATTATAATATTACAGCCTCCACTATCAAATCTAGCCCACAAATCTCTAATCGGTGCGGCTTTGTTTTCTATCACTCAATTCATTCGCTTTACTCAATTTTCAAATCGGATAGATCGATTTATGGCCCAAAACCTCATAGTAGCGATATAATGGCATTGCTATTACTTTCCAGAGCTCTACTAATTGTTCATTATTGGAATGATGAGTACCAGCTGTTATCAATATTTCAAGATAGCCATTGGGCTCCTGCAATGTACATATATTCCCATAATTCCAATGTGATATTACTTACACAAAAAAATATACACATATGTGAATATAAGCTCCACAGGCATATGATTCAATGTAGAATAAATAATGAAACACTGTCACATAAATGTTTATGTTGAAACATGTTCGGACGGGAAAAACATATACGAACCAGTACAATATAAATAGGGGTACCCGAGTGTACTTCGCATATAACTCCGTATTAGCGTTGAAAAATAAATTTTATAAAATTAATGGATTACATTTATTTTAAATTGAGTTCGAAGCATTCGAAGCAGAATTAAATTTCAAGAAGGTACTGAAAATATTGTTATGTAGTCCTTTGGGCGAAATAAGTTTTATATTGGTTCAATTTTCAAAAGGATACCCGGGTACCCTCGAATTGATACGAAGGTTAAGTGTATCGTAACTAGGTATTTTTTTTTATACATTCCCAGCAAACAGAATTGTATTTCTCTCTCGAAGATTTTCAGTATTCGGACAGTATTTGCTCAACAAAAAAACTTCTGTCCAGCTAATGAAAAATCAGTTTCAGTATCTGAATATTGCTATTTTGTATGCATTTACCTAGCAAGAGAATAGGGGTTGTTGTTATCTTTTTTAAAAAAAGATCGGACGCAGATAGCTTAGCGATGGCTTTAGAGGACATAAGAAAGAACAATTTAAACATAAGGAAAGCAGCTTAAAGGATTAATTGGTGAATATCCAACAAAAATTGAGCCATATCCTTATTTAACCACCAAAGAGGAGAAACTGATTGCCCAGACATGCGCCGATTTGTGTAATGCATTAAAACGGATGATCTTTTGAAATCGGTGCAGAAAATAATAAGTGGAAGAACACCTTCAAAAATTACAGGCCGGAAAAGACTTGGATGCGATCAGATGGGAAACTGTTTGGAATAATGGTAGTATCTCCGTGCTCACGTCCACTGAAATAAATCATTAATTGTATGCCAAAGCTTTTAGGATAAATTGAACGTGGATGGATGCGTTTTGTGTTAGTAAAAAACATGAAATTTTTTTAATCCAAAAGATAACTTAGATTAAGAAAAAGTGCTGTGTCCGGATACTAAAATAGAAGTGTCTGAACACTAAATCTACTGTTCGGATACTAGAGAAAATCATACTTTTTTGAAAAATATATTTCTTTTCTATTCCTCAACATGGAACAAATTATGGTCGCAATGAACCAGTCACAAATGCTTGCCTTCAAAGCCGCGGTCGCATGCCGTCTTGCCCTATGAATGCATACACATGAATTCGTTATTATTACGGCATGCAAGCACGGCTATACTCTGACGATCACCGCTTCGTTTCATCTTTTTTCGTACTTCATAGTTAGTTTTTCCCGTAGTCGGGTTTAAGTTTTTTTTTTTAAATTAATTTTCTATATGACTATTAAATTATAATTTTTGGACTGTTGCTGTGCGAGTGCTGATCTAGAGAAAATAGTAATAATCACGTCAGCGGACGAGTTCCCTCGATGGAACCAACGGTGGCGCTAGACTTCCAGAACGGAAACAAAACCTTATCTGAGTTACACCGACATATTCGGAGCTCAGGTCGATAAGGATTTCCATGTACTAGACAGGGTCTTGGAAAATAGATGGTGGCGGCTGAGCCCTCACTGGGCCAACGGCAGCGCTCACATCTCCAAGAGGGTTACTGACATCGGTTTAAAACCGGCCCATCGTCCTAGGGGTTTCAAAAAATGGAACTGGCCCTTCAGGTTGGGGGTTGTGCAGTTGGGGCAACTTCCTTACCACGTTAAAAAAAGATAGTTATGAGAGAGATACTAGGCTCGGATAATGGACCCTCTCATTTAACACCACGACCCGGAACGTCCACGGGCTGCGACTTAAGAATATGCACCTGGAATATGCGTTCACTGGACACTCTTGGTGCTATTCAAAAACTTGAATCTGTCCTCACGTGGTACAAGGCAGATATTACCGCGATCCAGAAGATACGATGGGTAGGATAAGTTATGCAAAAAAAGGAAAAATTGCGACATTTATTACAGCTATCACAAAAGACTGCACATGTTAGGATGCGGATTCGTCGTGGGAAATCGGCTACACTCAAGAATAATTGACTTTAAGCCGATCAGCGATCGCCTGGCTGTAATTCGCATCAACAACAACACATCAGCATAATATGTGCACACGCCCCCACCAACCAAGCTGAAGACTATCAAGGAGGAGTTTTATGACCTCCTGGACGGAGCCTACGGAGCCTGTCTGGAGTATGATGTCAAAATCATACTCGGGGACTTCAATGCCAAAATCGGTAAGGAAAACATCCTCGGCGGATTAGTTGGAAAGCACAGCCTCCACGACACGACCACAGACAACGGCTTCCGGCTAATCGATTGTGCAGCAGCTCGTAATACGGTGATAAGTAGCACTAGGTTTCCAAGACTACGAATCCACACAGCAACCTGGCGCTCTCCAGATGGTCGAACCAAATCGACCACGTGCTAATAGATGCGATACACGCATCCAATATTCTGAATCTGCAAACCTTCAGAGGGGCAAACGTCGACTGTGACCATTATCTTGTTGCAGCTAAATTCAGAGCCGACTATCCAACGAAGCCTTAGCACGAATGGAGCAGCCCGAGACTCTCCGCTGTGCATTTACCATCCACAAACGCCAACAATATGTGGATCCAGTATCGCGACATCATCAAAGGGGTAGCTGAACCAAAAAGGTACATGATATAAATGAAAAATTTCATATTCTAAATGAAAAAGTTCACTAAAATTGAGCTAAACATCAAATTCTTACAGAACATGTATCCCCGTTCATACGTTTATGAATATATTCATACAACTATGAAAGTAAGAATCTATGCATAAAATTAATGAATGACATTCATAAATTAGCACGAGCACATGAAGGAGAAGAGAGACAGACAGATGAAAAAAAGCAGATCGGCGTAGTGGTAGGAAACTCATTTGTAAGGTTTCAACTAACTCTATGGGTTGGTGTCTAGGATAACTGGAGAGTTTTTTTTTTTTGTACTTGCATATGTTTCACAGAAGTTTTTACAGATGTTTCTTCTTATTATAGTTTTTGTGTGGTGAATTCTTTCAGCCATGCCATACTATCCTCCTACTGCCAGTGTTATGCCTTCTCATAGTAGTAGGTTTTGTTAAACTTCTGAAACTGTTCAAATTATTTTCTTTTTTTTTATAGAAATAAATACTTGCATAAATCTGGATTTGAACCGCGGACCTTCTGCGTGACAAGCGACGACGCTACCACTACGCATAAAGTAAATACGAATGCATTGTGTGTATAACTATTTACACATTCGAAACCTTTGAGTATGTATCTATACTTACAGTTTATGAACAAAATACATACCCCTTATGAATCGGTATACTGCTTATGACTTGATACATACTTTTTGAGAATAGATACATAATGCGTATGAATCTATGCATTCATTTTCTTTTTTTCTTTAATTCAAAGATTATTTTCATTAATCCAATGTATTTATTCTTAAAACTCGTGATGGACAGTTGTACGAATAGTTCATACTTACTTAGTTGGCGCTACAGCTCGAGGTGAACCTGGGCCTGCTTCTCGCAACCATTTGTGTGTGCATGTTATATTTTTGCACGAATGGAAGGGACCTACAGTTTTTTGCCGACTCCGAACGGCGAGTTGAGAAGCTCAATCGTGACAAATGATACTCTTTGATGCTTGTCAGACATTCGAAAGAGGTGGGCACTGTGAAAAACTTTTAGGTGTTTGTGGCGGGATTCGAACCCAAGACCGCTGGCTCAGTAGTCCGACGCACTAACCACTTGCGCTACGGTGCCCACGAATAGTTCAAACGCTTATGAAAAAATTCATTAAAAATAAGAATCAGAGCTCATACCCGAAATGTCTCATACAAATACTTTTATGAACGCGATTTCATACAAACAATGAATCGTTCATAAGAACATTTTATTTTTTTATGATTTTGTACATAAGATCAATGAATTTTTCTTAAAAATGAATGAATTTTGCTGTATGAATGCCGTTCATTGAAATTATGTACGATCATTTTTTCAGTCTAGCAGAGACCACCATAGGCTACCATCCACCACCCAAAAAGAGCCATTGGTATGATGGTGAATGCGTGCATCGGGAAATGGTGCCTGAAAATGCACACGTGCAAACGCTGCAGCGCAAAACAAGAGCAGCGAGAGAAGAGTATCGAGCCAGAAGAAGGGAGGAGAGGAAGGTCCTGCGTAAGAAGAAAAGGGCCCACGCCGTCTCCCAGCTCAAGGATATCGAAGAGTCTCGCGATAGGAACAACATCCGGATGTTTTATAGGAAAGGCAAGCAGCTGGCAGGAGGCTTCAAGCCCGGAACGCAGGCACTTCGAAACAGTGAAGGAAACTTAGTTATGGAAGCGCAGGGAATAGTAGATGTGTTTAAGCAGCACTTCCAGCAGCTCCTTAATGGGCATCAGGAAGTGAGAGTGATAGGGCAAGAAGAGAACCCGCATCCAGTCAGTGAAGAATCCATCCCCCCTCCCAGTTTTGAAAAGGTCCGCTCAGCTATCAAAAAGCTGAAGAACAACAAGGCCGCCGGCTCTGATGGTCTACCAGCGGAGTTTTTCAAACATGGTGGTGAGGCTTTGGTAGGGTGCATGCACCAACTCATCAATCAAGTATAGGTGGAGGAAGCCATGCCCGATGACTGGAATATCAGCTCTATATGCCCCATCTTCAAGAAAGGCGATCCTATGTCTTGTAAGAACTACCGAGGCATATGCCTGCTTAATGCCGCATATAAGATCCTATCCAACGTACTGTGTGAACGTCTGAAACCTTTCTGCAGCACACTAATCGGCACGTACCAGTGTGGCTTTTTACACTAAGACAGGCGAATTTCAAGTCGAGACGTACCATCTCTTCATCGGCTTCAAAGCCGCATATGATAGCATTCGGCGATGGCCGAATTCGGGATCCCGGCTAAACTGATCCAGCTATGCCACGTGACGCTGGAAAATACGCGGTGCAACGTGCAATTCGGAAACAGTTCGTCCGAACTATTCCAAACATGCACCAGTTTTCAGCAAGGAAATGCGCTATCGTGTGATATCTTCAATCGCCTGCTGGAACAGATACTGCGCAGGGCAGGTGTAAACACGGAAGGTAGTATCTTTCAAAAATCTGTCCAGCTACTGGGATACGCAGACGACATCGATATCATCGGTCGCTCCCAGCGCACCGTCTTAGAGGCTTTTACGGCAATTGAAGAACAGGCGAAAAGAGTTGGCTTGAACTGAATGAGGACAAAACCAAGTACATGTTGTCAACAAACAAAGAAACATCTGTCCACCGCCTAGCACAAAACGTCACTGTTGGCAACAGTAACTTCGAAGTGGTTAAGGAGTTTACCTACCTCGGAGTAAATATCAACTCCACGAATGACATCTTAGTAGAGATTCGACGAAGACTTACCCTAGGAAACCACTGCTACTTCGGTTTGGCAAAACAAATGGGTTCAAAACTCCTTACTCGGAAGACGAAATGCATGCTCTACAAATCATTGATCCTGCCAGTTCTGCTGTATGGAGCCGAGTGTTGGACGATAAGCAGAGAAGCAGAGCAGATTTTGAATACTTTCGAGAGAAAAATTCTTCGTCGGATATTCGGTCCCGTATGCGAGGAGGGCGAATGGAGGAGAAGATACAACCACGAACTCTATGAGCTGTACCAAGATGTGAATGTAGTTCGAAAAGCCAAAATACGTCGACTACACTGGCTCGGCCACATCGAGCGAATGGGCAACAATGCTCCAGCAAAGAGGATCTACGAATCACAGCCTCCAGGTTCGAGACGACAAGAAAGACCGAACCCCCGGTTTAAGGACCAAGCTACCGCGGATGCCAGTGCTCTTGGGCTAGATGACTGGAAGCAGCGTACCCGGGATCGAAGAGAGTGCAAGGCTGCCGTGTCTCAGGCAGAGACTTTTGACGGGTCGGGAGCAGTAAGTAAATATGTAAGTGAGTTTAGTCTTGTTCTAAATTTACAAATCAACGGAACACTGCCTCAAATGCAACAGTTTTCCATTTCTTAGGGTTTCACACAAAGCAGGAACGATCATAAGATCATCATTGTGTCTGCCTGTCATTTATCCCAGAAACCAATTTCAATAGAAAGTAGCAATTTGGAACTAACCCACATATTTCCAATACTTATGAGACTTAAGAAACCGGAAGTCTCTAGAAGTACGAAACTGGAAGTAAATGCCGAAAATACCTGAAACAATTTAACTAGCTGACAGGACCCTCACCGCCAAGATAAACCAGGGCACTAGTGAGTTGGCTGGGACTCTCACTAGCTGCTCTGATAAGACTCGAAGGGTAGACGAAGCCAAGGAAACTTTCAAGTTCTCCAAAGCGACGCAAGGGTCATCAAAACCAAATGCCCATCAACAGGCAAAATTGCTCATGCGCAATGCTAGACGCAAGATGCAAAAGTTTGAGGGAAGAAACCCAGAGGAGATGAGTGAGTGGGAAAAAGTGCAGCTTAGTCAGGCTAAGGTAGTCTTAGCCGACGAAGCTACAAAAAGGCAGCTAGAAGAAAGCAAAAAGGCAGCGGAGACAAATTCGGTGAAAAAGACCGCTGTGCCTAAAAAGGTAAACCACGAATCGCCCAACAGTGAGGTAATTAATACTCAAATAAATGTTTTACAGATAGAGGCAACTACCGGGGGCCGCATTATGGTCAAGCCCATTGCTGAAGGGAAGGGCAGCGAGGCGGAGGAACCCAAAGATGATGGAAGTGATGCAGATATACCTGCATCACTGTAGGGTTGCGACGGCCTGTCTGATAGATAACGTCATCAGGCAGGACGTCTCAGCCGTGCTGAAGAGCCTTGGGTCCACAAGAGCAACGGAGCCCAAGGCTTGAAAATTAGGAATTATACGTTGTTCTGTAAGGAAAATGAAGGTAAAATCAGGGCATTTATTCTAAGAAAAACTAATATTAAGGCATTTCTTATGAATAATTACAGCTTCGGTGATGTCACAGTAATACTATGTGAAGCAGTAAACCACTCTATCTGGTGTCTGCATACCTCCCCTACGACTCTACGGCTGTTTTACCGGAAAAGCTGAAAGAGCTGATAGCGCAAGATAAATGGACGCTTGTGCTGGGATGTGACGCTAATGCTTACAAAGCGATATTAATACAAGGGGTGAGTGCCTTTTTGAGTGTATTGTATCGTCCAAACTCACAATATGTAACCAAGGGAACGTACCTACATTCGTGGTCAGAAATAGGCAAGAGGTGATAGATATCACACTGCTGTCCAACACAACTGACAAAATAGAGGGTTGTAGACGAGCCATCATTATCGGACCACCGATGGATACGCTTCGTTTTCAGCTTTCAATTTGAAGAACGGGTCAGCTTAAGGAACCCCAGGAAAGCATACTGGGCAAAGCTCACAGAACTAGGTTAGGTTAGGTTATGGGGTGGCGGCTTAGCCTCACATAGACCGGTGTTGGTCCATAGTGATACCACAACTCCTCAGAGTAATCAGTTAATTTCTGTTGCTCTGTTTAAACAAAATGGGTTTGTCTGTTGAGCAAATTTAATGAGAAGGTGAAGTTTTATGTCTGCCACTTCTACGAGTGAGTTGAAATAGAATTTTCCCATTAGTCTGTGCCTTCTTTTTGCCAGTGCAGGACAAACGCACATGAGGTTTTTTTTTTTTTTTTTTTTTTTTTTTTGTAAGAAAGGTGGAAAGCATCAAAAGCCTGTGTGTGGGACTTTAATCCACTAAAACCACCTCCTGCCTCTGTTCCCTGGTCCCCACGGTACCACTGTAAGTATTTCGTCATGGGGGGGACTTCAGCCGTAGCTTTTCCTCATCTTCACAGGTCTTTGTCAATGTGTCTGAAACTGTTCTGAAGGGTATTGTTCGTTTATGTATATGTCAGTACGTGTGGGTCTAGTCTAGTTCGTTAGTTTCGTATGGTGTATGCGTAAGTTCGTGTGTGTGTCATTCCGTATACGTTCATGTCTTTAAAGTTCGGTTTGAAGGTCCTGTTGTGTGAGCTATTGCCTGAACGGCATTTCCACGCTGTAGCCGCAGTTAATTTGTTACACGTCTGCGTCCCTCTGTGAGCGCATGTATATTCGTATGTCCACCTGTCTGTGCCTTTGCGTAGGTGAGTTTTGGTACACAGCAGCGTTACCGCTCGTTTCCACTCTGTGGCTTCTTCTTTCTCGCTCTAGTCTCCTCAACTCCTGGCATACATCTTTGGCATAGAAACTCACTGCGTTCCATCTGTCTTCCGATTCTAGCATGTGATGTACTAGATTCTCCGGAGTTGGTGTTTCTCCCAGCGCTGTTTGAAGTGCATCCCTTTGCAGTTGGAATCGTGGGCAGTGGAAGAATACATGCTCTACGTCTTCGGGGGTACCACTGCATGATGGGCAAGTGGGAGAGTCATCGTTCTTGTATTTGTGAAGATATGACCGGAAACAACCATGTCCCGTGAGCAGTTGCGTTATGAAGAAGTTAACTTCACCATGTCTGCGGTTTATCCAAGTCTCTATACTCGGGATAAGGCGGTAAGTCCAACGGCCCTTGGAAGAAAGGCTCCAGCGTTGCTGCCACTCTATCAATCCTGTGCTTCTTTCTCTGGTGTCCGCTTCGCTGTAAGTCAGCCGCCGGTCCTGTCTGCTCTCTAGGAACTTTTTCTGCAGTTCTTCCGCCAGTATATCGATTGGTAGCATTCCTGCGATGACGCAGGCTGCGTGGTCCGAGGTGGTGCGGAAAGCACTACTAACTCTTAGTGCACATAGTCGATTTACTGCTATGATTCTTCTTTTGTATGAAGTCACTTTCATAGCTTCGGCCCAAACTGGTGATCCATAAAGCACTACGGATGTGACTACTCTAGCTAAGAGAAGTCTGCGGCTGTATCTTGGCCCTCCTATATTTGGCATAATCCGCGCAATGGAGGCACCCACACGGGAAGATTTGTTGCTTACGTACTCCAGGTGTTCTTTAAATGTAAGCTTTGAGTCAATCATAACGCCAAGGTATTTGATAGCTGGTTTTGATATTATGTCATGCTCTCCTACAGCGAGCGTGATGGTTTCTCGCTGCTTCCTACTGGTTATTAGTACCGCTTCTGTTTTGTGTTCAGCTAGCGCGAGGCCGACTGATGCTAGCCATCGTTGAACTACTGAAATGGTCTCATTGCTAATTTGAACAACTTCTTCCAGGAGTTTTGCAGTTACAACTATTGCGATGTCGTCCGCAAATCCCACTATTTTTGCCTCGCCTGGTATTTGAAGACGAAAGATGCCATCGTACATGAGGTTCCATAGTATTGGTCCCAGAACTGAGCCCTGGGGGACTCCTCCAGTGACGGCGTATTGCTTTACGCCGTCATCTGTTTCATAGAGCAACAGTCTTTGTCGGAAATAGTTTTTCAGAATTTCCCTGATGCAGGTTGGTACTCTCATATTTCGAAGCGCCTCAAGGATATGTTTCCAGCTTGCGGTGTTGAATGCATTCTTAACGTCTAGTGTTATGACGCAGCAGTACTGCTTTGCGCCTTTTCTCCATCTTCTTCCTTCTATGGCCCTTTTCGCCGTGTCAACCACTTCTTTAATGGCATGAACTGTCGAGCGTGCTTTTCGAAATCCGTACTGATGTGTTGATAGTCCACCAGCTTCTTCAATCGCCGCTTCCAACCTGTTACCGATAATGCGCTCCAAAACTTTTCCCGCGGTGTCCAACATACAGAGCGGGCGGTAGGCTGATGGATCTCCTGCCGGTTTACCTCCCTTCGGTAGTAGTACGAGTCTCTGTTTCTTCCATTGATCGGGAAAAACTCCTTCACTCAAGCAGGCATTATAAATATCCACAAACAGGTCCATTCTGGTTCTAATCGCAGCTTTCAGGGCTATATTTGGGATCCCATCCGGTCCAGGGGCTTTTTTATTTCCAAACCTGTTGCTTGCCAAAAGGATCTCGTCTGGAGTTATCCTAGGAATTTGGTGAGCTGCTAAAGATGACTCGTTCTCCAGTAAAATTTCCGGTTGCCTTGGAAATAGGCCTTCGACTATTTGCTCCAATACATCTGTGCATGTGGGGGATGGGGCTCGTAAAACTTTCAGCTTTTTCATCACCACTTGGTACGCTCTTCCCCAGAGGTTTTCATCTGCTCCATTGCATAGCTCGGCGAAGCTCCGACGTTTGCTGGTATTTATTGCCGTTTTCAGCTCCTTTCGCGCTACTTTATACCGATGGTGGAGTTCGGTGAAATCGTCTCTTCCTCTACTGCGCTGGCACTGTCTCCTTGCGCGGTGACATCTTGCGCGCAGTAGTTCAATGTCCTCATTCCACCAATAGACTGATGGGTAGCGTATATTCGTCGTTCTTCTTACCATAGATGCGTCGCAGGCCGTTGTAATGTGCGCAATCAGTTGCACAGACTTCTCATTAGCCGAACCCGTCAACGTAGCATCCGCGATCATAAGGGCGAAAGCTTCTTCATCGAATGTATTTGTCTTCCACCCTAATCTGTTAGTTATTCTCGCGGATGTATTTTGACGTCGCCTTTCTTCATTCCTTGTTTCATACAATATAGCTTGGTGATCACTGTGAGTATAGTGTGAGCTGACCTTCCATGTTGTTCTCGGAGCAAGGCAGTTGCTTACAAAGGTTAGGTCGATTATCGAACCCGCCCCATTCCTGCTAAATGTATGTTCATTACCAGTGTTTAGGAGCACTACGTCAAGGACCATTAAAGCCTCTAGTAGTTTGCATCCTCTCGTGTTCGTCCTTGGGCAGCCCCATTCTGTGGCCCATGCATTAAAATCTCCGGCTATGATAGTCGGGCTTCGATCTCTAGCATCTATGGTCAATCTATCCAGAAAACTATCAAATTCCTCGATGGTAAGACTCGGTGGAGCGTAACAGCTGTAGATGTAGCAGCCATCAATTTTGGCACGCACGAAGAATGTACCAGGGTTCACCTCTGTTTCTTGGAAGGGTCGCTTACCGCAAGTCCATATTGCGGCTTTGCCTGTCGTGTCCGCTATCCATACAGTGTTATCATATTGCCGGTACGGTTCGCTTAAGATTGCGATATCAATATCTAGTTCACGAACTGTTTGTGTTAAAAGGGACTGGGCCGCCTCACAGTGGTTTAGATTTAGCTGCAGTAATTTCATTGTTTCGGCAGCAGCTCCCTCCATGCTCGTTGGTACGATGGACATCTACGGCTTCCTGTAAAGTGGTTACTGTCGATACCCTCTTTGCCTTGGCAGAGTAGACATTTTGGCTCCTCGTTGCATAGCTTCGCTATGTGACCATTTTTACCACACCGTAGGCAGTGTTTGGACCAGTCACTAGAACTTTTGCAAGCTCTGGCTATATGCCCGAATTCCATACATTTGTAGCATTTAATTGGGATAAGCTTCTCGCGCCTGCTTCAATGAGCTGCTTGGCTGCTTCTGCTGGTAAGCTCACGGTTGCCGTCTGGGTACCACTGTAGGCTTTCCGAAGTGACTTAATTGTCACTGCTTTTATGGCACTGGTGTTTGCCAAGTTCTCTGCTAAGGCATTTATCACGTCTTCCTTCGTGGTGACCTCATCAAGATCTTTCACCTCAATCAGTGTCTCATGTGTTAGCGTCTTCACTTCCGCTTGTTCCACCAGGATACATTTAATTTGTTCCTCGAATTTAGTGGCCTGCGAGTTGGTAGATCTTTTCAGTTCAATGAGTAGATCGCCTTTCGCCGTTTTTTTGATGCGGTTAACATTTTCGCCAAGTTCTTTTAGTTGAGGATTGCTCTTGACCTTTCGCAGCATATCTGCATATGTCATATCGCCCTTTGTTCTTAGAACCAGCGCGTCGGGGCGGGTTGGTTTTCTCCGATCTTTTGCCCGTGGTCTTTGTTTGATCCAGTCAGGCTCAGTTTTGTTGCCTTCCGCCAGCGACTGGGTTGGTATTTCCTTAATCTCCTGTGGTTTATCTTTCGTCGCACCTTTTTCCATCGACGCCTTTTTCTTTTTCGATGGTGGGAGCTGTTTAGCCAACATATTCAAACGCGATGCACTCTTTGGTGTTGTATCTCTTTTCCTTTTTGGTGTGTCGCATATTTCCCCCTGATGGTTTACGGGCCGTTTTGCTGTCAGATTATTGGTCAGGCAAAGTACTCGGTTTTCTAACCCCTCCACTGTTTGCGTCATCTTTGTTGCGGGTATGGGGGCACGGCCACTTTCATCTCGTGTAGGTCTTACATATCCTGCGTCAACTATCTTGTTATAGGCTGAGCGAACCAAACTTGTCAGTCTCCTGATCTCATGATGAACATTGTTTTTGCCCTTGTAGAAGTTCATCAGGTCCTCAATTCTTTGGCCGAGGATGTTCATGGCATCACTTTCAGCCTTTTCTTCGTTGGGGTCTGCTGTTTTTCTTCCTTCCACGCTGGGTGTACATTCCCTCACTTCTGGATTTTGGTCGGCTATCTCAGGTGGCTTCGAGCTTGACGACTCCTCTACTAAGATCACTTTTGGTGGTGATCGCACTAAAACTGAACTCCTCTGGAACGGATTTTTCGGAGTTGATAAGTCACACTCCGCTCCTTTTTCTTCGTTGTTATTATTTTTTTTTTGATTTTTTTCAGGTGTATTTTTTTTGTTTTGCTTGTTTTGGTTGTTTATGTTTAAATTTGTACTCATTTCTTTTGGGTCCCGACTCAAAGCCGCTATCTCCGTCCGGATGTGTATTCACCTCTGTGATCCCATGGTTATCTATGTAAGCAGGGAGGCCATGCGAGGGTTGACACAGGACCTTATGGGTACTTGTGCCAGAGCCAGATCGGTGCAAATCAGGAATGTTACATCTGAACATACACCACCAACTTAACGGCGACGTGACGGAGAACGTACTTTGAGGCCTGCCAAGGTTTTAACGGGACGGGGGCGGTTGCAGCATTAGCCTGAGAGCCGTTTCAGCCAGATTTCACTCTAGCTTACTAAGGTAACAGAATACTACAACCGTCAGCCCACAGCAATCAAGTCCAATCGATGGTCCGGTATACCGTAATTAAGACCTTACCGGGCTCGGTCCTAATGCCTAACCTATAGGCTTAACATGCATTACTTCTTGTGTAGACTTCATGAGTTCCCCCGATGCCACTCCTTGGAGTGGGGGGCACTTATTTGTGGACGGCACCGACTCGTCCTGTCACACAGAATTCATAGGGTTTCTGAGACGTTTTCAGCCTCGCCCTCCTTCTATGCCGCTTTTGGTCGGGGACTGCTTATTTGTTATTCGCAGTTAACCTGTGCACTACAGGCCGTTCAGCGATCCGCCACCTGCTGACCCCCACAGTAGCCTAAGCTTAGCCCTGTGAAACGCACATGAGGTGCTCTAATGTTTCTACCATACCCGGTTCATTGCAGTTTCTGCATATGTCCGATGAGATTAGTTTGAGCCTACGAGCGTGATAACCTATAAAGCAATGCCCTGTGATGACGCCTAGTAGTAAATTGCATTCCACTCTTGATAGCGAGAATCCTCTCTTGGTTCTATGGCTACTGCAGTGCGGCCAGAATATTTTCGTTATTCTGCAAGAAGTGGATTGATTCCACTTATTGTCAGCTGTGCTTTGTAATTTAGCATCAATTTTTGAGAAGTAGTGCTGGATCGGTGCTACGATGATTTCGGGTTCTGAACTAAGTAGAACTCCCTGTTTAGCCATCAGCTTTTTCATTGCCTATGATACCTTGATGACCAGGAACCCAATATAAGCAGACTGTGTTGCTTCTGCTGAGTTCCTGAAGTAAAGCGTAGCAGTTTAGAACTGTTTTCGGTTTTATCACATTACTTTTTAGTGCTTTCAGCGCAGCTTGACTGTCAACATAAATGTTAATGTAGGAGCCTTCTTCGCAGTTCGTTCGAAGCTCTACGGCTTTTTGGATCGCCAAAAGTTCAGCCTGAAAGATGCTGCAACTATCTGGCATTGTTTGTAGTTAGGTTTTAGATTGAAGACTCCAGCGCCCACGCCTTCGTCCTATTTCGATCCGTCCGTGTAAATATTAATGCTGTCGAGTGGATCAGCTGTACGCTGTATCCAATATTCTCTAGAGGGAATTTTTATGGAAAAGTTTCGGTCAAACAGGGTTATCGGATAATCTGTACTAATATTAGCAATATTGATTACGTTACCATGTCCAAATAGTCTAAACTTGAAACCATTAGACTCTTTAAGCCTTAGCACTGTTTTAAAAACGACACTCTTAGCAAATAGGTCTATTGGTAACAAGTTCAGTATGGTGTTTAGTGACATCGTTGATGTTGTTTTAAGTGCTCCAGTGATTCCAATACACATCAGACGTTGAAGTCTCTCTAGTTGTTTTAGAATGTGTGTTTTCTCAAGGGCTCTCCACCATACCACAACTCCGTATAGTAAGATCGGTCTTACTATGGAAGTGTAGATCCAGTGAGTCACTTTAGGTTATAAACCCCATTTTATTCCAAATATATCCTGGCAAGCGTAGTAGGCATTTTGGGCCTTTTTAATGCATTCTTCGATATTAGGTTTCCAGTTGAGTTTTCCGTCACAGAACAGAACTAGTTAGGCAATCTCTTAGGAAACAGGCCGATTTTAGCAACGACTCTGCAGGAAATGAGAAAGCGGTAAATCATCTCAGTAATGCCTTTAAAGTAGGCTACACACTATCATTTTTGAAATGATATTCTTGCTGGAATGATATCAAAATGACAGTGTGTTGCTTGGAATGGAAACTTTTGATTGGAATGATGGCGACAATGATGAGGGTTGAAATTTTTCGTGGATTTTTCTAGAATGACGGGAAATTACGCATTTAAATGATAATGTGTAGGCAAGTTTCATCATTCAACATTTTTTAGTGGATTTCGCACGTGTTTCGGAAGCAAATGTCTTAAAATAATGGCTCCTACTGATCCAAAAGAACTTTTGGAGGAATTTCACGGCGTTCTTTGGGGCACACACAAGCAATTTGCTTATCATTCGTTTAAAAAAAATCAATCATCCGCACCCAGAAACGATAAGCTCAACGATGATTAAGAAAAATTGATAATATTTTCGAAGAAATGTCATTCCCGGAATTATAGTGTATAGCTCAGGATGAAATGATGGGAAATGATAGTAAAGAAATGTCATTTCAAGAATGATAGTGTGTAGCCTACTTTAAGAGGCTTCCGAGAATGTAAGCTCGGTCAGCAAAACTCCAAAGAGAATTCCACCAAAATGGTGGTGTAAGGAGGTCGATGCAAAGAAGGAAGTTACTAAACTATACAACAGGGCGAAGGTATTAAGTGAAGAAAATTCGTGGAACGAATATCTAGAGGGTAAAGGAGTTTTTAAGTATCTTATCACACAGGCAAAAAGAAAATCGTGGAAGCAATTCTGCGAAGCGATCGAAGGAACAGGCGAAGTAGGTAGACTAAGAAAGTTGCATCCAAAAGAGGCGAATGCTCCTAGCTTTATCAGGAAACGTGATGGCACGTGGGCTGAGAATAGATTAGAAGTACTAGAACCTTGGTAGAAACTCATTTTCCAGGATGTTATACCACCGGAGTTGAGGAGTCAATTAGACAAATCGGTGACGATTCTCCAACAATAACTGAGGAAAGAATCAATGAGTTAATTAGCTAGAAAAACGTACGTTGTGCCATTCGGTCCTTCGCTCCACACAAATCTCCCGGCCCGGACGACATTATACCCATAATGCTTCAAAAAGGATATAGCCAAGGAGAAACTTATGGAAATATTCAAGCTCTGCCTGAAATTAGGATACATACCCCTGGCATGGAGGGAGGTGAAGGTAGTCTTCATTCCCAAAGCCAAGGCCAACAAGGACACACTACTGCGAAAGATTTCAGAGCCATCTGTCTTTCATCGTTTTTGTTAAAGACGTTTGAGAGACTTCTGGATGTTCATATTCGTGGTAAATATGACAAAGGGACCATCCGTAAATGGGCAAAGGGGTGCGCTCTTAACGTCAACCCCACCCAAATGGAACTAGTTCTTTTTACCCGAAAATACAAGAAACCAACGTTCAAGCTCCCCAAGTTAGACGGTGCTGAACTCTGTTTATCAGATCACTGAAATTATCTTGGCGTTATTCTAGATAGAAAGCTTAATTGGAACTTAAATTCAACGGACAGAATCAGAAAGGGGTACAATGCGCTCTTTATCTGTAAAAGAACAGCAGGAAAAACCTGGGGGCTCAAGCCGGCAATGATGCTCTGGCTATACGTAATGATCGTCAGACCCATACCCACGTATGGTGGAAACCAGCTCTTAAACGAAACATTTTAGGAAAATTAGCAGTGATTCAGAGAACAGCCGGTGTTGCCATTACGGGCGCACAACACCTACGGCGGCATTGGATACTTTTCTGTATCTTGGACTTACTAGAGTTGAGGCAAAGACTGCTTGCTTGAGCCCAGCTGAGAATATTCTGGAGATCCTCATTCATTTTTGCAATGAATAGTTCTGCCGAACCAAGTGGGAATGAAAATGTAGCTGCACATCATCTGCGTAAGAATGTATGCAACAGTGTTTAACAGTACTGCATAATTCATGGACGTACAGCAGAAATAAAATTGGACCCAGAATGAAGCCTTGTGGAATGCCAGTTTTCATTGAAACAATGGTGGATGTATGATGATCTCCAACTACCACACTTTGAAGTCTGACAACAATTTACTATTTGCCGCAAAAATTTGGAATCATGCAACAACTTATTGCAAAGAAGGGAGTCGTTGACTGCGTCGAAGGCCTTGGAAAAGTCTAGCAGTGTTAGGACGATCAACTCCTTCTTATCCAAGCCTTTCTGAATCTGATCGGTGACAAACAGCTAGGCGGTTTTCCAGCTGCGCATAGATCGGAAGCCTGATTGGCTATCGTTTAGCAAGTTTTCAACCGAAAGATGTCTTAGTATCTGTGGAAGAATTCCCTTTTCGAAAATTTTAGTTAGAAAAGCTACAATTTTCTTTTTTTCGACTTCTTCCATTCAGTAGAAAAAATTGAGGAGGTCAGAATGCTGTTAAAAATGTAGGCGATAAACGGCAGTGTAATAAGGAGAGACAGTTTTATAAATTTGGGGCTATTCCCGTCCAGTCCGATTGTATTTGATTTCACCGATAGAATTGCTTCCGCAACGTCAGTGTCTCCTAGAATTTTTAGGTTAAGTGTTCGTGAAGAAGACGATTCAGGCTCTACTTCTTCTAATGTAACGTTGTTTTCCAGCGTAGGCTAAGCGGAAGTAATGAGAGGAGAAATCGATCCGAGAATGATCCGAAAGAAAGGAAAACAAAAGTGGATATTTCAAATCTTATCATTAACTTTATTTTACGAAGTTTATAATATTTATTTCGTTTCGACGCGTTGATGCGGCGTGTCTAACCTTCGATGATGTACTCCGACGAATGTCCATCATCAGGCGGGCCCGCTTTATATAGGCGTAGGCTGAGGTGAGTTGCCTTCTTCTGTTGTATTGTCTCTGCTATCGTGTTGTCTTTGTTACTGTGTTGTTTCTGCTGCTGTTGTTGTTGTCTCTGCTGCTTTTGTCTCTGGTGCTGTTGTCTCTGCTACTATTGTCTCTGCGGCTGTTGTCTCTGCGGCTGTTATCTCTGCTATTCTCGTTGTCTGCGCTGCTGTTGTCGTTGGTACCGATGTGGTGCACCCTTGTCCCCTGCATGCTTCCCTTCTACCCAGCTACTCGACTACCACAAGCCACGACTACCACCACCACTCCAAACTACTTCAACGAGGGGCGAGTACCTGCGCCGCAATGAGCTGTACACCCTGTGTCCCCATTGCCCACTCTTGCTACTTGAGGCCGTAGTTACCGCCAGAGAGATTATATTTATTATTTTTAATTTTTTATTTATTTCCTTCGTTTTAATTTTACGAACAAGATGTCAAATGACACACGAATGCGATTGCAGTAAAACAGATCAATCTCGTTTGTTTTCCATTCAACTCGAATAATCTGATATCTGAGAGCAAAATATGAAGAGCCCAATAGAAACCGACAGTACGAACGTCATAAACATGGTCTCAATAAAAAATATATATTTTGCAATTTCCTAGTCAATAACTTACGCTAATGGCTACCTAATTTCGCAGATATGCATTTCATTCATCATAATAGGAAATCCCGAAATCAAAGATCGCGATTTTATTTTCTTATACCTGACCATAAAGCCATTTACTTATTTGCCGCCTGAATGTACCTAACTCAAACTCAAACGTGTCACCCTTTCTTTTCCTGTTTTCTGTCTTTCGCTCAACTGATAAAAACCCAAGTCGCCTTTAAAACACGTGCATACAAAATGTAAACAAAACCCACCCCAATGTGACTGCACAAGTAGTGTGACAAGATACTATGCTTTGCTATGCTAAATGTAGCTTCTGAGAAATGTTGAATATAAGACTAAAAGGACCTTTAGAGAATTTATTGCAATGTACGAATGTTAATTTTCATATTTGACATTGAAATATATACATACATATTTGAGAGATCTAATCCTATTTAATAAAAAACAAATGAAAAAAATTATAAATGAAACCAAATTCACAGCAGCAAATTCGGTCACCCCATATCTTATGATGACAGGCTACGCCCTACCAGTCAGTTTCAGTAGCTGTTGGAGCATAAGAACGTATGTCAAAAGCTTACGGGAAATCTTTACTTATGCTATTTTCCATATGCATATTCGCGGGAAAATTACTGATGTTGTTTTTTGCTGGTCTATAACTCAGCAACCGTTAGAGATAAAAATAAGAAACAAATATAGCAAATAAAATTGGATATTGGGCATTCGTTGGTGTAAAAAACTAAATTTCGACATAAGTCGACTTAAGCTGTTTTTCCTTTTTGCCACAGAGGTATACTCTTGCACTTGCTGAGCTTCTGTTGTGGGTTCCATTGGTGGTGTCTGTGTCTTTTGGCATGTGTGTGTGAAGGGGTGGAACACTTGCTGAGCTGCTGTGGTGGGTTCATTTGGTGATGTCGGTGTGTGTGTATGCTCGGGACATTTACTAAGTTGCTGTGGTGGCGTCGAGATTGCTGTATTGTAACGAACCACTTCGTGGCATCCCCCTCCTACTTCAACAATCAACCTACGATGCTTAAAATGATGGCGCAGCGAAGCGCCGTCGGTGATTCTGCCATCTGATTTCTAGGTCTCGATCATAGGAGATTACCCCGTATTTTTTCCTTCCGTGAACTGGGAAATCCTTGTGTTTCTCGTCCGGTTGGCTCTTTCCGTAGGAACACCAACAGCAGTTGGTTTGACGTGGCACTTTTCTAACACTCGTCGTCGTTGGTCTTCGGCGATGCAGAATCTCCAATGGGCGTAGTCTTCTTCGAGGAAGGCGGTGCTATCATGGATGTGCCTATATAAGTTTCCGTCTTCGATGCGATAATCCGGGAAATTTGAAGGCTTTTTCATAACGGCCATTTTCTTCTTCGTGTACCAGTCTTCTCTTTTCAGCGGCAGGTCAACGGTGTGAAGTTCTTCGGGTCCTGTGAGTGGTTGTGTCGATGACGCATCTACTACACCCGCTGGCTGTCTATTCGCAAGTAGCGTGTTGGTTGACGTGGACGTTGCTTCCTTTCTTCGCTTTGGAATCTCAATGGCAATGGAGTCGAGGCGCAGAAATACGCCCACTCGGGGAAGGAAATCCATTCCCAGTACGATGTCGTTGGTCATCCGTGGCATTACCAATTACTCCTGCTTATGGGTGCTGGTACTAAAATTGATGTTGATGATGGTGCTACCCTCAATTAGCACGGTTCTGTCATCTGCAAGGCATGTGTATGAACTATCATTAGGTCTTGGTTTTACGTCCGTGTTGATTCTCCTGGCTGTAAACGTCGTCGATAAACGATCCTGTTGCTCCTGTATCGACGAGCGCGATGAACCCTTCATCCTTGATGGTAATGTGGGCGTAAATGCGTGTGTCGTCATTTATAAACAGTGACGGCGGGTTTTTGGGGGCAAGACTTATACGAGTTCCTGGTTGCTCCAATTGGTAGGATATCCCCTCCCCTGGCAGGCTCCTCCATGGCAGCTAGTCGGCTTTGGCGTTCGTCAGCATGAATGCACTCGTATTCTTCGGCCAGCAGGATAAAGTCTCGCATCGTATATACAATTTATATTCGGATCGGCAATTATTGTGGATCCTGTTTAGTTGTTGCTTCTTATCCATGCCCGTTGCCCACCGCATAAGAGTTTGGATTTCTGTGACATAATCGATAAGCTTTTCGCTAGCTACGGTTCTGCATTCGTCGGCGGATGTCATCTTCAAGTCGCTCGAAGTATTGTGGTGGCAAGAAGAAGAGTTGGAAATCCTGCTTGAAGTCATCCCAGCGGGTCCAGTCGCATTGGTTATTGCGATAAAGCTTTGTCCTTTAACAGCTCTGGCAAAGTCCTGGTAATGCGGTTGAAAGGAAGGCAGTAGCAAGTAGCTAATTTCTCAACTCGTTCTAAGAACCCGAGTGGATCCTTTCCTACATCGTAACGGATTCCCCATTTACGAACCTTATCGCAAACTTCCGCATCGCTGATTTCATGCTCTGACGTGTTTGGTGGCGTGGTCTTGTCGTTCGATGGTCCCGCTAGATCGTCGTGGCGGTCCCCAGATTTTTCATCCATAGTTGTTTGTGTCTTCATTAGGATCACAGCTTATTTTCGTTGTTCCGCTAGGTCGTAGTCTGATGTCAAAACAGTTTATCGTATCTGTTGTTTTACTGCTGGCTTGGTCTTTACTTGTCCTGTTGCAATGACTTTCCAGGTCAGAGTTTTATTGGTGGCTAGCTGCTCCGTTGGCTGTGGTTACTTGGGGAGTGGAACGGTCATTTCCACTGCTGCGCTGTGTTCTTTTCTTTATTTATTTTTGGTTTACTTTTCTTTAAGAGTCCCTGCTCGTGCGCCCTTTATAACGTCGTTTTCCAGCCGGGGTAGGCTAACCGGGAATTCCGGCGTCCTGGAAGTAATGAGAGGAGAAATCGACCCGAGAATGATCTGAAAGAAAGGAAACAAAAGTGGATATTTTAAATCTTAATATTAACTTTGTTTTACGAAGTTTATAATATTTCGTTTCGACGCGTTGATACGGCGTGTTGAGCCTTCGATGATGTACTACGACTGTCCCGAACGATTTAACGATTTAACGATTTTTATTGAACATTATATATATGCAATTGTCTTAAGATAAACTTACAGCTATAAGATACATTGATAATACAAATTTGTTGGCACACTGGGGGCCTAACCTTATATATTGACTTAAAAATAAAAAGTATAATTATATATTGTACATGTAAACTTAAAATTAAAAGTCGGTTGACTTAGATGTCCTCGGTGTGTTCCGTCCCGGTTGTTAGTGGCGAGTTTGGCGTGGGTTGTGAGGGGGGTTGGCGTTTAGCCACGGCGGTGGGCTGGCCCTGTGTCAGCGTAGAATACAACTGCTTCCTCGTTGTCGATTGGGGTGATGTCTTCATCCAGGGTGTCCAGGGCGCTGAGGCCTGGGGTAGTCGCTGTTGGGTTGTCATCCTTCTTATTAGCTGGTTCGTGTGGTTGGCTGCGCTTCCTACTAGCTTCTTAGCTAAAAGCAGTCGGGACTTGTCGATTGGTATTATCTTTGCTCCTGAATATAGATGGTCGTTCCTGTAGTATTTTTGACGCTGTCGGTCGAAGAATAGTCTGATGCAGATCCTAAGTATCTTCCTTTCAAAAACTTGGAGTTGTCTCATGGCTGTCTTCAAGATGGAGAACCAGACGGGAAAGCTGTATCCGATGACTGGTCTCAGGAGTTGCTTGTACATACATCAAGGTCTTGGTTTGTTGGTTAAGTCCGGTTATTTTCCTCATTAGTGGTTGGAGACGATGGAAGGCCCAGTTGGCTTTCTTTAGGACGTTCCTTGCGTGAGGGCTGAGGGTTGAACATTAACAGCTCGTGAAAGTGGATCCCCAGGTACTTCTGGGAGTTTCAGGGTTATGCTTCTGCACTTCGCTGCTCGGCGGCTGCGTCCTGAGCTGGTCGTTGGTCTCCTGAAGCTGATGAGTTCCGATTTTGAGGCGTTGACTCTGATTCCCCACTTTCGGTAGTACTCAATTAGTCTGTGGATGTGGGCTTCAACTTTCCGGATAGCTATCAAAGGTGGCACCTATAGCTGGTCATCGGCATAGAGTGGGTTCTTACAGTTGTCTGGGATGGGCTGGTCAGAGGTAAATATGTACTGTAAAGGAATGGTCCGAGTTTAGAGCCTTGGGCAGCTCCAGCCCTGATGTTCTTCACTGTTGATGTGCATTTCTCCAGTTGTACAAAGAATTTCCTGGAAGAAAGAAAAGAAAAAATAATTTGATTTTAGTGCTATGGGAAAGCCTAGTAAATGAAGTTTATGGATGAGTCCTTCAATCCATACGCTGTCGAATTCACAGGACGGCGTAATGTAAGGTCTGAAAACAAAATAGGTTCGATTTAATGTGCCTGTCACGATAAAAACATCAAGAACCGTTTCAGCTAGAAACTTGAAATTTGGCACACTTATCCATTCCGATGGTTTACATATATGAGACAGCTAATCACTCAAACATTTTGTGAAACAGCTATACAGGGTGGGCAAAATGTGAATTCGAAAAAAAAGAAATCTGAAAAATATATCATGTGGGACATCATTCGAAAGGGCTCAAAACAAAGATTCCAAAACTATTTTGCTCAGTTTTTTCCGTTAGAAACTTTGGGAGTTATTGCCAAAAATGTGTGAAAAATATCATACAAAAAGCACCAGAACTTTTCTCGAAAACTACCTAAGTCAAAAATATGAAAAAATCATAGTTCGTAGGTGATTAACCATATTTTTGAAGAAAAATATAGCGAGTCTCGTAAGTTGTATAGTTTTTGAGAAATTCACTTCGAAAAATTCAACTTTATGTCGAAAAATTCAATTTCCCAACTGATTAACTCGTAAACTACTGGACCAATTCCACTGAAATTATCACTATTCGATTAACAATAATTTTGAAAAAAATAAAGGCTATCCAAAATTGTGCTGCCATACAAAAAAAATTTAAAAAAATTAATAAAAATACAGATTTTGCCAGGAAACGAACCTGAGATCCCTGAACTCAGCTACACACTCAACCGCGTTCTTAACGTTTATCCAATTTCTCATAGTGAATAATATTACTGATTATAAGTTTGTAAAGTGAATATAGAGGTGGGTCGTTTTCGTTTTTTGTGTTAACGAAACGAAACAGTTATTTAAACAAAATATATGTATGTAACTAGTCTTAAAACTACGGAACCCTTTGAGCGCGAGTCTGACTCGCACTTGGCCGGTTTTTTCTGATAACATTTGTGTTGATTGATAACATTTTGATGTGCTGCGTTTTAATTTCGTATAAAATGCTTTGGTGTTAGTGCAAGTAGGTGTGAATTTCGAGTAGAATCCGAGATTCACGAAAATTGATCTAGAGCAAAAAAAAGTGCTTTTTTGGTCGGTTGGAAAATGAAAATTGTACCAGAGCGCTAAAAATTGCTTGAGATAAAAAAGTGCTTTTTTGCTCGAAATCGACATAAGAACCACAGAGAGCAACCATGATTTTCCCTAAACTGTGATTTTAAGAGTTATCAAATCACTACTATTATTAGCTGATACTTCACTTAACTGCTCACTGTGATCACTGCTATTTGAAAATCACTCTTCAGCACATCTCTAGCTACCGCCAGAGCGCTTCAGCTCCACACATGTGGCTGGATTCAGCTAGCATGTGTCTGGTCCGGCGGCCACCACTCGACTGCCAACTAAAGTCCTCATCCGGTGACTTCTACCTCCGTCGCACTGTGGTGGTGTTCTGTGCAGGTGTGGGTGTAGGATTGGGGCTGGAGCAGGGTTGCCAGGTTGTGGGATTTTTCCCTGTTTCCGGGGATTTTCAACCCAAAATGGGAAACGGGGAAAAAGATTTCAAAACGGGGAAAGTGAACTGCATTAAAAAATGTTTCTATTCATTGACATTTTTAATAAATAAATATGTACTATTTAGTAAAGTTATAGATTAAAAATATCACAGGAATACAGTGCGTCAGTGCAAACAATTTTAGACATGAAAATTGATGGGTTGGGATGAACGCAAAACCAAATATTTCATATCTATTTAATTTAAAATATCACTAAAATTCTTCGGCAACTATCTTGGCTCTGTAGCTCAATGCTTTGCAATATGCGATGAGTGAGGTCCAGCCTTCACCACCGTTCAGGATGAACAAGGTTCTCTCTGAAGACATAACCGCGCTCTCGTAGTAAACTTGTCTTATATCCGTCAGAATTGGATACACAGACAGGAAGTTCTCGCACCCCAAGGTTACAGAGGGAGCATATTTTGGGGAGATCTTCTCTATGCGGCTTAAAATTAAGGTGGAGTAGTTCTCCTCTGGCTTTAAAAATTGTTGAGATACACGATGTACTGCTTTCATCTCGAAAATAGTTCCTCTCCACCAAATCGTAGTTGAAAGTTGAGCTTGTTGTAGATTTGTCTATGCAGGGAAGATTCAGCTTGTTCATTGAACTCTTCTCTGAGCTTGTTACGTATTTCCGAACGCAGCGCATCGAAGAACAGCAGCGATCCTGCCGGATAATCTAGATAAGCACTTGACTTCCGACCTTCTGTCAAAAACTTGTGCATGCGTTCTTCTTGATCGATCTCTTGCTGCTACCTGTTCGCTGACTACTCTTCAGGTTATATTTTTGTATTTAAAACTATTATAATTGAAGTATCAAATAAAGAAATGGATTAACACTATTGGATTGATTTCTTCTGTAAGGGTTGGTAAATCTAGACACAACAGAGTATTTAGTATTTATTTAGTATTTATTTATTTCATAAGTAACAATCATTTATAATAGACTTTATATCATCTTTGATAAATAAATGAGAAGAAGACCAATGAGAAGTGGTCATAAATATATATGTATATGTATAAATCAGTTCAATATTACGATTATAGTTTATAACTTGTATAGTAATTCATGGAAAAATTAAAATTCTTATGACAGTAAATATAAATTTGTATTGTATAATTGCCTTTTAGGTATCCACATATGTATGTACATATATGAAAACTAAGAACTAAGCTAATGCTAATTTGCCAAATGCCGAAGGAGAGTTTCCCTAAAACTATTCGTACTGCAAGATCTCCTAATGTTGAGGGGAAGCGAATTCCAGAGATGTATAGCATGAACGAAAAATTGCCGTTCTGTACTTTGATAAGAAACACGCGGTTGGATTAAAGTTAGGGAGCGGTTCGATTGTGAAAATTTTAGTTTTTCGTATAAATATGGAGGGTGCTTGCTGGTAATTATTTTGTGTAGGTATTTGATTGTGCAATACTCAAGATATTTATCTAGCGGACATCCCAGTATATTTTAGCATATGGTGAAATATGGTCGTACCGTCTCAGTCCGTAAACGTAGCGAGTGATGTTGTTAAATGCAACGTTGATCTTACGTCTAATGAACGCACTACTGAAACAAAAAATTTCACAGCCATATGTAATAATTGGGATCAAAAGGGTTTTAACAAGCATTAATCTCGTATTTAACGGTGTGTAGCACTGCGACATAGACAGATTTCTAAGATGCATATATTTTGCCTATTATGGTAGAAATGTGGTCATCCCAGCTGAGGTTTTTATTTAACTACACACCAAGATTTTTAAATTTATTGACAATCTCAATTGGTTCATTCCAAAAAATTATATTGGGTAAATGAAAGTCATTGAGGGCACGTCTACTAATAGTGAGACATTTAGATTAAGTAGGGTTCAATCTCAACTAATTGTCTTCAGACCAAACTTGTATTCTCTGGAGATCTTCATTGAGTTTGCAGAAATGAAACTTCAACTGAGCCAGGTTTACAACTTAAATATAATTGGACATCATCTGCATACATGTGCAGCGATGAGTATTTAATTACCGTTGGTAAGTCATTAAAGATGGTAAATAACAATGCACCCAAAATGGATTCTTGAAGCTTACCCGCCGAAGTTGAAATAAAATCAGACATTGTATTGTTAACTGAAACTGCTTGTTTTCTTCCGCCCAGATACGTTTTGATGAGGTTGATTACAGATGATGCAAAGCTAAATGTTCCTCGGAGTTTTGAGATCAGCTGGAAATGATCCACCGTGTCAAATGCCTTAGAAAAGTCCAGCAGAGTCACAAACGTTATTGGTCACTATCCATCGCAGCACGGATATCATCTGTGACTTTTAGTAGTGCTGATGTACAGCTGTGATTCGGCCGGAAGCCGGATTGATTCACACAAAGTAATTTGTTTCTTTGGAGAAAGACCAAATCTGTTGGTGAATTATTTTTTCCATTGCCTTTGACAAAAAAGGAAGGATGGCAATTGGTCTATATTCAGCCGGTTTGTTCAAAGACGCTTTCTTTTTCAAAACTGGAAGATTTTTTGCAATTTTCCACGCATTAGGAAAAGCGGAGGTAATAATAATATTATTAAAGATATGAGTGATCGCCGGAAGAAGGTAAGGTAGTATGATTTTAATGAAAATCGGATGAATTCCATCAATACCAATAGCTTTAGATTTAATTTTAAGAATAGACAACATCAGTTTGCTCAATACAGGCAAATTCGAATCCATTTACTACAACAACAGGTGGTTCAGTACATGTATTAGCCGCCATCTGTACTTTCGCAAATTCTCTGTTAAGCTGGTTGGTATCAGAGTCATTCACCTCATCATTCCTTGTGCGCCCAGTACCTAATTCGCGCAGATTTTTCCAGAGACTTTTTGGAGGTAAATTGTGGTCGAAATGCATTTTATAAAACTTATATTTGGCTCGTTTAATCTTTGAATTAACCAGATTCCTTAGTTCACGGAAGGTGTCGTAAAATTCTGAGAGTTTGAATCTCTTCCATTTCTCAAAAGCTACATCTCGTTTGTTTTTTAGGTCAACGATTTCGGGTATAAACCAGGAGTTATAAGAGTGCTTTGTAATTTTAGTTTTAAGTGGCACGTGAGAATCGAACAGTTGTGATACCTACATGATTCTGAAGGACGTCAACCTGGATATCAGTTGATGTTTCATGATAAATCTCACTCCAGTTAATTCTCTGCAAGTCACGCTCCAGAAGTTCAGTATTTACATTTTTAAAATCTCGATACGTGTATTTAGATTGTAGTTTAAATCGGGGAAAATTAAATGTAGCGAAGATTAAGTCATGTTTCGAGAACACAGGAGCAGAAACCTGGCTATAGAAAACATCCTCACAGTCATTGCAAAGGAGTAAGTCCAACAAAGTACTGGCCTGAGTGAAGTGCGTTGGAACAGTTGTATTAATAATGTCCAAGCCTACTGCTTTCACAGACCGAACAAATGATACAGAACCCTCTTCATTCAATATGTTGCAATTAAAGTCGCCACAAACTTTTCCAATACAGTGGAGAATAGATTTCAAGAATACTGAATATGGGAGGTAAATCAAAAAATCTGTTTGGTCTATAAACAACACCAAGGAGACATTTTTTCCCTTCACAGACAACCTCAATAAAACAGAGCTTTAAATGTTGAATTTATAAATGCACACAAGCAATAAAAATGTTCAAACCAAAGCGGGTAGATATGTACAAACATACATACTAATATATATAGATCAATGATCGCAGGGCAGGGTAACTTTTGGTGGCGGCAATGCAATATGTATTTTTTTATAAAGCGTAGCAACGCACCGCACGCATGGTATTCGCTAATGTACGATATTTCCATGTTGACTCTCCCCATAGACTAGACGTTTTAAATTGTAATGCATCTAGGAGTGTAAGTATGCGTATTACGTATTGTGAGAAAGAAGCATAATGTTTGCACAGATGAACATGCATACATACGAGCATTATTTTTTTAGCGAACAACCTTGAGAAAAAAAGCAAAATATGCAAAAAAGGCAACAACGGCAAAAAGGCAATAATGGTATAAAAAGGCAAAAAAGGCAAAATAAAATACATACATTTGGAATCAGAAGGACATGAAACTTGTTCGTGTAAAGTCGATACACAAAAAAAAAGAGGCAAAGTTAGCAAAATCCTATCCCTGTATAACCGATTTATACTGTATTTGACAAATGTTTCATTTAAGAATGTGTATTTGCTCCTTTAAAATATTTTAATACTAAAGTGAAGTGATTAATTTAATTTCCTCTTAAGTTTTAAATTTGTTTGCTTTTTACTTTAAGTTTCATATTGTGTTACTCTTATACCCATAGAAAGAACCATTATAGAATGAAGTATGTACATATGTACAACTTAAATATTTTTTTCAGTTATTTTATATACTGTAAGTGCTATTATTCTGTTATGTTGTTAACAGAAAAAATAAGACTGCATAAAAAGTAGTGTTTTATTGGAAAATTAACGAAATCGAAAGTAAATGAAAAACGCGGAAAAACTGGGGAAAATGAAACGTTAAATCGGGGGAAAAAA
Source organism: Brachyopa scutellaris (assembly GCA_949775065.1). Taxonomy (NCBI): domain Eukaryota; kingdom Metazoa; phylum Arthropoda; class Insecta; order Diptera; family Syrphidae; genus Brachyopa; species Brachyopa scutellaris. The sequence goes on from OX459112.1 coordinate 122,777,578, forward strand.
ATGTTTCCATGCAAAAAAAGGGAATTTGTTCCACCAAAACCTGGCAACGCTGGGCTGGGGCACTTGCTGAACTTCTGTGTTTGGTGGGTTCTGTGGCGACCTGCCGATTAATGAACATACTACTCTTCTACGTAAAAGCTCTCCTAATATCAGCAGACACACACTGGACCTGCTTGGGCAGTCGTTGGCCAGCCAACAATAAAACTACACGAGACGCATTTAATTATGCAAGCTTTGACTTAGTTTAAATTACGCAAAATATTAGGAAAATGAGTGGAACAGGGGTAACACCATTTCTGTGCAAAGCGTAGCGACTTTGATCCGGTCAGAATGGGAAAAATGGCCTTGAGCCTCAAACCTATATCTGCAGGCAGAAGAAATCAAAGATCCTTTGAAGAAAGAAAATAAACTATATACCATATACCGTTAGTAGACCCCGGAGAAGAGGATGTATCGAGATATATTTTTAATATTCTAATTGGCAGATTAACCGAATATTTTTCTCCAAAGAAGAACACGATTTTCGAAAGGCACACGTTTCGTTCATTAAACCATAGGAAAGGGAAGATTTTAATAAATGTCTACTTTGACTGCGGAACCAGGCGGCGAAGTTTCAATTTGGGGAAACGAGGGCAGAGATAGTGAATATCAAATAATAAATGATAAATGTTTGGGTCCTTAAAGAGATCAAGACATGGATATTGGAAAAAGAGCATGACCTGAAGGACGATGATTGATATCTGTCATGTATATTAACAAATCGACAGCCAATCTGAAGAAATGATGGTACCAACAACAGATGTAAACATCAATAAAATAACATTTAGGGGTGACAGTAAGATCGTAGATGTGGCAAGCGGGGACATCTAGGCAGTAGTCCGAATATCCCCGCCTATGATGTGAACTGAAGCAAATGCAGTTTTATTGGCTATATTGCTCGGTAATGCAAGACTTAGCATGGGAAGCGCAAACCAGGAGATTTTGTTAGATCAGATTTTAAAAGGCGAAATTCTGGACCATCGAAGATTCGCTTTGTAGAGAGGACAAACGAAACTGAAACTGATTCTGGGAAAGAAATTTATAAATTACAGGAACATGACTGCTTTATAATAACTGATGCGGAATTGGGGGCAAATTATAGGACTGAAGTATAAACTGCTTTAGAGGATGCAAAATGCAAAACGGTACGGCTACGGCATGGAGCATTCGAGCCAAGTCGGGAAACCAATTTCGGGGGTCTAAAATAAAAGTAATTTTGGAGACCGCCATAAGTCTAGATAGATTTAATGTTATAGAGAATGGTAGACAAACACTGTTAGGGAAGGATACTTTGATTGATCTGAATGTTTCAAATATTTGACTTGAAATTCGAATACAAAACTTTCAGCCATTTCCAAAAATCAGGGGTATCAAAATCTCGTCTATTGATAGATCTGTATAGCCAGTACAACAGTCCGTGCGTCGGGTACTAACTGCTCTCGAAGACAAGGTCGAGGTTAAGTTAAATGAAGCAGTAGCGGGAGACATCATAGAGCCTGTAGTTGGACCCAGTCTTTGGATATTCCCAGTCAATAGTGTTCAAGGGAAATGGAGACATCCGCCTGTGCATATGTGAGAGACGCGGCAATGCAATGGGGCAAATTTAAAAGAAAACTACATACTGCCGCTATTACATCCAGGTGCGTACGGGGTAAATTCAACACCAGAGGTATTTCAGAGAAAAATGGAAAACATTTTGACTTCATCCAAAAGCGCACTTGACGATGTTATTGTGTTTGGACAAACTTAAAGGGAATATGATTAAAATTTGAATTCGGTATTATAATAATGAATGCGCCAATAAAAGCCTATCCGAGGTTGAACGTAGATAATCTCAAACTGAGAAAGAAAGTCTTGAATTGGTATGGGCTGTAGAAAGACTGGCTGGAGGTAATTTCAAACGCTAACAGATCATAAGCCTTTGGAAGCTATTTTCAAGCCAACATTGAAGCCACCAGCTCAAATTAAAAGATGGGTTTACGATTGCAATTTGTTAAAGTTAAAGTCATTTTCCAAGCCGGAGTTGTGGCATCGTTTTCCGGACTATGTAAAATGGAGCAATCTGATACTATCGACATAGCAGGTGAGCAGAACATCTGCATTGTAATTCAAAAATTAATACTGCAAACGTAATCCACTCTTGAATTTGTCGTAATAAATCAAATGCAGATGCAGATCTTATGGAAGCGGTTTGTAGTATTCAAAATAAAATGTGGAGTTCCAATAGCTGGAACATATTTTTCCATTTTGTTTAGAACTTTGTACCTTGGAAAACATTCTGCTACGAGGAACTTATGTTGCCATACCCACGGTTCTTAAAATCTCACATCAGGGTCACTCATGGGATACCGTGATGATTCGCAGGGTGCACTTCAAAGAATGGTGGCCTCTGATTCATAAAGACGTGGAAAAGTTTGTGAAAAGCTGTCGCGATTGTTTACTTGTGTCCAATCCAATGCACAGGTGCGCTTTCCAAATGGTCCGTGGCTATGCTTAGCAATCCTAGGTCCTCTTCCGAATCATGGCTTTATTTTTATCATCATCGATTACTTCTCAAGATACCATGAAATTAAGTTCGTGAAGAGAATAACATCAAATGTAATTATTGCTATATTAAAGATATTACTCGGACTCGGTTATACCATAACCATAATAACATAACCACCTGGCTGCAGGCGAATGGAGAGGGTGAGAATATGAATCGATCTATTTTGAAAAGATTCCAGATAGCGAATTCTAAAGGCGTTTAATGTCACTCCCCATCAATAGGCTGATCCTTGCTTACATTCAAGATATCCCAGAAAGCATTTAAGATTCAGAAGCTATGGATTCAGATATAAGAAACAAAGAGGAGGGAGAACAGAGCTGATAAGAATCGTAGACCGAAATGTTGTGAGATAGGACTTGCAGACGAAGTGTTGCTTCAAAATATGATACCATAAAATAAGCTATCAACTGCATTCAGTTCTGCCGAATTCAGAGTTATTGGACGGAAAGGTGAGCGGAAATGGCCAAGTTCTAAGGCGGCACATTAGCCGCTTGAAGAAAATAACAGACCCGCCGGGATCAGGATCCACCCCTTCAGTGCCAGGTTTTATTTCCAATAAAATCATAATGTTATTGTTCTTCATCTTTCAGGTAAAACCTTGATTAATTCACCAATATCAGCAGACACACACTGGACCTGCTGGGGGCAGTCGTTGGCCAGCCGCGCAGGTGTAATCATCTTAGGAATCCGATTGTTGTATTTAGAATATTTTTGATTGCTTATAATAATTACAGAAAATAAAGTTAATCATTATTTTGTTGTATCACCGGTACCTAAATAATATCAGTGTTTTATTTACAACTAATCCACCGGTTATCACAGGTTCCATTGGTGGTGTCTGTGTCTTTCGGCATGTGTGTATGAAGGGGTGAAACACTTGCTGAGCTGCTGTGGTGGGTTCATTTTGTGATGTCGGTGTGAGTACGCGCGGGACATATACTAAGCTGCTGTGGTGGCGTATATGTGAGACTGCTGTATTGTAATTGTAACAAACTACATCGTTACACCATAGACACAATTACTAGATGGTACATTTCATATAAGCGAAATGGTCATTCCCAAACTACCCAATATTTAGATGGCGCCACCGTGAAAATATACCTCATACTGGGATACATGCTGCAAAACACTTGATTTGAGGTAAACTGTTGAGAAACATTTCACATTTCACACTTTATTTGAGGTATACTGTTGAGAAACATTTCCGATCAACGTGAACCGTGGACTTCGTCGCCTTCTCAGTGGAGTTTACATCCGATTCTTCTTTATTTTCCCTTTTCGCAAAGCAAACCAAAAAACCCAAATGTTCCTTCGTAAAAACGGCATCATGTATTTTAATGAGAAAAAACGTAGAATAAAAATGAAAAAGAAACTGAAACGAAAATAACGAAAAGAACGAGAAATGAAACTGCTTCTCTTCGTTCTTCGTTTTCTCATCCATATTCTGTCACACACAACGTTGCGTTGGTTCTATTGCAAAAACAAAACAAAAAAACCGATTTGGTCTGTTGAGTGGACTGCGGACGCGGAGTGCTGATGCCGACACGTTCGTTGGGATGGGTATGGTGGATTTCGTAAAAATTAACCCGTATAGCGTATAGATCGTATATATGTGAAGATGTTTGGGTGTATGCAGTATGCGTGCTTGTTATTTTGTTTATAGCTTGATGTGAGTATCTTTTGTTTTTCATCGATATCGTGTGATTTGTAATAAGAGAATTTAAGAAAAGTCCTACTTTGGTGCTAACACAAATAGCTCCGCTAATAATCACAACAGAAACTTCATCTAGGGCTTTAATTTATAAATAATACTCTTTTTAACTGCTTTTAAATAAAACCGATATCTTTTTTTGGCATTCCAGATACCTATAAAACATTAAACGATTTTTCCAGTGCCGATTTTTTTGTTGTTGTTATAATCGTATGAGAAGAAAAGGATCTAGTTTCTTATTGGAATGAAATCTCATACGATTACAACATCTATTTTTTGGAGATTGTGAATCTGTGCTTTTGGAAAATGTAGACCAAAATAACGATATTACCACCAACGTAAAGCAATAAAAGAAGATGCGCAAAGAAAAAATAATAGAGCTGAAAAAATTGTACAAAGACGAACCTTACGCAAGTTAGATAGCTATCGCAACAAATGTAGTGAGAAAATAGCTTATAAAAATCAACAGCTTATTCTTAAAAAATACTGGACCTTGATTCTTATGACCTGAGACAAGCATTTGCTTCCGGGTTCATTGTGGCTGAAGAAACAAATATGAAAGAAAACAATGTTTAATTTCTAACTCTCACTGAATTTTGTACGATTTTAGTTCCTTTTGATGTATTTTTGTAACTAATATATTTTATCAGATGATTCAAGTTTCAGCAGTTGCATATGGTAAAACATATTTCAATAACAACGAAAACTATCCTAGTTGCTGTGGTTATGGTAGCACTCAGAATTTTGTTTTAAATGCTGAAGATTTTACACAAGAAAGCATCGAAATAAAACAGGCGAAACAAATAAAAAAATGCAGTCTCTTTTAGTTCCAAAAATGAAGAGATTAAAAAATTGAATATGTGCAAAATTAATAATTTACAATTACGTCGACAGCTAAAAAAAAACAGAGAGTTAGGCTATTAAATAAATTGGCAAAGAGAGATATAAATGCACAAATAGATTCTTTAAGGCATGTCGATAAGAAAACTAGAAGTATTTGCAAGTTATTTTTAAAATCTAAAGCTAATTATAATATGGCTTATAAATATATGGCTCAGAACTTGTACTTAAGGTCCCCTTTTATGTATCAATTTTTAAAATCAAACTGTAAAGTAAACCTACCGCACCCTTGTTCGATTAGACGATGGGCTTACTTTAAAACGATTTAACCTGGACTTAATTCTAATTTGGTAAATGCAATAAAAAAAACACATTTATTTGTTCTTATTATTTGTTTATTTATTGCTTGTCGTAGTGTTGTAATGTAGCGTAGCCTAACCACTAACACCAGCACTAAATGATGAGCCTTGATGATTTTTAATGTATATTTTAAACAATTAACATATGTAACTACCTGTACATTTGTACGTTTTCTTTTATGTATGAACATTTTAATGAATTCGAGTTTTTATTAAAAGTCTTTTATAATAAAGCTAACATTTCTACAATTATAAATACTCGTAGATAACTGAATTATAATTTAAAAAGATTCCAAGAAATACCATATACATACCTGCCTACATTACACTCGTAAATGTGATAACTGATATTTTAATTTAAACTTTCAATTGAACTAAGTATAAATTATTGCCTACTGCTATTCATTTTATGTTAGCTATTCATGCAATCAAAAACGCAAATATGAACCCCGAAAATTGATCTCAATAAAAGTTCGAACATAAACGCAATATTTTGCTAGCGGCCAGGCTATAAGTGGTATTAAAAAAAAAAATGGACTGTGTATTTATACAAACATCAGTCAATCACTTAGTTTTTTTTTTTAATTGTCTTCCATTTACTTCCCAGTATCAGCAATCAAGGAAGTATGTGGATACATATATATATATATACCTACCTACTTTAAATAATTTATCATAACATCCTTCATGAATCATGACCAATCCCAATGAATATCGGAATATGCACACATGCCTAATTATATCACGTTTCTCGAATCTCGTGTCGCGAAGAAAACAGTCCCCTTCCCCAATGATCCTATTGTGCGAAAGAGATACATGAAATTCATAAGAACAGCGAGAAACGGACGGTACTTGGGTGTTATTTTTCTTCTTCCGTTCTCTACAACATGTTTGTGTATCTTGCAAACACCATAGATACAAATATGTAAATAAGCAAATACAACAAATGTTTATAAGGTAATGAACTGCATTGGGACACCATCTCTTAGGAGTAAAAGTGTGAGGTATACTCTGTTCCAGGTTGTGGTATGAAATGCACCATCTAGTAATAATGTGTCTATGGTTACACTAAGAAATCTTGAGGAAAGACATGCGAAAGCGGAGGTGAAGTAAAGATGGAGTCCAGGATATCGCAATCAAGGTTATCACCTGGCTTGAGCCATAGACACAATTACTAGATGGTGCATTTCATATAAGCGAAATGGTCATTCCCAAACTACCCAATATCTAGATGGCGCCACCGTGAAAATAGGCGTTTTTTTTTTGTAACCTATATAGACTTCGAAAAAGCTTTCAGTGCAAAAATAAGACTCGATAATTATCGAGGCTAAGGTTTTGTTGTATTTTACATGTGTAAACATGCTGCTGAAACATGTTTAGCCTATACAGGTTACAAAAAAAAAAACACGCCTAATATACCTCATACTGGGATACATGCTGCAAAACACTTGATTTGAGGTATACTGTTTAGAAACATTTCACATTCCACACTAAAGTGTGGTATACTGTTGAGAAACATTTCCGATCAACGTGAAACGTGGACTTCGTCGCCTTCTCAGCAGTGCTGTGGTTTTAAAAATGTCTAGAGCATTACATTCAATTTTTTTTTCATAATTTCGGGGGAAAAGCATTACGCACACAATCTTTTGAGTAATATACGTTATGTATTTTTATTGGAAGAATTAATCTTTTTTTAAACAGTAAAAAATAACATTTATTTGTTAAGTACTAACTTAACTACATAATGTAGTAGGTATAACTATAAAACTATAAGTCTTTGAATCATTAGTTTCTTTAATGATTACATATACATATATACATACTTATATTATTTTGTACTACATTAGTGTTGAAATAAATATAAAGATTTAAATACATGTTTCTTTATTATATTGACACCCATTTTAATGTAACAATATTATATTTTGTATTATGTTCATGTGTTTCCACTGACCCGGTTGAAACGGTTGAAACAAATTGGATTTTTTTTCTTAATTTGATGTACTACTAAAAATAACGCACGTGGTACTAAAATGACACTGCCCATTAGTAGATAAAAATACGATCTTTCACTTGACACACCTCCATCATCGCTCGGCTTATAAATGGCAATACTATGGACGATATAAGAAAAATCGTTTCAACCGTTCCCAGACTCCCCTACTAAATGAATTAAAATGAGCCCAATAAATGCAAAATGATGCAAAATAAGGCAAACTAAAGTAAAATAATGCAAAGAGTGCAAACGTATACATAAATGATTATGGCAGGATTTTGGGGTTTTATTTTGGTTCATGTCAACAAAAAATTACAGTCCGTTGATATTAATATTTGTACAACAAATGTAAGACACTATGATTCAACTTATTTCACCGGAAAGGGAAAACTTTAATAAATACGAACAGCAAGCCTTAGAACTTTCATTAGTCAAGGAATATGAGTAGGGCACAAAGAGGATTCGAAAGAGAAAGGTCACTCCAGATGAATTTGCCGAAGATATAACTCCTTTATTATCTGATCGCGAAATATTTAAAGTGACATGTCATCTAGTTTTTATAGATAGACTTGTGGCTGAACTTAAAAAGAGAAGAGAAGCGTACAGCAATTTAAATAGCAAATTTTAGTTTCTGAGCAATTTGGTTGATTTAAACTCTGAAGAAGTTGAAAATAGAGCATACATGTTGGTAATTATGTATTCTGATGATTTAGAAAATCGCTTGGAATGCATCCATATTCGCTCTTATTTAACAAGTTTAGCTTGAGAATGAGTACTGTCTCGAATAACCAACGCAATTTTAAAGATTATAAGAAAAGAAGAACTTGAGACAATCCACCCCAATATAAGAATGTGCGTATCGATGGCAGTCAGCAATTGCAGTGGTGAGAGGAGTTTTTTCTGTCTTCGAGCGACCATAGCTGGAAAAAGATTAAATTCATTGGCAATACTAAACGACTTAATGCTTTCTTTAAACTATGATGATATTATTTTTTTTTCACACATTAATTGTTTTTTTTAGGCTGGCTGCCAGAAGGGCGTGATGAGATGCTTTGCCTACGGTTTTGTTGTATTGTATTTGGAAGGGGGTTGTCTCCTTAGAGACAACAAGCACGTAGACCTGTAGGCCCATTGTACTTTGGTGAAGTACCACCCCATTCGCTGAATTAGCGATTTGTTGCTGAGCTATATGTCGATCTAAATCTGCCCGTCGCTTTCGCAAAGCGAAGCAATAGGGCAAGATTGAGCTCCAGTAGATCAACGTCCCGTAGGACGTAGTTGCCTAGAGTGGCCTTTCTGATTCGAGCAAAGGCCGGACACTCGCTAATGAAGTGCTCAGCCGTCTCATCTTCTTCCAGGCACATCTCGCAGAGGCCCGAGCTTCTGATTCCAATTTTGTTCAGATGCTCGTTTAAAGGAGTGAACCCAGTGACCAGTCCTGTGAGGATTTTGAGGTCATTTCTACGAAGGTGTAACAGAAACTTAGTTCTGTTTGCCCTGGGCGCGTCTACTAACATTTTGGCCTGTCTGCCTACGGTGCTCTATTCATTTAATCCGCCACTGGACGTAACCTAACTTGTACTATTGAATTTTTAATATCTTTACAATTTTTTGGAACTAAGAAAAATCTCTTATAAAAAAAAGAACTTGGAGTCATGACATTTTTTGTTCTTAAAAACTACCTTAAATAATAAAACTTATAACTACTTAACCTAACTTACTCTAGCTACGCAATTATATACGTTTTTTTTTTTTTGTTTTTTGTGCTGTGTTTATTTTATATTTTTTTTTGTGTTTGCAAAGTGCTGTGCTGTTTTTCATTTTTTTTTTATTTTTTTTTTTTTATTTTTTATAAAACTTACTTAAATACCTACACTACCTAAAACTATGTAAGCCGGCCACGGCATGTCTACAATAATAAACAAAAGGCGGCCAACTTTGCCTTGGGGTCTACCCCGGATCAATCGGAACCGACGAGGGAGTTCCATCTTCCAACAGAATTTCTGATGTTGCTGCTCAACATCGTACCCATCGCGCCCCGAAACCGACGTACTAAACCGGAGGCGCTCCGTTTGGCTCTGTGCGACGTCTCTGTCGTAGTTGAGCCGCCTATCCACAGTCGTGCGAGCAACATGGAAGATTAGCGGCACCGCTAATCTATCCTGGATCAGACCCTGTTGGTCAAAATAGAGTAACGCTTCTGGTGGAACGAAGCCGTTAAGGCGCACTCTCTCGTGGTACGTGAAATTGGGGTAGTAAGCCCCGAAGATCAGGCTATTTATCGAACTCATTGCTCTTGCAAGCCCGAAGACAAGCCCTCTCAAACACCCGAATCCTTTCCATCGAACTTGGTCCGACGTTGAACAACACGGGACAACCATATGCTATCAAAGGCCATGTAGCAGATAACATTTACCCTCGCATCGAGTTGGCTGCTATAAAACAGTCACTTTGTAATGGCAAAAGCGCCTCTGGCTCTGGTCAGAGCAGCATCTATATGTTTGTTAAAATACAGATACTGGTCTAGCCAGAGCCCGAGGTGCCTGACTACATTTCGACATGCAAGTGGCCGCCCGTGTCGTCCAACGATTGCGAACTTTCGCCAATGCTTGATGATGGTTTCTGACTTCTGAAAGTTGATCTTCAACTTCCAGTTATCGCAATATCGCTGAATTTTATTGAAGTCACGCAATTGCAATGACCTCAATCTTTGGTCCTGATCTGTACGCGAAGAAGCCGACATACCATAAACCGAGCTACCGCCCATCTTAAAACATGAGTATTCAATTTGGTATATATGTCTCTGGGAACACTTTTATAGCGCACATTTCTCAGTACAAACATCAAGCGGTTAGACATATTAATGTCAAAAGACGGTTTGCGTAAAAGTTTCTATTGTCGGTTCTTATTGCAAGTGTTACTTTTTTCCTAAATTCTCGATATACATTTATGTACTTGTCGATCGGGGTTCAACCTTATATCATGTCGAACGATAATACGCTAGGTCCCTGCTCTTTATTAGATTTTGAATGTGGCTATTCATCCAGTGACTGGCTTATGACTGTCATGGACTCTTGGTTTTAACTGGGATGTGCTTATCGTGGCATGAATATTTTCTTTGAAGAGCGCAATCTGCTCATTTACACATGACAAATAAAAAATATTATTCGAATGGATGATACCTACGTCATGCGTAGGTCATTTAACAAGATTATGCAATTGAAGCTGTTAAAAAAAGGTAGATTAACTCATGCTAAGAGAAACCTGGGCCCAAAAACTGGTCGTAAAGAATAACTTTGTGGATATCGCAGGTCCAGAAGAGGACAGCGTAGTAAAAATTGAACTGCCAGTCTGAACAAAAGGGTATTTTTCATAATGGGAACGAGGTAGTATCCAAGCTATGTACAATATAAAATAAAACATACATAATCAATATTTTAATATCAACTTTTGCCTTCTCTTATTATTTATTATGTAAATAAAAATCTTTCCTATCTTGTTGAAAGCATGAAAACAAGTTTACATAATTTTTCATATAAAAAAATAAAAAATTACTTTTTCGTTTTGACACAAAAAATATTTCTTTTCATTTGTATTGGTTATCAAGAGTTACGCTAACGCCTAACACTGAATATTTCTATCTGTTGACCTTAAAACTCGCAGATTATAGTTCATTATGGAAGCTTATATGGCGGAACCAAGATTTCTAGTGTAGGTTACTTTCTCTCTCTCATTCGCAGATACTCGTACTCGTAACAATCTAAGTTCAAGTTCATTAAAAAGTGAAAACTATCCATATGCACAGTCCCATTTGATTCAAAGAAACAGAACTTGAAGAGGTCATATCAATTCAATTCGACTACCAACCATATGTATGTTGCTCCTCCTCGTCGGTTTCTGAGTTCGTGCTATCATTTAAAGCTATTTTTTGATGGCTTTGCAAACCATACCAACACAGAAGCAAAGCATATAAAACTAAGACTAATCAGCCTCGTCAAAATGAATTTAAAAATAATCAGAAAACTTTTTATATCTCTAAATGTGATGAGGTGACAGCTGGCCACAGAAAACACACATGAGAGTGAGTGACATAATTGCGATGAAAAAGAACAGAACTGTGTAAGGTGCACACTTGTAGCCTGTTGTAGAAAGTGATTGCACTTTATCAAGGTAAATATCGAATCAATTACTGTGTGGGTAACTTGATAGTTTCGAAGCTGATCGAAGGGGATTTTATATTTAAAGGATAGAAATCAAAAGGAATATTAGGCGTGTTTTTTTTGTAACCTGTATAGGCTAAACATGTTTCAGCAGCATGTTTACCCATGTAAAATACAACAAAACCTTAGCCTCGATAACTATCGAGTCTTATTTTTACTCTGAAAGCTTTTTCGAAGTCTATATAGGTTACAAAAAAACACGCCTATTGTTAAGTTATTTTCTGATTACGTGTCGGAATAATATTTTTATCAGTCTTGGTTTCGTCTGGATAGATTTATTGGCATTACTAGTATTTTAGGAATCTACATATTTTAAGTATACAGTTGGGTTAAAAAAATCTTGAAAATCAAGAAAATACTATAATGTAATGAGAAACTTTGTAATATATAATCCAAATGTTAACCAATCTTAAAGAAATTATGCTTACTTAGCGCCCTCTGCAGCTAAGTAAAGAAAAGAGCCGAAAATGAACGGCCATATTATTTTGTAAAACTAGGTCATTCTAGTTGGAGCAGCCAAGGAGGCAAGTTTTAAATAAACAAAGCTGAAAATTCGCAATCGAGTTTTAATCAATTGCGTCAACTTCTCATTGATATAAGTGTTTATACTGATTTTATATCAGATGTGGGTCTAGCCTCAAAATAATCATATTAATAATAAAAAAGAAAAAAATGTTTTTTTATTAAAACCCCAAGGCCAAGATGTCGAATTTAAGGATAACTCGACAAACAATGGTGGACGAACTCTTAACCGAAAGCATCGAGTTCCCACCAAGTGCTACGGTGGCACAATTGCCCCCATTGTACGATGAATTGATGGTCACGCGACTACCACCAAAAAGTACGCGAAATAGACAGACAGCCGACGAATCAGCTGCCGAAAAATCACCAGCCGACCCCGAACGAACCGACGAACCAACCGAAGAACTAGAGATGGGCTAAGTTGTGAATTTGTATTCGCAGTTATAACTGCGAATGCGATTTCTTATTCACAGTGAATATAAACTGCTAATATAAACTGCTAATGCGAATTCGCAATGAAGTCCTATTATGCATTCGTGAAAATATTAAAATTCATTTTAATTTCAAATTCGATCAATGTAGCTCAAATCACAAACAAGAGAAATATGTTTCTCTTGTCTGTGCTCAAATAAACCATGAATTCCCTTTGTTTTCCTAGCATATAAAACTGAACAAAATGATGATTACAATAGCCGTGTTTCATTTGTAGCCTGTAAACATGTTTCAGCAACATGTTTTCCACGTAAAATGGATATTTATCCAGTCTAAGGTTTTGTTGTATTTCTAGGTTAGGTTAGGTTAGTGGGCCGATGAGAATGGTAACATTCCCATCACACTTAGGTCCCTGTGGACCCATTGTGATACCCATAGTGCGTTCCCACCCATGGTATTATCGTTTCAGTTACAGCCATCCCGAAGCCCTGGTGAATTTCAGCAGGTTAGATGGTAATCTATCTGATAGCTCGTCGATATCTTCAAAGAAAAATTTGCCCAGGGTTCTGTTTCTCAATTGACAGAGGTTAGGACAGTGACAGAGGAAATGGGTTGTGTCCTCATGTGCCTCTTCGTCACCGCATCCTCTGCAGATGTCATCATCGTTCAGTCTCAATTTCTTCATGTGGTATCTTAGGGCGTTGTGTCCAGTTAGCACTCCTATGAGCAAGGACACCGACTTCCTGTTTTCTTGCAGGAGTTTTCTTGTTCTAGGTTTGTCGTATTTTGGCCACAATGTTCTCGATACCTCGCAGGCGGTTAGTGTTCTCCACCTGTTGTCTGCTTTAGTTTCTGATGTCTGTTCAATTTTGGCACGAAGGTTGCAGAGTGGAGGTTTGACCGTCCTATCTGCCTGTTCTCTTTCTAGGGCTGAGCCCTTTCTAGCCAATTCATCCGCAGCTTCATTGCCTTGTATCCCTCTGTGCCCAGGGACCCAGCAGAGTTTTACATTGTGCTGCGTGCCGAGAACCTTCAGCTCTTCGCGGCAACACCTTACAAGCTTCGATGTTATTTGTGTAGTAAATAGTGATATCGTCTCGCGATATTGTCATCATTGACACCAACTGGGCTGCCTTTGTCACTGCTAGAACCTCAGCCTGGAAAACGCTGCTATGGTCTGGGAGTCGTATGGAGCTATTTATTCCTAGTTCCTCCGAAAAGCAACCCGCTCCTATACCTATGTCCATCTTTGACCCATCTGTGTAGATGGACTTGCCATCTTGAGGTACCTCGTTTTTTTCCCATTTCTCTCTGCTTGGAAAAGTCCAGGAGAAGGGTTTTTCGAAGTCCAAGTATGGGATTATATAGTCTGAGCTGATGTCCCCATTGAGGTAAATGCCAAGTATCTGGGTATGCCCATATGCATAAGGTCTCCAGTAATTTGACTGACTTAACCTGAGAGCGCTCTTTGCTGCGGTCTCCTGCATATAGAGATCCAGAGGCAGCAGGTTAAGAATTGCTTCCAGTCCCGCTGTTGGTGTTGTTCTCATCGCGCTGGTAGTTCCAGTGCAAGCTATTCTCTGTACTTTGGTCATATCTTTGAGGTTGCTTATTTTGGTGACAGCTTGCCACCAGACCAATCCTCCGTACGTAAGTATGGGTCTGACTATCGCTCGGTACATCCATAGCGTTATTTGCGGCCCACAACCCCAGTTTTTCCCGAAGAATCTACTGCAGGTGTAGAAAGCAACTGATGCCTTTTTTACCCTTTCTTTAATATTCAGCTTCCAATTTAGCTTTCTGTCAAGTATGAGGCCTAAGTATTTCGCGCTCTCAGACAACATAAGGGGGGTACCCTCAATTTTTGGTAACGTGAAAGGTGGTATCACTCTCTTGTTAGTAAACAGCACTAGTTCGGTTTTCTGAGGGTTGACCCCCAGTCCGCATTGCTTCGTCAAAACGTTTAGTGTGTTTAAGGCTTCCTGAATTAGTTCACTAACAGTGGTGAGGAATTTCCCCGTGGCAAGTAGCACCACATCGTCTGCATATGCTACTGCTTTTATTCCACTATATCTAAATTTCATCAGTAGTTCATTAATGACCATGATCCAAAGAAGGGGGGATATGACCCCTCCTTGCGGTGTGCCTCTAGATGCGATCACATTTTGACGGGTTCCCCCGAGTTCAGCGATGATGTGCCTACTGCTAAGAAGGCTAACTATCAGTTTGGTCACGGTGCGTTCAACGTGGTTATCTTCGAGCGCTTTTTTAATCGCATGCGTCTCGACATTATTAAAAGCACTTTCAATGTCTAGAAATGCTGCCAGCGTGTATTCTTTAAAGTGTAGAGATCTTTCAATCGTGGTGATTCATCATGTAGCGCTGTTTCCACACCCTTACCTTTAGTGTAGGCATGCTGTGCCGCGGACATATTCATGTGGTTGAGTTTACCACGTATATGAACGTCTAACAGCTTCTCAAAGGTCTTTAGCAAAAACGAAGTAAGGCTAATGGGTCTATAGTCTTTTGCGGTAGTGTGGCTGGCTTTCCCAGCTTTGGGAATGAAAACAACTTTCACTTCTCGCCACGCTCTGGGTATGTGCCCACACCTAAGACTGTTCTGAAAAATTTTGTGCAAAGTTGGTGCCATTAGGTGCTTAGTTTTCTGCAGCATGATCGGAAAAATCCCATCAGTGCCTGGTGACTTGAAGGGCTGTTCTCAACGCTGCTGCAGAAAGAACGCCATGAGGTGCGTTTTGAACTGCTGACTGCGCTTTTAAATTTTCTTTGACTGGATTTATATATTTCCCAGTCTCCTTCAGTATTAAGTCTTTTTGCCGCATTGAAGAGTTTTCGAGTTTCTTTCCTCATGTCTGAAAGCTCTTTACTCCACCACGGCGGTGACTTTTTATCACGCATGCTCTTAATTGGACATGACATTAAAAATGCCTTATTGAGGGTAGTGCTTAACACCTCGGTTGCGGCATCAATCTCTTGTGGTGTTCTTGTATTTAGTTCTAGTAGTTTGCGTTCGCTTTTCTCCACCTCGCTGGCAAACATTTCCCAATTAGTTTTTCTGGGATTTCGATATTTTACCTGCGGGGGTTTGGATTCGTCTATCACGAATTCTATTATTCTGTGATCTGAAAAGGATACGTCAGCGGAAACTTTCCACTGACTCACATGAAAAGAATCCGAGTTGTTCGTAAGTGTAACGTCTAAGACTTCCTGCCTATTTTTGGTTATGAAGGTAGGTTCGTCCCCAATGTTAGCTATCAACAAGTTACGTTCAATTATAAATTCAAAAAGAGACTCACCTCTTGGATTGATATCAGAGCTACCCCATTGCGTATGATGGGAGTTTGCGTCGCATCCCATGAGCAGGTCCCATTTTTCATTCTCTGCCTTCCTCACCAGTCTGCAAGTGTCCTCAGATGGCGGTCCATCCGTAGAGTCGTGTGGCATGTATACGGATGCCATCACAAGTGAGGGCTTACCCTGCCTTTCGAATTTCACGACTGTCTGGTCACTATTACAATACCTGGGTAAGAGAAAAAGCTTAATTTGTTTCTTAGCAACAATGCAAGTTCTGGTCTTACTTTCAAAAGTATTGGTCTTATATATTTCCAGGCCTCTTGAGTTTAGTCCCATAATATTGCCTCGGACAATCCAAGGCTCTTGTATTAGGGCAACATCAATGTCCCTGTTTCCCATGAGGAAAACAAGGTTGGCACTGGCCGCCTTACTATGATGAAGGTTTATTTGTATCACCTTCATCATTGCGATTGGAGCCATCTGATCTTGCATCGGGTAATCCCAACGCGTACTTTATAATTGCTGTCACGGAGCAGCGGCATCGAGCGATGATTGAGAAGGATAGTTACTTCCATCCCAGTCTCAGTGTGTTCTCCCACCTCTAAAACTTCCCAGTCCTTGCTAAGTAATTCTGGGTTGAGTAGCCGCAGGTTCCGCTCAATCCTATCCTTCGGGAGATAGGGACCCGTAAGTAATAAGCGACCTTTGGGTCTGGTAAGGCTGATGAGCTCCCTTTTCTCGATCACCCTCAAGTCGGCATTAGCCCACGGAGCTTTGGTGTCGGAAACAAACTTTTTCAGCCATTTCAGTGTATTGTCGTCGTCACATTCCATGACTTTAAATCCCTTGAAAGTTGTCAGCTGACCAAAAAATGGAAAAGGTTCCGTTCCTTTAAGGAGAGCCTCATTCACACCGTCAAGGATCCTAATTTCAAGTAACTTCCACTGATCATCTGTCAGCTTCCGTTCTGGGTTGCCATGGTCTACTATGGCTACCCGAAGATTACTTCTGGCAATGTCGGAGTGGGTCCGTGCCCTTTTGCTCCCAGGCGAAATTGTTTCATCATGCCTGCCCCTTTTTGAGCTACCCGCAGCCGCTTCAGGTGTGGACTTACTTTCCTTACCCGCATCAGCTGAGGGTCGCATGATTCTAGCCGCAACTGAAGTGGGGGGCGGGAGGCCTCCCTTCCTTGCCGCAGCCAGTCCACTGCTAGCCCGTCCAGAGGCATGCACCCTCGGTTTAGCCTGCTGCCCTACTGTCGAAGTAGCTGCTACTGGCCCTACTGGCCCTATTATCTGCCTAGCTCTGTCTAACGCTTTAATGTCGTTTTCCGTAAAGGAAGAGGGATCCCTCTTGTTGAGTCGCCTCAGAAGCCTTCTGGCATTGACTCGTTGCCTGTACTGCTTTGCCTTGCTGGATACCAGCTGCTGTGTTCCTGAGGGGGCCTGCTGCCCTGCAGTCCTCGCTTTGCTTTCCTCAGCGGCCTTTGGAACATCGGGTGAACCCAAGCCATGGCAGTGCTTCGGATCGCATTGCGCGGACACGACAGTGCAGCAGCTACCCAAAGTGGAGTTTGCGTTGTCTTGCTCGTCATAACCTATACGTACCTCTGGTTGTGATAGAGCTGAAGCACACACCCCGTCTGACGAGCGGCGGCTCCCCCTCTACCACCACCAACCGCGAGGTCCCCTCACCACCAGCCAGAATTGTGCGAGTAGGAGACTTGCTGCTATTCCTGGTCAGTGGGTCCGGGGACTCCACAGTAAGGTCCTCTACCTTATCCCCACTATCTAGGCGCCTTACAGTTGCTGATCGGATCACCCCCTGTCCCGTCTGGCTAAGGCAAGTCACAGACCTGGGTGGTCCCATCAGCCCCAGACCCCCCGAACCTTCCGCCGGCTCTGAGCCTCTCGAGCAGCTAGCAATAGGCTCACTATCTCTCGAGGACAGCCCCTGCAGGAAGGCCCGGGCGTTATGCAACCTCTTCCTATCCAGCTCCGTTAGCTCCTCCCATTGCTTTCTCCCTAACCTTTTGATGGTTAACCTACTATTAGCCATCCTACTGCGGTTTGATGCAGTGGATAGCATGGAGAGGTTGGATGAGCTAGCGATCGAGCGATTGTCATCATCATCGACTAGAAGAAGTTTCTCCATGTCGAGATCAATCGCCCCACCGCTTTCTCCATCCGAAGAAGCTATGACAATGGGTTCCTGAAGTAGGATTCTCTCCTCTTCCTCAGTTACCTGCACATTATCTGGTGTTACCCCCGATGACTGTGCGTCTTCATTGTTAATTTGTTTATTGTCTGTTTTTTCCATGTTTTTAATTTAATTTAATTCCCACGAGTAGGCCGGTAGAAGAAGTGCCACCACAGCATAGCCGGTTTTACTGTGGTGGGGCGACGAATACGACAGGCCCTTGCCAGGGCGCCTGAAGGAGCTCGTTAGAGACTGATTTAACCCTCAGCCTTGCATCCTTGGGCACGGTTTGCTACACGCTCACACCACCACTGGAGTTAGGTTGATTACTCTTTGGCTTCGGTCCCTCATCCGGAGACCTTACAGCTTGGGAAGCCCTGCTGCAATCGCCCTCCGGGATCAGCAGGACCTACCGAGCCTCCCCACCAACGTCAAGGTAAGTAATCGAAGAGGAGGTGTTGTATTTCTAACTACATTGAAAGCTTTTTTTAATCCTATATAGGCTTGCAAACAAAACACGCCTGTGAACTTTTTGTATATTGGACGAATAAAACACATGAAGTGCACAGTTCAGTTTCGCACGAGCTTACGTTCAAGTTTTTCAATGTTTTTGTCGTGAGAGTGAAGATCGGCTGTAATACTATATTTTACATATGTGCCTATGTATATTTTGTCACAGGTGTTGCGAAGAAAAACATTAAAAAATATTTGTATGGGTTGAGTATGTCTTTGACACGTACCTTGCACACCCTGACGAGATGAATGTACTGGTATGTATGTACATAATATCCTTTGATAATAAAATCTTACTTGCATATCTGGCGCCGATGATCTTGCTGAAACTAAAGATATAGTAGGATGCTTTATTTCAATAATTCTTTAAATTCGTTGTACTGGTTCTGTACGCAAATTTCGACTGGCACAAATTATATTTCGCGAATATTTCGTCCACTTATGTAAAAATAGTAAATAGCAATTTTGGGCTCATTCAGTGATATTACTCTACTGATAGAAAATCGCATTCGCATAGCAATAGTAGCAATTGCAAGTATAACCTCAGCTGCTACCTCTGGACCTGCTACTGCTCCCAACCAACCATTCATAATTTTAAGTTTTTCGTATGAGACAAACACAGAATATCTGTAGTGTATGAAAAATGAAATTATGACTCTGTGTCTGTAATGTATAGAAGCGAGACAAAATGATTATATGGAATAGCAGTTTCAGCAATAGCAGTTTATTTTTAAGTTGTTAGCGAATGTGAATTTTCATTAGCAGTGAATGAATAGCACTTCGAGGACGCCAGAGAAGAACAAGCCTGACAGTCCACAGGCGGAAAATCGTACTCATCGCGGCGTTAACTTTGAATACATGGAAAATTTACTATAGTTTACAATAAGCAGATTCAAGTATAGGATAAAGCTGCCGTCTGTCAAAATAAATTAATTAGTTATGAATTAAAGAAAATTAGAATACTTAGTTATAATATAGCAGGCCTGAATAATAAGTCATTATATAGAATTCTATAATCTAATAAATAAATATGATATTATTTTTTTGTATGAAACATTTGTAGTTGAAGAGGAATATGAATTGTATAGTAATCGTCTGAAAAACTTCGAATTTGTATGGGTTTCTGCAACTAGACAAAATGTGAGAGGAAGGGCGAGTGGTGGCTGCTTTTTTGGTTACAAAAAATCTCTTCAGGAAGTTATTTGCGCGTTTGAAAACACAGAGGATATCACCTATCTAAATATAGTAGTCGGCGCAACCAAATATACTATAATACCATCATATATAAATTGCAATAATTGGGAAAGGGATTTTAATGCATTTTATGATTTATTGGAATGTAACAATAAAGATAATGCCATGATAATCGGCGACCTTAACGCAAGAATAGGAAAAGAAGAAGGGAGAGAAAATAGATTTGCGGGTAAAATGAGAGAATCTAAGGATGTGAAACATAATACACGAGGAGACAAATTGTTGGATTTGTGTGACTCGTTTGGACTGCGTATTATAAATGGGAGTGTGCAATTCAGATAAATATGGCGATAATACGTTTGTGGGTCAGCAAGGATTCTCAGTAGTGGACTATTGTCTACTTGGTAGAGATTGGATCACGATATTTGCTGATTTAGAGATACTAAGTGTGCCATACTCGGATCATTTGCCAATTTCAGCTGAATTCGCACTAGAAATGCTTACCCAAAACGGAACAAGAAATGTAAAATTACCGCCTACACTTTTCTGGAAGGACACTAAAGCAAGAGAATACAGGATCAACCTAGAGCAAAGCTTACAAACAAAAGGGCTACTTACTATAGCTGATATTGAGGGTATAATTAAAAATATGCAAAAACAAACAAATTCGATTTTATGAATCAGAGGCGCTGAAGCTTACATACTGCAAGGATTCGAGAGAATTTTGGGCAACCGATAAAATTAATCAATGGAAAAAAACTTCAAATCAGTGTAGAACTGCTACATCATTTTCAAATGCCCACAACATAAATATCGCCGATTCATTATGCAGCACCATCATATAATGATGAAAGATTGGATACACGTATAACACATGAAGAAGTACGCTTGACCTTAAGGAAACTCAAAGATGGAAAGGCACCAGGGTCGGATAGGGTCCCACTTGAATTTTTTAAGTATGGAACAGATGGTCTCACCGAGAAACTTACAATGGCCTATAACATAATATTGAATACAGGTGTGATACCACGGCAGTTCAAGGAATCTATAATATTTCCTATTTTTAAAAAGGAAACATTTCTGATCCAGCCAACTACAATGGAATTTCTTTTCTGAATTCATCATATAAAATCTTTACAACCCTTCTGAATAATCGATTGTCACAATGGATTGATAGCAACAAGCTGCTGAGCGAATTTCAAGCAGGATTTCGCAGTGGCTATTCTACTGCAGACAACATTTTTGTATTACGAAACATTGCTGGAACATTCATAGCACAGAAAAAGAAATTATACACCTTCTTTGTGGACTTTAAGGCAGCCTTCGACACAGTTCACCGGGGGGCTCTATTCTTTAAGCTGTACAATGAAGGAATGTCATCCAAGTTTGAAAAGGTCCTGGAAAATATTTACAGTGGCAACAAATCATCTGTATGGAATGGTTCGGAAAGCTCGAACTTGTTTAACACTACAATGGGACTCAAACAAGGGTGCACGTTAAGCCCCTCTCTATTCGCGCTGTTCATCGATGATCTTATTGACTTCCTACCGGGAGGAATAGAGTTTGCAGGAGTAATGGTCAAAGCACTTCTGTTTGCTGATGATGTGGTAGGGCGAGTTCGTAAGCGTCTGACTAACGTCTGACTGCATTATTTGCGTTCATAAAGCGAAATGCAAATCGAACTTACGCAGGCAAAAAAAAATAAAGTACGTTCGTAAACGTCCAAAATATGCAGTAAGCAATTTGGCGTCGGGCAGATATTGCAGAAAAAAAAAAATGTGTGTGATTTAAAACATTAAATTATTTTAATTCAATTGATGAATGTATATTTCTGTTAGGGTGATAATAAAAAGTGGAATTTCCAGGACACAAATTTGCTAATTGCAACAAGACATATGTACATATATGGAGGGCGATTTTCGGCAGGAAAAAGAAAACCAGAAATTTTGTTTATGTACAATAACATTTATGCAATGTAAAATTACCTTAAATGTCGACTTTGTCATTTTGAAATGGCTTCGAAATATACAGGGTGGTCCGGTTTGGCGTACAAATATTTTGGGAACTGATTCATTGGTTCATGTTATGAAAAAAAATCGTATGGGAAGGGGGTTCTTTTTTTTATTTTAAAAAATATCCTTTAGAAGTTTGTACCTTCCAACAGTTATTCAATTATAATTTCGATTTATATGTAATTTAATTAAAAAAAAAACCATAAGTATGTATAATATAAATCTCTTATATCTTATAACCAAAACCATGATCATGATCTTATTTTTTTATTGGTATATCCCGTGAAATGCATGTTAATGTAAATTTAAATGAACAATAATTTACTGGATGTCAGACAGATGTAAAACTTTAACTGGGAAATAACAAAAAAAAAAACAATAATAATAATTTCGAGTGTATTAAACTTAGGGCAACCAAAGTGTTTATACGTGACGCTATGGCGTATCAAAATAATAATAGTAAACATAGAATTATAACCGCACTTTCCCGAGATAAATGCGATTTTCACAAAAATTGGTTAAAAAAAATAAACAAATCTGTATTTGAAGCGAAATATCTCGAAAACGAAAGCACGGATGGTAAGAGTTTTTAATTGTCGTAAACACTAATCAATTGTCTATGATATGTGTCCACTTTGGTTGCTCTAAGTTTAATAAACTAGAAATTATAATTGAATAACTGTTGGAACCAACTTCTCTAAAGGATTCTTTTTAAACATCCTGTATCTCAATGGGTGTTGACGACAGACCACCCATCCCATACGATTTTTTTTTATAGCATGAACCAATAAATCAGACACCGAAATATCTGCATCCCAAACCGGACCACCCTGTATGTTTTCGATTCGCAGGCACAAAGCAGGCATGTGAATGGACTTTCGCAGATTACTGCGTTTACGAACTCGCCTGTACTCTTTGCGTATACTCCCGAATCTCTCCAGCTCATGATAAATCGATCCCAAGAATACTGCCAGCTATGGAATCTTACGGTGAATCTGTCCAAATCTAAGGCGATGGTCTTCAAAAAAGGTTCAGGAAGGAACTGCAGAAACGAGAAGTGGTATTATAACGGAGAAACCATCGAAAGAGTAAGAATATATAAATACATATCTCGTCTCGGGGTAACTATATCAAAGCAATTTGAACATGGAAACACATTTAAAAGATCAGCTAGTCAAGGCGAAGAGTGCGATCAGTGCCACATCGAAAAAATGCTTTTCTAATTAAAAGGTTGCACATAGCGTGAAATATAAAGTATTCGTAGCAGTGGCCGAGTATATACTTATGTATGCAGCGCAAATCTGGGGATACCAAAAAAATTAAGAAGTAGAAAAACTGCTACGATAATATGTAAAGAGATGCTTCCATTTACCGAAAAATACGCCCAACTACATGATAATAATCGAAACGGGATTGTCGCCACTTTTTGTGAAAACCCTTAAATTTCATATGGACTACGTAGCAAAAGTTCTAGAAATGCCAGACGAGAGACTTCCAGAAATAGTTGCACTGTATTCGATAGAAAAAGAAACCATGTGGTATAGCAAGCTACAGCGGATATCAGTTCCAGTTGTTGGACAGAGATAAGTTTGTTTTGCATAAAAAATACGCTATGCGACCTAGTATCTAGAGTAGATGAACAATGTAGACAAGATTGCATCCACCAGGCTACTTCGTCTGTCCATAGGTCAATATATAACCGGCTTAGCCACAACCTATGTGAAAAAAACTACTTTCGCAGTGAACACAGCCAAGAAGTAATAACAGCGATTTTCAAAATGAGAGGTGAACTAGTGAAATTAAATTACATACCACACCGTGAAGACCTTCCCATTTTCTGCAGTATGTGCAGTCTTATCGAGAGAGAACATGTGATTCATTTTCTTGGAAAATGTCCGATTCTGAGGGAAATAAGAAGAGATCTCATAGGCAGTGACTTCAAATCTGAAGCCGAAGTATTGGCGCTCTTAAACTGTGAAGATGATATACCTCAACTTTTCCGCTATTTCCAAATGGCAATATCTTATCGGAATAGGATTATAAACGAGGCCTTTTAGATCTATTATTTCTTATTAATGTACTAAACTTTTCTGTTATTACTTTTATTGTTTTTTTCCTTTTTGATTTTACTGCAACAAATTTAAAATAATTATTACTAAGAACAAATGTCAATTTGACAGACAGCAAATCCATGCGCTAACGATTTGTGTAAACTTTTGTAAGTTCTTAAGAGAAACAAATCAAAATCTATCTATCTATCTATCTATCATCTATCTGGTTTACTAAATTTTAGCAGTATACGGCAACACATGGTTTCACATCCGACGAAAAGTGTTGAGGCGTACGTTGACTGCTCAAGGAGACAGCAAAAGAGGTCATGAGTACCTTGGGTGTCGTAAACTATGCCGAATTGAAAGGCGCCCTTTTTCGCGATAGTGGCATAGTGCTCCTCTGTTTTGTTCAGAGTTCTAGATATGAAAGTTATTAGTCGTCCATTTTGTGATAAGATTGTGCCAATAGCAAAATTGGATGCATCGGTTGTCAGTTCGAAGTCTTTGTCGAAATTAGGATACGCAAGCATAGTATCTTGAGAGATTAGGGAATTCTTAATTTTATTAAAGGCTTCGATGGCTTCGGAATTAAAATGAATCAACTTTTTACTAGAAAGATTTCGGGAAACGCGGCCCTCTTCTCCTCGGAGGAGGGATGACAGAGGCTTTGCAATTTTTGCATAGTCCCTAACAAATCTACGGTAATAGCCTGAAAGGACGAAGGTCTTTCAATGTCTTGGGTTTCGGAAAGTCGACTATTGCCTTAACCTTATCCGGATTGGATTTAATACCGCGGTGGAATATAACGAATCCTAGAAACTCCACCTTTCGCTTAAAGAAGCCGCATTTGTCCAATTGGACTTTCATGTTGGCATCGTTGAGGGTGTAGAAGATTTGCCTAATATGCTCGGCATGTTCTGATTCGCTTTTGCTAAATATTATGATATTATCGATGTAAACGTAGCATATTTTTCCAATATGCTCATGGAGAATATCATCTAGTGCTCGCTGGAATATTGCCGGCGCGTTCTTAAGACCAAACGGTAGTCGTGTAAACTCAAACTTTCCATTATTTATGGAAAACGCCGTTTTTTCGATATCATCTTCTCTCAGCGGAATCTGATGAAATCCACTTTTTAAATCGAGTACTGTAAAGTACGAGTTTTTACCCAGTTGGGAGAGTACCTCATTTATTTCGGGAATCGGGTATCGATCCGCGATTGTCACCGAATTGACTCAATCACCAGTCTGTATTGTTTATTTCCCATGGAGTCTGGTTTCTTAGATACTATCCAGATAGGGGAGTTATATGGTGATCGCGACGGTCTAATAATTCCGTTTTCAAGAAGCTTGGAAACTTGCATCTGTACTTCGTCGTTGAGGGACATGGGGTAAGAATAAAATTTCGAGAAAATGGGGGAATCCGTGTTGGTTCGTATCTCACCGACCACTCTTGTGGTGAAAGTTAATTTCTCGTCAGGCTCGGAGAATAGATTGGGGAAATCTTTAACAAGAGATCCAACAGTTTTTTGTTGAGTTTCGGTTATAGAACATATTTTTGAGTTTAACGAGTTAATTGATTGGACTTCCATTTGCTTGATTCTAATCTTTGGCCCACCGAGGATAGTCATATAAGTTGTCTTATGTCACTCCAATATATGAAGCTGGTTCA
This sequence comes from Brachyopa scutellaris, assembly GCA_949775065.1. Taxonomy (NCBI): domain Eukaryota; kingdom Metazoa; phylum Arthropoda; class Insecta; order Diptera; family Syrphidae; genus Brachyopa; species Brachyopa scutellaris. The sequence goes on from OX459112.1 coordinate 122,803,201, forward strand.
AAGTGTAATGTTGAGAACTACCGTGGCGTATCGAAATTATCTGCAATACAAATATTTTTTAATGTTTTTCTTCGCAACACCTCTGACAAAATATACACAGGCACATATGTAAAACATAGAATTTACATCATAACTTTGGTATATGATTGATTCTATTCGCTGAATGAGATCAAACCAAAAACGACCCCTGATTTCCTTGTGCGTTGTGCCGATCTTCACTCGCACGACATAAACATTGAAAAATTTGAACGTAAGCTCGTGCGAAACTGAACTGTGCATTTCATGTGTTGTATTCGTCCAATACACAAAAAGTTCACAGGCGTGTTTTGTTTGCAAGCCTATATAGGATTAAAAAAAGCTTTCAATGTAGTTAGAAATACAACAAAACCTTAGACTGGATAAATATCCATTTTACGTGGAAAACATGTTGCTGAAACATGTTTACAGGCTACAAATGAAACACGGCTATTGTTATCATCGTTTTGTTCAGTTTTATATGCTAGGAAAAAAAAAAGGGAATTCATGCATTAGCAGTTTATATTAGCAGTTTATATTCACTGTGAATAAGAAATCGCATTCGCAGTTATAACTGCGAATATAAATTCACAACTTAGCCCATCTCTACTCTATACCACATGTCTGTCACTACAATACCACGTTTAAAGCTAGTATACCATGAAATTTGTTGGTGGTATACCATCTTCTTATTGACTGCAGCGCCGCGTTCTCTCTGTTGGTGATTCTTGGTAGCTTCTTTTACAATTTAAGAAAAAAGAATTTGCATAGAAAATTGTAGCATTAAATTCTCAGATACATACAATGGATTCAAAAATAATTATTTTATCCGATAACGATACTTGCACCGATATATTTTATTTTGTTGTGATTATTGTCATGAAAACGCAAACGTCAAAGTATACTACCTAATAGGGTGTACTACGAAATGCAGTCTGTCAGGGGTTGTGGTATTCACTATACCATGGTATACCATGGTATGAAGGTTTAGTATGAATACCATGGTATCAATACCAGCAGTCTGTCCCCCACTTTAGCGAAACGTGGTTTAAATCCGAATTAAAAAGTACATTTTTCCATGTCCAATTTTAATTTATTCAGAAATGACAGACCTACTACAACTACTGGTGGAGGTGTGGCAATCTATTGTAGATCCTCTCTAAAGTGTGAAGTAGTTGCAAGATCAGTTGTCACTAGAATTGAGTATATTATTGTTAAAATTTTCGATAGGAATGTCAAATGTTTAGTATCGTGTGTGTACAATCCTGACCGAAGTTCTTCCCCGAGCAATTCTCTAACATTCTGTCAGATTCTACTGTGGTCGCCGTGGCCGTGGTGGTTAGTGCGTTGGACTACCACGCAATTCTGCCCGGGTTCAACTCCTGGCCGAGTCTAACACCTTAAAAGAGTTTTTTCACGGTACCACCTCTTTCGAATGCTTAACAAGCATCAAAGAGTATCATTTGTCACGATTGAGCTTCTCAAGTCGCCGTTCGGAGTCGGCAAAAAACTGTAGGTCCCTTCCATTCGTGCAACAATGGTTGCGAGAAGCAGGTCCAGGTTCACCTCGAGTTGTAGCGCCAACTAAGTAAGTAAGTAAGATTCTACTGCTCTGTATGAACATATAATAGTGTGTGGTGATTTCAATGCTAACAATAATGACTCTCGTGTGCAGCAATTAACTGATTTTTGTTCATCTGTGTTGGTCTTCACATTGCAAACGAGTATCCCACTCGATTTTCTCCTGTATCTGCACCTAGTCTACTTGATATTATACTCGTCAGTGATGTTTCATTTGTAAATCTTTTGGATCAACTATCCCTAGACTATCTGATCACGACTTACTCTATATAACCTATAACATTAATTTAACAAAAAAAAAGCGATACCATTAGTTTTCTCATATAGAGACTTGAAATCTTGCAATTTAAATGACGTTCAGACTGCTATTGCTTCCTTACCTTGGGTAGGTAAAGTTAAGACTTGTGTCAGACTCCAACGATAAAGCAGAGATACTTCAATCTTTTGTCGTACAAGTTTTTAAAACCTCTGCTCCCACTAAATCGGCTATCATCCGGAACAGAAACTGCTTGGTTTACATCGGAGGTTGTTGATGCAATAAAGCACAGAAACCGTCTTTATAGTAGGTGGAAACGATGCCCTAATATACGCAATGTGAATTTATACAAGGATGCCCGTAATCACTCAACTCAAGTAGTTAAAATCTCAAAAAGAAATTATTATAGCTCGAAATTGGATACTAAACTTATTTGAAACTACCCAAATTTGAATTTTGTTCGGTGTCTGAGTGTGACGTTTCTAAATATATCTGTGCAGTAAAGTCAAATGCGGTTGGTATTGATGGCATACCACTACGTTTTGTTAAGTTAATTCTACTTTTTATTATATGTCACTTGACCTATTTAATAAATTATTGTTTAATGACATCTACCTTCCCGCGATGCTGGAAACTTGCTAAAATTATTCCTGTCACAAAAAAAACATAATGCAGAATCATCAAATGACTTTCGACCCATAAGTATACTTCCATGCTTATCTAAAGTTCTTGAAAAAGTCATAGCTGCCCAAATCCGTCAACATCTGGATTGAAATTCCTTACTGTATCCCTTACAATCTGGCTTCAGAGCAGGACATAGCTGCTCCACAGCAACCGTAAACATTATGGAAGATATAAGGAAACATTTCGATAAAAGATATATTACATTTCTAGGGTTACTCGATTTCTCAAAGGCTTTTGATTCCGTCAACCATGATCTTCTCTGCTGGAAACTGGATAGGTACTTTAATTTAAGTGCAAGTGCACTGAAATTGTTGCTTAATTTTCTCAGCGATAGAGAACAAAAGGTTGTGGTGGAAAATAAGCATTCTGAACTTAAGACTGTCAGTCTGGGTGTACCTCAGGGCTCAATACTTGGTCCAATTTTATTGTGTGTTTCCATAAATGATATTCCGTCTGTTTGCAAATTTGTCACCACATACTTATGTGCTGATGATGTCCAAATCTGCCTATCTGCCTATATTCGTACACCAGCTATTAAGAAAAACATTGAATTCCTGATCAAATACGACTTGAGATATTAAGTTAAATATAGTATAGCATTTTTACTGGATATTGAACAATTGCATTCCATTTAGTTTTGACATTAGTTAACATTCCCTTTGGTTTTGAAATAGATAAAAGTAAAAAAATAGACAAAAAGGAGCTCAATTTCGTATTCGTACACCGCTCGTTTATTCACAAAAAAATAAAAATTACTAATCTGTTCCTTGTCAAAGTTGTTTTTTGCATTGAATTATTATTTCTCAAAGTGAGATAATGAAAAAAAAGTTACTTTGTAAGGTTATTCGAAATTTCTTGGAAAAATGGGTAGAATGTAAGGTGAAATATCAAATTAACTGCGGGAACAGATAATCAGATATAACGGAGCAGGAAAATCTTATAGTGTGATATCAAGTTTGGTAGGTCGGCCAAGATCAACCATCCAAACAATCATTATTCGGTTGAAACATGAAAACCACATCGAAAATAAACCAAAAAATACATTTAAAAATGTATTAAGTGCACATGACATGAGAATATTTTGAACGGTAAATTCGAAAAAAACCTACATATAGTGCATCAAAACTGGCAGAAAACTTTGTCGAACTTTTAATAAAGGTTTCTGAACAAAAATGCCAAGAAATTGTATCCGAAAACAAGGGTACAATTGAAGAGTTATGTGTAAGAAACCTGTCAATAGTTTAATGAACAGAAGCAAGAGATTAGAATTAACTTAACAACACCAATTTAAAGATTTCGACTTTTGAAACACAGTAGTATTTACAGACGAGTCTAAATTTAATGATTATGGGTCGGATGGCGAACAAATGGTTTGCCAAAAAACAACTACCGGATATCTTCCACATACCAAGGCGGACAGTCAAACGTGATGATGGTTCGGTAATGCTGTGGGAGTGTTTTTCCGCGGCTGGAGTGGGATGACCGCATATAATTTAACGAATAAATGGACTATAAGCAATATATTGAGATATCTAAGCCAAATCTGAAGAAAAGTGCTGTTCAAAAGGGGCTCTGGAACAATTTTACCCTTTACCAGCATAATGACCCCAAACATAAAGTTTATCTATTTTGAATGTGGCTTCTTTATCACTCTCGAAAAGTGTTGGAAACATTTCCACAGTCATCGGATATTAATGCCGTAAAGAATTTGTGGGACGAGTTGGGCCACAGAGTAAGAAAATTTTGTATAAGGTACACAAATGATCTCAAAGAAAGGCTTATTGAAGAGTGGGTAAAAATTACCCTTGAAATTACAGAAATATTAGCCGATTTGAAAAATTGACCATATTTTTCTTAATATTATGTTTTTTATGAAAAAATTTCAATACTTTATTTGAAATATTTGAATTAATTGAAGTTAATTTTTTCATTTTAATGTGTTCTTACCGAAATCAATAAAATTTTGCAGTATTTGTTCAATTTGTTTGGATTTTTCCTTAAATAAATATTACCACATCAGGTGTACGAATATGAGATTGATACACTGTATATGGGCTAAGGAGATATGAACGAATATCTCATCACTCTTTTAATGTTTAAGGATGTACTTTGAAACACTATATAGATGCCCGAAACTGTATCTTCTTAAACAACATTGTAGTTAAAAAAAACACCTTATTATCTTTTAACAAAATTAGAATTCTCACGCTCGCTAAGAACTTTTAATATCAACCCACTTTCTCATAAGTATCTTAATTCATCACGTCTCTTTTTTATTCACTCTGTCAGGTTATGGAATTCTTTACCCACAAATATGGCAAGAAATCTACACCACACATGCAAACCGGAAAAAATAGTTAGTGACCTAAAATCAAAGGGCTTTAGGGCAATAGATGCTGCAATGTGTGTGTGATGTTTAAAATGTGCAGGTAAACATCTTACAAGTGAATGCACCAAACCTGAAAATGTGCAACCAAAATGTGTACACTGTGGCAAAAATCATCCAGCTAATTACCGAGGATGCAGTGTTGCGATTGAACTGCAAAAAATCAAAAATAGTCATATGAAAGAAAGGAACCGCAACACGGTCCAGAAAGAAGTCACCACGGAAAACATGCAACCAAAAAAAGCACCAGCAATCAATAATACAATAATTAATAATGCAAGCAAAAACACCGAAAAGGAAGGAAATGGTAATATGAGATCGTACGCTCAAGTAACAGCAAATGTTGTAAACCAACCTAAACAACGCCAAACACACCAGAAGGATGATGTAAAGGATGACCTCAAGCAGGCATTGCATCTCATAGTCGATAAGTTAAATGCGCTAGACAATCGAATTTCAATACTAGAGTGCAGAGTATGCAATGAAGGAGTAACACCCAGACCAAGAAATGAACAGTGACGTTAAAATATTAACTTGGAACGCAAATGGACTAATGCAACACCAACAAGATTTGCAAGCAGTCCTCGATATAGAGAACATTGATATGTGTCTTATATCAGAAACTCACTTAACTAACCAATCATTCATAAAATTTAGAAATTTTAATACTTATCATACTGCCCACCCAGAAAATTCGGCCAAAGGGGGAAGCGCGGTTATAATAAGGAATAACATCCAACATCACGAGCAATTTAAATATAGAACCAAAGAAATTCAAGCAACAGTTGTAAATATAAAAGGGAAAAGTTTTTGCTTCAACATTGTATCAATTTACTGCCCGCCAAAACATTAGCTTAGAGAAGAAGATTATCTAAAGCTGCTTAGAAAACTGGGAAATAGATTTTTAATTGGAGGAGACTTTAACGCAAAACATGTTCACTCAAGATTGACGACAGCAAAAGGAAAATAATTATTCAACGCAACTAGACAATACGGATGCGAAGTCTTGTCAACCGGAAAACCAACATACTGGCCCACTGATCGAAATAAAATACCGGACCTAATAGACTTTTTACTAATTAAAAACATATCAGTTAATTGCCTTCAAATTGATGAGTTCAACGATCTATACTCTGACCATTCTCCCATAATACTCACGTTAAGTGAGCGTCAGGGCTGCCATTTTGAAAATTCGAATGGGAGTATTTTAGACGTTTACAGCGGAGTATTTCGTGTCTAAGGGGAGTACAAAAAAGAAACGATACAAATCTAATATCGAAAGCAACCGTTACATTAGTGTGTGAATTGTCTTGTTGAAAAAATAAAGTTTTCACCCACCGGAATTTTTCCAAATTCGTCTAGATCTAGATCGGAAATACATTTTCACCATTCATTTTGGGTGGTAGCCATATCAAAGTGATTTTTCCAGGATACCCAAAGGGATACCAAACCATCGAACTTCCACCTCCGGAGTGCCGGGTCATTTTCACTGCTTTTTCGTCTCGCAATGACGCCAATAAAAACTGAAACCATCGGGATAGTTTGCTTCAACACTTGCTGCACTCTTCTTACTATTACTAGAAGTTTAAACTTGCGCCTTACCTGACCGCCATTCCGCATGTTTCACCTGACCTTGCGGGAAATAGCTTGGGCGACCGGATCATCTAGCAGAGCCATAGTTTTCACCCAAATTGAGGAAATCACACACAACGGAATCAGACCGTCCTACCTTCGACGCTTTTTATGCTTTCTTTGTATAGCAATAACTGCCCCTCCTTCCATGGCAATTGGGTTCCGCGGGGCATGGCTAGGTTAGGTTGTAAGGGGTTATGAGGCTGAGCCAGCACAAGACACAAGGCACCATAATGGGCACATCGCGATCCCCTGGGACCATCGTATGATGGCGCTTAAACCAAAACATTTCCATCAAAACATTTAATTTCTGTGCAAAATTTTAAAATTTTATTGTGGCCAGCCTTTCAATGTGTCAAAGAAGCCATTCGCTTAAAAAATCTTTCGAGAACGAGCAATAGCCTGACAATCACAAAGAATGTGTTCAGTTACCGTTACAATATTTTAGATATAAAAAAAACTTGTCAATAATCTGAAATATTGTTAGATAAACACAATGTCTTAATACTCAAGTATTTCGGCTTCTTTAGTTATCAGTTCAGTCTGTATATCAAATTTAACATTTTGATAATGTCTGTCTTTATACTTATTTCGGCCACTGTATTTCGTTATCGTGTTAGTATTTTAACAAAGTACTAGTCAATAAAGAAAAGTTACTCAAAGTATTACTTGTTTTAAAAAAAGGAAATATTTTATAGGGGAGTACAATCTGGACGAGGGGAGCACGGGAGTACAGTGTTTGAGAGAGTAGTACGAATACTCCCTTAGTACTCACTTCGGCAGCCCTGGTGAGCGTGTAACTCAGAAACAAGGCAAACCAACACTAACAAGCAAACGCACTGACTGGGAAAGTTTCAAGAAGACCTTGGAAGACAGGATTGAACTAAGCGTGCCAATGTATAATACCATTGTATATGAAACTAATAGTACTATCACTTTGGCAAATCGATGGTGGTGCCCCTAGTGTACCGAGTAAATACTACACCGTGAGTTTGAAGATTTCTTCTCTCAACTAAATGCGAATCCACTCGAGCGATAAATCTGTTAGTGCCAAAATGGCAGTTGTCAGGGTAGGGTGTGTTGTCTCTGCCAATATTCGCCAGAGTTACCGATGAGTGACTTGAAAACTTATCTTCGGTATAAAAACATGCTAAATAAATAATAAAATACACACGGACACGGTGAAATATATTATTATTTAATAGCGTTCTATAAGTTAAAAGAACTTTAAGAATTCAGTATAATTTGGGTCAATTTAAGAAAAAAAAATCATGTGAATCAAAATAAAAGAAAAAAAATGTGGACTAAAAAATTAATGAATTTTAAAATTGGTCCCAGAGTATTATAATTGCTAAGGGGGTACAAAATCCAATATTTGCGAAACATAGTCACTACGGAACCAGACCGTAAAAAAGTTTCCATTTAGTGAAATTTACCGCCTATCGGTAACCCTGTTTTTCACTCGGTTTCGGTTTCCCATCTCACGTAACTCTATGTGAAAAAAAACAATGAAAACATTTGAAGCTGAGTGACTATTGGAGTCCATTTCATATAATATTGTGTATGCATATTGTGTTGTGTTTGTGACATGTTCCCTTTACTCTTCACCCCTTTTCATAACTATGGTACGATCTTCGTAAATTCATTCATTATTTACATATCAATAGAAAAATGCGTTTGTGTTTTCTTTTGATATTTCGCATTTCATACCCAACCTTGTGGGTGAGACGAAATATTCCTTTTTGAGAGGGGAAGACAACAGGTTTCTTCAATATAAAATGAAATATAAAGGATGAAATGTATTTAATGTGTGCGTGAAAACAAATAGCCCGATTTCTGAAAGCGATTTTTGAATTGATTTCAGAGCATTTTACTGTCATGCGTGTATATTCGTATATAGGTATAATTAGGCCAAATGAAGATACATTATGTAAATACATACATAAGTACATAAAGTATGTGCATATATATGTACATATACATACATATATATGTACATTATAATGCTACTGTTTAGTTTCTGAGCGTCTTCAATCATATTTGGTATAGAATGTAGCTTTTAATTATTATCTACTTTCAATAAAATTATAATGGAAATTATAGCAGAAGTAGGTATGCATATGCATACTTTTTGAAAAATATTTCTTTCTATGTCAACACCTGAGGTTTGTATGTACATACATACAAACATTACATATGAATGTATGTAGGTGCATTTGTTTACCAATAACCACCTTGCTCAGTTCCGGGAATAGCCAACGTCATCTTCAAAATGTTCCTCAAGTTGGGTTCATCAACATTATTCTTCTTTCTTTAGGTGGCGCAACAGTTCGGGGCAATGGTTTTAAAGATCTCGGTAGGTATTTATGTAGTTTCGACCGAAATTTAAACAAAGCATAGGTATAAACCACATGAGTAAATCATATTTTGTGATGATAGTGTAAGGTATTTAAAGGTCATTGTGTCACTCTTTCCCTCTTTAACAGTCTTGTCCGTCCTCAGCTCGAATATGCAAAATTTGGACACCTCACTGTAAGAATCACAATACTTTTATTGAAGCCGTCCAGCGAAGCTTCATTCGTTCTGCAATAAAAGAGCTTCTCTGTGACGACGCTTTTAGCCTAGTTTCATATTTGAATCGAATAAAACCTTGTCTCAAAGACAGGTTAATAAGGACATCAATGTTGTGCATCAACTGATTTCAGATCTGATAGACGCCCTGATATGCCTACCTACTATATTTTGAAAATCTAACTTTCAGGGGGATCGCATTACCTTACTGCATGTGTCGCAACCGCATGAGTAAACTCCATAATTAAAATATTAACTTTTTCGGCTTTAATTTGAACACAATTATAATAATAAAAAAAACTAGACTGTGTACTATACTATACTTCATAAAACCAAACATTTTTTTCAACCATCTATCTAAACAGCAATTTTATCCTATTCTCGTTCAAATATAGTCAGTAAACAATGTACCTACTTTGCATTTTTGGCACAGAACAGATCAACTAAAACACAAAATTCACCTTTTCACGAAATGCAGAAAAAGAAAAATATAACCTGCGCAATTTGTTTGGGCTTATTCACTGTATGTGTTTGTACACATACACACATTGGTTTTACTCATGGTTTCATTCAAATTTCTACCAAACCAGAATACTCGTAAGTTCATAAATCGTAACACTCAAATCTCAATTTTTTTTGTTTGGGCTTTTTAGTTAACTCTCCTTGCTTTTGAGTGAACATCGGACGGCAATGCTAAGCAAGCATTAGCATAACCGGTTTTACTTTATTCCCACTCAATATTTAATTTTTACTCAATTCTCTCAGAGCGTAATATTTTTTTCAATTTTTTGGGAGAAAAGTCGATGCGCCCTCTGGCTTGCCGAGTAACAAACAAAAAATCTTGCTTGATGATAGTACTATTAGTTTCATATACAATGATAATACTGAACAACTGGATAGAGAAGTGGAAAAACTTGTAAATGATATTCAACAATCAGCCTGGATAAACACGCCTGAAATAAGAAGGAAATTTAAAGGGAACAAGTACCCTATGGAAATCAGAGAACTTATTACAGATAGAAGAAGAGCGAGAAGAATATGGCAACAGACAAGAGCCCCCCAAGACAAAACGAAACTGAACAATCTCACTCAACAGTTAAGAAGGAAAATTAGAGCACTAAAAGAAAACTCAATCAGTGATTATCTTAGAGGATTAACCAACGAAAAAGCAACCGATTATTCACTTTGGAAAGCAATGAAGAACACAAAAATGCCAGTTATGCCGATACCACCTATCAAAACAATGGAAGGAAATTGGGCTAGAAGCAACGAACACAAATGTAGATTATTCGCAGAATACCTAAAAAACATTTTTCAACCAAACAACGAACAAGAAATATGGATTCCTTTTGAAACAGTTGGAGAAGAAAGCGAAGAAATAAGACTTACGACCCCAAGCGAAGTGAAAAATGAGATCAAAAATAATATCAATCCGAAAAAATGCCCCGGCTATGATCTCATAACCGGTGAAATATTGAAGCAGTTACCAAGAAAAGCTGTGGTTAAACTAACACATTTAATCAATGCTGCTTTTAGAATGAGATACGTCCCTGACGTATGGAAAGTGGCTGAAGTTGTAATGATTTCCAAGCCTTGAAAGCCGGCAAACGAAGTGTCATCATACAGGCCAATCTCAATTCTACCAGTTATATCTAAATTATTCGAAAAATTACTTGTCAAACGACTCAATAGTATTATTGAACGGAAAAATCTCATTCCAAATTACCAGTTGGGATTTAGGAGGCATCATTCGACAAATGATCAAATTCACAGAATAATCAACATTATAGAAAAAGCGTTAGAAGAGAAAAAAGTTTGTTCTGCAGTGTTTCTTGATGTAGCCCAGGCCTTTGATAAGGTTTGACATGTAGGACTAAACCACAAACTAAGATGTGTCCTACCAAAACAGTACGCTGCAATCTTAGAGTCATACCTAAGCGGAAGATGTTTTAGAATAAAGCAGGAAGACGCGTATTCAGAATTAACGCAAATTAAGGCAGGAGTTCCACAAGGTAGTGTGCTGGGTCCGATTCTGTATCTTCTATATACATGTGATCTCCCGGTGGGAAAGGATAATGTAGAATCAATGCAGAAGCTGCAATCAGCTATAAACAAAATTTACAATTGGACAATAAAATGGCGAATCAAGCTTAATAAGAGCAAATCAATTCACATAAACTTCACTAACAAAGCAATAATACAAATCCCGGTTACTATCAACCAGAAAGTAGTACCGTATGCGAATACAGCAAAATATCTCGGAATGACGCTGGATGCTAAACTAAGATGGAAAGAGCACGTTAAAAAGAAAAAAGCGGAATTATACATAAAATACAGAAAAATGTATTGGCTGATAGGAAAGGATTCGCCACTATCAGTCTATAATAAGCTTTTACTATACAAGCAATCATTGAATCCAATATGGACATATGGTAGTCAACTATGGGGCTGTACCAAAAAGAGAAATATAGACATCATACAAAGATTCCAGCACAAAGTGCTGAGGAATATCGTAAATGCACCATGGTACATAAGAAATAAGGACCTCCACAGGGACTTGGGAGTGGAATTCGTCACGGATGAAATTAGAAAAAATGCACGAAGGCACGAATCAAGACTTCAAGTACACACAAACACTGAGGTAGTAAGACTCTTAGACAACGTAAACTTAGTGAGAAGGCTCAAAAGCACAAAGCCATTTGAATTGGTCTAGATAAAAGGGACCACCCACATTTAAAAATGCATGCTTAGGTACGAACATATGTATCAGGGCATATAGCTAACATAGGAAAATAAAGCACATCTTATTATCTGTGAAGAGACGCTGATTGGCGGAACTCTTGAAACAACAAATACCAAAGATATCAGCATAAGATTGCTTATAAGCCCAAGTGACTAGATCGCAATTATGTGGGAGGCGGTTTTAGTCGGTAAAAATCCGGCATACTGATTACTCGGATTATCAGTATCTTTTGAAGATTTCCCCTTCCTCTAAAAAAAAAAAAAAAAAAAAATCACATATATAAAAAGAATACAGAACAGCTTTAAATTCAAGACTGAAATTTTCAAATACTTCTCACTGCAGTAATAGCTTTAATTCCATTTTTCTCTAACTCTACTTTTTCCTTTTGTTTTTTAGTTATTAATTATTTATTTATTTATTTATTTCCTTGCTTTGTTTAATCTTAAGTGTATATTTTAATTGTTCATTTGCTAATTACCAGGGAACGGATTTTGTTGACTTTGCCTTTTTTCTGCCTTTTTTTACTCATATTGCCTTTTTTGCCTTTTTTACTCATATTGCCTTTTTTTGCCTTTTTGGTACTATTTGTCAAAATAACTGTGCACTTTCTTCTTAACTATACGATTTATCCTTGCTCACACGGAAGAAATTACAGTGTCCACAAGTATGAGAGCAGGTTTTTCTCTTGTATGAACATGCACATAACTGCAAGCATTGTTTACACTGGCGCGCATAAAAAAAAATCACTACACACCAATACAACCCCTTGTATCAACTCAATAGTTTCATCTGACAAAAACCGTTAGACATCTGGGAAGTATTTTTTTCGTAACTGTGCGCCTTTTCATCTAGATTCCAGATTCATATTCTGTGACTGGTCATACTTAGTGCTGGTCTGTTGAATATTGCGTGTGCCTAAATGCGTGCTGCTCCCAAAATATTTTGTTGCTTGTCATTGAAAGTGAAAATGCCCCAAGACAGAATTTGTGGTGAAATTGGAAAAATATTTTTAGTCGACCCGAAGGACCGAATATTTAAGAGTTTACAAATTACAGGTAACTCCTAGTAGTAGTGCACTGTGGATGTGTTAAAGACTTTGAACGGAATCGAGGAGAAATTACAACAAGCTAGGGGGCCAGTAGCTAAAGATGGGATGAAAAAATTGTACGCGGTTTTTTCAGTAAATTAACGAAATTGCGCTGCAAACTCTAAATTGAATTCAAATATTAAAGTCAAAGACGTGACATCTCTTATCTTGGCTCCACTAGACTCTGCTCATGTTGTAAGGTCCTTTATTTCATTCAAGGCTTTCCTGAGAGATAGTCGCAGGCGATTGTTACATACCAAAGAACTTTAAAATATTTTGGGTTACAATGTTAATAATAATGCATAACAACCTTTATTATTAAATGCCTTTTTTTGCCTTTTTCTGCGGTATTATTTTGCCTTTTTTGGCCTTTTTTGGTCAACAAAATCCGAACCCTGCTAATTACTTTTCAAATCATGTTTGTACTATAAAAGACTAGGGTCTTGCTGTACACCCTATAGTAATAATAAATATGAATATACATATATATGAAAAAAAAATATTTTGAAAGTTGCGTAGGTATGCATTAGTTCCCTACATCATTCAACCGCCCAAACTCGGTAGAAGATTTTCAGTCGTTTCTTACCGCAGACCTCAGTCCCTTCGCTTACAAACCCGGCAAAAATCACCTCGTGTCCGCTGGCATGGTGGAGTTGAAAATAAGAATTTTATTTGTTTTGCTTGTTTTGTTGTCCAAAGAAGACGTCCAAAAGTACAAAATTAAAATGTTAGACGATGTATTGAGTGATCGTTTTATAGTGGGATTAACATGTGAAAGAATCCAACAGGCTTTATTAGGTGAGGATAACCTTACTTTCGAAGAGTACACCACGAAAGCACTTAATATGGAGCTTTCGCAAAAAACAACAAAATCGTTACATTCCCCGCAAAATATACATGCCGTCTTTCAACAAAAGAACAATAAACACGTGCCGTCTAAAGCACACACAAATTCTTTGCCTAACAAGAAATTTAATCGTCATTCGTCAAGTACACACCAGCATCAAACGTCAAGTGGAAGCTACCAAAAAAATCGTCATGTATCACAGCTTTCATCATCGCAGCAGTCTTGTCATCGTTGTGGAAATAGTCATCACCAAGATAACTGCCCAGCTAAGAGAGAAAATTGGGAGTGTTTTACCTGCCACAAAATTGGTCACACGTCCAGAGTCTGCAGGTCCAAAAAGTCGCATGGTCAAAAAGGCGCAGTCAATGTCGTCAGTACAGAGAAAGAAAGAAGTCATCACCCAGAACCAGCAGAGTGTTCTCTGCTTATCAACAATGTAAGAACCGGTTTCGAGATCGCTACCGGAGCCTCGGTAACTATTATGTCAGAGATACATTATTATGATTATTTTTCTAATATTAAACTAAAAAAGTCATGTAATAATTTGTGTACTGTTTTAGGTAATAAAATTGAAGAACTAGGCATTATGAGCGTTGCGGTGGAGTTTGGAGGTGGATGTTGGAATTGTGAAATAATTGTTGTCAAAGGAAGTTGGCCGAGAAAACCCTTGTTAGGAAGAGATTTACAGGATGTTTTGTTTCCAAACTGGCGCAAAATGTACTCGGAAAGTTTAACAGGTATGAACAGTGTAAAAAGTGAAGTTGTGTGTCCCATTTTAAAGTCGATTCAAGAAAAATACCCAAACATTGTTGATGACAAGAATAACGATCCAATTAAGGGTTTTACCGCGAATATCGTTTTAGATGGTTGTCAGAAACCAATTTTTCATTGTGCATACAGTGTACCATTCAAATTAAGGGATAGGGTAAAAGCCGAACTCAATCGTCTTGTGGAAGAAAAGATTTTAGAACCTATTAAATTTAGCCGATGGGCTACCCCTATCGTGATAGTTCCAAAAGCTAATGGTGAGTTACGGATTTGCATGGACTGCAAGGTGACCATCAACAAATGTATTTTGATGGAACATTACCCACTACCAAAAATGGATGAAATTTTCGCGGAGTTAGCCGATTGTGAAGTTTTTTGTGTCGTTGATTTAAGAGGCGCTTATCAACAATTGTCAGTCGACCAAAACTGTAAAGAACTTTTAGTGATAAATACTCTTATAGGACTTCTAGTGTATACACGTCTTCCATACGGTGTGTCTAGTGCTCCTTCCATTTTTCAATCCGTCATGGACCGAGTATTGTTGGGACTTAAATCTGTGTTTTGTTACTTAGATGATATTATCATCGGAGGCAAGACAAAAGATGAATGCTACCAAAAATTGCTTTTAGTGTTGTCACGTCTTAATAATCACAATATTAAAATCAACGTCGTAAAGTCCAAGTTTCTAGTTCCGTCTGTTAAATATCTCGGTCATGTGATTTCGGGCAAGGGTATATGCCCAAATCCAGAAAAACTTGAAGCTATTCTTCAAGCTCCGGCGCCAACTAGCCTTAAACAGTTGCAGTCATATCTCGGGTTATTGAATTTTTATTCAAAATATATCCCTAACTTGTCGTCTAAATTACGTCCACTTTACGATCTCCTAGGTAACCAAAAATTTATTTGGAATTCAATTTGTCAAGAAACTTTTGACAAAAGTAAAACATTTTTAACTAATGAAAGTTTATTGGAGCTGTATGACCCCAATAAACCTATTGTGGTAACTACAGACGCATCACCTTATGGGGTGGGTGCAGTGCTTTTGCATGTAGTGAACGGTGCTGAAAAACCTGTGATGTTCGTGTCCAGCACACTTAATGAAGCTGAGCAAAACTATTCCCAGCTTCATCGCGAAGCATTAGCGATAATTTTTGCAGTAAAAAAGTTTCACATTTATATTTATGGACAAAAATTTACCTTATGCACTGACCACCAGGCTTTGCAAGAAATTTTCAGTCCAAAGAAAAATAATTCAGCCGTTTCGGTCTCTAGGCTTCAAAGATGGAGCATAATACTGTCGTCATATACTTATACTATAAAATATCGCAATGGAAAGTCTTTGGCACCTGCTGATGCCTTATCAAGGTTACCATTAAATAAAAGCACAGAGGTTGAACAAATACCGATAAATCATTTCTCTGAAAGTGAAAGTCCTATGTTAAAAGTATCCGTCATACAACATCACATGGCTCATGACGATGAGCTAACAGAGGTGTATAAAATCTTGCTTGATAAAGAATATAAACATGAGTTTTCATCCAACCTGTTTAAAAAAATACACAATAATTTATCTACAGAGAATAAGTGTTTGTTTTATAGAAATCGTATTATAATTCCTAAATGTTTAAGGAACTCTTGTCTAAAATTGCTTCACGAAAACCATTGTGGTATTAATCGAATGAAAATGATAGCTCGTTCATATGTGTGGTGGCCTCTAATTGACCAAGACATTGATGCATGTGTGAAAAGCTGTCAGAGTTGCACTTTAACTGGAAATGTTAAGAAAGAAATTGTCACTACGAAATGGCCTGAAACACATTTTCCTTTTGAGCGAGTTCATATCGATTTTTTTTATTTTCAAGGCAAAAGTTTCCTTATTATTGTCGATGCTCACAGTAAATTTAAAGACATACATTTAATGAGTTCAACAGACGTTTCGAATACACTAAATGCACTTAATAAAACGTTTCGAATTTTTGGATATCCTAAACAACTTGTTTCCGATAATGGTCCACCGTTCAACTCATTTCAGTTTAAATCGTTTTTCAAAAACAAAGATATAGAAGTTTTAAAATCACCAATATACCACCCACAGTCAAATGGGTTAGCCGAGCGTGGAGTTCAGTCTGTCAAAAATGTTTTGGTTAAATTCTGTTTGGATAAAAATAACACAAATTCACTGCAAAATAAGATTGAACAATTTTTATACAATGATAGAAATATGCCGTCCACATCCACTTCTAAAAGTCCATCGGAAATGCTCTTTTCATATAAACCTAGGTCTAGCTTAGATATTGTAAATAATAAATTTAAAGAAAATTTTGATTGTAGCAACAAATTTTGTGAATATAAAAATTCTTTTCCACCAAAAACACCAAAACAAATTGCAATTGTTAAAAATAATTTTAAAAAAGGTGATTTAATTTGGTATCAAAATCCACATAAACATTTTGTACGCTGGATACCAGCCCAGATTATGGAAGTTTTAAGTAACTTAAGATATTTGATTAAAGCAAACGGTTTGATAAAATATGTACATCAAAACCAAATTAAATGTTCAACTTCAAAAAATAAAATTTTTTTATCAGACATTAATGTGAAAGAATTAGATAAAAGCAACGATGAATTAACATGTAATAAAAATGAAAATAAATCCTTTGAAAATTGTAACAAAAATCTCGTAAAGAAAGAAAAGGAAGATATTAAAAGTCCTTCTGAGACAAAAAGTAAAGATGAAATAATATTACGAAGATCTAATAGAGAAAGAAAAGTTGTTAAAAGATATATATCTGAATTTAAAACTAGTAGAAAGAAAAAATATTAAATTGATATTGTTGTTTTTTTGTAAAGGTAATGAAAAGAAAGAAGTTATTTTTTTTTAAGAAGGGGAGAGTTGTTATATACGGCCTTAAGCCAACCCTGTAACATTAAAACAAGTGAAGTGTTATAAAATGGCTTCTTTCCTTTTACATCCTTTTTCCGTTTCTGAAGTTGCTGGTGAAAAGCGAGAATGAAGTTCTTCTCCTGACTTCAGTCAAGCCGACCACACGCCTCTCTCTAAGTATCTTATACTTATCCATTGAATTAAATATAGTTGTTTTATTACATTCTTAATTTATTTTATTATTAATGAATAAAGGATAATTAATTTAAAGTCGAAAGTTTTCCTTTTATTAAAGTAAAGAAAAACCTAACAGTTTTCTTCGCTTGCTTGTACTTTTGATATTTTGTGGCTCGATATGTATGTATGTGTATTTTTTTTTTAGACTTTATTTTACTGCCTGTTGAAGTTGGAGAAGAGGAAGCGTTTCACTTTTTCGTCTGATGGCAAATTCACCCTACCGCGGCTAAAGAAGCTCCACTTCAAAAATTGTCCGATTCGCTGTATTGGTAAGACCCCTTGCCAAATCAGCATATTTTGCCATGAAGTCTATCATTACTTGATTTCGGTTGGCATTTGTATGTTTTCCCCTAAATTAGGAAGAAATAATTTATATTTCATGTATAAATCTTCTAAAACCTACATTTTGAGTCTTCCGGATTTAATTTCACCAACAAAAAACCGAACGAATTGAAAACGTCAAATGTTTGCGTTTTTGAACTCCGATGTCATATTTTTCAATCAATTTACTACGAGTTGGTAATTTTATGTCTTTAAAGGACTCGACATACCCGCATCCGCCTGACTACATAATTGAATCGTTTGATACCAAGAAACACTTCTGAAGATATCGCTTTTAAATTTTATTTAAATAATATAAAATAAAAACAAACTCTTAGGCAATAAATAACATGAGTTCCGAGACTATCGACTACTTGAAGAACGCCTCTAAAATTCGTTCAATCATCTTTCCCATGACAATGTAACCCCAAATGAAATACTTAACAAATAAACCAACACCTAACAATAGGACTACGCTAGTTATTATTTTGTTAGCATTTTCCCTTGGTAGTCATGCGTTGTTACATTCCTTTATATTTGCCGCCACTGCTATAATATTGAACTTAATAATGTTATCTTTCGCTCGCTTTTGGGTGATTTTTCCAATCACTTGAGGCTCCTTTACAGTTGCTTCGATTTTTTGTAATATTTTCTCTGAATTTTTTATATCTTCGTTGCCACCTTGAATTAGAACTCGAACTTCTATACCCTTGTTCAGCCATTTGGCTATATTCTTCAGTCTTGAATCCAGATCGTTATCACTTATCCTACAACCAATGGTTAGGGATTTTTCAGCCTTTTTCGTCCGCAAGTTAGAGGAACTGCTGTAAAAAAAAAAACTAAACCTCTACTTCTGTCCACTGGTAATGGTTACTTACGACTTTTCAATTGATTCTTCATTATCTAAATTCAAGAGTTCGGAAGATGTAGTTAATCTAAATGACAAATAATTTGCTGGAAATAGTCGATGCTTAGTGCGTAGTTATTCATACCTATAAACAGGACGTTGTGATTTAGGGTCCAGGTCTTGAACTTTGATCAATTTTAGGTCCCTACGACGTGCCAATTTTTGTGCTTCATCGAGGGACAATACGCTAACTGCTTGATTTTGCAAGAGAGTTACCTTCTGTATGATTTTAGATTTCTTCTGGCTGGGGGACTTGTCACCCGACTCAAACTTCGTACCGAAATTTGTTGAAACACTGAAGTACTTCAGTTGAGTTCTGTATAAACAATTTATTGAATCATTGCCCAGTGTTCTACGAATGGAATTTCGTAGTACGTTGAACAATATATTACTCATTGCACTCAGATCTTCTTTTGTATTATGAGAAATTAAAAAAAAAGTTAATCTTTTTGGATTTAAATTATTTATTTCTATCTTTTGCTACTTTCACTTGATTGCGAGTTTGACAGGACGTGGCAAAGTCACAATGGGAATTTATTTATATTTTCCGCGCCATCTAGTGTAAGGTAGGTATATTGTTCGCTTATATGAAAAAGGATGTACATTTTTTTTGTCAAACAATTAAATTTAATCACTTTTCCTTCTTCTTCACAGCACCGGAACTGGTAGAAGCACCAGCCTTCGGCATTCGACCCACTTGCATGTCTTTTAATTTTGAATTTAATTTTACTTTAGCCTTCGCTAATTCCTGTTCCTGCCGTACGGTCTTCAATGGTTTTGGCTTAAGAAAATTCTTCCTTTCCTCTTGTTTAACAGCTTCACCACAGCCATGTACCTCAGGAAGGGTGTGTTTTAAACAATATCTTTTCTTGCAGAGAGTACAGTCCTGGCCAATTAGATTAGTCTTCGTCTTACAACGCTCGTAATCGCACAAATTATCCACAACTTTCACGGCAGTGAGAACATCGTCGAGTTTCATCTCCACCAATCGACTAGGAATCTGTTCGAGCAAGGTGCGAGTGTCATTTGTTCCATAGTCGGGTCTTTTCTTACCAGGTTCGATGGGAAACAGTGGCGCTTTGTTCATTTTCGAATTCACTGAATGTTTAAACACCTTTTCTGAAGATATTGTAGGATGTTTATCAGCCATCGTATAACCAGAATGTTTTTTTTTTTTTTAGAAAAGAAATATAAATAAACCAGCTGCTCCTGCTATTAAACAGATGTCATTGGGCGCATTCACGATTCTAGGTGACAGATAGTCAACCACCTCTGATTGGTCGAGAGCCCGAAAATTGACTACCAACGTAGTCAACTTTTATTGAGGTCGGGGACTGGATTCGTAGTCAAGAAAATCTTGACTACCCGTCAAAACCAGCTGACTGATTGGTTCGGATATACTGCGTGGCTGTTGTTTGCTTGTTACAAAAAAATCCAAGTAAATTATGAAGGGGTATTTTTATTTTTTTTATTTTTCATGCAGTTCATATTATAGGCGTGTTTTTTTTTCAAATCTATATAGGCTTAGCGGAAAATGAGCAAAAAAACGCTGAGCAGTGACTTGGCAGGACTATGCTAATTGACGTTTGACAGTTTCACATGGGCATTGTTTTCATTGAATGTAAGGCCGGTAGTTATCCAGCGCTCATTAATAAGTTGGTGGACAGAATTTTTTTTCATCAAATTTAATTCAATTAAATAGTAAAATAAGGAACATGTTCACTTAATTCATTATAATTTTCTTTTTCTTGTCGGATAAATTCGTATTTCTTTCTTTTCTACCCATTTTAAAATGAACAGAAATAATTTCAGTTTGAAATGACAGCAGAGTTCGGTTGTTAGCTACCGGCCTTCATATATCTCCCTCACTTTCATGTCATATTTGACATTTCGATAGAAATTTCGATATCTATCGACAAAAAACAGTTTGGTAGCACAGTTTTCTATCCAGGCTAAGCACCTAAGACTGGATAATTATCCAGGTCTCGTAAGCCTATATAGGCTTAGTTGTTAGTGTAATTAACATGGGAAACATTTTCTAAGCCTATATAGTTATGAAAAAAAACACGCCTTATGTTAAATTATGTGGAACAATCGACGAACTCAGCAAACCGTTCATAGCAAATAATGCAACTTGGCCTATGAAATAAATAATTTATATTTCAATTACAATGTGTAACTTATGTAACTCACAAATGTGTAACTTCATCCTCTAATTTGTCTATTAATATTTGTGTTTTTTTTTTGCTCTTTTTTCTTTCAAAAATATAATTGATGTGCTACAATCACAATTCTCCAAACAACTCCAAGCGAAAATAGAAAATAAATGACGTTTTTGATATTTGAACTGTCGACTATATACATACGTAGTCAAAAAGAGCATTCGCGATTTCAGAATTACCTACGTACGTAGTCATATGGGATTACTGTTAATTTGTCAAAATAAAACTATTCCCAAATTGTTTAAATTAATGCGCTTTATTGTTCGGGTTTTAAAACTGATTTTTATGTCTGAGCTGACGTGCTTACGAAGAATGAATGATGAAATACTTTTTGTTTTTAAATGCTAGGAAGTGTCTTTCTTTTCTCTTCTCCTTTCAGATGTAGGTGGCGCTGTCAAATCTCAGCGAGTTGCCAAGTCCGCCACAGCTACCCCCTTCCTGATGATTGTGTCCGAAAATGTCACTGTTTTTGGTTTACGTGCGTACGAGTGTTCTTGAAATAGCCAGTCCAAATTTTGGTCAACCGGAGGCGTGGATTGTTGTTGTGGCTGGTTGTTTTGATTTTGTTGTGTAAAAATGTTGTTAGACTCTGAAGCTTCGCTTTCTTCTCGGGCAAAAAATGTTGGTTTGAGACGCTCTGTAGAAACTGTGGCTTCTCTGTTTCCCAGCTTGATCACAAAAGTTGTTTCGTCCAACCGTTTAACGACTTGGTGAGGACCGGAGTATGGATGTTCTAAAGGTTTTTTAACAGCATCTATTCGCAGAAAAACATGTGTGCAGGTCGCCAGATCTTTGAAATGAAACATGCTTCTTTTTCCATGTATAGCAGTTTGTTGTGGTCTGATTGCACGAATGTGTTTTCTGAATTTTTCCAGGAAGATCTGTGGATGAGACGGTGGGTCATTATTTGAATTTAAAAGAAACTCACCAGGAATTCTGAGAGGAACTCCGTAGAGAAATTCAGCTGCTGATGACTTCAGATCCTCTTTAAAACATGTTCTAAGTCCGAGTAGAACAGTCGGAAGAACTTTGGTCCACGTCGAAGCCTGTTGACACATCAATGCTGCTTTAAATGAACGGTGCCAGCGTTCTATGAGACCATTTGATGACGGATGGTATGGTGTTGTTCTAATACGTGCTGAACCCAACATGGTTGTCAATTTTTGAAATAGTTCGGACTCGAACTGCGCGCCCTGGTCGGTGGTAATTGTTTTCGGCGTTCCATACCGTGAGACCCACGAAGTGTAAAAAGCAGTTGCGACGGTGTCTGCTGTAATATCCTTTAATGGTATTGCTTCAGGCCAGCGGGAAAATCGGTCTATAATTGTGAGGCAGTATCGAAATCCGTCCACCATTGGCATTACCACAATGTCCATATGAATGTGGTCAAAACGTTGATCAGGAATGGAAAATTTTTCAGGCGCGTTTTTTTGATGTCGTTGAACTTTTGCACGTTGGCATGGAATGCATGAGCGAGCCCAAGATACTATATCCTTTTTCATGTTTGGCCACACGTACTTTAGTTTAATTTGCTGAGCAGTCGATTTCCCACTTGGGTGTGATAGGCCATGTATTGAACCGAAGACTTGATACCTGAGTTTTTTTGGAATGTAAGGCCTTATCACGCCAGTGGAGGTGTCACAATATATTTCGGTGCTGCTCATGCGAAGTTTTTGGAGTTTCAAAGAAGATGGTCCGTTAAGTAATTCCTTTAAGGTATCGTCGTGTTGTTGCTCAGACTGTAGATCTTCGAGACTAATTATTGTCGGCATACTTATTGCATTTAATCGAGAAAGTGCGTCTGCTATTGCGTTGTCTGATCCAGAGATATGAATTATGTCTGTGGAATATTGCGAAATTAGATCAAGATGACGAACCTGACGTGGAGATGCTCTATCCAACTTCTGTTTGAAGGCATGGGTCAGCGGCTGATGATCTGTTCTAATTACAAAACTGCGACCCTCCAAAAGATATTTGAAAAATTTTATAGATGAGTATACGGCTAAAAGCTCACGATCATATGCACTGTAGTTGGTTTCTGTTGGTGACAACTTCCTGGAGAAAAATCCTAATGGTTTCCACTGATGATTATGCAATTGTTCTAGGACTGCGCCAATAGCTATATCCGATGCATCTGTTGTAAGTGCCAAGGAAGCGTTGTCAATTGGATGCACTAGTAGGGCTGCTTGCGATAGACTTTGCTTGCATGATTCAAATGCTGCTTCATCGTTCGGCGTCCATGGTATTTTTCGTGTGTCGTTTTTGCGTGAATTTTTTAGGTGCTCGTTAAGAACAGCTTGTTGATGTGCCGCATGAGGGATGAAACGCCGGTAGTAATTTAAGATTCCTAAAAAACGACGAAGTTCTACTACTGTCTTTGGTTTTGTGTAGTTCATGATAGCAGCAACACGATCTGGAGGTGGTTTGCAGCCAAGTTCATTGATGTTATAACCCAGGAACTGTATTTCGGTTTTGCCGAAGACACATTTGTCTATATTGATCGAGAGGCCATGTTTGTGCAGACATTCAAAAAGAATTCGGAGATGTTGTCGATGTTCTTCAGCATTTTCGGACATTATCAAAATGTCGTCGACGTAGCAAAAGATAAAATTGTAACCACGAAATATACCATCCATGTATCTCTGAAAGGTTTGCGTAGCATTTCTGAGACCGAAGGGCATGGCTACAAATTCAAATAACCCAAATGGAGTTGTGATGGCTGTTTTTTCAACATCTTCCTTCGCCATGGGTACCTGGTAGTAAGCGCGTTGAAGGTCTACTGTAGAAAAAATCTTTTTCCCGGACATGTTTTCGGCGAAATCAGTGATGTGTCTTATAGGATATCGATCTGGCAAAGTTTGTGAATTTAACTTGCGATAATCCCCGCACATTCTCCATCCGTTTGACTTCTTCGGTACCATATGTATGGGGCTAGCCCAAGGGCTGCTTGAAGGACGGACGATTTGAAATTGTAGTAGCTTCTCTATCTCTTTTTGTGCGGCCTTGAATTTTTCCCCAGACAAACGACGAGGTCTTTCTGCTACAGGTTGTCCTGTGGTGGAGATTCTGTGTAGCACTGTGGATTTAATGCTAGATGTTGGGCAAACAAAACCTGAGGTGATTGATGGAAACTCATTTATGACATCTTGATAAATAAATTGTCCTTGCACTGCTGAGATGCCAAAATCAGGAGTCGATGAAATTTGTATTCGTTTGAATATGTTGGTGGTTTTATCAATCAGCTTTCTGTTTTTTATGTCGACTAACAACTCGAATTTGTGGAGGAAGTCTGCTCCAATTATAGGTGTTTGAATGTCCGCTACGATGAAAGCCCAGACAAATGGTTTTGGAAGTCCGAGATTCAGTTCAAGTACGTGAACACCGAAGGTCTTGATTGAACTTGCATTTGCTGCGTAAAGTTGAAAATCCGTTGCTTGTTGGTGAACACGATTAACGAATGTGACAGGAAAAACTGAGAATACTGAGCCAGAGTCAATCAAAAATTTGTACCCAGAGTTGTTGTCTCTAATGAATAAACGATTTTCAGCTATGAGGCGAAGGTTGTGTGAACTGTCGTTCGTGGCCTCAGACGTCGACAGCTGGTTTAGTTTTCCGTCCCCCTGTATTGACAAGGAGACCTGCATTTCGTTGCACGATCACCAAATTGGCGATGATAAAAACAGAACTCAGACGCTGGCGAACGACTCGGAGTTCCTGGTCGTCTTAATTGCGAATGTGTTCTTGAGGTCGAATTCTCAAATTGTGAACGTCGTGAGCGCGTTGAAACTTTTTTGTCGATTTTCTGGATTATTTCCGCCATGGACTGCAGTTGTTTCTCTATCGAGATGACGCGCTCTTCTAATTGATTGTCGGCTCTTCTTTCGGTCGGAGCAACTGCCATTGTGGTTGCGGTCTGGCTTTGCTCCAAAATGCGGTCAGCGATGTCAGCTAATTTTGTGAGGTCGACGTCCTCATTAGGAGACAGAATACATCTTACTGGTATTGGCATGCGTTGCATCCACAACGACCGTAAGATGTCCTCTGAAATGCCTGCTGGAGCGATATTACGCATTTCGCGCAAAAGTTGCGATGGTTTTTTGTTGTCCAAAGACAATTCGGCGAGGAACTTGTTAAGTTGTTTTTGCTTTGATTCTGCAAAACGAGTAATTAATGTTTCTTTCAAGGTTACATACTTATCTTTGAGCGGTGGTGATCGCAAAATGTCCGAAATTTGTGTGAGAACTGTAGGGTCCTCTAAAGCTGCTAGAACTGTATAATATTGGTCGGCATCAGCCTTCAGTTGATGCATGTGAAATCTTGCTTCGATTTGTATGAACCAGAGTTCTGGATCGTTCGGCCAAAATGGTGGAAGCTGAATCCTTGTACGTGCCACCGCCTCCGTAATTGTACGGTCAGAAGGATTGGAACCTGTGTCACCTCCGACATTATTACCATTTTCTTTTTTAGGAGGCATTGTAGCTCGGGGTCACCAGTTATGGGATTACTGTTAATTTGTCAAAATAAAACTATTCCCAAATTGTTTAAATTAATGCGCTTTATTGTTCGGGTTTTAAAACTGATTTTTATGTCTGAGCTGACGTGCTTACGAAGAATGAATGATGAAATACTTTTTGTTTTTAAATGCTAGGAAGTGTCTTTCTTTTCTCTTCTCCTTTCAGATGTAGGTGGCGCTGTCAAATCTCAGCGAGTTGCCAAGTCCGCCACAGTCACTAGAATCGTGAATGCGCCCATTGTCATATTCAGGGTTATACCAGCGCCTCCTATATGTGAAACAGGCCGTAATGTAACAAAACTACACGTGGTGCTCTTGGCTTACAATTTCGTCTGCCAAACGTCAAATCGTATAGAAAAATCGGGGTAAATATTCTTTCGGGACAAAAAATCCAATAATTGAAAGTGTTATAGGTATCATTAAAAGTTAAATGTGGTTTTAAATTATTAGTAATTGATGAAGGCATATAATGTGCTTAAAAAAATGAAGAAAATTTTTCGTTTTTGAGTTTTTTTTTTATGTTCTCAGTGTGAATCGGTTTCTCCCGTGTGTGTTTGCGTTGCATATTGTACGCGTTGTTTGAGTTTTCAATTTTTCATTTAATAACAAATTAAATATATAATACCGCTATTAATTATAATTATTGTAATTTGTATTCTACTCTGCACGTTTCGGCAAAATATTTACAATATCGTTCTGTTGGCCAATTCGTGATTCATATTTTCATAGTATGTTATGTGTTCACATATGTAGCCGATATTGTGTTCTTAGAGGATTAAAAATATTCAAGTTTTTGTTGATTGATATGCTGTAAACATACATTCCGAATAAAATTAGAAATTAAGATATGTAGTTGTAAATACATATATACTATTTAAGTAAACATATATGTTTGTACGTATTATTTTGAACATTTTTGCCTAGTAAGTAAGTTTACTTTAATAATCCATAAATTGTCCTAACCTGTGTTTATGTTCAAATACATAATTCTGATTTATATTAAGATGTTATGAAAAGATGTATTTTATATTATTATAGGTTCTATTTCATTTGCATGGATATATTTATTTGTATGTAAATCTCGTAGCTTATTTTACAAGTGTTAGTATGTATATGATTGTAAAGTTTGTACATAATTATAGGTTGAGTTTCAAACAAAGTTTTGTGTGTCGTTTTTGTTGACAATTAAAATAAATGCATATGTATATATGTACTTAAAATACCAGACATGTCTTTTTCTATGCTTTTTGTATTTTTTTCTCCAACGTGTTCCTAAAATTTTAGAAGTCTTAGAAGGTGGCTTTTCTTTTCAGTTAAGGTACGCACATAAAATAAGTAAGTATGATACTTGCATCATTCTCTTCAACTACAAGATTGCGGTTTATAAGTGCTCACTGGGACAGATTTCACAGTCAAGGTTTTCTTGAAAATTGCATCTACGGAAGATATTTCCATACCTTGCATACATACATTTGTGAACCTACGCCGTGTGCGGCAAAATAAAACACTGAATTATTTACAAAACAAATTCGTAAATATTCCCCTAAATATCGAGGAAACAATTTATGTACTAAAGTAAGCCAATTCGTGTAGTTGCGAAAAATATAAATATATCAAAACACATTTCGGCATTTTTTTATTTAAGAATTGTACAATAATTAAACCAAAAATTGCTCTTGGCTTCCATTATTATGGTATATATTTTTTCGAGAAAATTCGTTCCCGAAATACAGCACATTCTTTGAAATAACGCACTAAACTTCTATATCAATTTATAAACCAATTTATTTCATTGCAAATTGTAGTATTTGCAAGTCACATCTATTAATATTTCATTCAATAATAATGTGGCATAATTAGATTTAGAGTTTCTCTTGGCTTCCGCAGTACATTTGTTTACATTTTCTGTAAGCCAAGAGGTGCACGTGGCATTTGACATTTTCGCGGAGCATTACGGCCTGTTTCACATATAGGAGGCGCTGGTTATACGTATACCTCGTCTATACGAAACATTTCCCAAGACATGTTCTTCGACTTGACATGCAAATGTCTCGTAGAGACCCCTAATTTGATGTCCAAACTAAAAACATGTCCGAGATGTCAGCATTTTAGTTTTGTCTTCTCGGCGAACTAAAATCCAGATTTACCTCTGACATTTGGCCGTTTGGCCGGTAGATTTTCGTTCTGTGGGTTTTTCGGTAGAGTGAATATGTCGCGCTGAGCTGGTTTGGTAGGTAGATTTTCATTTTTCGGTATTTCCGTAGTGAAGATGCTGGTTGGGCAGATAGATTTTCATTCAATGGTATTTCCGTAGAGTATTTCACTGCTTTTAAAGCGAGAATTGCGCGTTGTTTCTTTCTCGACGTCAGCTTGTAGATTGAAATGTCTTGGCATGATTTGCCCAGCGAAGGTAAGTAAGAAAAAAACCCAATGTAGATACTCGATCACTCGTTAACGTATGGATTTCGTTCACTCGTTAACTGATGTCGTAATTCGACCCCTGTTTCTAGTCAAGATGTAGTTTTCGCAGAAATATGTCTCGTGGAGACGCGGTGTTATCGCGAATAAATTCCGATGGAAACATTTCCTTTGTCAGCAATGTTAATCAGATTGCTGAATGGGAAATATTTCCCTGGAAATTTTATTCACGATAGGCCTGATTATGAAAATTGTTCAATCACAATTGATGCCTGGGGTACGTTCAGTTTGAATGCTTGCGGTTGTACTCAAGTACGGTGTTCACGATAAACTAAATTTTCACCGGTCTCGAAACATATTCGGGGAACATTTTAAGGATTGTTTGTTGTAGTTCTGGGGGGCATTTTTCAGAAAAGTCCCATCACCCGAGCCGAAAATTCCCTTTTTCCCCACACACCATCTCTTTTTTCCCATTTTATTTCCCACGGAAAAAAGAATTAAACAAAATTTCCGTTAAGTTGGTACGTGGTATTTTTAATTTGTACATAAGACAATAGCCATGTTTTTTTGAAACGTAGCTAGCCAGTAGTTGCTAGCAAAGTCAAATTTCACACGTAGAACAAATACAACAACCAGCTCGCTACAACCTTTGTATATACATTCCTATAGTAACGCCAAGAAATTCAGTAGAAATGTTGTACGAGTATCCCGACAAAGCTTTGGCGCTTCAATCGGTCTGAAATAAAAAATGGATTGTGTCCTGAATTTATTTAGAGGGAGCTTTCAAGTTTTATAAATGTCTCGTCCAAAAAAAAAGCTATTTTTCAACGAAAAAAAACAACAACAATATTTATTTTTTGTACGACCGGCGCAAACGAATAGACTTTTGTGTATTTCGGGTAAATAGATTTGTTTACTGATTGCCATATTTCATTTTTTCCCCCCAATCACAATTTATTGTTCGTTGCCAAATATTTAAATCCCGCAACATAGCAATTCAATGTGATTTTCGTATTTAAGAATTGCTCTAATTCTTTTACAATAGATTTCAAAATATGTAATTATGTATTTAGTTTTTAGAAATTATTGTTTTCAGAATCTGTTCTTCTGCGTATTTTTTCCTTTTGCAATTAGCAAATGGTGCCATACTTATTTCCCCATTCCTGTAAATGTTCATTCAGAACAAACCTGTACGTTTTGGATGCAGGAAAAACGGAGCTTGGGTTATTCAATATTCACTAAGAAGCATAGCATTACTCAAGTACGAATTACCGCTGCTCTTGAAACAATGTTAAATATGTTGGACATTTATGGTAGGAATATAGCAGCAAAAACGGCGATGCGACTTAAAGAAACTTAACAGTGAGTATCTTCTAACTTTGGGCACGCCAGGATATTCGCAATGAATAATCTATATAGGGAAGTATACGGACTATATGACTCCGCTCCTAGATTTCAATGTAAAATCTGTGGTCACAAACCATAACAGCCAAAGTCGAGTTAGGACGAAATTGAGTTATAAGTTTCATTGGTTTCACAATGCTATTATGATTTTTTTTTTGTAGAATATTAGCAACAAAATGGCTCTTAGGTTTCTGGAACATAGGAAAAACCTAACAGCTTAAGTCGATTTATGAAATACAAGACCGATTTAAAACTTCAAACTGTTCTCCTGAAAAATGTGCAAAATCGACTTTGGCTGTTATGGTTTGTGACCACAGAAATATAGGACTAATATTCCCAGGTAGGAAATATCTGTCTTAATG
The DNA here is from genome assembly GCA_949775065.1 of Brachyopa scutellaris. Lineage (NCBI taxonomy): Eukaryota > Metazoa > Arthropoda > Insecta > Diptera > Syrphidae > Brachyopa > Brachyopa scutellaris. The sequence goes on from OX459112.1 coordinate 122,833,039, forward strand.
ACAAATCCGCATTGGAAATCTACACGGATATCCGGTTAGTATCTCTAAACCAGATATCGAACAGATGAATGCCCACGCTTTGCTTGGTTTCTGGTCATAGTGATGTACCTGTGAGGCAGACGAACTAACCAGAAAAGGAACAAAACTTGGATGTTTTACCATGTACCAAAAGAAATAATAAAACAAAAAATCTCAACGCAAGCTCTACAACAGGCTAATGAGAGATAGCGTAATCTTGACACGTGTAGCTATGCCAGACAGACTTGGCCACGGCTAAACCAACATAAATCTTGCCGCCTGCTAAAAGTAAGCGGAGCACATATCGGCATACTAGTTGAACAGGTCATTGTGCAATAGGCAGATATGCCAGCAGACTAGGAAGCCTCGCCAATGACTACTGTCACAGCTGCATGGATGAGGAGGAGAAGTTGCCCAGCTCTCTCCTCCTTAAGAAAAATGATAATACTTCTTTGTCAGGGACGTGGCGTGATGTTCTAAGCAGGGTGTTCTACTTTTTTTTTGTTGAATAATAACGTACATATGTATATACTCAGTTTTCTCCAGGACCACGACGAGGATGTTAAGTAAACAAGGCCAACAAAATAATTTATTAAGAACGGGGCAACCACACAACCAAAATTTTCTTTCATAGTTAGGAATCTAAAAATGTCTAGTAAAAGCTTTACTAGGTAAACCTTACAAATCAAATCCGGAAGAGACGGTGTTGGCCTTCCAAAACTAATTATTTCCAGTCTTTCTTCCGAATTTAATTGAGAAAATGGTTTCTTCAATAAATTTTCAATAGCGCATCGACAGGTCATTTTTCTCTCATACGATTTGGCTTAAAAGAACGACATGCATATCTAACTATTGCCAAAATGCGAATGATGAATGATGATGTAAGAATAAACATGTTTCCGCAACATATTTTCAATGCAAATATTTGAAAAAAAAACACGCCTATTGTTGTGTTGCTTTTTGCTTTCGCTTCAGTCGATTATGATCTACAAATATAGAACACATCGAAATCGAACAAATAACTAATATCAGGAGAAGAGAATCGAACAACATTCAACCAAACAAACGTTAACATACGAAAAAAAAAAAAAAAGAAGCTTTTTGCTTTCGCTTCAGTCGATTATGTTCTACAAATATAGAGCACATCGAAATCGAACAAATAACTAATATCAGGAGAAGAGAATCGAACAAAATTCAACCAAACAAACGTTAACATACGAAATAAAACAAAATATGAAAACCAACAAAATACCCACAGGCCACAGCTAACATCTTCCTCGCTAAAGAAAAGGGTAGAAAATGTATTGTATCGATCCTGCCTGCGTGCGCAGTTTGCTGGGGAACTCAAATTGATGCGAAACAAAACAGAATATGAGAAGCAACATAATACCCACAGCTAACATCTTCCTCGCTAAAGAAAAGGGTTGTATCGAGCCTCAGTGCGCAGTTTGCTGGAGAACTCAAGTTGATGCGAAATAAAACAGAATATGAGAAGCAACATAATACCCACAACTAACATCTTCATCGCTAAAGAAAATGTGTTGTATCGAGCCCGGGTGCGCAGTTTGCTGGAGAACCCAAATTCATGTTATTGTACAGACGATTGTTGGGACTTTGAATGTGGTAGAACGTTTTTTTTTATATGGATATTTCCTTTGGGTTGGTGCGCTAGTAAGTGGAGAACAACCGGGCGAGTCGACGTCGAACTGAATTTAATAAAAAGTTGGTTTGGATAGGTTGCTGGATAGAGGTTTGAAAGTATGTATGTATGACGGCGCGCACCGTTCAATTTACTTACGAAAAGAGGAGAACATTTTGTTCAACGTCAATTTGTGTTGAATGGTTTATATACATTTTGGTATTGCGATTTTGACTGCGGTGTTTGGTTTGGTTGATTTGGCTATGGACGGTGCGGCATAACAGAGTGAACAAAAGTGGATGTTTAAGCATTATTTTTAATTAAGTATTTTTGAATTGTAACTCAATTAGATATTGTTAGCGCATGTATATAAACAAATAAATTTTTCATAAAGATGGATTTCGTTGGGGTGTGCGGAGAACACCTGCGCACCTTAGAGTAAACGTCACTGTTCTTTGTAGACCTTCAAGATATTTCCTCAACAGATATCAATAAAATACGGAAATTCATCCAACTTTCAAAATGGTTCCAGGAGTATCGCTGAGAATCGGCTCATGTGGCAACACAATGGACTTACTTTGGTCTAAGTGAATCCTACGAAATATGGGGATAGCCACCCAGCCTAACCAAACCTTGTGGTGTCTCTGCTCTAGCGATGGCTACCTATTCAGTTCATCCCGTATGCTGGTGCTAAAGCCGAAAACGATTCAAATATGAACAATCAATGGGGCCTTGGAGGCAAAACCGTTATGTCTCTACTGAACGGTGTAAATCTTCAAGAACATCAATCCTTTTTTGACAACTCTTTTACCTCATTCATTCTCATGTGGCATCTTATATCGCCTAGTCATGTACGATACATCACTCAACAGATACGAATGAAATCAAAAGGGAGCTATCCGAGTTGGGCCATAATGTGACAAATATCCATAACATTCTCCAACGCGAAACCAAAAGACCTCTACCGATCTTTACACTAGAGATTGAAAATCAGGAAAACAATAAAGACATACATATATAACATAAGACAATTACTTTAAGGCAGTATAAACTTCGAACCTCCTCGACTAAGGAAGGACATTGCCCAGTGCTTAAATTGTCAAAAAAATGGGCACACAACAAATTATTGCAACAATCTTAGCTGAACATTTTAGAGTGACGTTTACTAATGACACAAATATCTCAGATATAAGCTTACCTACAACTTCTAGTTTCCAAAGCACTAATGGTTCTAACATAAAAAAGGTAACAGTAAAAGAAATAAAATACTACATTCAACACAAGATTAATCCAAAAAAAGCTCTGGGTATGATCTTATTACAGCAGTTGCAAAACCTCGAAAAGACGCTACTCAAACCGCTAATTACAGGCCAATAAGTTTATTGCCAATAATATCAAAGCTATTCGAAATAATCCTAATAGATAGACTACAACACAGAGACGAGTACTCAAATCTTCTTAAAGCAGAGGCTGGAGTTCCTCGGAGCGTCCTCGGAACTTTATTATATCATTTATTCCTACACCTCAGTCAAGAAATGCAATGATTGCGACATAGACCAAAAGTTAACTTGGAAACAACATATACTCACAAAACGTAATCAAATCAAGGACAAATTTAGACAACTATTTTGGCTGCTGAGAAGAAACTCGGTTTTATCTATAGACAACAAAATGCTCATTTAAAAGACGATTATTAAACCAATATGGACATACAGACTTCAGCTGTGGGGAACAGCGTGTAAATCAAATATAAACATCATCCAAGGACAGCTATCAAAAATATTAAGAACGATAATAGACACTCCATTGTATATTTCCAATGACGACATCCGTAAAGACCTCAAATTATCGACATTAATTGAAGAAAGACAAGCACAAAAAAACAAATCCGGTTATTAATCCACGATAACAATTAAGTCAACTCAATCCCGCTACAAGAAATAACCCGAAAAAGAAGACTGAAGAGCCTTAGACCATCAGGCCTAACTTAAAGACATTAATAAAGTAATAACTATTGTCATGTTTACTTTTTGAATACTCGCTAATAATTAAAAAAAACCCACCTTATTGTAAAACAAAGGTATGTAAAGGCTCTGGCCTTATAAGCTATCATATCCTGTTATGTAACAACAATTACTAGGTGTTCAATATGTACAGATGTAAATAAATAAAGGAAACAAGAAAAAGAAACAGTTTTTGAAAGCACAAAACATATTTACTTTTTTAATCAGTTAATTCACATTTAAAAAAAACCGACATCAAAAGACGAATATTTACTTCAATGGTGCCGAAATAACGAAGAAATTAAAATCTTGACGAAAGCTTTTTCATAAGGAATAAAATTATCAAAGACACAAAAGCTCTCTGCCACTTTATTCTCGGTTTGGTATTACTAGCGACATCTTGCAGCATAACCGTACTACTGGATTGGCGCTACTATAGGAATGTATATACAAAGCTACAACTCTTGATTTTATCCGCAGCTGGCTAGGAATGTTGCGATATCTCATGGCAAGGTGGCGCTTAAAGCGCTTTGTAGAACATTTGACAGACTGCCGTGTACGAAAATTATATAATTTCAATTACTAAATGATGTTTCACAGAACTAATCCACTATATTATGATTTCATATCACTTTATGTAAATTATCCATTGAATAAATTACCGAAATGAATTGTTTTCACAACAAATAACAAAAAATCGATTTGGTTGAATGCCGAATACTTTGACAGTTCACACTTAACAGCTGATCGAAATCACACACATATGACCGAAATCACACACACCAACTTGGAGGTAAGTCAGCTGGGTTCGGCTGGCTGGGAATCGTTTTAATGAACGACTGGCTAGCTACGTTTCAAAATAACACGCCTAATATAAGACAAAACAATGGCGCATTATTAGCTGCAAGGATCGTTATCGGATAAAATAATTATTTTTGTTTAATATTGCTTCGGATGATAAAATAAAACACCAATTCGATAGAATATTCTTTATTTTTTGCGTCCTTCTTTACACACGCGGTAAGACAAACTTCTTTGAACCCAAAAACAAGAATGACATCTGTCTCCCTCCAAAATGGAAAAAGGATTTTCTTACTTCTAATATACAAGATGGCCGACAAAGTATAAAGTAACAATCGATTGGCAGATGGCGCTGGTATCGACAAAAAGATAATTTCAAACATTAATCGTTAAAGAATATTACAGCTCGGTCAACCTGACTTCATGATCGACCTCGATCATTTAACAAATTCTAAATGGTATTATGTTGCCTACCGCTTTTAACAACTGCATCGCCTGACCCTTTAGTTGGTGTTAACCATTTCCGTATCCGTACAGCCTCCACAACTCCATCATAGGGTAATTGAGTTAATTGGCAATTTTCGATATCCCTTATGACGTAACGATAATTTGGTAAAATCTTGTGAATGACATATGGACCCCGAAACTTAGGAACAAATTTCTTGTTGGTTCCGATGGTGGTATCAACATGCCTAACTACAATAAAATCGCCGACTGAATAAGTTTTAGCTGGTACACTATTCTTCATACAATAATTTTCATTGTGTTCCTGGGACTTTTTGATAGCGCTGGACGCCTGTGATCGCAATGCTCCCAAATCACGTTCTTCGTCATTTTGAGACCGGTCATCCAAATACTCGGTTAGCTCATCAACAACCCTACCGCGTTGATCCACCCCAAAAAGCAGTCGGCTTGGTGACTCTTTTGTTGAGCTATGGGTTGTATTGTTGAGAGCATATTCAACCTGCGATAGCTTGCTCACCCAATCTGCATGATTCACCGGTTCACTGATTTTGCGCAAGATAGCCTTAATTACTCGGTTGACTCGTTCAACCTGACCATTAGCCTGTGGTGACGCTACAGCTACTTTGATGTGATGGATATTGTTCTTTAATAGATAATCACTGAACTCCAGCGAGGTAAAGCAGGTACCACGGTCCGTAATAATACGTCTGGGTCGGCTATAGTAGCTGAAATACTTATCCATAGATGCGCAAACTTCTTTGGTGCTTGTTGAATTAACTGGGTACAACCGTACGAACTTGGTGAAAGCGTCAATAACAACAAGTAGATGTTTGCATTTAGAAACAAGGGCCGGAAGTGGTCCAAAGTGGTCCATATGTATTGTGTCAAATGGGATTGGTTTCTTTGGGATACTAAACATGTTCTGGTCATTTGATACACGAGTTCATAATACACTTTATGCAATTTTTTTACAAAATGTTCGATCTTTGTTCTCATCCCCGGGAACCAATAATACTTTCGAACTTGATTATAACACTTATCGATTCCTAGATGACCAATTTTCTCATGTACCAATCGGATAACATTATCCTCCATTTCGGTAGGCACATAAAGTACCAAGCGGTTTGGGTTAACCTTACGGAACACTAAACCATCATGGAGCTCGTACTGCTCTAGTGTATCTACTTCCAGTTTACTTCGCAGTTGCTTGATTGTTAAGTCCCGGTTTTGCAACACTTGAATATGAAAATCAACTTCATCACTATTAATTGCAGCGACTACATGGCAACGACTTAACGCGTCTACGTGACTCATAGAAACACTGCTTCGGTGTTGAATCGAATAGTTATAGTTTTCTAACTCCAATGCCCATCGGGCGATTCGGGGATTAACCTGCTTTTTACTGAGGGTGAGTGTTAGGGAGTTACAATCAGTTATAATTTTAAATGGTATACCTTCAAGGTATACTCGAAAGCGGCGTAAAGAGTAGATAATAACTAGTGTCTCTAGTTCAAAGCTGTGATATTTGCTTTCAGCCGCAGTTGTAGTCTTTGAAAAGAACGCCACACGATGAAACCTGCCATCGTTCTGGCGCTGCATGAGTGCTGACCCAAAGCCATGACTGCTAGCATCACAGTGCAGCTCAGTCTCCTTTTCAGGATTGTAAATTGCTAGCATAGGCGCTGACACTAACTTACCTCGCAACTCATTGAACGCGTTTACACAGGCCTCAGTAAATTCATAACGAGTTTCTTTCCGCAGCAGTTCTAATAGCGGTTTAGCTATTCTCGAGAATGACGGTACAAAGCGTCTAAAATATGAGAACAACCCTATGCATGCATGCAATTCCTTTTGGTTTTTTGGCATTGGATATTCTTCAATGGAGCGAATGTGTGCGTTAGTGGGTCGAATACCGGAGACATTGATCAAATAACCTAAATATTCGATTTCATCATATCCAAATTTGCATTTACTAAACCTTGGCTCAAGCCTCTTTTCGTATAGACGGCGTAATACTTCAGCGAGAATTTTTAAATGCGAATCAAAGTCGGCGGTGGCGATTAAAATGTCATCTAAGTAAATAACAATTTTTTCGGTTTCAATCAAATCCTGAAAAATTTGATAAACGAACCGTTGGAAATTAGCCGGGGCATTTTTCAAACCAAAAGGCATTCGTAGATACTCATACTGGCCATCGGGTGACACAAACGAAGTCAAAGGTATTGAATTGTCATCCATTCTAATTTGATTGAACCCATCTTTCAGGTCTATCAGTGTAAACCATTGTTTACCTTCAGTGAATTCAATGCAATTTTCAATCAGCGGCAATGGGAAATTGTCTCTGATTGTTTTTTTATTCAATGCCCGGTAATCTATGCACATTCGTAGTTCACCGTTCTTTTTTTTCGTTAATACAACTGCAGACGCATATGGAGACTTACTGGGGCGGATTACCCTGTGCTGAAGCAATTCGTTTATCTTTTTTCGTACTTCGGTTCGCTCGAACACCGAAAGCGGTCTTGGTGCACAATGGAATGGAGTATCATCTATCAAGCGAATTTTCATCTTATAATCATGTTCTTCACATACTCCACCAGTGGGATTAAGGAAAAAGTCATTGATAATTGCCTTAATAGCGTCAGCTTTGCTTTTACTAAGATGAGGGCAAATCTCCACCTCTGATCGTACTTCACTATAACCAAAAGCACCACTTTGGTCGGCAAGGTCAATATGACACTGGATCGGCGGAATAATGTTACCCACTGAAGCAACATCAGTGGGCGAGAGAACATCAACCAACGGAACATTAATCGGCGGAACACAAACACTGGGCATATTGACACCAATCATCGGAACCAACACTTCATTTGATTTTACTTTATCAGGACGGTCAGAAACTATACCCACGGACGGTAAAAGGGGCGTCGGGCTACCACAGCGGCTAACTACTTTAACAAAATTACTCGGACAAGGTGCATTTTTATGTAACGAAACTTTATTTAAATTGAATTCATTATAATAATCTTAAAAAGTTGCAAAAAATCACGCCCCAAAATAAGTGGTAAAGTCATTGAATCGTCTGGAAGAACCAAAAGATTTAAATATTTACTTTCATTTCGAAATGTAATTAAACACCTTATCATACCGTATGAATGTATCTTGATTCTTCCAATTCCGGTATATTTGGTTGGCTTTAGTACATCCGATACACTGACTTTACATGGGATGATTGAATGTTGAACAAAACTAATCGCGCTTCCAGTATCAAAAAGAGAAAGACAATTAACATTTTTAATGCAACCTGTCTGATAATGCGGAAAGGCAACACTTACCATTTGCATGGCGCTTATGGCACCAGTTGCTTCTTCATCACTGTCCGGGTATTCTGACAACGCCTTAGTAACTGCAGCTACAATTCTCTGATGCTTCCGTTGGGCCTTTGGACAATTGTGATGGAAGTGGCCGACTTCGTTGCAAATAAAGCACGCATTCTGTAGTCTCGGCGGTTTGGTACAGCTGCTTTTATAGTGGCCAAACTTTGAGCAGTTATAACACCGCACCTCAGAAAGCTCCCCTGGTTTGGTACTACTGACGGCGGACTTCGGTTTGTTTAATGGGGGTTTAGCTCCCATTAATTTGCTGCGCGCTAAATATAGGGACCTTTTTTCCTGGTTTCGATCCAATTTAGCGAGCAGGTCTGCGAACGTTTCGGCGTCGTTGATCAACGTGATGTTAGGACTGTCATCGTTGAATCCATCCACCATAAATGTGATTAGCTCGGCTTCTGGAATATCGATTTTAGCTGCGAGGGCCTTCATAGAGATGACGAACTCCAAACACGTTTCCTCAGGTCTGATGCGTCGACACTCCAGCTGCCGGTATATATCCCGGTGCGTCACTTGCCTTCCAAAGGTTTCGATTAGTGCCTTTTTGAGCTCTTGATAGTTCACAACTCCCAAGGTACCGAGGAAATCTTTAGCTATTCCCTTGAGCAACCGTCGTACCCCCAGGCACATTTCCTCCTGCCCAAAGCCACGTGTTGTGGTATATTGCTCGAATTCTAGGAACCATTTTTTGATATCGTAGTGGTCCGTTCCACTGAATGCATTAAGTGCATTTTCAAGATGCTCGAAATTAATTTTGCGGTGCCCGTGGCTCTCTGTGGATTGGGACTCAACATTTTCCAGCCACCGAATTTGTTGTTGTAGCATCAACATCTCACGACGCATGCGTAGAAGTTGGAGCTGTGCCTCCAATTGATGTGCTTCATCGGAAATTACTGCGGTTGGTGTTTGGGTGTTTCTGCGTGTTTGGTCATCGGAGACATCAGCGACTATCTGTTGGAGAACTGCGGATGGCTGCTGAGGGACACTACTTGGTTGCTCCCAACTAGGATAACTGCGGGTGGCGGTTGCAGGTGTATCTCCGCATACAAAGGGCGCAACTGCGCACTCGGCGGGACCACTACGCCATCCAATGTAAGCGCCTCCGCCATTGAGCGTGTAACCCTTGAGTTTGGCATTATCGAAAATATATCAGCAAAATATTGATTCGATATTATTTTTTTATAATTTTCTGAGTTGAACCCCACATCTGAGATTTAATATTGCTTCGGATGATAAAATAAAACACCAATTCGATAGAATATTCTTTATTTTTTGCGTCCTTCTTTACACACGCGGTAAGACAATCTTCTTTGAACCCAAAAACAAGAATGACATCTGTCTCCCTCCAAAATGGAAAAAGGATTTTCTTACTTCTAATATACAAGATGGCCGACAAAGTATAAAGTAACAATCGATTGGCAGATGGCGCTGGTATCGACAAAAAGATAATTTTAAACATTAATCGTTAAAGAATATTACATTTGAATCCATTGTATGTATCTGAGAATTGAATGCTACAATTTTCTATGCAAATTCTTTTTTCTTAAATTGTAAAAGAACCTACCAAGAATCGCCAATAGAGAGAATGCGGCGCTGCAGTCAATAAGAAGGTGGTATACCACCAAACAATTTCGAATTTCAATACCAGTTATGTTTCATGGTATACTAGCTTTAAACGTGGTATTGTAGTGACAGACATGTGGTATAGAACATAGTATTGCTATACCATGGTATCAATACCATGGCAGGACTATGCTAATTTACGTTGGACAGTTTCACATCGGCATTGTTTTCATTCAAAGTAAGGCCGGTAGTTATCAAGCGCTCATAAATCGCTTTTAAGTTTAAATTTTTGGCGCTCTTTTGAGGATGTCAGTGACATATGGCAATGTAAATATTGGGGATGATGCAACACAGTTGTAGATGGTGAAATTGATGTTGATGGGTGAAATCTTTTTTCGTCCAATTAAATAGTAAAATAATGAACATGTTGTGCCGACCGCGCTAAAAATCACCAGTAAGAAAAAACAACAGCCACAAAGGGCTGAATGCATCCAAAAGCGTCCGATGAGGCCACTCACCGAACACGACCATGCTAATCAAACGTCAAAGGAAAATCAAAGAAAAAAGAAAAGAGAAGCGCAGTTGCAGAGAGATATGAAGCGGGACTGGTCGTCGTTTGGAGTTGGTTGGTGTCGTCGCCATTGCAAAGTGGAATTAAACATTTTAAAGTCACATTTGTACGCGTACAATATTAAAGTAATAAAAGTTATATAAGTCTAACATAAACGTGCGTTTGATATATTCCCCCAAGTGGTGACCCGGACGTGATCTAAAGCAAAGAGGAGAAATAACAGCACGGTAAACAAAGCACCGCAATTCAAGACACCACCAACGACACCAGCAGCAACACCAACAGCAAATACTGTTGGCTAATAACCAAACCGCAAGAACATCCACTTCGTACAACAAAAGAGTACAAAAAATACCAACAGCAACGACACTGGTACAAAACACGAGATCAGCAAAAGCTCAGAAAGAGGCGAAAGCTAACAGCACCCCAGCAGCACCGGCAAAGACAGAATCCTAAAGCAACAGGAACAAGAGGACATCCGACATACCACGAGCAGACCCGACTCAAGAAGAAAACATTTTTTTTGTGTTCTCGTATCGTTTTGTCATTTTCAATTTAAATTTTCGAAATATGACTTTGTGTTTCTTTTCATACATCTTTTTTAACTGTAAATTCAGCATTTAAATTTTCGAAATATAACTTTGTGTTTCTTTTCATACATCTTTTTAACTGTAAATTCAGCATTTAAATTTTCGAAATATAACTTTGTGTTTCTTTTTATAAATTTCTTTTGTATTAACTGTATTTTTTTTCTCATTTTTGGTACTATAGGTGACACCAATTGTAAACTGCAAGCGATGACAACGGCAAGTCCAGCCGAGGATCTAAATCAATCAATAAATCCACGTGGAATGGTGTCACCGGACGCTCCGTCGGGCAGTGCCAACCCTGCCACCCAGGTTAGTGCTTTGGCTTTTAAAAGTTTGCCGTTCTGGCCCGAAAATCCAGATGTGTGGTTCGTGGCACTAGAAGGCCAATTTAACGTAACGCAGGTCAGGTCCCACAACGCCAAATATTTCACCGCGCTAAGTCTATTAGATTTGCGTACAATAAACTTGTGTCGGGACATAATATTAGATCCTCTCGCGAACGGGTTATACGATAATCTGAAAAAAAAAACGGTGTTAAGTCGGTTAATCGAAAGTGAAGAAGCACAATTACAAAAACTGCTACGCGACGTCGATTTGGGGGACCGAAAGCCCACTCAATTATACAGAGACATGCGCGCTTTGGTCGGAGGTCAATTTCCCGAGTCAGTTTTAAAGAGTTTGTGGCTACAGCGGCTACCCGCAATGGTGCAAGCAATTTTAGCAACCAGTCGTATTAACAGAAATCGCTGACAAGGTTTTGGACGCAGTTCCTACCTCCCCGTCTGTTCCCACCATTTCAGGGAACCCACAGAACACGACTTCCTCATGCGATAAAAACGGTGATACTGTCAATTCAAGGTCTTTTGAGGACATTGAGCAGGAAGTGGCCGCGTTACGGCGACAAGTACAGGTACCTTCGAAACCACCGTCACCAAGTCAATTTTCCTCTGGCCGTACAAACCTAAATGGCCAGCCCAGTTCTCGCTTCTGTTGGTATCACCGTCGGTTCGGAAATCAGGCCAGACGTTGCAGTCCACCATGTAGTTTCCAACGAACAACGTACACCCAATCGGGAAACTAAAAGCCCATTCGTTGGCGACTTGCGAACAAGGGCCGCTCTCACAGAACAGTAGTTTATTTGTGCTCGATCGCTCCACCAAACTCAAGTTCCTTATCGATTCTGGCGCCAATGTTTCAGTTCTGCCATTTCGGCTCGCGAAAAGAAGATTAGCGGTAAGCGACACTTCACTTTTCGGAGCTAACGGTTCACCTATAAAAACCTACGGTAGGACACGACTCATTTTAGATTTGGGATTGCGTCGGACATTCTCGTGGTCATTTAATTACGCGGACGTGAGCAATTCTATCCTCTATATATATATATATATATATATATATATATTTCATGTTAAAGTAAATAAGAAAATGTAATTAAAAGTCGGTATATAAAATGAAATACAATCAATATATATTATAACGTTTTAAGAAAGAAAAGAATGTGGTTTGATTCTCGCACTTAGATTTTTTCTAGAACAAATTGGTAAATTGAGAAGAAATAGTTGAACATTTTTTGGTCACTTCGAGCCAACAATTACAATAATTGAAAGCAAGTGGTGTGCTTTAACCCTAGTAGTAGTGTCCTAGTAATCGGACAAATTTTTTCTGCCAAGTTTTGAAACCTGGATTTTTTTGCTACTACTACAAATTTTGTCCTGAGTCCATTTTTAACGTTTCCAACGATCTGGGAGCACTCCATATATTTTTCCCATATTTTTTTTTAAAAGTCTACGAGTTATTTTCAAGCTATTTTCATTTATTTATTTTATTTTTTTCTGTCTGGGCATTGTTTTTTATGCCATTTTTGTTGACAACTGCTTCTTAAAAGTAGTCCATTTAGTGCTAAATTATACTTGTTTGGTCTGTAAAAGAATCACCCTTAATTTTATGTGTATAATCTTGCCACATCTAGCCCTCATTTACCGATTACTTACGTCTTTTTATTTGTGGGGTAAAATTTTACCCCAGGCTTTAAAACTTGTAAATAGACCTTGCCCCTGTACTAGGGTTAATTAATCGAGTATAATTAAAAACCAAATGTGATAGCAGTGTTAAATAATTCATTTGAAAAATATTAATACATATAGTTAATTATAATAAAGTGTGTGTGCTGCCGATTCCCGCCAAATTGCAGAGGTTATCCAAAGACATTCAGAGGTCATCGTGTGGAACTCCAATCATTTTTCTGGATTTGCTGGAACTGCTACAATTCAAGTAAGTGCATTTTAAACTTACTTTCTTCTTTGATACCCGCAAATAAAATTTAATAAAATTAATAAAATAAAAACGAATTAAAATGTTTGGAAAACTTCAATTGGAATTACTTGCGCGTTTTAAGAAGGATTACGAACATTTTCAAAAAGCAGATAGTAGTAGGTTAAAAAGGATAAATTATCTCCAAACTCGCATTGCAATGATGGATAAATCGCTGCGAAATGCAGAGCAGTACAACGAGGAAATAGTCGGTGCTGGAAGGTTCGAAGATGACCTGAAGGTGGCGCAGTTGACCGAAGCATTTGAAAACATTTTGGAGACGTATGCTGAGTATAGGTCGGATGTTTTAGATGCCATCGATAAGCTACCGCCTGAAGACATTCAAAAGGCCACCGAAACTGCTAAGCCAACCAATACAGGTGAACGATCACATGACCATAGGTCGAACGATTTGAGGTTACCACAAATTAATTTGCCATCGTTTTCTGGCAGTTATGCAAATTGGAGACCGTTTCACGATATGTTTGTTTCGCTAATCAACACGAACACTTCGATTTCCGATGTTCAAAAACTTCATTATTTGAAGTCCAGTGTCACTGGTGAGGCGGAGAGACTGCTTCAACACCTGTCCATAGACAACGGCAATTATAGGCGTGCATGGGACATCTTAAATGAACACTACGATCATAAAAGGGTATTAGTTAATAATCAATTAAAATTATTATTTAGTCAAACACCTGTTCCAAATGATACTGCAAGTAATATTGAACGTATACTTGACACTTCGCAAGAAATTGTTCACTCCTTAGAGAACCTGTCTCTGCCAGTTGCACATTGGGATGCAATTTTGATATACGTCATTGTACAAAAGCTTTCCCATACTACACAACAACTTTGGGAGGAGAAGTTAGGGAGCAACAAAGAGTTACCGAAGCTGACAGAATTTTTTGAGTTTTTAGAATGTCGTTTTCGAGCATTGGAAACCGTCGAGCAGCCAAATCACACAAATAGACAGGTAGCGAGTAGGTCACAGCAGGTGTTTCATATCCAATCAGAACAGAAATAACAGGTAAGCTGTAAGGTATGTCACAAAGGACGTCACTCTTTGAGAGACTGTACTAGGTTTCTACAAATGGATGTAAGTCAACGAAAGCAAACCGTTTTCAAAATTAAGGTATGTGAGAATTGCCTTGCGTACTGCCATTTTAAGCGAATGTGCCCCAGCTCAAAGTCTTGCTACTTTTGCAAGCAACGCCACAATACTTTATTGCATGACAATCCTCACAATCATTTTCAAACAAGTCAGCCCATTCAAAGCACACCAGCACCCAACACTGTTCAACATAATTCAGCTAAAAACACAAACAATCAATCACATCCTATTACCAACACAAACAATCAATCAAATTCTAATACCAACACATACCAAAATTCAACGGTGAATCCAAATGCACCGGAGTTTCAGCCACATACGAGTTCACAACCGCCAACGAATTCCCAACTGAACAATTTTTACATCTATACCAATAAACAGGTTTCACTTGCAACAGCTTTGGTAAGCGTGAAGACATCGAGTGGAGGATTTTTGATGTTAAGAGCTCTTATTGATCCTGGATCCGAAGCGTCTTTCATCCTGGATGAGTCAGCTGTCCAGCGGTTGAATTTAAAAGCACGACGGACATTTATCGAAATTAATGGGCTGGGGAGGGTCAGCAGCGGAACAAAGGTAGTCTATCTTCACATCGAATCATTGAATTCGACGTTCAGAGGCACAATGCGAGCTTTGGGCTTCAAATCCCTGACTGGGCTTCTTCCGACCCAACAAATGAACTTCGATAAATGGCCACACATCCAGGGTTTACAATTGGCAGATCCAACTTTCAACATCCCAGCAAAAGTTGATTTGCTGTTAGGAAGTGGCGTCTACGCCGAGATCATCGTCATGGCGACAATATAGGTTTACCTTCACTGGTGATGTCGAAAAAATGTATCGCCAAATCCATGTCGACACTCCTGATCCTAACTACCAGCTATTTTTGTGGAGGGAACATCAAGCCAGGATCTTCAGGCATATCGGTTGGAAACGGTTACTTTTGGAACCGCATCGGCACCGTTTCTTGCAATCCGGGTTCTGTTGAAGCTGGCAGATGAAGAGGCAGCCAAGTACCCATTAGCTGCAACCATCATCAAAGAGGAGACATACGTCGATGATGTCATAACAGGAGCGGATACTGTTGAAGAAGCACAACACAAATTGAAGGAAATCAAGGATCTTCTGGCATCAGCAGGTTTCCAGTTGCGGAAACATGTCGGCAATTCAGAGGAAGTATTGCAACATATTCCAGCAAGTCAGCGAGAAGTGAAGTTTTCAGCACCATTCGGGGCCAGGGACCACTTTAAAACCCTGGACATTCGGTGGATGCCAATCGCTGATGTTTTTTCATTCCAGGTATCAGATGTGACAAAGAGGTCTATCTTATCGTCAATAGCTAGGTTTTATGATCCGATGGGCTGGATCTCGCCCTGTACTATTAAAGCTAAGATTTTGATGCAACAATTATGGGCCGAGGGTTAGGGTGGGATAAACCGATCCCACTTGATTTGAAGCGAGAGTGGTCAGTTTTTCGAGACGATCTTCGGTCAATAGAGAAGGTTCAAATTCCTCGATGGATCAACATGGACAAGAAAAACAAGCATGTAGAAATCCATGGGTTTGGTGATGCCTCAGAAAAGGCATATGCAGCGGCTATCTACATACGTGTGCTCACCATCACGTTGCCTCGGCTGGAACTTTGTGGAGCCGTGCTATTGGCAAAGCTGCTGCATGAAACATCAAAGATTCTAAGGTTAGGAGAAGTTGATGTCTGGGCATGGACCGATTCAGTCATCACCTTATGCTGGATTAAAGCGCCGCCATCGAAATGGAAGACATTCATCGGTAACCGAGTGTCCAAAATTCATAAGCTGACCAGCTGTGCAAAGTGGAGACATGTTCCTTCGGAAAGCAACCCAGCGGATTTAGCAACTCGCGGAATCTTAGCTTCGATGATTGTCAACAACAAATTGTGGTGGCAAGGACCCGATTTTCTTCAGCATCATTGGTCTGCTACACTACCAGATCAGCATTCATGCTTACATACCCATCAAGAAGCCCGGACTACCATGGTTCTTCACTGCGTCGAAAACAGTACCAGCTTCATCTCGGACTGACTGGCCAAATTTTCAACACTTTCAAAGGCAACACGAGTAGTGGCATACTGCTTGCGTCTTCGTCGCAACACAAATGCATCTGAACCCACAGACATCATGACACCACAGGAGATTGAGGACGCACTCAAATGGATCGTGTATGAGGTACAGCAGGATATGTTTGCTAAAGAAGAGGAAACAAATAAGACAAAAGGATATACAACATTGAATCCTTTCAGAGACAGAGAGGGTATTTTACGAGTTGGGGGAAGGCTGGCTAGTTCGGCTCTCCCATTCGAGAAAAAAACCCAATTTTAATCAAATCGAATCATAAATTTTCAACACTTATCATCAAGGACGCACACGAAAGAACCTTATACGGAGGAAACCAAAAAGTAATCGCCTACATGCGCCAACGATTTTGGATGTTCAACGTCAAGAATGCGGTTAAGAAACACATCCACGGCTGCACTATTTGTTACAAGTTTCGAAGGTTCACAGCACGCAGAGGGCTATGCAAGGAGCTATTCAGCGACTGTGGCAGGAATTTTGTTGGTAGCGATGGCGAACTCCGAAAACAACTACAAGAGGCGCAATTGAGTTGGAGAGACGTGGCACAAACCCTAGCCTACGAAGGCACAAAGTGGAACTTTATTCCCCCAGCTTCTCCTCATTTCGGTGGACTATGGGAAGCAGGGGTGAAGTCAGTGAAATTTCATCTGAAAAGAGTGGCCGGAAACCAAGCACTGACCTTCGAAGAGCTCACCACGCTTCTAGCGCAAATAGAAGCATGCTTGAACTCGCGACCGTTATGCCCGCAGTCAGACAATGTCGATGATTTTCAACCACTTACGCCAGGCCATTTTCTTGTAGGAGATGCACTAGTCTCACCACCACAGCCAGAATACAAGTTGGAACAAATCTCACACCTCGACAGATGGAAGAGGGTACAAACATTGATGCAGTCTTTTTGGAAACAATGGAGCAACGAGCATTTAGCTAGGCTGCAGCAACGCCCAAAATGGACCCAGGTTGTTCGATCCGGAGTCAACGTAGGATATTTGGTGCTACTCAAGGATGAACGGCTACACCCTTTAAAATGGAGTTTAGCACGCATAACACAGCTGCATCCATGAGCAGACAATTTAGTTAGAGTGGTCACTTTGAAAACGGAAACCGCAGAATTAAAACGACCAATAACTAAGATCTGCCCTCTACCCTGCAACACTTCAACAACCTCAGAGCTGCAAAACGACCTACAGTAAGGTACACAAAACTAACACACACACATACTCACCACACACATACACATACACATAAAACACTTGCAAATAAAAACACCACACATTCAACACATTATTCACGGAAAAACATTCAAACTTAATCAACATATCTTTTTACCAGCCAGTTTAGAGTTCAAATGCTCATGTTGTCCCTGTATTGTCCATCCGAAAAGTGTCTCTACAGCTCTCAATCGCTCAGCAATTCTTCTTTGTTTTCCGCTGACTACATTCCAGTAATAATCAGCGCCGATCAGCATACTCAGCCCGTGTTCTACTGCAACGTTTTCCGCATAAATCTTATCGGCTAATCTGAAATTAGCAAAGGATAAACACTTATCGTTTGGAACATCAAGAAGATCAACACATATTTGTGGTACAACCAAGGCTTCCATTTCAACTGTTCGATGATCATATTGGCTTCTGAAGCGAATTTTCACTTTTGCCAGCGTTTTCTGTGGAGCATTCGATGTTGCACCGAAAGGAATGACTGCCATCCTAACTTTACCGATTTCCTTGGGATCTAACCTTTTTGCAACACTTTCACAAATGTAAGTGTTTTGACTGCCACCGTCGACGACAATTCGGAGTAATAGATTATCGCTTTGTCTCTGTCCTTCTCCAATGCAACGAGCGGTTTTTAAGAAGACGTGAACATATGCAGCATGGGAATTGCACATGAGATTCGATGATACACTTCCGTTTTTCTCTTTCTCTTGTTCGTTGTCACTGTCACATATACATATTTTGCATCACATCAAGAGAAGAACCTTTCTGGAATTTAGGATCGCACATTGTTGTAATGTGATTTCCCTTGCACTTATTGCACTTAATCCACTTGGCACTTCTACATTTGTTAAACAAATGTCCCTTTCTGGCACATCTGAAACATCTGCCATTTTTTGCTAGAATGTCTCTTTTTTGCACAAGCGTCAAATTGGAATCGCAGTCTTTCGTGTAGTGGGAGGCGGAATGGCAAAATACACATTTTTCGTTTTCATTTACAGCAACCAAACTCGCCGCTGTGGAAGTGTTGTTAACTTTTGCGTGACATTGTGCGAGGGAGCTGGAAAGCTTACTTCTTTCCATTGCTTCGATCTCTGGTCTTAGAAACTCCATGAGCTTGTGTACATGTCCTATGGCTGAGGTTGTGCTAGAGTCGGAGAGAGAACTACCTTTTTCTTCTACTTCTTCTTCCTTTTTTATGCCACTGTGATTTTCCTCTCGTCCTTTTACACGGTGGTAGCTAATTCGGAGCTCAGCCGGCAAGCATCGTAGAAGAATCGACTTCAGTATGACGTCATATTGGTTTGAAGGCACATTTAAAGCCGTTAACGATCGTCTGCATGTAAATAGTTATCGAATTGTACAGGTTTCGAAGACTGTGTACGTCGGAACATGAGTGCACTGGTCGAAGCGAGACAAGTTGTTGAATGTGACCATCAATTAACCGTTCAACATCTCCGAATTGTTCTTGTAGCAATGAGATAGCGGCATCGTAGCAATTTTCAGAGGCCGTACATCCTGCTACCACTTTCTTTGCTACTCCTAACAGACATGCCTCTAGGTAATTAAATTTTTCCGTACTATTTTGTTAGAAAATAATGGTCAGATTCATAGCATTTGATACAAAATATTTTTTCGTGCTGTATTGAATTGAAAAGGCTAACAAAAATTATAATAATACCTTTAATAAATGCACGATGACTAAGTTTACTTATTCATCTTTGTTATGTATTTATAAAAAAATATAGCTATTACGTTATTGATTAAAAGTAATGTGTGTGTTTCTATTACTATTTAAAAAAAATTCACGTTGAAAATAAACATCAAACATTGATATGCTGGTTATCTTATTCGTTCAGCAGAGGATGATTTCTTTGGATTCAATTGTCATTGCGGCACGTTTAAATATATTCCGATTTAAATGAAACTTTTTTGTATGCGTTCTTAACCTTAAGGAACAAAATAAACGGGTACCTACTCAAAAAAAAAATGTTTCCTTGATACAAATAAGGACCACCCTAACCTTTATACGTGCAAAACTATAAGCCCTTTGTATGGTAAATTTGTAGGTAACATTATAGCGCACTAAAATAAGAAAAAAAAATAAAAATTATTAGCGCACTTTCCCGGGATAATTGCGATTTTCACTTAAATTGATTAAAAAAATGTAAAAAAAAGTTGTGATTGAAGACCAATAACTCGAAAATGAAAGCTGGAATGGTAACGGCAATGGGCAGCTGTGATAAACATTGATCAACTGTCTATCGCTCTTTGGTTACTCTGAGTTACACCAGAATTCAAAATTGAATAATTATTACCTACTTCCCTGAATGAACTTTTTTAAACCCCATGTGCATAGCTCCATGAGTGTTGAATATAGACCCACCCTCCCGTATGTTGAATTATAAAACAAAAAACAAAAAAAGGTGGGTGCTTATGAACGTAGCCTCCTTAGATATCAAGCAAAAAATATGAGACAAAAGTCAAAAATCTAAATATTTGAAAATTGAAACTCAAATATTAACTATTTGAATATTTGATATTAATATATTAATCAAAACGTTGGAAAATTAAGATAAACAAGTTAATTTGACATGCATTTGTCAAGAATTTATAGAAATGTGACAATTTGAAAATCACAAAACAGCTGTACAAAAAGTGAGTATAGAAGTGAGTATACCCGTTTTTTTTATGATTCCAAAAGTGGGTATGTACTCACTTTAAAAAAAACACGGCATATGATTTTTTCATATTTTGACTTCAGTAGGTAGTTTCCGAGAAAACAGTAGGGGCCTTTTAGAGATAAATATTTATTTTCCATTTATAATTAAACATTTACATTTATTGGTTATGCACAGCTTGCACAGAGATACGATAACGAAATATTACCTTACTACTGAAAAATTGTACATTTATTTCAAGCGCTTGCGTTTTAACTTGATTACTCGAAGGAAAAATTATTACAAAAAACCTTAATTTAAATTAAATAAGTGAAGTGGGTAAAATAAGGTTTCAAGAGTCAATGATTAATAGGTAGCAGGTAGTGTAAATAAGTATTAATAATAACTAATAAATTATAACAATGAATATGTACCTATCAATGTATATGTATATAAAGATATTAACAAATAAATAAGTAAACAAATGATAAATATGCGAACAAAAAATAATCAATAAATATATACATAAATAAATAAATAAATAAATAAATAGATAAATAAATAAATAAATGAATAAATAAATAAATAAATGAATAAATAAATAAATAAATAAATAAATAAATAAATAGATAAATAAATAAAAATAAATAAATAAATAAATATATAAATAAATAAATGTATAAATAAATATATAAATAAATAAACAGATAAATAAATACTTAAAAAAATAGTGAATAGGATAATAAATAGAGAAATAATTGATATGAGTAAATAAATAACAAGTATGTACAAAAGTGACAATGACTAATATGTATTATAAATAATAAAAGCAAATGAACAAAATTTGATAAATAACAAATAACAAGTAATGATTTACAGATATAAGATGGATAATTTATCTAAATAATGCATTAATTATTATTATTTTGTACATTTTCACATTTAGCCATAAATTTTTTGTTGAGTATTTCAATTCTTCTTGCAATTTGAACGACCCCGGCTCGTTCGTGCAAAATTATTGTTGAAAAGTCCCAAGGTAGACCCAACATCATTTTAAGAACTTTATTTTGGGCGATTTGAAGTTTTTTAATGTGAGTTTTGGAACAGCTTCCCCAAACTGGAGAAGCATATGTAATTAGCGATTGAAAAATTACTTTAAAAATAATCATTTTGTTTTGCCTGCTCAGCAGTGATCTACGATTGATTGCCGGATAAAGCATTTTGATAGCAATACTTACTTTATTTGGAATATTTTTTATATGATCACCGAAGGTTAACCTTTTATCTAAGTACACCCCAAGGTACTTAATTAAGTTAAGCCACGGTATATCACTATTGCTTATTCGCAGGTTACTGACCGGTAAAAAACAATCCTTTCTTTTTCGCGCGAAAAAGATAGCTTGGCTTTTGTCAGCATTAACTTTTACTTTCCAGTGCTTGTGGTATTCAAAGATGATGTTAAGGGCATTTTGAAGGTTCCTTTCAACGACCGATCCCACTTCGTGAGAGGAATAGATTGCAGTATCGTCAGCATACATTGCTATATCACAGTTTTGTATATATGGGAAGTCGGATGTTAATATATTAAATAAGGTTGGGGCAAGAACAGATCCTTGGGGCACTCCAGCCGGAATTGCTTTTTGGGAGGAGTTCACTTCATTTAGAGATACTAAGAATGCTCTATTAGTTAAGAAGCTTTGTATTATTTTTATAAGATAGTTTGGGCATTCGAATTTTATAAGTTTATATATCAACGTATTATGCCAAACTGTATCGAACGCCTTCTCAATATCAAGCAAGACTAATCCCGTTGATATTTTATTATTAAGATTTCGCTTTACGTGCTCAGAAATTCTTAAGATCTGGTGGGATGTGCTGTGATATGTGCGGAATCCAAACTGGTAAGCTGGTATGATACCTTTTTCTAATAGGAATTCATTAAGCTTCATTTTTATAACTTTTTCAAGTATTTTGCTACACCCATTTAATAGGCTAATGGATCTATAGCTAGAAGGGTGATTTGGAGGCTTTCCCTGTTTGAGAAGCGGAATGACTTTTGCTAGCTTCCATTTAAGAGGAAAATATTGAATTTTGATACAGCAGTTTATGATAAACGTAAGGTAACAGATAGCACTTGATGGCAGATTCTTCAGTACTAAGTTATTAATATTATCCAATCCTGCGGATTTTTTAACTTTTAAGTTATAAATAAAGAATTCAATATCTTCAGATGAAACCAATGTATTTGTAGGAAGTCTAATATGGGTTTCATTAAAAAGAGATATTTCATTTTCAACTTCAGAATCAATTGCAGAAGTCGGGTTTTTTTGTGAAGAACTATGATTTTGAAGGAACGTTTCAGCAATTAATTCAGCTTTTGATTCATTTGAAGTGATAAGAGTTCCAGAGACTTCGAGATTTGGAATTTGAACGTTTTACTTTCTTAAGATTTTTGTAATATTCCAAAAGGGGTTTGAGCCTGGAAAAAGAGAGCTTAGTTTCTTATTCCATTCCGAGTTTCTAAACTCAAAAATCTTTATTTCTATAAGCTGAATTAATGCATTCAATTCTGCTAAGTCAGACGGCGATCTATATCTTTGCCATTTCCTTCTGAAAATATTTCTCAGTTTTATTAGATGGAGCACTGGACGGGGAAGTATGACAACTCGTTTGCAGGGACTTTTGGTTGGGACTGCAGAACGGATACTATCAATTACCTTTGTTTCAAATATTTCAATAAAATTATCGACTTAAAGACAACAGTTAACAGAATCTAAGTTTGTAGAGCGACTGCGAACATTAAGAGTTAGATTTGATCTGAAAAGATTCCAATTGGCATTCTCATAGTCTAAATATTGCAAATTACGTAGCCTTGGACTAAGCAAAATATCACAGCTGAGAGGGAGGTGGTCCGAGGACAAAGCGTTGATCACTGTCGAATGTGTTAACATATTCGGAACGTTTGTTAAAAAAGGTCTAACACGGATGGAGAGGACCTACTTGGAGCTGGTATGTAGCTTGGGCTATTGGGATACATGATATTAAAAGGATGTCTTGATGACAGATCCGATAATATGTTTCCCCAGCAGTTTGCTCTTTGACAACCCCAGTTGCAATGCCTACAGTTAAAATCACCGCCTATTATGAAACGATCGTTGCTGAGAAACCTTCTTAAGTCATTTTTGACACTTATAGCACGATGTGGGTCAGATCTTCCACCTGGAAAGTAAACCGCAAAATCTTTTATTTTAGAGAGATTGGCAAGCGTAATTTCCACTCCAATTTCTTCGACAGTCGTAGTATTCACTACTGGTAGTACTGTATGCACAATGGTATTTTTAATTATGATAGCAACACTACCACCTCTCCTGCCCACGCGATCTCTTCTGTAACATATATAGTTACTGTTTGACAGACAAACTTTACTATCGAGCCATGTTTCACATACAAGACATATATCGACATTCAAACTATAAAGAAAGTTGAAAAACACAACGCTTTTGTTGCGTATGCCTCTGGCATTCCAACATAATAACTTTAAACATAATTGACTATTACTTAACAAAAGAATATAAATATTTACTTGCAAGCTGTGCGATTACATTAAATTGATCTACTTTGGACTTGCATTCTCCAAGCTTTGAGATCACCTCCATTGTGAGAGAAGTTAATTCTTCCTGTGAGAAAAGCGTTTCGTCGGCCGGTGAGTGACGTGGTGTGCAGCGCTGACGTTGTGATGGTGTTGCTGTTGGTTGCTGAGCATGGTGATTCAGCTGATGAGCGGATGATCTTGGGAGAGACGGAAAATCGTCAATGCTGGTATAGTTGAAGGTTCTTGGTGCTGCTGCTGCTGATTGTCGCGTAGATGGAGGAATACGAGCGTGTGTAGATTTTTGAGACATGCTCTCTCTCATTTCGTTATATTTTGCACGGTTGACGTAAGATTCATCCGTAGATTTGTGGTTGCCTTTGCAGTTGGCACACTTAAAAATACCAGTGGAAGTGCAAGTGTCAGTTTTGTGATTGCCGGAGCAGTTTGCACAAAATGTCTTAACGTTGCAATGCCTTTCGCCATGTCCGAACATTTGGCAATTGTGACATTGTGTTGTTTTGTGTTTAAGTCGACGTTGAAATTCCCATCTCACCCGTGTGCGAAAGATGGCTGTAATATTTTTGCGAAGATCAGCTAAGCGAATTGATCCATTTTTGAAATAAACAATGTAAAAAACATCGGTGTAACCATCACGAACTTTTTTAATTAATTTAATGTCTTTGCACTTTAGCCCAAGCGATGACAGTTCAGTTTTTAAAGAGTTTGTATTTAGCTCATCTAAGCCAAATAAAATGACCTTAAACGACCTTTCACTTTTTAGTGAGTAAAACTGACAATTGTTGGTTTTTAATGCACTGCACATTTTATGAAGGGAATCGACAGATTCGCAAAACACTTTAATACCGATCGAAATTTTACGGATCGTGTAATCTGTGATATTAAGTTCTTTTAGGAATTTATGAACAACATCAGCACTTTTTTGGAGAATCTTTATTGGGGGAAGAGAAATTTTTGTTTGTTGTTGACGGATACATGGGTCCTCTTCTTCGTTGTCAGTGTCAGGTAGACATTGGAGAGGGCTGTAGTAATTTCCACTTCGCGACATTTTCGGTGGGATAGTTTTCCTATATTTATTAGCTGAGGATATAGGATCCTCAAAATTTTTAAAACGACGTTTGAAATGATTGAATAGGTAGTATTTACGATGGAAGCGCTGAAACACGTCCAGCGAGATTAAGAGTACAAACACTTCTATAGTGGCCTTTTTGGTATGATATTTTTCACACATTTTTGGCAATTACTTCAAAAGTTTCTAACAGAAAAAATTAAGAAGAATTTTTGGAATCTTTATTCGAGCCCTTTTAAATGATTCCACATGATATATTTTTCAGAATTTTGTTTTTTTCAGATTACATTTAACCCACCCTGTATTGTTGTTTAACAATATTTTTAAGTAATATATTGTCCATGTATGTATGTGGACCACCGTAATGTATAAGTGTGCAAAATTTTAAGTTTCTAAGAAGAAAAGTTCTTGATGTTTTTATCGTGACAGACATTTTTGAGTTAGAGCGAACTTATAATGGTTCCGTATTACCATTGTATATAAAAGACATAGTAGTATCACTTGAGGAATTCGGTACTAGCGCCTCATACTAGAAGACAGCCGATGATTTTCTGTTTTCTATCATTGACAACAATCTCTCAAATTCCTCTCCAAGTGAGAATAAGAATAAAATAACCAAAGAAGAATCAAAGTAAAAATCTCGGTTTCCATAGAAACGAAAACTCACACTTGCACACATACTTGGATATACCTATAAATATAATTGTAGTATTACTTATCTCTGTGTTTTAGTCGCAGAGTGAAAAGAAACAAATTATCCCAGTGGAAAAAGTTGTAACTGCTTCCATGGTAAGTGCATATTTCTTTAAAGAAAATATTGAAAATGTAAGATCTTAGCAAAAGTAACGACCAGTAAGCGAATGTGTAACGCATCGAAAATCTTGTTTTAAATATTATTGAAATTTTACATCGATGCCATTACTTATTCGCTTACCAAGCGTTACATTTGTAAGATGTTTTTCTCTCCAAACCATTTCTGGAATGAAACAGTTATTCGACTCAGACAAATCCAATCATGACCAACTCCGTCAGGAATTTTTTCGATATTGCATCATTTGAAGTTTGTTATTGAGCGGTTGCAGTACTGTTCAGTAAAATTAATAATAATAACAATAATTGAAGAAGTTTAGTAAATGCTTAGACACCAGGATGTAGTAACTAATGTTTTCAATAACTAACTTTAACTGCTAAGTTAACTAATTCCCTATAAGGCAAATAGTGGGTGCTTACCACCCTAGGACGTAGTAATCAATGTTTTCAGCAATTACTATTCACCGTGGAAATAAGTAAAAACCGGTAAGTCAGTTGGTGAGTGCTTACCTCCCTAGGATATCCCCATGTAAATGTAATCGATTCTGTAATAAGGAAAGTAAGCGCTGGTAGCTACCAATCAGCACTTACAGAATCGATTCGGTAAGCAGTAATTTCCTACTGGGATGATTTTTGAATCTGCGGCAGTGAGGAATGAGGACAGCTTTATTTTAGAGTGATATGAGAAATTGATATATATGGATGTATAGATGTATGTACAGTGTAAGAAGTGGCTTGCGTAAATATATGTATGTAAGTATAAAAATTTGTGGCAACAAGTAAAAACATCAAAAGTTGTTTTTTACAATTTTACAGGAGAGAAGTGAAATGTTTCAATTATAAAACAATTTCTTCCTTAATGCAATATGAAATACTTCATCGAACCTAAAGCTAATAAAATGAAAGGCATTACCAAACTAGTGAAGAGTAATGCAGGATGGAATTGATCTTTGCTTAAGAAAAGAATAGGGCATCACCGTACGAATGCGAGGTATTGCGACAAGGAAGAAGTCAACAAGTAGGTATATTTTTTTTGTAAAATGATCTCATTGCAATGTTAATGACTGTCTCCTGCTTGCCGCGCTTAGAATTGGGTTTGTTTGTTTACCAATGGCAATCATTTCATTTAAGATTTTAAGTGCGGAAATGCTATATTTCTGGCTCGGTCATGTGTAAGAAGTACTTACTTCTGAAACAACTTCTGGGTACCTATTGCAGATTGGAAGCGACGGCTTGGCTCGTTGAATGTCAAAACAAATATTAATCGATAAAAATAAGGATTTTTAATTAAACCCTCACTGTTCTCCAGAAATGACCAAATTGATGAAAATAGTCATATTGCGCTAGTGGTCGGCCGCCAAATTTTAGTGGTCGGCCATAAAAGTTCTAGTGGTCGGCCAGGTCCAATAAATCAGTGAAAAGAACATATTCAATGATCATTTAAGGGTTTATTTGAATGCAAAACATTTAATAAACAATATTTTATTATTTTTAATAGCATAGAATAAACAAAAAAAAACACTAAGTTGGCAACAGTTTGTTGAAATCAGTTTTGTTGTATCAAATCATACTACCTATGTTTATTTTTCTTTTTGCTTATTTAGAAATAAGTTAAATAATTTATATTAACCTATTTTAGCCTAACGTTACATAAATGTAACACTGGGTCACCTTATTTGTTTAAAACAATTACTTTTTGTTGTTCATCGACTTCTGAGTTTAAAGTTTATGCAATGTGAAGTGTAAAGGATTCTAAAGAGAATAACACGAAAATACTGCATTTTGGTTGTGATTTTTTTGACAATAGAAGATTTTTTACCTATTTGAATTTGAGTTGATAGCAAAATGGGGATGAGCGGAAGGTAGGCATTTGTTTGTTAAATATTTTAGTGAACTTACTGTTTATTGTAAGATAAAATATGAATGTTGTGTTATTGTATCATATGTATAGAAGCAAATACCTGAAACAAAAATATTTTTTGGAAATCCGTTTGCCTGATCGCTCAGGTTTTTGGATGCTGTTACATATATGTAACGTTAGTCCGCTTATAACATAACATAATTTGTGACGGAAAATACATTTATGTAACATTAGTCCGTATGCAGCAGGCTTTGTATCTGATTACTTTTTGTATTATTCGGCTTGGTAGGATAAAATAAAGAGGTTACAATGGAACCGGAACCATTCGGCTTCCTGTCATTTAAGAAATAAAAAGGAATTGAAGAATGCAAATCGTGGTACAATTGAATTGTAATTCTGCTGAAATGGGTTGACAGTTCCAGTGTGAGTGTTGCGTCTATATTTTTTGGAAAAAATCCAGTTAAAAAAGTGTCCACATATTTCCGGAAAGAGCATAAGCTATGGATCTTCCACGACCCTATGCAATTGCATGGTATAATGCAAACATGGGTGGCACGAACCGTATGGACCGAAATGTAAACAACTACCGAATAGGTGTTAGAGTGAAGAAATGGTGGTCGTCCATTTTAACTTGGCTTTGACTGATAGATGTTTCAAATCAAAACGCTTGGTGACTCCACAAAAAAGCTGGCTCCAATTTACCCGGACTTCAGTTCAAGCATTCGATAGCACGGTTTTATTGGCGGACTCTTGGTGACCCGAAACCTCCTGATGGTTTTCGTAGACATGAAATGGAAACCGAAAATGCTAATGCTCGCTACGATCGAGTGGACCATTTGATTATTAAGATCCCCAATAAAAAAAGATGACGATGTGCAGGTTCGCTATGCAGATCACACTGTACTACAATGTGTTCTAAGTGCGATGTAGGCTTATGTGTAGCTTGCTTCCAGAAATATCATTATATATCTTTAAATTTATGAAATAAATAAAAATAATATTGAAATAAAATGCACCGTGGTGTAGTGGTGCTGGAGTACTACGCAATGCTGCCCGGGCCCAACACCTAAAAGATTTTTTTCACGGTACCACCTCTTTCGAATGTCTGACAAGCAATCAAAGAGTATCATTTGTCATGATAAGCTTCTCAACTCGCTGTTCGGAGTCGGCAAAAAACTGTAGGTTCCTTCCATTCGTGCAAAAATATAATACGCACACACAAATGGTTGCGAGAAGCAGGCCCAGGTTCACCCTGAGCTGTAGCGCCACCTAAAGTAAAGTAATACTGAAATAAAATACATGATTTGCTTGTATGTATACAGTCTTATTATTTATGCGATGTTTGTGGTATCAGGACTAACGTTACATATATGTAACGGCCTAGTGTGACCAAACCTTATTAAAAGAAAATTTAAAAAAAATCTGATCTAGGTTTCTGCACACAATAAAATTTCAGGCTTGTATCGAACAAAAAAAGTTATTGAATAGCTTAAGAGATTAATAAGGTTTAATAACAAAATAACAAAAAATACATAGTAAAGGAACTTCAAAAACGTTTCCATAGACCGTTTTTATAGCTTCGCTTATTCCTTAAGCTTCCCTTGAAGCAAGTACAGGATTTCGTTTTAAAAATAAAGAAAACCAGACCTGCAATCTTTGAAGGGTGTTTCCCTTTAAATGTGTTTAATTATCTTCTGAACAGTGTATATATAAGTAAATGAGACAAAAACATATGCCGATACCAATCGAAATAGGATTCAGTGGCCGAACACTAGCTTGGTAATTTCATTAGTCGGCCGGCAGTGCCCCGACAATTTTAGTACCTGGCCGAGCACTAACATTTCTCAAACATTTGTGTGCTTAGCGGTGAAATCAGAGCAATTCATTAATAAACTTTCAATATTGTACGGCAAAAGATAAATTTAAGCTATATAGTGCATTTCTTTAGTGCTCGGCCATACCAGGCCGCGGACTGAAATTCGCATAAAAATGAGGGTGCTAGTGGTCGGCCATACCACGCCGAGGACTCAAATTCGCATTGAAATGGGATGCTAGTGGTCGGCCACCCTATTATTTACACTGATATTAATATTTTGTAATCTTTGCACCACTAAATACATTCGTTATGCTTTTAAGAACAATACAAATTCATTAAAATGTTATCTTCCAAATAAATTCTAATATAAATTAAGACTTTTGTAAATACGCACAGCTAAAAAAAAACAAGCAATCACCTCATTTTTACACTTTCGCAAATGTGCACGGACTTATGTGCATATACCAGCTGCAGTATTTGCGTTATAAATTCAAGTTTGATGATAGATGTGTAGGACATGTATCTGCTTGTATCTGCATCTTCACATTAAGAAAATTCCTAAAGGTATTTATATTACATGAGAAAAAGGGTTTAAGTGGCCGACCACTAGTGCCTTTACCCTACATTCATTGTGTCAAAGTGGGAGGAACAGGCCTACCGGGGAAACCCGATAAAAGAAACGCATCTAGTATTTTACCCCACTGGGTGACGTGGAAAAAAATATGTGCTTATATAGGTACATATGTAAGTATGAACATATATAAAAAATCTTTTGATGTAAAATGAGTGCAGTAGGTAGGTGCATTCAAAAGACAAAATGTACTTAATTGTATGTATTTTAATCGAAACTTACTTAGGTACCTACAAAGCCTAAATAATGACTGAATGAAAACAAACGACTTTTTTATCTACACCTGCACCTACTCATCCACATCCACAAATTAAATATTGCAATGTTGCAAATCCCTTATGCCCATAGCGAAATACGATAAATTCAAATGTTGCAACGTTGCAAGTTCCTCATGCTGAAAGCGAAATGTAAATGTAAAGTAGATTTCCAAAAAAAAACTACCGACCTACCCCAACATATGAATGAAATAAGAAAATCGTATATAATATCACAGCTCACCATATAGCATCATTGAAAGAATGACACATACATGCATATGTACCTTCACACGAACACGAACACGATTTCCTACATTCTCTATTTTTCTGTGTTCTTTGTTTTCATTATTATTTCCCTTTTTCTCTGAGAGATAGTTTCGTTTGGTTTTTTAGCAAAAAAGGCGCCACCTGGTGAGAAGACAGCCAGTGCGATGGTGGTGCCCCTAGTGTACCGAGTAAATACTACACCGTGAGTATGAAGATTTCTTCTCTCAACTAAATGCGAATCCACTCAAGCGATAAATCTGTTAGTGCCAAAATGGCAGTTGTCAGGGTAGGGTGTGTTGTCTCTGCCAATATTCGCCAGAGTTACCGATGGGTGACTTGAAAACTTATCTTCGATATAAAAACATGCTAAATAAATAATAAAATACACACGGACACGGTGAAATATATTATTATTTAATAGCGTTCTATAAGTTAAAAGAACTTTAAGAATTCAGTATAATTTGGGTCAATTTAAGAAGAAAAAAAATCATGTGAATCAAAATAAAAGAAAAAAAATGTGGATTAAAAAATTAATTAATTTTAAAATTGGTCCCAGAGTATTATAATTGCTAATGGGGTACAAAATCTACTATTTGCGAAATATAGTCACCACGGAACCAGACCGTAAGAAAATTTCCATTGAGTGACATTTATCGCCTATCGGTAACCCTGGTTTTCACTCGGTTTCTCATCTCACGAAACTCTGTGTGAGAAAAAACAATGAAAACATTTGAAGCTGAGTGACTATTGGAGTCCATTTCATATAATATTGTGTATGCATTGCATATTGTGTTGTATTTGTGACATGTTCCCTTTACTCTTCACCCCTTTTCATAACTAAGGTACGATCTTCGTAAATTCATTCATTATTTACATATCAATAGAAAAATGCGTTTGTGTTTATTGTCACATTTCGCATTTCATACCCAACCTTGTGGGTGAGACCAAATATTCCTTTTTGAGAGGGGAAGAAAACAGGTTTCTTCAATATATAATGAAATATAATATATATATATATATATATATACATTATATAGGATGAAATGTATTTAATGTGTGCGTGAAAACAAATAGCCCGATTTCTGAAAGCAATTTCTTAATTGATTTCAGACCGTTTTACTGTCATGCGTGTATATTCGTATATATGCAGGCATAATAAGGCCAAATGACGATGCATTATGTAAATACATAAGTACATACAGCATGTGCATACATATGTACATATACATATATACATTATAATGCTACTGTTTAGTTTCTGAGCGTCTTCAATCATATTTGGCATAGAATGTAGCTTTTAATTATTATCTACTTTCAATAAAATTATAATGGAAATTATAGCAGAAGTAGGTATGCATATGCATACTTTTGTGAAAAATATTTCTTTCCATATCAACACCTGTGGTTTGTATGTACATACAGTGGCGAGCATATAAATAGGAAAATTCAGTCAACATAGTTCAAATCACCATATACCGGCACTTAAGGAAATAGCTGGGCTAAAATGCGAAGTTTATCCACAAAACAGATTTTTTAGAATTAACTGTAACATGCATAACATATTTTGGTCTACGTTTCACGGTACAGATACAAAATACCATGCCAAGTGTTAAATTGGTACGAGCACATAAATAGGGAAATTATATTGTTTTTAGTTTGTACTCAACTTCTGTGTGAAAATGTTTAATTTTTAGTATGTAATGTTTACATAAATATTGCTTTGTTATTGTCTAGTCTAGTCATAATAACTCGATTTGTGATGTTATAGGATTGGGACGGGGTAAACACATAAAGGCTGAACAGCGGCGAGAAAATTGTCGTTTAAGACGTGAAGATATTACGCTCTCTGCAATATAGAAACATTTAAATATGTCAATTAATGTTTGTCATCGAGCTTTGGAACAGGTCAAATGCTATGGTAGCAGTTTTAATAAAGCTCGCGCTCCCAGACCACGAAAACTACATCGCGTGTTGATTGGATGAAGCAGCGCCTTTCTGAAAAGTATCGTTTCAGGACCGCTGTTGACATTCACGCTGAAATTTCGGTACAAGAAAACTTGAATGTGAGTGTACACACAGTACGACGTCGCTAAGCGGAATTTGGATTAAGAAATAGCCGATTATAAGTAAAAGAATCGCAAGGCTACATTTCTGTTTGCGAAAGAACGAATAAATGGCGTTTTAAAGTTCCCAAGCAATAAGGAATTTTCTTCATCTATTAAGTTAAATTTTTCCTGTAACTGATGTTATGAGATACCTAATAATTCTACACCTAAAATGTATACTGCTAAAAAAATAAAATTGATAGTTTTCCAGTTGTTTGAAGTTTAAGCAAAACACACAGAAATTACTGTCTTTGGTTGTTTTTCCCTATTTATATGCTCGCCACTGTACATACAAACATTACATATGTATGTATGTAGGTGCATTTGTTTACCAACAACCACCTTGCTCAGTTCCGGGAAGAGCCAACGTCATCTTCAAAATGTTCCTCAAGTTGGGTTCATCAACATTCTTCTTCTTTCTTTAGGTGGCGCAACAGTTCGGGGCAATGGTTTTATGTAGTTGGTATTTATGTAGTTTCACCCGAAATTTAAACAAAGCATAGGTATAAATCACATGAGTAAATCATATTCAATGTTAGGCTTTGTGATGATAGTGTACGGTATTTAAATGTCATTGTGTCACCCTTTCCCTCTTTAACAGTCTTGTCCGTCCTCCGCTCGAATATGCAAAATTTGGACACCTCACTGTACGAATCACAAAACTCTTATTGAAGCCGTCCAGCGAAGCTTCATTCGTTCTGCAATAAAAAAGCTACTCTGTGACGACACTTTTACCCTAAATTCATATTTGAATCGAATAAAACCTTGTCTCAAAGAGAGGTGAATAAGGACATCAATGTTATGCACCAACTGATTTCAGGTCTGATAGATGCCCTGATATACATACATACATATGTATGTACATACCTACCTGCTATACTTTGAAAATTTAACTTTCGGGGGGATCGCATTACCTTACTGCATGCGTCTCAACCGCATGAGTAAACTCCATAATTAAAATATTAACTTTGTCGGCTTTAATTTGAACACAATTATAATAAAAAAAAAACTAGACTGTGTACTATACTATACTTCATAAAACCAAAAATTGTTTTCAACCATCTTACATCTAAACAGCAATTTTATTCTATTCTCGTTCAAATATAGTCAGTAAACAATGTACCTACTTTGCATTTTTGGCACAGAATTCAAATTTCTACCAAACCAGAAAAAGACATTAATCCCGCATACTCGTAAATTCGTAAATCGTAGCACTCAAATCTCAATTTTTTTTTTGAGCTTTTTAGTTAACTCTCCTTGCTTTTGAGTGAACATCGGAAGGCAATGCTAAGCAAGCATAACCGGTTTTACTTTATTCCCACTCAATATTTAATTTTTACTCAATTCTCTCAGAGCGTAATATTTTTTTCAATTTTTTGGGAGAAAAGTCGATGCGCCCTCTTGCTTGCCGAGTAACAAACAAAAAATCTTGCTCGATGATAGTACTATTAGTTTCATATACAATGGTAATACCCATATGGGTACGGAAACCCAAAAACCAATATGTAATGTTTTTGTTTTGAAATAAAGATTTTGAAGTACCTAGTTCGTTGTTTCATTAAATTTATTTTAACTATCGATACTATCGATAGTTTAAAGAAAAAAATCGATAGTATCGAAATACTAAACTATCGATGTTTAACGTACCCTAAAGTTCACACAGAAAGTTAAAAAAAAAAAAAAACAAAGCCAATCAACCAGTTATCAAACACCAAATATGGTACTGCACGTGCTTCACATAAGCTTCCACTTAAGATGCATCAACCGACGCAATGAATTAAGCGGGATCAAACAGATAATATGCTTAAGGAATATGTTAACAAGTAATAAGGACGACACGGCGGCGATATGTCATATTCGCGATTGTATGCATGTAGTAAGCAAGAGTGAATGCGCATTAGTGATGGACACAGTTTTGTTTGTTTGATGATATTCTGTGATATGTGGTGAATATGTCGTGCTAGTTTTTGTGTCAGTGTGATGTGATATATTAATACGGAAGAGTTTTGTTTATTGCCAAAGATAGCTTGTTATAAATCGGAATTTTCACTCATTACTAAATTTAAAGGAATTTTGGGAGATGGTTTCATCGGTATTTTGAACTCTCGAGTCTTAGACAAGTTCCATGTTTTTACTGTAACTACTCTTACAGGGTTGTAGGTAGAGTTACCAGTCCCTCTTTTTCATACCAAAATGCTGTTTGACCCCCTATACAAACCTCTGCTCCCCCTCACTAAGTAAAATTCAAAAAGAGAAAACATTAAATTTAAAACTGTTAAAATATTTTCATTAAATATTTTTAAAAAGATTTTCTGTAAACATGTCCATTTGAAGTGCAAAGTCCTTTCAAAGCTGAACGCATTTACTCAATGAACTACATATCACTTCATGCGCAAAAGTTTTCCTTCATTTGTCAGTTTTGTGCTGCTATCTGTCCTTTGTCCGTTTTTGTTTACCTAAAATGTCTGAAAAAGCGAACAAAAAATGTGTGCATATAATCAGTGCTGGGAAAAGTGTTTCGAGTGGTTAACAAAAAGCAAAGAAGGTCCTGAATATGCGACATGTTTAATTTGCTTTAACTTTTTTACTTCACTTTTTTACGCTGGTGTTATATTTTTCAAAAACATATTTTGTCTCGCGATGTCCCCCTTTTTATCATTTTCAATCTGGTATCCCTAGTTGTAGGTTCCGTGGTGTATTTTTGTGAACCGGGCTAGACTCCATTTGGCGGGTGGAAGTCTTTCGTCGCGTAGTAACACCAAATCTCCTTCTCTTAGTATGTGTGTTTCGGTTTTGGTCCATTTTGGTCGCTGTTGGAGACGAGTGGGATATTCCGTGCTCCATCTCCTCCAAAAGGTTTGCACTAGCGCCTGAACTCTCTTCCACCTGTCGAGATATGTTATTCTATCGATGTCGTATTCAGGTTGTGGCAGTGTTACCAATGAGGAAGTGACTTGAAGTTAATGCTTGAATGTCGTTGGCCTTGGTGGCCATGCACACGAATATCGCAAAGTAGCCCTTGAGTGTCTTCGCGTTCCTTCTTCTCCATGCTTTTATGTCGATTGGTCCAGCGTAGTCCACTCATGTATAAGTAAAGGGTCTCGACATTCTCACACGAGGATCAGGTAGGTTCCCCATCAACTGCCCCATCGGTTTCGGTTTATACCTAAAGCAGATATTGCACCCGTGGACGTGCTTCTTGGCGGCATTTTTGATGCCACAGATCCAAAACCTTTGACGCAGGTAAGGAACCATCTTCTGAACTCCTCCGTGTAGCGTTTTCTCGTGGGCATCTGTGATGATCATCCTTGTGACGTGGTATGTGGTATGTGACGGTTGCTTTTAATCGTAGTGTAGATCTGCGTGTTGTAGTCTGCCTCCAACTCGTACTATTCCGTGTTCATCAATGATTGGATTTAGAGCTTCAAACCCTTCGCGTTTTCGATGTTGGTTCTGACTGACATCAGCAGGAAACATTTCCAGCTGTGCGGTTTGTATTATCGTAAGTATTGCCGAGTGCAGTTCTAGCGGTGAAAGTGGGCCTTTCTCTTTATTTCCAGATTTCTCTCGTAGGTTGAAGGCAAATCTTTTGCAGAACGAGATGATCCCTGTGAGTTTGGTTAGACGTGAGTGTCTCTGAATGGTTTCACTGATGGAATTCGTTTCGCTTATCACGCAGTGTACCTTTACTGGACGTCTTCCTTCTTCAGTCTCAAGTGTGCAAGGCTGGTTCGGAAACGTAATGTCCCAGGTTTCGTGCAAAAATGATGGTCCTTTCCACCAAAGATCGCTCTGAAGCATTCGACACGAAAAAATTCCCCCGGAAGCCATATCTGCTGGGTTCACCTCAGACGGAATATGCCACCAGCTGTTAGTATTTGTAAGCTTCTGAACTTCAGCGACACGATTACGCACGAATGTTTCTCATCTGGATGGAGATGCCTTGATCCAGCATAACGTTATCTCCGAGTCTTTCACAGTGATATGCAATTGACCTACATAAACTTTTTCCTATCATTAACATACTCTAAGAGTCTAAGCAAATCAACTTAACCTTGACTTCCAAACCATTTTCCCTTAACATACAAAAAAACTATTACACAACATACACTTCATCTGATGATAAGAATCCAGCCCAACAACAGCAGCTCCGACTGATGCTAAGCAATACAAACAATCAACCGCATCTAATACACCACCTCCAACATACAGTATCCATCTGATGGTAGTCAATACTACAACCCACCAACCACATCTCCGACCTATGATAGTTAATACAAAAACCACAATATGTATATCACGCCTAATTGTAGACAATACAAAACATTTTCTATATATTAAGTTCAATGATAGGTAATATAATCTGATTCGGTTCATTTTTGGGCCGCGACTGTCTGTCAATGGTAGGCAAACCGCTGCTTCGACAGATGGTAGGCAATACAAACAGTCAGCCGCTTATATATAGCACCTAACTGTAGACAACCCAAAAAACCCTTATATAACACAGCCTGTGGTATAGAATACAAAAAACTCCATAATTGTAGGTAATACCTTTGTATATACATTAAACATTACTGTAGTAGCGCCAATCCAGTAGTACAGTTATGCTGCAAGGTGTCGCTAGTAATACCAAATCGAGAAAAAAGTGGCAGAGAGCCTTTGCGTCTTTGATAATTTCATTCCTTATGAAAAAGCTTTCGTCGGGATACTGGTACAACGTTTCTACTGAATTTCCTGGCGTTACTATAGGAATGTATATACAAATGCAATACAACTTCATTATATATGTAACTCCTAAAAGTATTTGTATTTTTTTTGTATTTTTTAAGATTTTAATATGCTTACACATTAAGATAAAATATCTTATAAACTAGTGTAAGGTTAATGTGGTTGAAGAAACTTAAAAATTCAATAGTGGTTTTCAATGAAAATTAATTGGAGAAAAAAATTAAGTATTAAAAGTAATGAAATTAATGAGAAAAAATGATATAAAGTTAAAAACAAAATATTGAAGGTAAACTAGTTATGAGCATTGGCCAGATATTCCATAAGTAGATTTTTAAATTGATTTGCGTTTCTGGTTCTTCTTAATGTGACGGGGAGGGAGTTCCAGAGGCGAGCGGCATAAACGAAAAATTGTCTTTCGGATGTCAAACACGTGAATCTTGGCATTATGAGTGTGCAAGTTCGTTGGGAAGAAGGGAAGACAAGCTTATTAAAGAGGTAGGAAGGCTGCTGGGTACGCTGAATCTCGTGAAGCGAAACAAGGCAATGATATTTGAGCACGTTGTCGAAAGTGCAGCCGAAGATCGTTTTAGAATAGGCGGAGATATGCTCGCGCCTACGAATGTTGTAGATATAGCGGGCTATTGAAGACCAGGTTCAACTTTCGCCTAGATCTGCTGTCTATATTCGAAAAAACTTCACAGCAAAACAGTAGGATTGGTAGCAGCAGAGTTTTGGCGAGAAGCATTTTCGTCTTGACGGGTAGGTAATGTTGTGTTGTCCAGAGAACTCGTAGCACATTATACACCTTCCCAACGCAGGTGGTAATGTGGTCATCCCAAGATAAGGTGCGATTGAAGGTTAATCCAAGGTTTCTCGCAGATTTAACAAAGTCGATGTTGCATTGCCCTAGCTTGATGGCTGGAAGGATTGAGGTTTCCAGCAAGATAGGGTATATGGCGAGCAGTGGCGTGGCGTGCCAGATTGAAGATGGGAAGCCGAAGCAAGAAAGCAAAAATTCCAATTTAAAGTTAAAAAAAAAATCGTGTGAACAGTTTTTCTATCCGTATCCTAATTTATATTCCGGAGCTATCCTATGATTTGATTTTACAAACTCTGCAAGAACGTTTTCTTAGAAGTTAGATCTGTTTTAAGTTAGATTATTTATTTAGATTTATAAGAAAGGCTGAAAGGATCTTTCCACAGAGGTGACGGTTATTGGAACATATCCAAGATTCAAAGCACTTGGTCTCCCTGTTAGCAATTTCAACATTTAATTAAATAAGAAATCTGTTTTTACAAATATTTCAGAAAGAGTATTAAGTAAGAAACAAAACTCGTTGCCCTTCAATTTATGTAAAAAACCTTCAGCTAAACAAAGTGTATCATTCTTTGGGTCATTTTAAATTTGGGTCTATTATATCTAATCTGTAATCAAACAAAAGCTTGATTATTCGTGAATGATAATGCCAGCGAATCTCCGATACTCCTGGCATACCATATGTTCGTCGGCTAGCTGTTTTTTTTTTTTAAACGAGCGTTTTGTAGATTTATTAAAGAAACGACATATATGCTATTGGTAAAACCAAAAAATACTTTAACCTCAGGTATGCTTTCTAATTATCGGGATAATACCAAATTTAAAACATGAGCATAACATGGGATGAAATTGGCCTTTGGACAAGCTCACGGACCACCGCACATCACCGTGGCACAACCATATGATTGCCCAACTAACTTAAATTGAACTAACGGTGAAAGAGCCAAGAAATCTCTTCTAATTCATCTTATGAGATGTACCGTAAAACTGCACTTAGTTGTTCTATGTGATTCACAATTGGTATTTCGTCAATCATTATGGACACAAACCGAACTTGACTAATTTCCGATTTAATTTAATATCTAATCACCGCAAAAATACAATTTGTATTAAATCATTTTGAATATCGTTTGAGAGGCCCGAGAACATTGATCTAAATGTGAGTCCATCGGACGGACTAAATATAAGAGTTTCTATATAATTGGCCCGATTATCCGAGCTGGGTCTTTCATCGTGACGGCGGAATTCTAACTCTTGTTTACCTAAAAGAATCGCCGTGTCTATAAAACGCTTAAATGTTTGAATGTGATTCTTTGAAAAGCTAACTATGGTTAGCTGGACCCAGCAAAAATTCGTTAGTAATTGAGTTGTTAGCAAGTAACTAGCCTTTATATTGGCAAGAGTATTGGTCTTGGTTTGTCTTTTCAAAGTTGTTTATGTTCAAGGTATATTTAAAAATATAAATGATACTGCAGTTGAGGAAAATTAAAGCTTATATGAACCATAAACCGTAATAATAAAAGAGTAAGCCAATTTATGTTAAAATACTTTATTTTTCCGTGGAAATAAAAATCTTCTGTGAACGATATCAATTCACTGCATTTTTTTACAGAATCTACTGCGGAAAAATAATGAAAATAGTCAATAGTGGCAACGCACACGCACAATCAGCCAATTGAATTTGCAAATATACGTACAAAAAAAATGAGCATATTCTGTATACCAAAAACAACTCAATTCGATTGCAGAAAAAATACTCATAAGCCGATATTTTCCGGCTTAGGTATATGCCTCATAAGAGAGCGTGTGCTAGACAGAGAATAACCAACCCGAAAAGCGCGAATGAAAAAAAGAGAAAAAACTTAAAACTTGCCTGCCACTCAACACTGCATACTGCAGTGAATAAGCCGGAAATTTTCGGCTTATGAGTATTTTTTTTTGCAGTCGAATTGAGTTGTTTTTGAATGAAATGATACAAACTTCTACTGTGGGCATATGAATATAAGCAAAGCATACTTGATTGAAATTTGAAATTCGAAATTTATAAAGTTAAGAATTTGAAAAGGGAAGCCGATAGAAATCGTGTTATATGGAGCCCACGCCACTGATGGCGAGTGACTTGGATTTGCTAGGGCTGAGGCAAAGACTGTTTTCTTGAGCCCAGCTGAGGATATTCTGTAGGTCCTCATTCACCTTGGCAGTGAAGAGTTCCGCCGAGTCTGGAGCGAAAGAAATTTGTAGCTGCACATCATCCGCGTACATATGAACACAACAGTGCTTAACAATGCTGGGTAGTTCATTGACGTACAACAGAAATATGATAGGGCCCAGAATGGAACCTTGTGGCACGCCAGTTATCATGGGGAGAAGAGTGGACGTTCGGTCGCCAACTACCACGCTTTGAAGTCTATCGACAAGATACGATTGCATTAGTCTTACAGATTGGCTTGAAAATTTGAAGTCTCGCGATAACTTTTTGCAAAGAAGGGAGTGGTTGACTGTGTCAAAAGCTTTCGAAAAGTCAAGCAGTGTTAGAACAGTGCTCTCTTTCTTATCCAGGCCTTTCCGAATCTTGTTGACGACAAACAGCAAGGCGGTTTTACAACTCCGCTTGGATTGAAAGCCCGATTGGCTATTGTGTAACAAGTTTTCAACAGAGAGGTGTCTCAAAATCTATGGAAGGATTGTCTTTTCAAAAACTTTAGCCAAAGAGGGCACGATCGATATGGGTCTATACTCGGACAGGCTGCAATTTGCTTTTTTGGGTACGGGAATAGGGTTACCATCAAAAAATTCGAAAAGCCGGACAGTTTAGAGAGAAAAGCCTGATTTTGGAGCACAAAGCCTGACAAAAACAAATTAGATTTTTTTATCTCAAAACATTTTATTTAAATTACAGTGGTGGTCCAGTATAGCGAATGCCGATATAACGTACACTTTTTTTCAAACGCATTAGTGCTATATAGCGAACGAAAAAAAAATCGATATTCGATACAACGAATGTTTTTACAATATCTGTGTACATTCTTTAAAAACAAATGAATGAGACAAGTCTACCTAAGAATGACATATTTATATGTTTAGGGAATGGTCCATGGAAAAATGTGGGTGTTGTACATGCCATTCCTTAATCCAATCAATGGACCAGAAGAATGCCACTCGCTTTTTATTTTATAGAAATAGCATGGCGTCAAAATCCTAAGTTCAGGGAAAGGCATAAGAAATGCTTTAAAGGAGCTAAATCTTTTTGAAGCTGTTTCCCTAATTGCATTGGCATGGCAAAAAATATCAGCGGTTGTGCTTAGCAAGTGCTGGAAAAATATGTAACTCTAAGCCTCGAAACAGCGTTTGAACATCGTTTAGTTCTACGATGCGAAAAAGAGATGGTCGTAGTTACGAAAACAATGACTCTTGTTCAAAGAATGTTCCCAATAAAATATAATATGTATTAAAATGTTATGAGTTAGAAACAATATTTATACATTTATTTAATGTACTAAGCGAGAATTGAATAAATGCATATCTATCTACATATATGTACATACATATATCTATATTTCGTACAAGGAAAATGTGTTCGATATTACGAATTTTTCGATATAGCGAATGCAACTGGACATTATATCATTCGTTATATTGGATCACCACTGTATTAACAATAAATTAAATAATTAAATAACTCTATTAAAAAAAATATCAAAAAAAATTTAAATCGATTTTATTTCTTTCTTTCGTCCATTGTGCGTTTATAAAAGAGACAATTGTTTCTGTTATAGCATTGTGAGAAGGGATTGCAAAAATCCACTCACACATTTTTTTTAACTCAGTAGGATTGGTTTTGCAATACTCAAAATATGAAACTTATTGCATATCCAATGTTTTTTTAAAAAAAAAATTTTTTAGCTGCCAAATTTTTTCAAATTGTTAAAAAAAAATAGGAATCATTAATAATTGTTATATTCCATTGTTTTAAAAATTTGATACTTTCAGATACAGAATCAACAGGCCCCATATCAATTGACAATCGCATCCACAAAAAAACAAAAAAACCATTTTGTCTTGATGTGTGTTAGTAAATTTGTATACTCTACGTCAACAACCTCACAAAAATCTTAAAATTTTTTCGTTCGCACCGTGTATAGGTACTGAAAAATGATTGTAAACTTTCATTACAATTGATTCTATATCAATCTGTAATGATTCTGCACCGAATCTTACAGTGTTATGTAAAATATGAGCCGGACAACCGATTCCAATTTATATTTATATCAGCTTTTAAAAATGTGAACACATTATTACCAGGTCGTCGATTTACACCGCCGAAATTAGCATTTGTATTGTCACCAGTATAAAAAATAACTTTTTCTTTAATTGAATTTTTTTCTACTACGGTCTAATACGGACTGTACAAAATTTGCAATGTTTTTCGATTTCTCATTCAGCCTTATTGTGAGTTTCATCCGAACAGCATTCCGCCCGAAAATCATTTTCCCCCTATTGTGAGTTTCGCCCGAAATTTCATTCGGGCGAAATAAAACTATTCTGCTGAAAAGGTAAACTATCTCAAGTCTATTTTCATAGTTTTTCAGGAGAGCAAAAAAAAAAAAAACAAAAAACAAAACGCAAATTTAATATGCATTTTATCGGCTTCATATGATTTTATTTTTCTATTTGTTTTTTTATAATCTACACACGCTAAAGGGGATATGAATACCCTTTTAATGTTTACACACAGCGCGAGCACATGAAGGGCGAGAACGAGAGACAGACAGATCGACGTAGTGGTAGGAAACTCAGATGATAGGTTTCAATTTCAACTAACTCTATGGGTGGTGTCCAGGATAACTGGAGAGTTGTGTGTTATTTTTGTACTTGCTTATGATTCACAGGAGTTTTTTCCAGATGTTTCTTATTATAGTTTGGGCGATCAATTTCTTCAGCCATATGCAACATCCTACTGCCAGCGTTATACCTTCGCACCAGGGACGTGGCGTGATGTTTTAAGCAGGGTGTTCTACTTTTTTTTTTGTTAAATAATAACGTACATACATATGTATATACTCAGTTTTCTCCAGGACCCCGACGAGGATGTTAAGTAAACAAGGCCAACGAAATAATTTATTAAGAACGGGGCAACCACACAACCAAAATTTTCTTTCATAGTTAGGAATCTAAAAATGTCTAGTAAAAGCTTTACTAGGTAAAGCTTACAAATCAAATCCGGAAGAGACGGTGTTGGCCTTCCAAAACTAATTATTTCCAGTCTTTCTTCCGAATTTAATTGAGAAAATGGTTTCTTCAATAAATTTTCAATAGCGCATCGACAGGTCATTTTTCTCTTATACGATTTGGCTTAAAAGAACGACATGCATATCTAACTATTGCCAAAATGCGAATGATGAATGATGATGTAAGAATAAACATGTTTCCGCAACATATTTTCAATGCAAATATTTGAAAAAAAAACACGCCTATTGTTGTGTTGCTTTTTGCTTTCGCTTCAGTCGATTATGATCTACAAATATAGAACACATCGAAATCGAACAAATAACTAATATCAGGAGAAGAGAATCGAACAACATTCAACCAAACAAACGTTAACATGCGAAATAAAACAAAATATGAAAACCAACAAAATACCCACAGCTAACATCTTCCTCGCTAAAGAAAAGGGTAGAAACTGTATTGTATCGAGCCTGCTTGCGTGCGCAGTTTGCTGGGGAACTCAAATTGATGCGAAACAAAACAGAATATGAGAAGCAACATAATACCCACAGCTAACATCTTCCTCGCTAAAGAAAAGGGTTGTATCGAGCCTCAGTGCGCAGTTGGTTGGAGAACTCAAGTTGATGCGAAATAAAACAGAATATGAGAAGCAACATAATACCCACAACTAACATCTTCATCGCTAAAGAAAATGTGTTGTATCGAGCCCGGGTGCGCAGTTTGCTGGAGAACCCAAATTCATGTTATTGTACAGATGATTGTTGGGACTTTGAATGTGGTAGAAGGTTTTTTTTATATGGATATTTCCTTTGGGTTGGTGCGCTAGTAAGTGGTGAACAACCGGGCGAGT
Organism: Brachyopa scutellaris; assembly: GCA_949775065.1. Classification (NCBI taxonomy): domain Eukaryota; kingdom Metazoa; phylum Arthropoda; class Insecta; order Diptera; family Syrphidae; genus Brachyopa; species Brachyopa scutellaris. The sequence continues at coordinate 122,877,528 of OX459112.1, forward strand.
CGACGTCGAACTGAATTTAATAAAAAGTTGGTTTGGATAGGTTGCTGGATAGAGGATTGAAAGTATGTATGTATGACGGCGCGCACCGTTCAATTTACTTACGAAAAGAGGAGAACATTTTGTTCAACGTCAATTTGTGTTGAATGGTTTATATACATTTTGGTATTGCGATTTTGACTGCGGTGTTTGGTTTGGTTGATTTGGCTATGGACGGTACGGCACAACAGAGTGAACAAAAGTGGATGTTAAAGCATTATTTTTAATTAAGTATTTTTGAATTGTAACTCAATTAGATATTGTTAGCGCATGTATATAAACAAATAAGTTTTTCATAAAGATGGATTTCGTTGGGGTGTGCGGAGAACACCTGCGCACCTTAGAATAAACGTCACTGCTTCGCACAGTCGTTCACAGACCTCCGCGGAGTACGCACGTGTTTCGGCTTCTTATAGTATTACCAGTGAGTTAAGATAAACGTTTGACCAGCGAAATTCAATTAGCTCGGTAGCCTAGTGGTGGTAATGGTGAACCGTCACCCAACAGACCGAGGTTCGAATCCCAGTCCGGGAAAAAATGTTCGTCTGTGTTTTTTTAATTTAATAATTAAATTAAAGTGGTCGGCAACAGCCGATAATACCGGTGATGGCTGATGGCCAAAGGTCCGCGTACCAACAAATGGGAACAGCGGACATAACAACATGCGATGATGACGTGCCAGTAAAATCAGGCCACCAACCTACAGTGGCCAGTGAAGGAACTGGGAAGAGGAGGAGGAGGTTGAACCCGACTCCCAACATGGGAAAGCGCCCCTCTCTGTCGGCTTCTGCAGAACAGCTGCATGTAGAAGCGAGGGAGGAGGGGCCAACTACGTCAGCAGCAGCAGCAGCCAAACAACAACGTCAGCGATCAGCCGATGGTGATAAAATCACCTACGTCTCCGACGGTGGTGAAGGGCATTATACAGGCAACAGCAACAGCTTCGCCTCTCTGGCTGCCTCAGAGTCAGAGGATGAAGATGACGAACTGGAGCTCCTAAGCCGCAGCATAAGACAGCTGCAGCAAAAGGTGCTCCTCATCAAAGCCAAACAAGTGGCCAGAAGGGTAAACGAGCAGGAGATGGAGCTCCAGCGAAAGCAGCAACCAGAGAAGGAAATTCTGCCACAGCCAAAGCAGCAACAATAACAGCAGCTGTCTAAACAGCAGCAGTCTAAACAGCAGCTGCAGCAACAAAACTAACAAAAACAGCCACAAAAGCGAAACCAGCAGAAGTCAGGACAACAACACCAGGAAAGTCAACAGAAGCAGCAGCAGCAACAACAACAACAACCACAGCAGCAACAACAACAACAACAACAGCAGCAGAATCAGCAGCAGCAACAACAACAGAAGACAACAAGGGAGAAGGTGCCCCCAATCAACACCTTCAAACTTGAACTCAAGGACACCATCGAATTATGTAAGTCGGCCATAGGCAACAATTTTTATATTAAAAGACTTAGTATAGATAGGCATGCTATTTATTGCAACACTGTAGAGCAATACAAAAAAATTAAAAAACTGTTAGCGGAATCAACGACGGAGTTCTTCTCCTTCACCCCGAAGGGGGAAAAGCTGCAAACAATGCTGCTGAGGGGGATGGAACCGTCCACAGAACCGGAGGAGCTCCTTAGAATGCTCAAAGAGAAGAAGTGCGATGGGCTTGAATTCGTAGGGGTCAAGCCTTTCACCACAGCAAGGGCCAAAAGGGAGAATCGGAAATTACCGTTCTTCCTGGTTCAGCTGTCACCCAATAGCAAACTGGATGGTCTACGGAACATTAAGGTCGTAGACTACCAGGTTGTCACATGGGAGAAAGTAAAGAGGAGCGATAGCATTCTTCAATGCGTTCGCTGCCAGAGGTTCGGGCACGCCGCGTCGAACTGCGAGATGCAGCCTCGATGCGTGAAGTGTGGAAAGAACCACAAGTCCGAAGAATGTTCTCTGGGGAAAGAGGGGGCGTCTGAGAAATCTCAGCTCTCGTGTGCGCTATGTAGGAACTCGGGACACACCGAAAACTATCGGGGTTGCCCCAAGTTCCAAGACATTAAGAAAGTGAACATGGTTCGACAGCAGAAAAGCGTAGTGAAAATTCTACCACGTCCAAGCCAAAGTCAAACCGTCACACCCCAAATTTCCTACGCCCAAATGGCGGCAGGAAGGGGACAGACGGTACAGCAACAACCGAAGGCTGCTTCACAGGCCCCACTGCCTAAAGCACCGGAGGCTGACTTGATGGCTATCTTGCTCTCTATTCAAGGGCAGATGGGTCAGCTACAACGTCAGGTACAAGAGCAGGCGAAGAGGGTGGACCAAATCTGCGCGCTTCTGCCGGGCCTAGCGCATCTCCAATCATAATGTGTGCGATGGCGGAGAATACCTTTAGGATCCTTGCGGTGAATGTAAATTCACTGATTAGGATCGAACGAAGAGCCGTACTATTTAAGTTGTTAGAAGATCAAAGCCCTGATGTGCTTTTGGTTAGCGAAACTAAGCTAAACCAGAAACATAAGTTACGGCACAATAATTATAATATAATAAGAAGAGACCGACCCAACTCTATACAAGGAGGAGGTGTTGCGATCTTCATTAGTAAAAAGCTAAAATATAAGGTAGTGTACAGTGGTGAAGTGTGGAGATTCCAGGAGCTAGAAACATGTATCGTGTGCATCCCTCTCCATAGTGGAAAGAGGATGTACATGATCTCAGCTTATGCACCTGAAGCTACGCAACCAACTTTGTTTATTTCAGAGCTCGAGACACTTTTCCGATGCCTTAGGCTGGAGTCGGAGGAGAATTATTTTGGCCGGGGATCTAAACGCTAAACACAGAGATTGGGGAAATAACATTCCTAACTCTAGAGGAAACCTACTTTTTAATTGGTGGGGTCAGCACAGTGTCGAGTATAGACTCGATTTGAAAGCAACAGATAGTCCGTCGTTTCCCAGGAGCGGATCATATCTGGATCTCCTGCTGTTCGACGTACGGTTACAACTGACTAACACGAACGGACAAACTTTAAACTGCCTTCATACATTTGTGTACATTTTGTGTTATATGACAGTGACCATTGCGGACTCAGTGCCGAAATTACAATTCCCAACGAGATTGCGGAACTTGAAGCGTTTGTTCATGCGCATTCCTACAATTATAGTAGGGTGCGTTGGACACGCTTTTCTAGAGTTATGACAAGAGCACTCTCCTCAACCTCGCTCAACCCACCGTCCAATAGGAATCTGTCAAATGAGGAGATTGACGGATACCTAAAACAAATGGACGAGATAATAAAACAAACGATGGACAGGACGATACCTCGACATCAACAAACTGACAATGTAGGGATATACCGCAACGCAACAATAAACGCACTGCACCAACAGAAAAGTAGACTGCTGTCGAGATTAAAAACCTTGTACAGATGGTTTACTGACAGACAAAACTCAGAGATAAGGACACTGAAGGCGTTGATTAAAAACCTCCAACAGTTAATAAAAGAAAACTACCGATTAGCGGTAAATCTGCACTGGAACAAGAAAATTGGGGCTGTAAAAGCCAACAACCCCAGTATGTTCCCGCAAATAAATAAAATATTTCGGAAGAATAATCTCAACGACCTTCCATATCTCCAAATTCCTCGAAATACGGACAACGAACGAATACTTGTGACAGCAGGTATAGATCCAGTAAACGCAGTCGATGACGACAATTTCTTTTTGATCGAAGATCCGCAGGAGAAGGTTGAGACTATAGGAGCGACTTTTCAGGAAGTGTATAAGGTGAATAGCAGTATTTGCCCGAACCATGACCTGGAGAATCGAGTCCTTGTGCACAACTTCTACCTTCGAAATGAACTACAGCAATGGCGATCAGAGAACATCGGTTTCACCGAGTTCAATGATGACAATAGGGCAAATAATGCCATCGCCAACGAAGGGATACATCCCCCGTTCTTATCGAAGGTAGAGCTCCAAGCGATCTTCGAATCATTGAGAAAGAAGAAGTCAGTGGGAATCGATGGAATATCTAACATTGTGCTTAGACATCTCCCTCTAGAAGCGGTAGACATTTACTGCATTTTGTTTAATAATGTGCTGAATAATGCACATTATCCAGCGCATTGGAAAACAGCAGTAGTACATCCTATCCCTAAAAGGGGTAAGGACAATTCCAATCCGGCAAATCTCCGGTCAATAAGTCTCCTTCCGAACATCAGCAAGGTATTCGAAAAAGTAGTCAATAGAGCCCTGACTAAGTGGGTTGACGACAAACATATAATTCCAGATAACCAATTCGGATTTAAGGCGGGGCATGATACCATACATGCCGCGTCTAAACTCGTATCGGATATCCAATGGAACAAAAGCAAGAAACAATGCACGAGTGCCTGCCTGGTTGAGAAAGCCTTCGACACCGTGTGGGAGGGACTTTTTTACAAGTTGAGCAGGTTGAAAATAAGTAAACCACTGCTGTACATACTTTATAATATGCTCACCAGTAGGCGGTTCGTTGTGAAAAATGGCAATGTGACCTCTGCTGGTATTTTTGAAATTAAAAATGGTCTACAACAGGGTGCGGTTAATTCGCCGATCCTTTTCAATATTTACACAAGTGATCTCGTAGGGTCTCTTCACCATGCTATTGGGTACGCAGATGACTTGGTCGCGTACAGATCAGGGCCAAAGATCGAGGTCATTGCAATTCTCTTGCAGCGTGACTTCGATAAGATTCAGCGGTATTGTGACGACTGGAAGTTGAAGATCAACTTCTAGAAGTCAGAAACCATCTTGTTTCGGACGCCGTTGTCTGGGGCCTCATGGGACACCAGAAAGAATTGGCGAAAGTTCGCAATCGTTGGACGACACGGGCAGCCACTTGCATGTCGAAATGTAGTCAGATACCTCGGGCTCTGGCTAGACCAGTATCTGTATTTTAACAAACATATAGATGCTGCTCTGACCAGAGTCAGGGGCGCTTTTGCCCTTACAAAGAGACTGTTTTATATGAGTCAACTCGATGCGAGGGTAAAGGTTATCTGCTACACGGCCCTTATACGGCCAATGATAGCATATGGTTGTCCCGTGTGGTTCAACGTCGGGCCAAGTTCGATGGAAAGGATTCGGGTGTTTGAGAGGGCTTGTCTTCGGGCTTGCCTTCGTTTATACAGAACACCAGAGTCTGAGTACAAAAAATTCTATTCCAATGAGGTCCTATACAACAGGGCTAACTTAATAAGAGTGGATAATTTCCTGATCAAGATGACTCGAAGGCACATTGCAAGAGCAATGAGTTCGATGAATAGCCTGATCTTCGGGGCTTATTACCCCAATTTCACGTACCACGAAAGAGTGCGCCTTAACGGCTTCGTTCCACCAGAAGCGTTCCTCTATTTTGACCAACAGGGTCTGATCCAGGATAGATCAGCGGTACCGCTAATCTTCCATGTTGCTCGCACGACTGTGGATAGGCGGCTCAACTACGACAGAGACGTCGCACAGAGCCAAACGGAGCGCCTCCGGTTTAGTAGGTCTGTTTCGGGGCGCGATGGGTACGATGTTGAGCAGCAGCATCAGAAATTCTGGTGGCTGTTAGAAGCAGATGGAATTCCCTTGTCGATTCCGTTCGATCCGGGGTAGACACCCCATGGCATAGTTGGCCGCCTTTTATGTTTATTATGTAGACATGCCGTGGTCGGCTTACATAGGTTTAGGTAGTGTAGGTATTTATAAGTTTTATAAAAAAATAAAAAATAAAAAAAAAAAAAAAATATATAAAAAAAAAAAAAAAAAGCACAGCACTGTGCAACAAAAAAAAATAAAAAAAAAACAAATAAAATAACACAGCACAAAAAACAACAAAAAAAAATTACGTATTTAATTACGTAGCTAGAGTTAAGATAGGTTAAGTAGTTGTAAGTTTTATTTAAGGTAGTTTTAAGCAAAAATAAAGTCATTTCACATTTCAAGTTTTTTTTACAAAAACATTTTTCTTAATAAGTACTAAAATTGCAATTATAATTAAATTTAAATAGTATAAGTTAGGTTACGTCGAAAGACATAGTATAAGTATCAAGTTTAGCTTAGAGTGCCCGTGTGGGGCCAGTAAGTTAGAGTACGATAGTTAAGTTAGTTAAGCTAGTTTTAATCACTTTTATCTAGCGTTTAAGATTTAATTGAATTAACGAATAAAAATGAATTAAAAATGAAAATGTTATACCTTCGCAGAAGGTTTCGATATTAACTTCTGAAACTGATCTATAACTCGGAATATAAGTTAGATACAAGGACGAAGATTAGATACAACTACTCGTATTGAATTGATGAACCTAATGCACTAAGCTGTTAAAAATTCACTTAAGTCGACTTAAGATAGTTTACCTTTTCAGCAGATAATCAATAATTGACAGCAGCTGAATTTTTCCCTTATTTTTAGTAGGCGAAAAAGAGAACAACAAGGCGGAAAATGAAATTTGTTTGTTTATTTTAATGCAAGAATAGAAGAAAATCTAGTAGAAATTGATATTTTTTGAATCTGAACAAAACGAAGTAACATTTAATTTGGGCGAAACTCACAATAGCTTTTAACATTCCGGGCGAAAAACAATATTTCGGGCGAAATATTTTCGGGGTGAAACTCACAATAAGGCTGATTATCAAGACTACAAGTATCTGAAACTTAGTTACAAATTACAATAACATGTTTATCATCGAAATACTGAACGACAACTGGGAACATATCAATCGAGCCGTGATTACTAGCGTCTGTAGCAATTCCAATTTAATTTATTTTCTAGTTAAAAATTAATTGATGTAAATAAGTCAAAAAAATTAAAAAGCCTGACAAAGCATGAAGCCTGGCCTGAGCCTGACAGAGACCTTAAAAGCATGACGCGTCAGGCTAAATCCTGACGTATGGTAACCCAATACGGGAACGACTTTCGATTTCTTCCATTCAGTCGGAAAAGTGGAGGTGGAAAGAATGCTGTTAAAGATGTGTGTGATAAGCGGCAGTGTAACAGGGAGGGACAATTTTATAAATTTGGGACTAAGCCCATCCAGTCCGATTGCGTTCGATTTAGCTGAAAGAATAGCTTCAGCAACATCAGTATCAGTTAAAGGATGTAGGTTAAGTTTTCTTGAAGAAGACGAGTCAGGTTCAATATCATCTAAGAAATCTTGGGGAATAACATGTGAAGAAGGTGGCGAGGTAAAGATGGAGTTCAAGGTATCGCAATCGACATTATCACCAGGCTTGAGTTGAGACTTGCCTAGGCCTAATTGGCGCTAATTTTTCCAGAGCTCTCTGCTAGAAGCGGAGAGATGAAGACGGTTGGCGTAGAAGTTTCTCTTGGCCGTTCTTATTGTAAGAGTTACTTTATTCCTAAGTGCTCGATATATTTGTCGCAGGGTCCTTAAATCGTCTCCAATGATGGTACGCTAAGTCCCTGCTTTTCATTAGATTATTAATGCTACTGTTCATCCAGGTTGGTGGTTGGTTTCTAATGGTCTTTGTTTTAATTTGTATGTGCTTATCGTAGAGCAGATTCATATTTTCTTTGAGAAAGGCAACCTGCTCATTTATACAGGACAAGTTAAAAATAATGTTCCAATGGATGTTACGCAGGTCATTTAACAAGTTCAAGCAGTTAAAGTTGTTAAAATCTCTATATTGGAAAAAGTAGACTATAAAAAAATCATTATATATCATACCCTGCGGTAGACAACAAAAACCAATTCGGTTCACTTTTTTGGGGAGCGACTGTGCGCCAGACCTATATAAATCCACTCGTTTGTTTGGGAAAAACAAAAAAATCCATATAAGAACGGCGGTGGTCGTAGGCGCACCAATGCACCGAATGGTTTTTCTGGAAAAAAAAACAAAAAAATAAGAAAATACAAATCTTACAAAGTGTATCGTTTAGTTGTGTGAGCTTATTAAGCGGAAAATAGAGCGTATTAACAGCAGCCGAACTTTGTGACTATATCGGGAAAGGAATTATAACTAAATTTTTAACAGTATATGCGGCACATAATTTCATCCTGTTGATTTCTGATTAGAATCTAAACATTTTTTATTCAGAGAGCAACGAAACCTTTTTGAATTTGATATTGAAAACAAGAATCCAATAAGTGACAGTCCTAAGAAAAAAATACACAGTGAATGTAAAGTGAAACTCAAGTAGGTATAGTCGTTTCAAATCACGGTGGACTTTTGAACGGATGTTCAAACCGGAAACCGCGCGGTTTTAGTTCTATTGCGTTATATGAGACTGTTCAGTTTATTTGTTTTCGTGCGTTTTGGATGATTTTTTAAATTTTTATGATATGATTCGTTTGTACACAATGTTTGAATAGTGTTTTAATACTAATGGATGGACAGGGCCTAAATGTCTATTTGATTAGGAAAACGTTTTTTGGCACTACATGATGATTTTGCGCTGGCTGATTCAATTTTATATTGATACGTCGTTTCCCTTCAGCATGTCGTATAATAGTCCACATTTGTCAGGTTCGTCGAAAAAATGTCTGTTGCGTTGCAAACAACGCTTTTGGATTCCATAAAATTGTCTGGATTTTCACTGAGCCAATTTTTAAAAAGCGGTTCCTCTAGCCATTTCTTCCTGTTCATACTTTGCCTTTTACCTGAACATAGCCAAGTAAAACTAAAATCACGGAAATTAGCATCGGTTAACTTTACTTTATTCAAATTTTGAAAAAAATGAAATGCACTTCAAAGAAGTGTCAATGTCAATGTCACTAGGTCCGTTCGCGTGCTTTTTGCACCAAATATGTGTTTTGTGAAATTCTCTCAAAGATAGGAAAATTACGAAAAATTAAACGAACGCGTTGAACAACAAAAAAATGCAAAATGTATGTGATTTGACAGCTTTGACAGTTTTCGTGTAATCTGCCCCAAGAAATTCCTTGTGCTTAAATTCGCAGCCTGGGGAGATTTCTTATACTCTCTTTTACGAAAAACTACGAAATTTTTGCGTAAAGGAACGGGTTTTCGTAACTTTTCGTAGTTTTTCGTAGTTTTGGAAACGTACGCGAACTCCGTTACTTTAAATAAAAGAAGTTTCCGTTGTTTCACTGTGTTTTTATTTATTAATTTTTACATGTTAACCCGACGGCGTCTCAAGCTAAACTAACTAAACAATATGGTGGCCCTATGACAATGCAATAGTGCGATCAGTGCGAGCAATGCGAGTGATGGTGTTGTCGCATGATGGGCGCGTTCACAAACTTATTACAATATGTGTTGCAACTGCATTTTCTATAATAATGTGTGATATTAAGCGGAAAAATTTACTAAGAAATTATTTTGTCAGTCTTATTTTTGAATGACTCTATGCGAGTTGTGATATTAAACGAAATGCTATAAAGAGGTTTAATTGCAACATGAATTATGTAAAAAAGACATCTGGCTTCAACATTTTGTGATATAAAGCGATTTGTGCTTCTAAGCGATGTGATATTATTCGGGTTCGACGTATATATATTTTTTTATTTTTTTTATTTTTTTGATTTGATTTTTGTGATTCTTCGATTATCGCTGTTGAAGGTCTACGGGTCTGCGTCTCTTAAGTCGTCTTCTTATGATGGTTTCTTGGTAGGGTTAAGCTTGTAGGTCGCTGTTGGTGTACGTGGACAACTTTCTTATGTGTTGTGTGCTCATATTTTTTATTTCTTCGTTGATTGAAGGTATGCCAAGGTCACGATGTATACTGTCATTTAATATGTACCAGGGAGCATAATTAATTTTGTTTTGGAGTCTTTAAATAATGGCTACATTTGATGTACTGGCGGTGCCCCATATTTGTATTCCGTATGTCCAGATTGGTTTGATTATGGTCTTGTATATTAACAGCTTGTTGTCAATTGATAGTTTTGAATCTCTTTTCAGGAGCCAGTACAGTTGTCCAAATTTGATTTTGATTTGGTTTCGTTTTTGTATTATGTGATGTTTCCATGTCAATTTGCTATCTATATGAACTCCGAGGTATTTCGCATGATTGTGGATCGGAATTTGCTTATTGTTTAAGTAAATGGCTTGAGGGCTAAAGGTTCTTTTGGTGGTATAGATGACTTGTATTGTTTTATCTTCGTTGACTTGAATTCCCCAGCTGCTGAACCAGTCCGCTGTTGTATCCATTATGTCCTGTAGTACGTTGGTAGCCGTTTGAAGGCAATTATGGGAGGAAAGTATCACAGTGTGATCTGCAAATGTCGCTACCATAGTGTTTAGATTTCTTGGTTTGGGTATGTCAGCTGTATATAAGAGGTATAATATTGGTCCCAAAACATTTCCTTGGGGAACACCTGCGTCTACTTTGCATAGGTCTGAATATCCGTCATTGTACTGTACATAAAATAATCTCTCGTTTAAATAACTCTTAATGCTACTATCTGGTAGCAATCGTTTTAATTTTTGAAGGAGTCATTTATGCCAAACACTATCGAATGCTTTAGCAACATCTAGGTAAACAGCTACCCAATATCTTCGCTCGTCCAGGTCGTTAAGGATCTTATTTGTCACTCTATGAACTTGTTGAATTGTTGAATATTGTCTACGAAATCCAAATTGGTGGTCGGGGATAAGGCTTTTTTGCTGTATGGCTATTTCCATATGGTCAAGAAGCAGTTTTTCAAATATCTTTGAGATAATTGGAAGTAAACTTATTGGCCTGTGCGATGTTGATCTTGTAGAGTCCTTGCCTGGTTGGTGTATGGCGGTTATTTTTGATACTTTCCAAACTATCGGAAAGTGGTTAAGTCTAAGAGTAGAATTAAAAATAAGCCTAAGGTATTTAATTCCCGTATCGGGTAGTTCTTTTAACATTCTTCCTGTTATCATGTCATAACCAGGTGTCTTCTTATTATTCAGTCTATTTTGGGGGAAGTGTTTTATTTCATTTACGTCGAATGCTTTTATTGTCCTGTTATTTGTGATGTTAAATTGAGGCATCGGGGTGTTAGTTTGGTTGATGGGATTGGTAAACGTTGTTTTCTTTTGTCGATTTGTTCAATTTGGCCTTGTCGAGTGGGGATCTGCTAATTTGCCATATCTTTCGTAGTCTCCGTTTTTCTTTTATTTTTTTGTTTAATTGATTGCGGTGTCGAGCCGTTGGTTTGTTTGGTTTTAAAAGTGGTACTTGGAGTTCTAATCTATTGTCAATTATTTCGCGAAATGTGGTACAGTCTGTTTTGTGGTTGCTTAGCTGCAGTCCGGGAGTTTGAAGTCTTGGGTTTATTTGAAATTCAATTATAATGGGCGAATGGTCAGAAGATAGTTCAAGGCACGATTTAATAGTCAAGTATTTCTGGTTAACATTCTTAACTATGCAGAAGTCTATGAGGTCAAAATATTTTTTAAGAGTAGAATTAAAAATAAGCCTAAGGTATTTAATTCCCGTATCGGGTAGTTCTTTTAACATTCTTCCTGTTATCATGTCATAACCAGGTGTCTTCTTATTATTCAGTCTATTTTGGGGGAAGTGTTTTATTTCATTTACGTCGAATGCTTTTATTGTCCTGTTATTTGTGATGTTAAATTGAGGCATCGGGGTGTTAGTTTGGTTGATGGGATTGGTAAACGTTGTTTTCTTTTGTCGATTTGTTCAATTTGGCCTTGTCGAGTGGGGATCTGCTAATTTGCCATATCTTTCGTAGTCTCCGTTTTTCTTTTATTTTTTTGTTTAATTGATTGCGGTGTCGAGCCGTTGGTTTGTTTGGTTTTAAAAGTGGTACTTGGAGTTCTAATCTATTGTCAATTATTTCGCGAAATGTGGTACAGTCTGTTTTGTGGTTGCTTAGCTGCAGTCCGGGAGTTTGAAGTCTTGGGTTTATTTGAAATTCAATTATAATGGGCGAATGGTCAGAAGATAGTTCAAGGCACGATTTAATAGTCAAGTATTTCTGGTTAACATTCTTAACTATGCAGAAGTCTATGAGGTCAAAATATTTTTTAAGAGTAGAATTAAAAATAAGCCTAAGGTATTTAATTCCCGTATCGGGTAGTTCTTTTAACATTCTTCCTGTTATCATGTCATAACCAGGTGTCTTCTTATTATTCAGTCTATTTTGGGGGAAGTGTTTTATTTCATTTACGTCGAATGCTTTTATTGTCCTGTTATTTGTGATGTTAAATTGAGGCATCGGGGTGTTAGTTTGGTTGATGGGATTGGTAAACGTTGTTTTCTTTTGTCGATTTGTTCAATTTGGCCTTGTCGAGTGGGGATCTGCTAATTTGCCATATCTTTCGTAGTCTCCGTTTTTCTTTTATTTTTTTGTTTAATTGATTGCGGTGTCGAGCCGTTGGTTTGTTTGGTTTTAAAAGTGGTACTTGGAGTTCTAATCTATTGTCAATTATTTCGCGAAATGTGGTACAGTCTGTTTTGTGGTTGCTTAGCTGCAGTCCGGGAGTTTGAAGTCTTGGGTTTATTTGAAATTCAATTATAGTGGGCGAATGGTCAGAAGATAGTTCAAGGCACGATTTAATAGTCAAGTATTTCTGGTTAACATTCTTAACTATGCAGAAGTCTATGAGGTCCGGTATTTTTCTAGTGTCCGTGGGCCAGTGTGTGGGTTAACCAGTGCTGATGTGATTATAATTAGCTTTTATTATCGCGTGTAGTAGGTTTTTTCCTTTTTTGTTGGTGAGCCTGGATCCCCAGTCGGTATGCTTAGCATTAAAGTCTTCCCCTGCGATGAATAGTGAACCCAGTGTTTTGAAGTAGTCTGTATATTGAGTTGTACTGATTGTGTGCTTTGGTGGACAATATAGTGAAGATTTTACAAGCAGTCCTTGTAATTCTTCTATTTGGATTGTCGTAGATTGTATGTGTTCTGTTCTGTACTCTTGTAGTTCTATGTATTTAAGGTTAAGAGCTTTCGATTGATGTAAGACAGAATAATTTAAATTATATGTTTACTTTTGTATTAAAGAGAATTGATAGCACTGACTGTTTGACTTCTTGATGGTACAGAGTTTCCAGCAGAACTGTTATCTTTACAATATCATTCACTATGCTATGCCCGCACTTAATGGCCCAAAAAACCTCGTTCCGCACAAACCTGCTCAGTATGAGATTGAAAACAAATAGAATAACACCGAACATCCACTTTTAACAGAACAAATCCCAACTTAAAAAGTCATGACAGTCACAATGGTCGTTAAGGTGTTGAGATCTTTACTAAGCGGCAATAAGCGACTTGATGCAAATGCCATAATTTTTTTTTTTTCAAATATGGCCTATTTGCTGTTGGAGTATACTCGTGCAACGGAAATTAATTCATTTGTACTAATTGCATTTAGAAAAACTAGAACAATAAATAGACTTAAATTGTTAGCTGCCCTCAATTCAAATGCTTAAGGATCAATCGGATCAATTATATTTAATACCTTTGCAGCTTACAATGTTATTGGCTTTGTAGAGTTAAAAAAAATGCAATTTGTGTCTAAAAAATACTTTCATACTCAAGCTGAACTTAGTGTTACTTAACCTTCTGGGACTGACGTGGTAGTATGACAGACACAATAAAATCGAAAAACTAGCGTTGCGTCGATATTTGGCATATAAATAAATGTTTATGTTTAACTTTTATGTTTGTCTTATTAGTTTTAATAATGCATACTTTAATAATGCATACTCTCAACATTCAAATATAATAGTTAAAAGTGGGAATATAAAAATGAATTTTGAACACAATATCTACCATCATATCATAGTTGCTTCCGGGAGTATCTCTGCAAATATAAACACGTAGATGACCCATAGTGCCCGCACTACGATGGCAAGATCCATAATGCGGAGCATGTTCTGATGGAGTGCCGAAGATATACAATGGCCAGAAGGATACTGGAAGGGGAAATAGGTGAACAAGTGATGCCAAGAGGACTGATAAGCTTTATGCTAGAGACACTCAAAGCATGGGAGACTGCGAACGAAGTCATCACAAGCATTATGCAGCAGCTACGACTAGAAGAACGGGCAGCTAGAAATCTGTAAGCTCTGGTAATTAACAACAGGCCAAATTCGAACACACATAGCCTACGCACAACATATGTACATATGTACAAAAAAGCACGCATACGCCGCCAAAGAAAGACCTAGACAACAAACTGACATTTATTCGATTACATACTGCTACAAACATAGGTACATACATACATACATACAGACTAACTGTACCTTGTCACAACGGGCCCGACTTGTGGCCTACGTAAAGAGGAGTAATCCCCACCCTCACAAACCAACCAACCAACCAACTGTACTTTGTGGTAGTAGAAACCGCAAATAGGACGTTTGTAAGAATGTCCAAAAAAGGAATAGGAAAATAAAAATGCATTACCCATAATGACCATTATACAATGACAATAAGGTTCCCTAGAGAGGATGGAATCAGGACATTTAACTGGTCACACAATGCCCACACTCAACTCAGTAACAAGAAAGGCTGATGCAATGAATATAGGATCAAAAAGAGCTGAAGAAAGAACGAGGACAGGAGTGGTTGGGCCCGGGGATAAACTATTCGAACCCATGGGCAGTTACATCAGCATCTTTCAAGCCGAAATCCGCGGTATTGACAGATGTGCGCAACTTAATCTTGATAAACACTGGCACAGACGCAACATAGTTATAATGTCAGGTAGCCAAGTAGCTATCAAGGCAATCAGAGCTCAGATCATCAAATCTAGAACTGTCTGGAAACTAGACAGGGCGAACGTTACTATCTAACTACATACAATGTACCAGGCCACCTGCGGATAGAAGATAATTAAGAGGCGGACATATTCGCTACGAAAGTGGCACAAAGGGTGTCGTGGGTCCTGAGTCCTTCTATGGCATAGGGGAACACACCATAAAAGGGAAAGACAAACAGAACAAAAATTCAGGATTTAAGATAGGCGAATAAACTTTTGAAGATATCCGAAGCTTGCATTAGTCATGACAAAAACGAATTCTGCATGCTGACGGCGTTCCATACGGCACATTGTAGACTTAACGGACATCTCTGGAAGCTAGGTCTATCAGATGAAGACTCATGCAGATTTTACAATGAGTCCAGTGAAACTCCAGAACACATGCTGGTGGAATGTGTGGCACTAACCCAGAAAAGGTTCAAGTGCTTGCGTTTTCATTGAAAGCAATGCCATCTCTGTGTCAGGGCGTGAACTTTTCACCTTGCCCTCCTAATGACACTTTGATATTTCCAGCTGAGGTTTATTTGCAGTTCTGCTTACATCTTCGTATTGGGTGTATTGAATTGCGTGAGTGAAATATACTCAGACTCGATCCGTCTGCATACCATTTAAAGGTATGATTCTGTGAAGTAATTTTGTATTTTTGACTCTTTGCTCTATAATTGATCTGACATTTGTAATGCCGATTCCAACAGCGCAGCGTACTCCCATCTGTTTGTAAATATTGTACAAAGAACTAATTGTTGCCCTCACACCTAAGTACGCATGCACTACACGCAAAAACATACAAGTGAAAACCTCGGAGAAAATCCTTGATTGAACAAACTTTTCTGTGCCAGTTCTATCACACGCATCAAATCAATGTTGATCACTGCTAGATTAGCAATTAATTTCGCTATAAAACTCACCACATCCCCCCCCCCCCCCCCCTCTAACGCACAATTTAGCGAAAAATCAAAGTCAGTCATCAATTAAAGTCTGTTGCACTATTGAGTGCAAAGCATTTCGATTGTTTGTCTACGAGGAAGTCGGTGTCGGCACTCGGCAGTCGTTATCAATTGGATGCGAATTAGCATATTTCACTCAAAGCCCACCCTCAAATGTTAAACGTGATGTTAGTTACACTGAGTCATCACTCGTCTAGATTTGACTCATCGCAGAGCTGCACTATGGGGTGCTTTCAAGATTGGAGCGAGTTCTTGAGATATTTTCTCATCTTCTCAGTGAAAAGCAGACGCAAACGCAAACAGAGATTAAAATTCAGTGTCTGTAGATATTCGAGATCAGTTGAAGAAAACGACAGCGATCGGGTAGTTGAGTTTAAATCTTGGCGCGATTATTACTTTTGAAATAAAAGTGAAAAGTTAAGCAATAGCTAAAGGATATCAGCGAAAAGGTGCGAAATTTCTGTTCAATAGAAATTTTTTTTAATTGTTTTCAAAATCTTAACCGAATTAAGGATACACGTGCGATATGGCTACGCTGGAAGCCGGTAAATTGTTGCATGGATACGTACCCTTTAAGTGATGCATGTCTTTTTCTATTTTACCTTTTTCTAATAGTGAAATGCGTATTTGTAGTACAATAGTGTAGTGAACTTGAAGTGTTTAATCCTCTTCCGTTGCAAATAAAGTTTAGACCCGAAAAAATAAAAATCAGAACCTTTCACTCGCCTAATTGGAACTCCAGAGTGAAACAATTACGTACTTGTAAATATTTCATCGAAAAGACGCCTTCCTGCATGGTAAAGATATTTTAACAATATTTCTTTTGTATTTTGTGTCCTTTTGAAACAGTTTCCAGCTACCAAGCCATCGATTTTGGCTCCTGACTTTTCCATGCTTTCCGCAATTCAGTTTACGATCCTCCTACAGGACGTAGGACTTTACTATTACCCTAATAAGTTCGAGATATTACAAGAACCAGATACATTGTGTCAAAAAATATTCCGGGCGGGTGCTAGAAACCGTGCTGTAGTGGTAAGTGCGTTGGACTACTACACAATGCTGACCAGGTTCAATCCCAGTAAACAACTAAAAGTTTTTTCACGGTGCCACCTCTTTCGAATGCCTGACAAGCAATCAAAGAGCATCATTTGTCAATGAACTTCTCAACTCGCCGTTCGGAGTCGGCAAAAAACTGTAGGTCCCTTCCATTTGTGCGGAGATATAACATGCACACACAAATGGTTTCGAGAAGTATGTGCTGGTTCACCCCGAACTGCAGCGCCATCTAAAGTAAAGGTTCTATAAACCATAACTAAAACACGATTTCTGTTTATTTTTCGGTGTTTTTATTCGAAATAGTTTCCTCCCAATTCAATACACTTGTTACATCGATTCAAAAGTGATTCAAATGCCTGCTCTGGCTCATTTTGAGGAATTGGCTCCAGTAGGAATGTCGTCAAAAAAGCATCCTCTCAACTTTAATTTTAATTTCTGGAACAAAGAGAAGTCACACGGTGCCCAATCAGGTGAATACGGCGTATGATCACACGCACTTGATTTCGAGCCAAAAATTGACGAACGGTGTGGAACAGACCTTTATTTTGCCCAAATCCTCATGAAGAATGGTTCGAATAGTCTTATATTTTGCCGTCTTCTGCAACAAAGTCACGTATATTTTGAATCATTTCAGGTGTCCGAACTGAAAATAGCCTTCCTATGTGTTTGTCATCCTCCAGCATCTCTCTGCAATCATCACGGTACACTTGTTGCATCATAAATGCAAAGGTATTCTCGATAAATAGTTTTTATAATTGTTAAATATCAACCAAATCTCATGAAATTTTGACAAATAGTAGTCGAACAAATAGAGGGCGCTCTTGGTTGCTGAGATAATGGTTCCTGTCGATATGGTTCGATTATGGCCGTTTTCGAAAACGTCATCTGCATCAAATTGCTTTTTTCCAAATGTTCTTAAACGCAAACTGCACATACAAAACCCTTTGTGTTGCAAATGTTGATCGTCATTTGACGATCAAATAACGTTTTCGAAGATGGTCTATTACTTTACACACTGTGTAAGTCAGAAGCATACATTTGGAGAAAACTTTTTTCAAAATGGTTCAGATTGCTGGTATTCAGGATCTGTTTCGATGAGCTAGTTCTTTAAGGGATCCTCGCTTCCTCAGTTGTCTCCTTTAATTAGTTTCGGCCTAAATACTTTTGAAATATGACAAAATAATTTTCTGAGTTAATACTGTAGCTCAACGTCTCCAAGTTTTCAATAATAAGAAATCAAACCAGAAACCTTCTACTTAAAGTTGAAACGTGTTTTACTGTCAATCGTGCTTTTAGTTACTCTCTTATGATCTGACCATTTATTCTTGGAAATTGGCATCTATTCCCTTATTCCCTTTTTTAGTCAACGATGATCTGCTGACTTTTATTCTGCTTTATACGAACATAAATAACTAGTACAGTCGACTTTACTCGTTTTAATTCGGAACCGGGGCTGAGAGTATGACTTAATCTTAGTTTTTCGATAGTCCTTATATTATGTATGTACATTCATACCCAGTTAAACCGAAATCCACGCGTTTTTGGGGAATGTCATATAAGAACTTAGCTTTGCCAAAGTGGTGCTTTCGAATCTATTAGCCTTAGGCTGCGGCCACGCAGTGGGCGACTGAGCGATGTCGCTCTACATTCAATTTTGTTTTAATTTGACGTTGATTTCATATGTTTTAATTTTTTTGCATCTCTCAGTACTCGCCGCTCAGTCGCTCACTGCGTGGCAGCAGCCTTAGTTGTTCTCCTATGCTCTTTTGGATACCCAGCTTCCATATTCGGCTCAGATATGTCACCCTAGACGAAGAAGGAAAGGGACCTTTCTGCATATGAATGTGTCGTCCCTTTTTGTGACATCAAAACAAAAAGTAAGAAGTTGTATAGAAGGGTGAGGTGTTGCAAAAAGGGTAGTCAGTAGAAAGTTTACCGATCAATAATGACTAACACGTACATTTCTCCCGGATTACATTGACATTGTAAGTACCTTGTGTACCTACCGATCACTTTCACTGAATCTTGAAGTTTTATATTACATACATATTTTTTTTGCGCTGTGTGATTTAAGCTCAGGGGTGTTCACAGTTTCTTGAACGTCTTGAACTCTATTAACAACTACGAAGTGAAACTCAATATACCTATATAAGCTATTATATACACACATAAGAACAAACATATGTACATATATGATATGCCTAAAACTTATTCAATAGAATACTTGGTTCACAGGTGGTTAAGCAATCGATGAACTTAATATTACTCGTTAAGTTCAAATGGGCGAATTAACAGTATTAGGAATAGTACCCTTTCCGTGTTAAAGTAAGGGTTCCATCACAATCTCGAAGTTCACTGTATTTTCGTCCTTAAAACAAATTGGACTTACAATACGCTCCCTGGTGGGGATAATGAGGTTCGGATAGTAAAAAAAGAATATACTGAATCCAATTCCGGTATGTTTCATTTCAGATAAAACCAAACGGAACAAACAAATGAAGATTACCCAATATGACTGAAATCTGTGAATCATAAGCAAAGGCAAAACTTTCAATAATGCACGAAAACTCTCCAGTTATCCTATCCAGACACCCCCATAGAGCTAGTTGAAACCTAACATCTGAGTTTCCTATCATTACGCCAATCTGTCTGTCTCTCGTACTTGTTCTTCATGTGCTCGCGCTGTGTGAAAACATTATAAGGGTATTCATATCCCCTTTATCGTTCGTAGATTATAAAAAAAAACTGTTTGTACTGAAATGTGGATTCGAGCAGAAAATGCAAACCCATGTTTCTTATACTATATTTGAACCATCCCATACAGAGTTTTAAAAGAATGCAATCGTTTTGAAATTAATTCTTTAATAAATTAAATTTTTTTGTTTCAAAATGAAGTCAATGAATGCAATCAAAAAATTGAATTCCAAAATGAATGCATTCTTTTACAACTTTTACAACAATAATGAACTAGACATCGTATTCATAATTATGCTACTCTCCTTCCCGCGTTGAGAGCAAGCGTAGTACAAGTACTGGAACAAATCGGATATGAGTTATATACATGAGTCTAGTGCTGGAGTTTCCGTGGAATACGAAGACATTAGACTTCACTACTTATTAGACAAATTTGCATCTATTTATTATGCTTCAGTCCTTATGGTCAAAAGGACAGCAGGGCTTTCCGCAATCAGATTGCACTGAGAGAAAAAACAACGTAAAATCAAATAAAACAACTTCAAATCAAAGTAAAATCTTAATGAAACACGAACATTTTTAAATCAAAGCAGTACAACTTTAAAGAAAAAATCGTTGTTAAAGTCAGTTGAAACTAAATACGACATAACTTGAAATCAAAGTTGCTAGAATAGTAGATTTAAATGTGTTGCGCATACGCTTTACAAATATCTTACCTTAAATTGAGTTCGGTTAATACTTACATTAAATGCGGGTTAGCATTGAAACGGTATGAAGTAAGATCAATGTAAATATGGCAGTTACTGAATTTAAATATGTGGCCAAATAATTTTAATATAGATTACTTCGTTTTTAATTTGGCACTCTTTCAGATGATACATATGTATGTACATATGTATATATATAGCTACATATGTATACTGTATATAGGATGTATGCGTGATAAATAAAAACAATACCAATATTTTTATTAAATATTTATTACCTACAATTTAAAAGGTACATGGAAATTTTATATATATAGGAATAAATCCTTACAAAAGTTTTTCCCTAAATTCTGCGGCCAAAAACCACTATCCTCTATAGCGTCCCGAATATCGTCTTCCATTAAGCACTTAAGAGAACGGAAAGTTAGGCGTTTATCTAGGATTACATATATTTGACACAAACTAAAACATTAGACAAGGCATTTTTAATGTGTGCAGCATATGTAGGTACATTATTATATAAATTTATATATACATACATATGCAGATTACATTATGGACATATTTTACCGGCTCAACTACAATTTTGAAAACTTACCTTTTAGACTTTCGAAGAGGCACTAAAATTCAAAGTCCTTTAGCAAATTAGACAATATGTCTTCATCATTGTTCATATGTAGCGGCTCAGTAATCAGGTCTAAATTTTTTTTTTTTTTTTATCTACAAATTATGTCACTTGGCTTTTTGAATTTAATGCAATGTTTTATAACACTGCAACATTTATTTTTTTTTTGTTAGAAACAAACAAATTTTGTAAACGAGAACAAACAAACTCTACTTAACTACTCAACTCAACAGACTGCAGTCACGCATAGTGAATACAAGATACGACATTGAGCAGACGCGACAGCTTTTTACTGGGAAAACAGTTCACATTTTAAAAAGGGAATATGTTCCGCTTTGAATTAAATATGTTTTAACTTTGATTTCATTAGTTTCATAATTAAAAGAAAATAATAACTTCTAAATGTTTTTATCGAATATTTTCAACTTAAAAATAAAGTCGTAGTGTTGTTAAAGTGAAATGTTTTCAATTTTATGATTTCAAGAGTAGACTTCAATTTTGAAATAAAGCAAACAACGTTTAAATTCAAAGTTTTTCTTCACTTATCATATTTTCTAATATCTTTTCATATTTAAATGACAATATTTTTGATTATATTCAAATACGTTTCTAAAAGACTAGCTGAACCAGGTGCGCTTCGCTTCACCTATCTTCTCGAAATTTGCCCGCGCACTTAGTTATTCGGGTATGATAGAAAGGAAGTACATAAAAGGATGCAATCACTGCTGTTCTATTTTTCAACTTCAATTTCCATTTGTTTTTTCTATTTGCCTATGTGTCTGTCTATCTATCTGTCTGTCTGTCTATCTATCTGTCTGTCTTTCTATCTGTCTGTCTGTCTTTTTATCTGTCAGTTTGTCTGTCTGTCAGTCTACCTATCTATCTATCTATCTATCTATCTATCTATCTATCTATCTACCTATATATCTATATATCTATCTGTCTATCTGTCTGTCTGTCTGTCTGCCTGTCTATCTGTCTATCTGTCTGCCTATCTATCTATCTATCTATCTATCTGTCTACCTATCTATCTGTCTCTCTGTCTGCCTGTCTTTCTGTCTATCTGCCTGTCTGTCTATCTATCTGTCTCTTTGTTTGTCTGTCTCTTTATCTGTCTGTCTCTTTATCTGTCTGTTTGTCTGTCTGGCTCTTTGTTTGTCTGTCTGTCTATCTGTCTATCTATCTGTCCATCTGTCTCTTTATCTGTCTGTCTCTTTGTCTGTCTTTTTGTCTGTCTGTCTCTTTGTTTGTCTGTCTGTCTATCTGTCTGTCTGTCTGTCTATCTATCTATCTATCTGTCTGTTTGTTTTCTGCACCGCCCGGCTTCGCCCGTGTACTAAAATAGTCGCGTTACTTATTAGGTAAAACACTGTTCTAGTAATGTGGTTCTGGATAGAAATAAGAGCCGCAAAATCGGACAAACCACACCAAATGTTCAACGTGTGAATGAACAACTGCATAATTTTTCTATTATTTGGTTGTACCAAATTAAATGTTCGATTAAGTAACAAACACTTAAAATCTAATAATACTTTTTTATGCCTTTATCTTTTATCAAAATGAAAGGGGTTTGAATCTTCATCGCTCTTCCGACTTCAAACGTCAAGTATAAATATTTTTAAGAATTTCTGAATTTTCAACGCCATGATATCTTTAAAGGATTTTATGGCCTTTTGCTTGGTATCGGAAGAGTATCTGGTAGCTAAATAACTTTAGACTGATTTTAGAAGAGTTTTTGTACTGTTACACGTGAGGTATGGGGATTAGCATTGCACTGTAATAGTATCATACCATGCCATTGCATGCACTACTTACATATGTATGTCTATTTCCTCAGAAAATTGTATGGCGTTTTTCGTTTCTCGTGTTTAATGCAATGTAAAGTCAATCAGAATGTCACCATCAACTTTTTTTGTTTCTTTCCCTTAATATATAATTTGTTAATAACTCGACTTCAGCGCCACCTATCGGGTCCGGATCCTTAGTTTATTATTATTTATCCTTCCACAATTACATTACAATCAGTTCAGCGGCTTAGGCGAGAAAAGATTTTGTCAATAACTTGACTCTAGCTCCACCTAGCGGTCGGTTTTTATACCTATGTCCTTTCTCACGTCCCAGACTATCTCCTTGCCAAATAACATTACAATCGGTTCAGCGGTTTAGGCGTGAAAAGTTTTTGTCAATAACTTGACTCCAGCGCCACCTAGCGGGCGGTTTTTACAGCTATGTCCTTCCTCAGGTCCCAGAATATCTCCTGGCCAAATAACATTACAATCGGTTCAGCAGCCTCGGCGTGAAAAGGTTTTGTTAATAACTTGACTCCAGTGCCACCTAGCGGGCTGTTTTTATGTCTATCTCCTTCCTCAAGTCCCATGCTATCTCCTTGCCAAATTAAATTACAATCGGTTCAGCGGCTTAGGCGTGAAAAGGTTTTGTTAATAACTTGACTCCAGCTCCACCTAGCGGGCGGTTTTTAAGCCTATGTCCTTCCTCAGGTGCCAGACTATCTCCTGACCAAATAGTATTGCAATCGGTTCAGCGGTTTAGGCGTGAAAAGTAAACGCACAAAAATATCAATTCATTTTTATATATATAGATTATCGAAACTTTGTTTTAAATACGATGCTATTAAAATTTACTATGCAATTTTTCTCTGAGTGTGCGATCCCTGAGTCACTTTAAAGTCGGGGGGCTGACGGAACACAGAGCCATCTGGAAAGAGGTTTCAGAATCCTCTGGACTTGTCAGAAACCCAACAGAATACATTTTCAAAACCAACTATACCGTCGAATTCCCTAGCCGTAAAAAATGGCAACATGATACAGTATTTGCCGAAGTAGGAGGCATAGTAATATTCACGGATGGATCACATCCACATCTTAACGGAGAATCGGGAGCTAGTATACACTGTCCAGATCCTCCGATAAATATATCCATTCTCTTAAAACCCTCGGTAACTGTTTTCCAGGCGGAAGTTTTTGCAATTCTCAGGAGCGTAGACGAATTCGTCAATGCCAACATGAGAGCTGTGTTTACATCTGCTTCGACAGTCAAGTCGCACTCAAAGCACTTGCAAACCCACTAACAAATTCTAAATATTAAACGGTACACCTGCTCTGGGTACCTGGCCACAACAACATACCGGGGAACGAGAGAGCGGATGAACTTGCAAGAGCGGGTGCGGAAGACGTGGAAAATTTTATAGTTAACACTATAGTACAAGCAGTGAAAACTCCTTATAGCCAGTCTTTTGCAAAACGCCATTCACAAATGTGGAGTCAAATCCAAATATACAAGGCTGCCAAGGAAATGAGAGAAAATCCAAACCCTCAGCGGGCAAGGAAAGTTCTGAACTTGGGCAGAGCTGAAATAAAACTGATGATTGGCCTATACACGGGAGACATCAACTTGAACAAACATGAAAACCGACTGGGACTAGCGCAGTGCAGCACCTGCCCGGGTTGTGAAGAAGAGGATGAAAGCATAAAACACTTACTCCAAACACCAATAGCACAGTGCCCAGTGACGGAACTGCATCTTTGCGAATATGCTTATGGCCATTACGCATGTATCCATATTGGTCCAGCATATGGTGATGCTTTTAACTACTTCATTATCAATGAATTTTTAAATAGAGCCTAACGAAACACTCATGAAGAAGAGTGGGTGGAAGATGGTCGGGTAGAGCTGGCCCCTTCCTTGCGAGTTCGTCTGATCTTTCATTGTCTGAGATATCCATGTCACCTGGTACCTAGTACAGATAACCGTGTTGTGTTTGGATATCTTTTTTAGATGTTTCAGATGCTTACAGATCATGATCAGCTAACTCCAATTTTTGATGATTTTTTTTTACAAAATTCGGGCTCTATCTCGGCCATAAATTGACACTTATGTTTTTGTGAAGAGTTTGCATTTGGTTGGCATATATCCATAGGAAGCCGACTAGCGACGTTAAATCTAACGAATGTGGTGGCCAATTGACAACGCCAAATCTTGAAATGAAGCATATTGAAGTTTTTGCGCAATTGATCGATTTTGTCACGAGCTGTGTGGGATGTTGAGCCGTTCTTTTTAAACTAAATATTATGTATTTTTCAAGTGAGCCTTAATTGAAATCTCCAATTCTGTTCACAAAAAATCAGTTATTATTGTCCAATACCGCTCGCCATTATCCGTAAGTGTATTGCCTTCGTCGTTTTCAAAGATCACAGCGCCAGCTCAAAATCCACATCATGCTGTTACTTAAGATGCCCATGTAAGGGCACTTCATGAGACACTTGTGAATTCTAAATACGAGTGCCGCAAACTTGTTTATTTACGTAGCCATTGAGGTGAAAATGTGCATAAAAAACGACTTCTGAACACATGGTATGTGTATATGTTTTCCATTCGGCTTTATTTTTGTCTGCAGTGTTAATAAGACGGCAGTCGTTTTATTAAATCTGGGATTGATTCAAATATGCTTTAAAAACAATCCTTATTAGAAAGTTTAAAATTCTCATTAAAAAATTATTTGTAAATTTGACATTTTATTTTATAACTAGCTGACTGCCGTCGAAAACGACGAACATTTTTACAAAGCTTAATGGGCAAAAATTCAGTGATACCGTCATTTTTCCTTCCAACTTTGATGTAAACCGCTGTGATCGTTCAGTGGCTAATAGTATTTTCAAACGCTTTGGTGGTGTGCTTATAGCCATTAAACACGATTATAAGGCGAATGTTCTTGAGCTCAACGATTATGAAGACATTGAAATTTGCTGCAGCTATTTTCACCATACATCTTCCGCCAAGCTGTACATTGTTTGTGTTTACATTCCACCTAGTGCCCGATCAGATGTCGTAACTAGGTATTTAGATGCAATTCGCTTCATTGTGAGTATTTTATCTTCCACGGATTTAATATACATCCTTGGTGATTTTAATCAACCCAACATTAACTGGACATCGGGGGATGCTGATTGTACGTATCTCAATCCAAATATATCTTTGTCTACACTTGGAGCTGAGGTCGTGGATACGCTCCATTCACTTGGTCAACTCCAGGTGAATAATGTTAAAAACAACATGGATCGTACTTTGGACCTCATCTTCACTAATAACAGTGACGAAACGTTTGTATCCAGGGATCTTACTCCTCTCGTTCCGGAAGATTTGTATCATCCTTCTTTAAACATTTTTTCTTTATTAAATTTAAAAGATATTCTTATTTGTGATTCCTTTAGATTCGACTTCAAAAATGCTAATTATAGTAATATTTGTGAAGAGCTTAACAATTATGACTGGGGTCCTTATCTTTCGCTAGAAATCGATGAAATTTGCTCCAAATTTTACGAGGTCATTAATTCTGTTGTTTTTGAATTTGTCCCTGTAGTTCGCGTCAAAAATGTAATTGATTCCTGTTCCTGGGACAATGAAATTATTCGTAACCTAAAGACTCTTAAAAATCGTGCGTATAGGAAATGGCGTTCTAGTTTGGCGGATGATGACTACCTTGTGTTTAAAAGGCTTAAATCTGAATTTAAATCTGCTCTCTACCACGCGTATTTTGTGTATTTAAATGATATCCAGAATAGCCTCAAATGTAGACCGGATAAATTTTGGAATTTTATTAATTCTAAGAAAAAAAGTGATGGTTTTCCAGCCATGCTCTCTTTTAATGGACATTTAGCAGACTCTTCCGCTAGGATTTGTAATAACTTTGCTTGTTTTTTCCAATCAGTATATTCGAATCACGACTCGACGATTGATGATAATTTTTTTGACTATCTTGGCGACTTCCACATTGGCTCTCTTCTTTCCTCAGCAATAGATTCCAACATGTTAGGTTTCGTAACAATATTTCTGACAAAATTTCTGTCACTTCTGGAGTTCCCCAAGGCAGTCATATCGGACCCCTGCTTTTCATCTTGTTTGTAAATGATATTGTAAAATTTCTCCCGGAATGCTCCTTGTTAATGTTTGCAGATGACTTCAAGATTTATACGTCGGGCAGTGAGCCGCATTGTTTTCACCTCTTAAGCTCTCATCTTCAAAAGTTTAATCTGTGGTGCTCTGAAAACTATCCCTCTTTAAATGTGAGTAAATGTTCCGTCATTAGCTTTGCTCTTTGTAGATCTCCTCTCATGAATACATATTCTTTTGATGGTGTAGTCATTCCTCGTGTGTGGGTGTGTTATTAGATACTAAGCTATCTTTCAACAATCACGATGATTGCATCACAAACAAGGCGAACAGAACATGGGGAATGCTTAGGCCCTATGCTTGTGAGTTTTCTAACGTGTATGTCTTTAAATCGTTATATGTTGCATTTGTGCGCTCTATATTAGAATACGCCTCAATTGTCTGGTATCCATATTATAGGGTTCATATATCTAGAATTTAATCAATTCAAAAAATATTCCTTAGGTTCGCTCTTAGGGGACTTCCTTGGCAGAACTCATATCACTTACCTCCTTATTTATCCAGGTTAAAATTAATTAATTTAGAATCACTGGAGGTGAGGAGAACGGTGGCACGAGTTGTTTTTATTCATAGAGTTTTAATAGGTGAGATTGAGTCTACAGAAATTCTTGACCTTATCAACTTAAACGTTCCTTCACCCAATCTTCGAAGCTCTAGATTCTTTAGAGCAGCACACTCTCGTACAAACTACGGTCGTTCTTCCTCAATTAATGGATTGATGATTTCGTATAATGTAAATGTCCATTTAATTGACTTTAACCTATCGATTTCATCAATAAAAAGAATATTACTTGATGGTCTTCAGTCATAATTGTTTGCCCTGTTTTTAACTTTTCATATACATGTATATTTATAAATTTTTGTATTTTTGTTCTCTGCTTCTGTCTATGAAAGTGTAATCTTTGGTGACAAATAAATAAATAAGTAAAAAATGTATGTAAGTTAAGAAAATAGCTGTGTGAATTATATTTACCAATAAAAGCTCAGTGTAGTTAGAAGATTCAATGCCTACCTCTGAAGATATATAATTCGCTATTCATATTATGTACTCGTATATTCCTCTCGCGTGCTTTTAAGCGCTGTGTCGTATAAACTAAGTTTGAATTCATAGAATAAGCTATAACGCAGAATTGAATTGGGAGAAGTGAAAGGAAGAAAAAGACAACAACAGCACCATCATCCGTTAGGCCCACAACAATACCATGTTCTTTTCTTCAACATTTCCTACTGGTGCAAATCATGCTTTCGCGGCAAATTTTGAATTTGAAAACGATAGAAATTTAATTCAATCAAAACTCAATCAATCTTATGTACCCACTCTCAGCCCCATTATTGGCTGTAACTATATATATATTTATGAAAATTTCGTTGCACTTCTGAATAATTTGTTCCTCAAATTTATTTATAAGATGGATTGTTTTCTTTTTTAACCTAACCTAATTCATATGCATCCACTTTCATACCGAATTGTATTGCAAGAGGAGCAACACATGCGAGGGGTATATGTACATATGTATATGCAAACATGTTGACGTTCTTTTCACATTACATCGTAGTTCTTATTGCTATTTCAGTTACTATATGAAAATCGGTAATACAGATCAACTGAGCAATATCCGAAAAATACCCAATTTTAGAAAATCAGTTAAAAAGTCAAGTACCGTTTTACAACTTTTTAAGCAAAAACCTGGTATGACATTTGATAGCATACATCTAAGCTAACCTAAATATGAAATTTTAATAAAATCGTTGCAGCCGTATTCGAGAAAATCCGCTTTTTATAAAATTGGTACCAAATGAAGTAAAGGTACCTTAATTTTTGGGGCTAGAATGAAAATTCCAAATTTGCCTTGTGGTATAGTCACACAGACCGCAGTAATGAATTTTCAAGCAAATCCAAACAACCGTTTAGGCTCCAGTCCGAGATACAGCCGAGAATGAGCGTTACTGCTTTATTATATAGTATACTAGCGGACCCGGCGAACTTCGTCTCGCCCCAATTTAACACCTTCAGATAAACTCCAGAGTGATAATAAAACACAGATAGTTCAAATTTCAATGTGATTTATTTGAATGGAATCGAAATCAGTAGAGAGCGATATGATAAACAATGTTTTTCGATTTGTTTTCCGGCGCAAAAACAAACAACGAAGACGGTTTGCCAACACGCGAACAGGCAACGTACAGCTGACCGTGCGAAAAACAGGGAAATTCGAGATTAGTCTCACAGACTTCCAACGATTGGCTTTGAGATTTATTGATTGTCATCGCAAAAGCCAATCGAACGGGGAACTGAATCGGAATCGAATTGGAATGGAAGATCAGTTGGAATAGTCGGAATTCGTGGGATAAGGACATCCTCTCCTTTGAATTTGCCCTTGATGATCGTCGCTTGAATCACATTGTTCATCAGTTTCTTGACGGACAACAGCGTACCGTTGCACAATTTCGGATGATTCAGATTCCGCGACATGATTATGATCAATCCCACCTTCAGCTGTAAATTATGCGGCGGAGTTCCTGGCACAATGCATTCCATACATTTCGATTTTTCCAATTTTCCAACTTTTCCGGAGGGTTTTCCCAAAATCATCTTTCGTAAAAACCTTCTCCTGGAAATTACGAACGACTGAAAAAAAATTTGAGCCAAATCGGCCCAGCCGTTCGCAATTGATGAATTACTATAAATTTTTTTACATCATTTTTACATATATGTATAAGATATGAGATATGATGATAAGCATTTCAAGCTTGAGCTCATTGTATTGTCAGCTATATGTATAGCCTGTGGCCTCGATTTGATCTTGAAATGTAAAACAGTTATCACAAATAATCAACTGATTACTGTGTTATCACCTTTTGACTGCTGACACCGCTTCTCTATTCAGAGAAGAAATATATATAGGTATATGATTTTGTATTTATGTATGCATGTACATAGTATCGATGGATGTATGCACCTTTATACATAGGTATGCACATATATATGAAGGAATATGATCCCTACGACATTTACTGAACGTTTATTCGTTATAATCAATATGTTGTGGAACTTATTGAAAGCGAAAATCCGCTTTGAACAGATGCCGACATATGATATTCTATACTTCGAATTGCATATAATATATGTATGTATATTATAATCACATATGAAATGAAAATTCACAATGACAAAAAAACTATTTCATTGTGATTTATTAAAAATCAATAACTGAATATAAGCGTTAGTTTGATATTAATCCATGGTCAATGATAATCTCCAGAGTGGCACCCACATGACTTGTAGATATTTTTTATTGTAATTTATTCCTATGCGCAACATCAATTGAATTATTAGTTCCTTCGAATTGCCGATTATTTTTAGATAATGCTACAATTATAGACATAATCTCTGCAGATCGAAAGATAACTTGAAAGATTCTCGCAGCTCCTATACTTCAAAACTAAATATGTGTTTTTATCAGAATAAAACAATAAAACAAAAAATGGATAGAAGACCGCCGAATTTCTAGAGGTGTTTGACACGTTTTGGGTTTATTGGGCTGCATGCAAAGGATTAGCTTAGTAGCTCGATAAATATAACGCGCTTGTATTTTGAGGCATACTTTGAGTCAGCTGCCCAAAGTTCTCAATCCGTGAAAAAATGCTAAATAAGTATTTAAAGCTGGTTAAAAAAATTACATCAAGAGCCGCCGCACACTACAGACTTTCTGTCGGCCGATAGTTTGGTTGGGCTCATAATCAGTATTACACCAAGAGTCCACAGCAAAATTTGTGTGTGAAATATAACCGAAAAAATAGTAGATGAGATGAAAGCTGGTGTAAGGCTTATGGTATAAACGAAAGTCTTGCAGTTCATGGTCACGGCTTTAGTGAGTAATACTATGTTGAAAATCCATGTTTTTCCAAAATTGAGATAATTGATATAACCAGTCAATGCTAGTTTTATTGCATAGAGTACTGTTATCTCATCTCAAAAATGTAGGTCCAAGACGTTTCAGGCGTGGCAAGACTTATGCCAGACTGTTTCAAAATTCAAAAAAAATCAGTTTTCGAGATAATTGTTATAACCGAAATTAGCTAATGCCGTGACACTAGTCATACTCCCTAGATTACAGATCTGTGGGTCCAAGACCATTTGAACGTGGCTAACACCCTGCCAGACGGTTTTAAAAGTCTAAAAAAAACCTTCTCAAAATAATTATTATACCCATTAAAATACGTCTATATATTAAAAAAAATATCTCTGAGGTCACAAATACAGTGGTGGCCACAGAATTAGAAACGATAATCGCCAACGCATATAAGTAATGGGTTCTTTTTTTACAAGCTATATTCTGATGAGCTAGTACCGTTATTAGATTACTGTTGAGCTGTTTATTATTTTAATATGTTTTAATGAGATCAGGTGGTTGTCAAACTGGCACAATTGCAGAAAGTTCGGCTATAGTTACAATTCGCTGTGGACAGAGAATTAGAAACGATTTTTTAAAGTGAAAACATTGTACAAAATACATTGATTTCCGTGATGTTAAAAATATTTCTTTATTTGTTTAGGATTGCTTTCTTAATATTAATTAAAATACAGTAAAAAAATTGGTAAGAATAAATCTTGTACTCCAGAAATCCGAAAGCTATTAGTCCAGAGCTATTAAAATGAAAAGATGTCGATAGCGTCAATAGCGAAAAGGTTTAGTTGCTCAAAGAAGCTTGTTTTCGGAGCAATACAAGTCTTTAAGAAGATCGGAAGTTTTGAAAGCCCCAAAAGAAAGGAGATTGAACGAAAAACCACTCCAAACGCAGACAGGTTAATTTGAGGAACAAGTAAGGCCAAAACTATTCTTACGTCTACGAAAATAAGGGAGATTGTTGAACCTCAAATTCACCAAGAACTATCAGCTAGGACCATTAGGCGTCGCTTTCCAAACCATAATCTTCGTGGATGCATAACCCGCAAAAAACCGCATGTGTCAACGAAGAACATAAAGAGGAGACTTGATTTTGGGAAACTGCATATCCGGGCATCCGTAGCAAGTAGCGCAAGTGGTTAGTGCGTCGGACTACTGAGCCAGTGGTCTTGGGTTCGAATCCCGCCGCAAACACCTAAAAAGTTTTTCATAGTGCCCACCTCTTTCGAATGTCTGACAAGCATCAAAGAGTATCATTTGTCACGATTGAGCTTCTCAACTCGCCGTTCGGAGTCGGCAAAAAACTGTAGGTCCCTTCTATTCGTGCAAAAATATAACACGCACACACAAATGGTTGCGAGAAGCAGGCCCAGGTTTACCTCGAACTGTAGCGCCAACTAAGTAAGTAAGTAAGTAATCCTAAACAAATAAAGAAATATTTTTAACATCACGGAAATCAATGTATTTTATACAAAGTTTTCACTTTAAAAAATCGTTTCTAATTCTCTGTCCACAGCGAATTGTAACTATAGCCGAACTTTCTGCAATTGTGCCAGTTTGACAACCACTTGATCTCATGAAAACATATTAAAATAATAAACATATATTTTATTTCGAGTGACGTTACTCATGTTAATCTATTCCACTTGTCAAACCCTTTAATTTGATACCCATGTAAAAGGGGCTGTGACGATAACGATATTCCGCCATCTTGGGGCGTCCGGCATATTTTCGAAATAAATTCATGAATAATATAGAAAGTACAGAGTACCTGATACCTTATTTAGACTTTTCAAAGCAAACAAATCAGGTACTGAAAGACAAATCCACCTCTATCTCCACAGATGGCTCTAAGATCGACCGAGGGGTTGGATGGGGATACTCTCTGAAAGTAGAGAGAAAAATACTTATAAAAGCAAATGAAAGGTGGAAAACCCTTGACTCCTGTATAATTACAAGAAATTGACTCCCTGTGCATAATGGTCGGAATAATGACCAGACATTACATGTTTCGGTTTCACACCCAAAATTAAGTCTTTAGTTCAATGATCTGTAGAGGATACGGTGACGACGAGGTCCATGAGGACATATCCCACTTTCTCTGTGACTGCCCAGGTCTCTACCACCTAAGACTGTGGGCAAGGTCTAGCAGAACTCTTCGGAATCTGCAGCTTTATTTAAGCTTTGGATTGGTTTGTTAGTTTGACACTGCTTAGTCGCCATTATCCAAACGATCTTATGTAACCTAACCTTACATCAATCTCGTTCAAAATTTATTTAATTAGAAATCAAATTCAATTCTCAATGCCTACCTACTCGTATATTTCTTACCTACTTCTTGCTTTCCATTCTGTATAAAACATAGACGAAAAATGTCTATGTTGTTTTTTTTTTTTCAAGAATCACCTGCCCATTTGCATTCCAACGTATTACTTTAACCTTAGGAAGGCAACTGCGATAACACATCACCCCACTGGAAAAAAAAAAATGTCCATTTCACATACATATATCTCATCATATGTTCCCTCTTTTCTTTGTTATCTTCTCACATTGATAGCTTCACTTTTAATCGAGGGTCACAGCATGCTGCGGTAGATCTTGATTTGTGTCTTACAAAGGTCGCACGTCACGCCTGCTTTTTATGGAAAATATTTGTTGCTCATATCCAGGCTTAAGATTTGGTTAAGATACTTTGTCGTTGGTGTTTTCTATCTCTTGAAGTTGAACTTCTAGTATATTTTCAGTTTGGTTAGGGCAGTGTTTGTTATTGCTTGGTTGAGTGTTATGTTCGTTTTCATCAGGTTGATCCTTTTTCTGCATATGATCCTGTATTTTATGTGTCTATACTTGAGTTCTATTTTAGTTTCTTAGGTGGCTTAGGTGGCGCTACATTCCGTGGTGGACCAAGGCCTCAATCAACAACCCCTTGCAATTAGCCCGGTCCTTAGCTAACTGCCTCCAGTTGCGCACTCCAAGTTGGCGAGGTCATCCTGTGATGCGCTGACCCTCAGGTTTAGAATCGAATATTCTCCGAGCCGGAGCATTGATGTCCATACGCTCCACATGTCCTAGCTATCTTAAACGCCCAATGCGACCAAGGATATGTTCATCCGCTTTCGATAAAGTCCATGCTTTAGCTCCATATAGCAAGACTGGGATGATAACGGTCGTATAGAGTCGCCTTAGTAGATCGGAAAAGGGCTTTGCTACTCAATTCCCTTCTTAGCCCAAAGAAACAGTGATTGGCAAGAGTAATCCTTCGTTTGATTTCCGACGAGATGTTATTTTTTGAAGTTATAGCAGAGCCGAAGTAGATAAAGTCCTTTGCTACCTCAAAGTTGTACCTGTCTATTGTGATTTTCTATCCAATTCGTCGATGTTGAGTGTCCCTTTTCGTTGACAGAATATACTTTGTTTTGCCCTCGATTAACGCTTAACCCATTTCAGCCGCTTCCATTTCTATGCTCGCAGACGCACCGGTGAAAGCTCGCTGTGTTCTACCAATGATGTCAATGTGTCGGCGTATGCAGGTAGTTGAACGGACTTTTGAAAGATCGTTCGGCGTGTGTTGTCTTGTGAGTTTCGAACAATTCTTTCAAGTACGGTGTTGAAGAAGTCACATGACAGTGCGTCACCTTGTCTGAATCCTTTTTTCCTGGCTTAAAACCACACTGATAGGGGCCAATCAGGTTGTTGGCGAAGGATTTCAGGTGTTCACACAATATTGCAGATAAGATCTTGTAGGCGATCTTGAGGAGACATTGTAGCAGTTGGGGGGGTCTCCTTTCTTGTGGATCGCGCAAACGATGCAGATATTCCATTCATCTGGCATACTTCCGTCTGACCAAATCGTAGAGATGAGTTGGTGTATACTCTCTACCAAGTCATCTCCAGCTGCTTTAAATAGCTCTGCGGGTAGAACGTCAGGTCCAGCAGCATGGATGTTGATGTCCTCACTACGTTTTGATCAGGTGAATGGGAGTTTTTGCTATCAATCTAAATTGAATGGTTCATTCTGTCTTACAGCGGCTAATTACTGAAGATAATTTCATTTGCAAAATCTTAAATCTCTTCTTAGCTCTCCATATCCCAACTTATGAACTGCCGGCCTGCGCGGCGCCTAGAACAGTCGATAGATTTCTGTTACTTAAGTGCTTGTTAAGTGAGGATGCTTATTTTCTATCTGAAGTCGTACTGCAAATATTTTTCGTTTTATTAATGTTTACCCAAGCTATTTTCCCATAAGCATCAGTGTTGCGGTTTTAAGTAACTGACTGCTAAGCAACCACAGCAATAAAAATAATTTAATCTACTATGTATGTATATAGCAAGAAGGGAAAAAATAGTTAAAATGATTTAAGAGTCTGAAATCAATTAAATACCCCTTAACTAGACATGCACATAGAATTGATCTCATTATTATGTTGCTTTTATCAAATAATTCGTGTAAATTTATTAATTTTGAAAACTTCTCTTGGAACAGACTCTTAGAGCTTATCTGTGGCTTCTAGCAGCGTTTTGACATTAATATGTCTAACCGCTTGATGTTTAGATGAAAATGTGTGCGTTTGAAAACTGTTACCAGAGAAACATATAAGAAATTGGATGATAATTTTTTAATAGGGCAATGGCTCAATATATAGGTAGCAGGTTCGTTTCTCAGTAAGGGCGGTTTCTTTTTTTCCTTTGGTGCTGTTGTTGTTTTTAGTTTCTTTTCTATTTTTACCGGCTATTGCAAGTCCAACAAAACTGTGTACCCTTTGCGGAAAGAGTGGACGAATAATACAGTTACTCGGCATATAGGCACTGCAGTCTTAACGGACGGATCTAAAATTGTAAACGGCACGGAGTATGGTATCTACTGCATGGAACCAAAGACTTCCGGAATGCTGCAGCGACTTTCAAACAGAAGTTTCTTGCCATACTTAGGGCTGCAAAGCTCCTGATACTAAACAGAACGATATTGTTATTTTCATTGAGAGTCAGGCTGCACTTCAGGCGCTAGAATCGAAATTCAGTAGAAACGTTGTGCCAGTATCCCGACAAAGCTTTGGCGCTTCAATCGGTCTAAAATGAAAACTGGATTGTGTCCTGAATTGATTTCGAGGGAGCTTGCAAGTTTTATGAATGCCTCGTTAAAAAAAAAGCTATTTTTCAACGAAAAAAAAACAACAAATATTTATTTTTTGTACGACCGGCGCAAACGAATAGATTTTTGTGTATTTCGGGTAAATAAATTTGTTAATTGGTTGCCATATTTCATTTTTTTCCCCGATCACAATTTATTGTTTTTGCTAAATATTTAAATCCCGCAATATAGCAATTGGTAAGAAAAGCGGGCTGATGATGATAGTTAAATCCTCATCACACTTAGGTTCATGTGAACCCATTGTGGTACCCCTTGTGTTTTCCCACCCGTAATATCAGTGGCTTGGTTCCAACCATCCGGATCTCCTGGCAAACTTGAGCAGACCTGACGGTGAATGATCAGACAGCTCGTTGATATGTTCGAAGAAGAATTTTCCCAGGGTTATATTTCTTAGTTGGCAGAGGTTAGGACAGTGACAGAGGAAATGGACTGTGTCCTCATGAGCCTCTTCGTCACCGCATCCCCTGCATAAGTCATCATCGTTGAGCCGTAGTTTTTTCATATGGTATCTTAGCATATTGTGGCCAGTTAACACTCCTATCAGTATTGACAGGGATTTCCTATCTTTTTGTAGAAGTTTTTTGATTTTTCCCTTATCATATTCTGGCCACATCTTTCTTGATATTTCGCAAGTAGTTAGCGATTTCCACCTGCTATCTGCTTGAGATATTGTTTTTTGTTCAATTTTGGCGTTGAGGCTGCAGAGTGGAGGTTTAACCGTGTAATTTGCTTGCTCTATGTCTAGGGCTGAGCCCTTTCTGGCCAATTCATCCGCTGCTTCATTGCCTGGTATCCCTCTGTAGCCAGGGACCCAGCAGAGTTTTACGTTGTGCTGCGTGCCAAGAACCTTGAGCTCTTCGCGGCAACATTTCACAAGCTTAGATATTACTTGCGTAGCAGCTAATGCATTTATGGCCGCCTGGCTGTCTATGTAAATTGTGATATCCACTCGGGATATTGTCATCATCGACACCAATTTGGCAGCCTTTGCCACTGCTAGAACCTCAGCTTGGAAAACGCTGCTGTGATCTGGGAGTCGTGTGGAACTGTTAATTCTTAGGTCTTCCGGGAAGCAACCCGCTCCTATACCTATATCCATTTTTGACCCATCAGTGTAGATGGATTTAGACTCGTTTGATAATTCGTTGTTCTCCCATTGTTCTCTGCTTGGGAAGACCCACGAGAAGATTTTATCGAAATCTAAGTATGGGACAATGTAGTCTGATTTGACGTTACCATTGAGATAGTTGCTAAGTATCTTGGTGTGCCCATACGCATTCGGTCTCCAATGTTTTGACTGGCTTATTCTGAGAGCGCTCTTTGCTGCCGCTTCTTGCATGTAGAGATCTAACGGCAGAAGGTTGAGAATTGTTTCCAATCACTTTTTCACTCTTTCTTTAAAGATCAGCTTCTAATTAAGCTTCCTATCGAGTATGAGTCCTAAGTATTTTGCACTCTCTGACAGCTTAGGGGTAGTGCCTTCAATAGTCAGCAGCCTGAAGGCTGGTATAGTTCTCTTGTTAGTAAACAGCACTAGTTCGGTTTTCTGAGGGTTTACCCCCAGTCCACATTGTTTTGTCCAATTGTTTAGCGTGTTTAAAGCTGTCTGTACTAGTTCGCTGACAGTACTTAGGAATTTGCCCGTAGCAAGTAACACTACATCATCCGCATATGCAATTGCTCTTATTCCACTGTATCTGAGTGTCACTAGTAGTTCATTTATGACCATGATCCAAGGAAGGGGGGATATGACACCTTCTTGCGGCGTACCTCTGGATGCTATTACTGTCTGACGGGTTCCCCCGAGCTCAGGTTGACTATAAGTCTAGTCACGGTGCGTTCAACATTATTGTCTTCCAGCACTTTTTTGATTGCATGTGTCTTAACATTGTTAAAAGCATCTTCAATGTCGAGGAACACTGCAAGCGTGTATTCCTTGACGTGTAGGGATCTCTCAATTATACTAACTACATTGTGTAGCGCTGTTTCCACACCCTTGCATTTAGTGTAGGTATGTTGTGCTGTGGACATATTCGTACAGTTGAGCTTACCAGGTATGTGCACGTCGATCAGCTTCTCAAAGGTCTTTAATATAAAGGATGTAAGGCTAATTGGTCTGTAGTCTTTTGGAGTAGTATGGCTCGGTTTTCCAGCTTTGGGAATGAAAACCACTTTCACTTCCCGCCATGCTTTAGGTATGTGACCGCATCTAAGACTACCTTGAAAAATTCTTTGTAAGGTTGGTGCCAGTAGGTGCTTGGTTTTTTGCAGCATGATTGGGTACACCCCATCGATGCCTGGTGATTTGAAGTGCTGAAATGTTTCAATGGCCCATAGGATTCTTTCTTCAGTCACCATTCCTACTGGCTCTCTCATCTCGTCTACCAATTGGTCATTTAAATGTTCATTTTCTTCAGGATTCGTCGAGCATCCTGGAAAATGTGTACTAAGCAGGAGTTGCAGAGACTCAGCACAGGATTGCGTCCATCCACCATTGGTATCTATAAGGTATCCTGGTACTGACGGTTCCTTAGCCAGGATCTTCCTTAGTCTCGCTGCTTCTGTGGTATTTTCAATTTTACTGCAGAAGATATAGCAATACAATGTGAATTTCACTTGGGCACCTTTGACGAAACCATGTGGGGTACGTACGACAAATGACAAAAGACGTTGTCATGAGCAGTTACAGTGTGCAATGAATTTTTGTTTTTGTATTAATCGTTTCTTTTAACTAAAAACTTTCAATGCCTTTTTCTTTATTTTACTTTGTGATCTTATTTCATACATATATTCGTATGAAAACTGTTCTAGACTATGTTGAGCGCAGAAATAGATTTGATTTCCTTGGTGTCTTGCTCTAAGGAACACTTGAACGCCCAATTAACTGTCTTGTAGATTTAAAATGAAACTCAAATGTTTAAAACGCAGATATGCCAGCAGACTAGGAATCTTCGCCAATGACTTCTGTCACAGCTGCATGGATAAGGAAGAGGAGGAATCCCCCTTTCACATACTTTGCAGTTGCCCGGCTCTCTCCTCCTTAATAATAATAATAATACTTCTTCTACTTATATAAAATACGGAAATTCATCCAACTTTCAAAATGGTTCCAGGAGTATCGCTAAGAATCGACTCATGTGGCAACACAATGGACCTACTTTGGTCTAAGTGATTCCTACCAAATATGGGGATACCCACCCAACCTGACCTAACCTTGTAGTGTCTCTGCTCTAGCGATGGCTCCCTATTTCAGTTCATCCCGTATGCTGGTGCTAAAGTCAAAAACAATTCAAATATGAGGAATCAATGGGGCCTTGGAGGCAACACCGTTTTGTCTCTACTGAACGGATCTTCAAGAACATCAATCATTTTTTGACAACTGTTTGACCTTATTCATTCTCATGTTGCATCTTACATCGCATCGCTTAGTCCTGTACCATACATCACTCAACAGATACGAATGAAATCAAAAGGGAGCTATCCATAATGTGACAAATATCCATAACATTCTCAAACGAGGAACCAAAAGACCTCTACCGATCTTTACACTAGAGATTGAAAATCAGGAAAATAATAAAGACATACATATATAACATAAGAAAATTATTTTAATGCACCATAAACTTCGAACCACCTCGACTAAAGAAGCACATTGCCCAGTGCTTAAATTGTCCAAAATATGGGCACACACAAAATTATTGCAACAATCTTAGCTAAACATTTTAGAGTGACTTTTACTAATGACAAAAATAACTTAGACATAAGCTTACCTACAACTTCTAGTTTCCAAAGGACTAATAGCTCTAATATAAAAAAGGTAACAGTAAAAGAAAAAAAAAACTACATTCAACACAAGATTAATCCAAAAAAAAGCTCTGGGTATGATCTTATTACCTACCGGACAAATATTAATAGAACTACCCCAAAACGCACTTTCGCACCTCTGAAATCTATTTAACGCAATTATTACTCTTAAATGCTTCCCAAAGGTTTAGAAAGTAGCCAAAGTGATAGCAGTTCCAAAACCTCGAAGAGACGCTACTCAAACCGCTAATTACAGGCCAATAAGTTTATTGCCAATAGTATCAAAGCTATTCGAAAAAATCCTAATAGATTGACTACAACACAGAGACGAGCACTCAAATCTTCTTAAAGCAGAAGCTGGAGTTCTCCAAGGAAGCGTCCTTGGAACTTTATTATCTATTATCTATATATCTATATACTATTTATAAAGACGTAACTACTTTTATGTATGTTCTGGCTAATCTCGGGAACTACTGAACGGATTTTGATAAAACCTTCGCTAAAATATTTGTTAAGTTCCTCTGTAATGGATTGCATATATATTATCGTGCTTTATACTTTTAATTATGCACAAAAATTATTTTTTTTATTTGTATGCTTACAATTTAAACACTTCCATGCACTTTACGTGCTAACGCGTGCACCTATTTCAATGAAATTAATTTGGTTGATTTCAGCATTTCTTGCCAAAGATTATAAGGTATAAATCATCCTCCTACGTTACCTAGAAGCTGCGAAATAGACATAAATAATGTGATTGTTAATTGTTTTAATTAAAAAGCACAGAAAACCATTGAAATTGTCCGTCAACCTGCTGGGAGAGGATCACGTTGTTGCATTACGAGTATGTAAGCTTTTCTCTTCGCTTTTGCTCTTGCAGTATGCTGAGTAACTGGCCGAACACAATGGTGAAGCTGTAGTGGAAGTAGAAAGTTGAAGTTGGCTGAACTTTGCGCTTCACCATACAATTCATACTACAGCATCAGCTTCGCATTGTGTTCGGGCAGTGAATCGTGTTTTTTTTTTGTGTGGTCGGTCTGGCGATCATTTTCATCGCTCATCCGATGGTGATGATGATGGCTGATTAAACTTTGGGGAGTTGCTGTGTGGGTGTGCATACTGGTGAAGGTTTGTTTGTGTTTATTCGATAAATTCCGATTTCCGAACTACTTTGCCGACTGAGCTCAGACTTGGACATGAAGAGAGAAAGACTAAGCACATAATACAATTACTTTACGGTATGTTAGCGAATCTGGCAACGTTGAACCTTTAACGAATTTGGCGAGGAAAAGCGAAGAGAAGAAGAAAACCTAGAAGAAGAAACACAAGAAAAAGAAGAGAAAGGGAGTCGAATTTGAAAAGCGAAACGGCATAGTCTTGTTCTGAAATTATTTGATTTTGTTTTTTTTTGATATTAATTTGGAAAACTGATAATTATTGTTTGTTGAAAAGTTCTTTTTGTTATCTATCCTTAATGTGCATATCAATTCATTTTTTTAAATTAAAATAAACGTAAAATTGAAAATTGAAGTTGAGCGTCAAAATTATTCTGAGAAGTGCAGTGGATAAGGATATAAAGGGTGATTTTTTAGCTGGTTTGGTTTTGGCAACACTGGTTTTGACAGCTGACGTGTGTTTAGTACCTTGTGTCACTGTCAAACAGCTTCAGTTTGGTTTGCAATTTAACCATGGATCGTCTTACAAATGAACAACGCTTGCAAATTATTGAATTTTACTATCAAAATTCGTGCTCGGTTCGAAATGTTCATCGCGCGCTGCTTCCATTTTATGATCGGCATTCTCGACCTTCTGAGCAGTCTATTCGGAAGATTGTGACCAAATTTCGCACCAAATTTACTTTGTTGGACATTAAACCACCAACACGTTTACGTACTGTGCGCAGGGTTGCCAGAAACTCCAAAGCTTTAAGAGCCCAATTTTAGAAATTTTGTCGCCCAAAGTCGTTGCCTAATAAGTAGCCCAAATATCGTATGAAATAAAATTTTTTTCAAAGTTCGTTTATATCATATTTAGAAAGAATTTAATAGAAATGATAAAAATAAACAATTTACCTCTTTTTAGAAACAGTTAAATATAATTATTTAATATAGTCTGTAATTATTTGTAAATATTGTATTTAGACAAATTAGCCAAGTATTGGCAGTTACGTTTGAAGGCAACATGTTTAGTTTTTTTTTTTAGCAAAACTAGTAGAAATAATTAATAATAACATTTAATTAATTAATTAATAACTAATAATCACTGGCAGTATCATCATCACTCTTGTAAATTTCTGATGTACATTTTGCTACCATATGTGGTGTTGACTCGAAGTCATTGCAACATATGTATGTTTTTACCGGTGGAATCAATATTTATGTGTATGATTGCACCAAGAGATAGATGCCAAAGACAATATATTTCTAGGTTTGGTTTTTACGGCATTTTAAACTGAAAATACCCTTTCGACAACAGCATTACTTAATGGTAGATATAGTAACTGCATAGCAAAATGACCAGTATCTCTAAAAATCAACTAGCTGGCCTGCTGCATTTCTCACGTTGGTCAGTACGTATTGTGGTGTATCAACCATGCCACCACTGTAAACTGTAAAACACACATACACAGACTAAGCATAGAAGAGTGACGAACACGTGTGAAGTGAAATCGAGTGAATGAATCATGTCAATTGCACTGAACGTCAATAGAAATAAGATCCTAACAAAAGTAATGTAACCAATAAAAAACTAGAACAAGCTATGCATATCATGTAATGTAAAGTAAGATAGAAATAGTTAAAACAGTTAGCATTAAGAGTATTTATGGAACATTATGTGTGGAATAAAATCAGAACTTATTTGAACTATCTTCGGCGTTATTACCTTTGTTATCCAACTATAGGGGTCAATACCGAGCTGATGAAAATATACTGTAAGGGCGATCACCACAGTATATCCCAAATTGTTTACAATGATACAAATGCGTGTGACGTCACTAAAATCAACTTTGTATGCCGTTTTTAAAGAATTTTAATTATAAATAAAAAGTCGCCCAAGATCGTAAATAGAAAATATTTGTAGCCCAAATTGCATTGGGCTACTAACTTTTGAATTTTTATCGTAATTTTTGAAAAAAGATAGCCCAAAATACGATAAATCGCCCAATCTGGCAACTGTGACTGTGCGTAGTGAAGAAAATATTGCGGCCGTATCAGCTAGTGTGACAGAAGACCGCGAAATGTCGATTCGGCGCCGTTCCCAGCAGTTAGGCCTTTGTTACAGCATACATTTTTGCCCGAAATGGAAGTTCTTGACTTGCATGATATGTGGTTTCAACAAGACGGTGCCACATGCCACACAGCATGCGAAACAATGGCGCAATTGCGAGGCGAGTTTGGTGAACAGTTAATTTCACGTTTCGGGCCGGTCAATTGGCCGCCTAGATCGTGCGATTTGACACCATTAGATTATTTTTTGTGGGGGTATGTCAAGGCTAATGTCTATAGGGACAAGCCCGCTTCGATTGACGCACTGGAAGCCAACATCCATGCATTCATTCGTGAGATACCGGCCGATATGTGTGAAAGAGTATGCCAAAATTGGACTCAGCGGATGGGCTACCTGAGACGCAGCCGCGGTCAACATTTGCATGAAATTATCTTTAAACATTAAATTGCAAGGTTCAAACTATCGATTCAAATAAATATTTCATTCATTTTTTCGAATTTTTTGTGTTTTTTTTTTTAAAAAGTTCTCAACCTCTTAAAAAATCACCCTTTACATACATCGGTTAAATATATCTCTAACATTTCAGAAGTGGGATGGACGGAATTGTATCCTAATATTTCGAACGTAGATAAGTACGAAATATTACCACGCGCATATAATAATTAGTAGAAATTTGTGTTTTTGAGTACGAGAAGTTAACGGTTGTTGTCCATCAAAAGAAGCGTCATGTCGGATCGGGATGAAAGAGCAGCAGAACGTGAAAGGCAGCGTGAGCGAGAAGAAGAGTTGCGGTTGGCAGGCGAACGCCATCAGCAACGTGAGCGAGAGGAAATGATGGGGTTGGCAGAAGTACAAAATCAACAAGTAGAGCAGGAGGATATACGGACGGCGAATGAAGTACGACAGCGAGAACGGGACGCGAACAATGGACGGATGGATGACAACGGCAGCGAACAAGAACATTTGAATTTTAACGAGCCAAATTCTGGAGAAAGATTTCATTTACGATCGAATATGGCGCATCATAGTGATAGCAGTTGGGACAGAATGATTGGCCATATGATTGAAGAAAATCATTTGCGAAATGAACAAATAAATAAACGCGACAAAACAATCGACACACTTATGGAACAATTACAAAACATTACAAGAATTATACCAAATGCTCGCAGTACACCGAGACTAGACGAAAATACAACATTTAATTATAATGTAATGCCGGACGTAATGAAAAACATTGAGCAATTCGATGGAGAAGATGACGGAATGACGGCAAAATCTTGGATTAATACAATCGAAAATATGCGACAACTTCATCATTGGTCTGACGCTTATGTGTTGGATGCTGCAAGGACGAACTTAGTGGGTGGTGCAAGACGATGGTTCAGAACAAGAGCGGATGAAATTGTGACATGGCCGGACTTCCAATCAGCGTTCAAAAAAACATTTATTATACAAGAGAACCGGACGAATCATTGGCAACGAATGGTCAACAGAGTTCAACAACGCAACGAGACAGTTACCACATATTTCCACGATAAGTATGATCTTTGCCATTATCTTAAATTGAGTTTTGACGAATGCAAAGAATTAATTTTGACGGGACTATGGTCTAAAGACACTGCGAATGCGCTTTTGGGTTGCCGACATTTGGATGCGGATGATTTACTACATGCTATTATTAAACAGGAGAAAATGTCGAATCTACGAGGAGAACGCATCGGACTTTCCAGGGCGGAACAAACTGTCGAAGTCAGACGTAAAGATGATAATCGCAGAGAAAACAACAATATTGAACACCCAAAGGATTTTAAGTGCTATAACTGTGGCGTGGATGGTCACTTATCACGAAACTGTCCAAAACCGAAACAAGAACCAACATGTTATAGATGCAAGAACAAGGGACATCTTTCTCGTCAATGTCCAGATCTGCAAAACCGTATAAGCCAATTAACAGGATATCCCAAGAATGGAGCGGAAAAGTATCTAAAGAAAGTGCGTGTGGATGGTAAAATGTTCAATGCATTCATTGACATGGGTAGCTCCGAATGTTTAATTAAAATGGAAGCAGCATTGAGGAATGGGTTCCGTATTCATCACGGAATTTTAGAG
This sequence comes from Brachyopa scutellaris, assembly GCA_949775065.1. Taxonomy (NCBI): domain Eukaryota; kingdom Metazoa; phylum Arthropoda; class Insecta; order Diptera; family Syrphidae; genus Brachyopa; species Brachyopa scutellaris. The sequence continues at coordinate 122,922,467 of OX459112.1, forward strand.
CTGAAAGCATTCGGTCCGGCAAACTTCAAAATTGTATCGCCGGGATGGATTAAGGCATCGCTTATGGTCGACGATGTATCAGCGGACAGCATCATATTCAGGGTAGTTCCAGACGATGTGCAAACATTCGATGTAATTATTGGACGAACATTCACCGAGTTGTCTCATGTGGTATATCAGAAAATCGGCGATGATTTAAAATTTCTAGAGAAAAAGGAATTTCAACCGTATAAAGATATTCAAGTTAACGATGATGACATCATAACTATCAAGACAGAATCAACGCTACAAGCTGGATCTGTAAACTTTATAAGGACAGTTAAAGATAACACACAATTTCTACTACCAATCGTTAATTTCGGAGGTGAAGATGTTCCTGAAGATGAAATACTTACCATCAAGCGACAAACAAAATTAACAGAGACTGAAAAGATAAATAATGATAATATTAGTCGAGTTGTGCAATCAGAAGATGTTTGTATCGGTGAAGAGCAGCCTCCACAGGTAGTCAGCGAATTGGTTGGTATTTTGAACAATTTCCGGGACTGTGTATCATTAGATGCGAATGAGATTGGATGTCATACTGATTTTGAGATGGTGATTGAAGAAGTTCCAGGAAGTAAACCAGTACAATCAAAACCTTATCCAGCAAGTGAATTAGAAAAAGAGAAGATACGTAACATCGTTAGTGATTGGAGAAAGCTAGGTGTGGTGACTGGTACAAATTATACGTATTCCAGTCCAGTTCTATACGTACGCAAGAAAACCGGAGATTCCAGATTGGCGGTGGATTATCGACGTCTTAACAATCAAGCAGATCAGATACCAAATGATAGAAAGGATCGTCATAACACAGCATTGATCAAATCGGAGAAGACGGATAAAGTTATCGAACCGGCGGGGGAGCGAAAATTGCATGCTATCGAAGAATATTCTAGGCCAAGGAACAGAACCATTAGCAATCCTGCCAAGCGACTCATATGTATGTTTTTGAAAATCATTTATCAGTTAATTTTTTTTTATTGCTGTTTGTGCTATTAATAACCATATATATATAACATATATAACGTACATATATAACTAATGTAATGAGGCGAATTTAAATTTATGTTTTCTTTGAGAATCATCCATAAGTTTATTTTTTTTATTGGAAACTATTTTCACCAGTTGAGTCTTTGTTGTTTAAGTAAGCGAATTTTAACTTATATGTCTTTGCGAATCATTTATTAGTTGATTTTTTTTTGAAATTGAAAAACATTTTCATAAGTTGATTTATTTCTTTTGTGTCGTTTATAATTATTAAAAGATGAACTATAACTTAGCAGCTTCACTGAAATTTAATATTAAGATATGTATTACATAATTCGAGGACGAATGTAAGTGAAGGATGGCCGATTGTTAGCGAATCTGGCAACGTTGAACCTTTAACGAATTTGGCGAGGAAAAGCGAAGAGAAGAAGAAAACCGAGAAGAAGAAACACAAGAAAAAGAAGAGAAAGGGAGTCGAATTTGAAAAGCGAAACGGCATAGTCTTGTTCTGAAATTATTTGATTTTGTTTTTTTTTGATATTAATTTGGAAAACTGATAATTATTGTTTGTTGAAAAGTTCTTTTTGTTATCTATCCTTAATGTGCATATCAATTCATTTTTTTAAATTAAAATAAACGTAAAATTGAAAATTGAAGTTGAGCGTCAAAATTATTCTGAGAAGTGCAGTGGATAAGGATATACATACATCGGTTAAATATATCTCTAACAGGTAGGTGAACAAATTTATATTAAGGACAAAAAAAAAACTTTTTGCACAACTGAGTTATAAGAGAGCCAATCTAATATATACAAATTAAAGTTTGTTTGTTCGTCTTTTCTCCGTTCGCGCATCGTTCATCTGATTGCGATGAAACTTTGCCAAGTTATTATATGAACCGCGTTCGGAAAGTTTCTGGAATCGGTTCAGTAGAGAATTTCAGAGACTACCACTTACATACAAATTTCACCTCTTATTTCAGAAACCTACCCCGGCGTGCGTACAACAACTCCTTTTGAAAAATGATGCTTAACCTACCTCAGTACCACTCCGCTATTGACCTGCATTTGGAAGCCAATGGGATATTGATTGTAATCCCTGTGACCAGTCCCGTCAGAGTTTTAGGTCACTTCTGTGTATGTACTTTATTAAGAAGATAATGACAAATGAAAATACATAATTCATAGAATTAAAGGTCATTCATCACACTACCAAACGCGTGCCGTGCGTGGATATGACGGAGAGTGGCCGGGAGTTTAGGTCAACGCAACACATTTAAAATAATGAACGTTTGACAGATTTTTTAAACAAAATCATCTTCAGCGATGAGGCGAATTTTTATCTTGATGGCTTTGTTAACCATCGAAATTGTCGTATTTGGGATTCAGAAAATCCAGGAGTGATTGTTAAGAAACAAATGCATCCACAAAATGTCACTGCATGGTGCACATTTTGGGCTGGACGCATTGTCGGACCATTTTTCTTTGAAAATGCGGCTGGTCAGACCGTAACAGTTAATGGTGCTAGCTATTGCGATAATCCCGTTTTTTGTGCCTAAATTGCAAGATATGGATATGGATGACATGTGGTTTCAACAAGAGGGTTCCTTTACTTACTTTATGAATCGATTAAAAAAATAAGAACCGGTGTTTTCTATCAAAATTACTTCCTGCGTGAACTTTGGGACACCATTTATACATATACAGTGAACTGTATCATAACCGGACAGAAGAGGTATCCGGTTATGGGAGAAAAAAATAAAATGACATTTTTTAAAAAACGTAACACAATAGACACCGTAGCGCAAGTGGTTAGTGCGTCGGACTACTGAGCCAGTGGTCTTGGGTTCGAATCCCGCCGCAAACACCTAAAAGTTTTTCACAGTGCCCACCTCTTTCGAATGTCTGACAAACATCAAAGAGTAACATTTGTCTCGATTGAGCTTCTCAACTCGCCGTTCGGAGTCGGCAAAAAACTGTAGGTCCCTTCCATTTGTGCAAAAATATAACACGCACACACAGTTGCCAGATTGGGCGATTTATCGTATTTTGGGCTATCTTTTTTCAAAAATTACGATAAAAATTCAAAAGTTAGTAGCCCAATGCAATTTGGGCTACAAATATTTTCTATTTACGATCTTGGGCGACTTTTTATTTATAATTAAAATTCTTTAAAAACGGCATACAAAGTTGATTTTAGTGACGTCACACGCATTTGTATCATTGTAAACAATTTGGGATATACTGTGGTGATCGCCCTTACAGTATATTTTCATCAGCTCGGTATTGACCCCTATAGTTGGATAACAAAGGTAATAACGCCGAAGATAGTTCAAATAAGTTCTGATTTTATTCCACACATAATGTTCCATAAATACTCTTAATGCTAACTGTTTTAACTATTTCTATCTTACTTTACATTACATGATATGCATAGCTTGTTCTAGTTTTTTATTGGTTACATTACTTTTGTTAGGATCTTATTTCTATTGACGTTCAGTGCAATTGACATGATTCATTCACTCGATTTCACTTCACACGTGTTCGTCACTCTTCTATGCTTAGTCTGTGTATGTGTGTTTTACAGTTTACAGTGGTGGCATGGTTGATACACCACAATACGTACTGACCAACGTGAGAAATGCAGCAGGCCAGCTAGTTGATTTTTAGAGATACTGGTCATTTTGCTATGCAGTTACTATATCTACCATTAAGTAATGCTGTTGTCGAAAGGGTATTTTCAGTTTAAAATGCCGTAAAAACCAAACCTAGAAATATATTGTCTTTGGCATCTATCTCTTGGTGCAATCATACACATAAATATTGATTCCACCGGTAAAAACATACATATGTTGCAATGACTTCGAGTCAACACCACATATGGTAGCAAAATGTACATCAGAAATTTACAAGAGTGATGATGATACTGCCAGTGATTATTAGTTATTAATTAATTAATTAAATGTTATTATTAATTATTTCTACTAGTTTTGCTAAAAAAAAAAACTAAACATGTTGCCTTCAAACGTAACTGCCAATACTTGGCTAATTTGTCTAAATACAATATTTACAAATAATTACAGACTATATTAAATAATTATATTTAACTGTTTCTAAAAAGAGGTAAATTGTTTATTTTTATCATTTCTATTAAATTCTTTCTAAATATGATATAAACGAACTTTGAAAAAAATTTTATTTCATACGATATTTGGGCTACTTATTAGGCAACGACTTTGGGCGACAAAATTTCTAAAATTGGGCTCTTAAAGCTTTGGAGTTTCTGGCAACCCTGCACGCACACACAAATGGTTGCGAGAAGCAGGCCCAGGTTCACCTCGAGCTGTAGCGCCAACTAAGAAGAAGAACACAATAGACATGTTGTATTCATTTTATTTTATAAACGTATTAATTTTTATGTGATAAACACAAATTACCGAAAAATACTTATTTCTGGCACATACATTTAAAATACATACAAACCTATTTAAAAAATGCAATAGGATTTATAAATGCACATACACATAGTTGTGGAATAACATGTTTGCGGACAAGACAGCATATGCCGTCAATGGAAATTAGCGGGGCCATGACAATTTTAGGTATGTTAGGACAAGACGGGATACCCTGACGAGAAATACAGGATGCTTCCATATTCCGGCATTATTTGTCCTATCAGAGACAAATTTTCACTTCACTGTGACCAGCGGGATCATTTTAATCTTTATACAAAATTCGCACAATATAATATAAAATATCTCTCAAAATGTCGGAAACATGCGTGTGTAATTCTAGCGTTCCCCACAGAAAATCAAGTGTCCGCGAACGTGATAGTAAAGCAAAGGCACACTCCATACCTTACATTTTTGTTTCGTTTCTTTGCAAAGTGTAAAACAAAATAAAGTATTTGTCAATTTATCCATTTAAGAGAGAGCGACATTCTATTGCGGTTACGAAAATTGGTGTCCGTGTACGGTTATGGGAGAATTTGTTATATGGAAAATCGTGTATTTATTTCCGTTTTTTGAAATCTGTCCGGTTATAAGAGGTGTCCGGTTATGAGAGGTGTCCGTAAGGAGAGAGTACACTGTATACATATAGCAATATATTAGAAGAAAATATTTTGTTTTCTATTAAAAGTTGCTGGAAGGCGAAGCAAGGCGAGCACGGGTCAGCTAGGATCTAATATACATATACATCCGACATTCCAGTCAAGAAACGCTATGATTGCGACTTTTGCAGATGTCACAGTAATACTTCACATAGACCAAAAGTTAATTTGGAAACAAAATATACTCACAAAACGTAATCAAATAAAGGACAAATTTAGACAACTATTTTGGCTGCTGAGAAAAATCTCGGTTCTAGTTATCTATAGACAATAAACTGCTCATTTAAAAGACGATTATTAAACCAATATGGACATACGGACTTCAGCTGTGGGGAACAGCGAGTAAATCAAATATAAACATCATCCAAAGACAGCAATCAAAAATATTAATAACGATAATATATGTTCCATGGTATATTTCCAATGACGACATTCATAGGGACCTAAAGTTATCGACAGTAATGGAAGAAATACAAAAGACAAACACAAAACACCTAATCCGGTTATTAATCCACGATACAATTAAGTCAATTCTATCCCGCTACAAGAAATAACCCGAAAAAGAAGACTCAAGCGCCATAGACCATCAGACCTAACTCAAAGACATTAATAAAAAAAATTACTTTTGTAATCTTTACTGTGGAGAAAGATGCGTGCGCACCCTAAGAAAGTAGCTTTCTCCAACGACTAATAGGCGGAGTTTCGTATTACTTACTTAGTTGGCGCTACAGCTCGAGGTGAACCGGGGCCTGCTTCTCGCAACCATTTGTGTGTGCGTGTTATATTTTTACACGAATGGAAGGGACCTACAGTTTTTTGCCGACTCCGAACGGCGAGGTGAGAAGCTCAATCGTGACAAATGATACTCTTTGATGTTTGTCAGACATTCGAAAGAGGTGGGCACTGTGAAAAACTTTTAGGTGTTTGCGGTGGGATTCGAACCCAAGACCGCTGGCTCAGTAGTCCGACGCACTAACTTTTAATAATTTTGTATTTGTCATTCATTTGTTATTTTTTCCACGAGGTGCTAACTGTGCGAACTTGCCCTTTTAAATTTAATTAAATCAATTTAAACTTCATGGTATATCATATTATCATATATCATATACTAATCATATTAATCACTTAAAGAAGACTAATATTTGTAACTTGGTCACCTACCAGTTAACAAATCAGTCTTTGGTTGCAGCCGAATTTGCCGCAACAATTTACAAACCTTAAGTGAAATCAATCCACTGGTTGAGAAAGATGCCGCCAAAAAGGCCAAAAACTCCCCAACCGTTCACTGAATCCGGCAAAATGACAAGATCACCTCCAAAGAACCCACCGAATGAAGAGTACAATTGCTGCTGCTGTAATGAACCAGATTCTGCAGGAAATATGGTTCAATGCGACCGATGTAACGCTTGGAACCACTACGTCTGTGCCGGTGTGGACAGCTATATTCAACATGAATCATACTTATGCAAGTCATGCGCAGGTAAGAGTAAGTGTTTAGCTAGCTTTTCAGGAGCGGATACTGCATCTGCTGTGAGATCCGTCGACGCAAAAGCCACTACGCATAGCCAATCATCGCGACCACCATTCGTTGCCACGTTTTCTGCGCAGAATGCGGCCGAAGTTGCCACGTGTAGAAACCTGGCTTCTGCGATAACCTCAACTAGTTCTACGCAATTCCAATCACAATTAACATCGAACACTGCTGCGTTTGGCCCAAACGCCGTGACAGTTTCTGTGCAGAATGCGGGTGAAGCTGCTGCTATGTGTAGAAATCTTGTCCCTACTACCATATCAATTGATAACCCCGCTCCGTACCCCCATGAGATAGTTGCAGTACAGAATGTAAAAGGTCCGCCAACTTTGCCACCGCGTACTGTTCCATTTACATCAAATGCGCAAACAACTATTACCTTTTCTACAGCGTATACGCCTTTAGCACATGTCTTAAATATGGGATCTGTCACTACCACTATAAACGCGACCAATACTCCCAGACATGCACACCCCCTCGGTGGCCTCCATTATATTTAGAGAGTCTACTAGGGACACTATTTGTTACGCAGAAGATAATAATGTTCCATTTGCTGCGGCTGTTACGCAGCGATCAAGGTCAAATGGTTCAACCAGTTCGAGGTCATCCAAGTTGTCATCAAATAAGCGACTGCAAATTGAGTTGCAGAAAATTGAGGAAGAGCTGAGGGAAATTCGGGAAAAAAAGGAACTCACACTAAGGCAAGAAAGGGACACCGAATATTTAAACAAAAAAAATACCAAATCTTGAGTCAAGTTGTGGATTCTTCAGATGACGAAATTGAAGAGGCCCAAGAAGAAGAAAATGCGATAGCTTCGAAGGCCAAGGTGGGCAACTGGATTGCTGGAATACCGGAATGGAATTGCCTACACTCCACGAAGGACGTTGGTGTACGTCCTCCAGCTTTCGCGCCGCTCATTTCTCAATACCAACCAGCGCTGATGCCAGTGTTAAATTCTTACCAGAAGCCATCTAGTTCAGCCTTCGTACCGAATGAAACCCAATGCCAGAACGCTAAACCACAGCTTGATCCGCAACAGCCACCGTTCGTGCCATCGACGAACGTCGTCCCACCACCGGTAAGTTTTCAGTTGCCGCCGCAGGCTAGTCATAATTGTCAGCAACCTATCGGACAGACCTTACAGCACTTACCTTTCCGTTATACAAACCAACATGAGACCCCAAATAATTATTTAACTAAAAATCATCTAGCTGCACGCCAATTAATGTCGCGAGATTTGCCGACCTTTGACGGGAATCCTGCTGAATGGCCACTCTTTATTGCCAGTTTCAATAGGAGTACGGAGCTAGGTGGGTTTATCGATGAGGAAAACCTTATACGGTTGCATAAAGCTCTTAAAAGTGATGCTCTAGAAGCGGTAAGGAGTCTTATAATACAACCAAATTGTGTTCGACGTGTTATCGTGACCTTGAGGATGTTGTATGGAAGACCGGAGCGAATTATTAACACCTTACTTCGTGCAATTAAAACTACGCCGCCACCAAAGGCAGACAAGCTCGGGACTAGTGTTACCTTTGCGATAGCCGTGCAGAACCTTTGTGCTACAGTCGAGGCATCCGGACTAGTAGATCATCTCAACAATCCCATGGTGATGCAAGAGCTCGTAGAAAAGCTTCCCCCTGCTTTTCGTCTTAATTGGGCGATCTACAAGCAAACGTTATCGCCATGTACGCTTGTTAATTTCAGTACCTGTACATTGTGGAAAATTAGAGAGCAAGTGCTTTCTTTGTAGTGCCTTCTATTAGTTAAGTAATTAAAGAACAATTTTAGCATTGAGGAATGAAAACCCAACGATTCAAGTTTGGCTAAAAGTAGGGTATGATGTACCCTATCAAAGGCTTTGGTGAAGTCTGTGTAGAGTACATCAACTTGTAAACGTTGCTCAAAACTGTCAAAAATATAATTACATAAAAAAGCTAAGTTAGTGGTACATGATCTACCACGAACGAAGCCATGTTGATTATTCGAAATAATCTCTTTTACCGCGAAAAAGAGTTTTTCCTTAACAATACTCTCAAATAATTTGGGTATTGCCGAAAGCTTGGATATAGGTCGATAGTTTTCCACCTTTTGCTTTAGACCACCTTTGAAAATAGGAATTATAAAAGAATATTTCCAATCATTAAGGAAATCACCAGACACAAGTGACTGGTTGAAAATAATTTTAAGAGGATGAAAAACGGATAATAAACATTTTTTTAATATTACCGCGGGTATACCATCAGGGCCTGGGTTGCTATTAAAATTTAATTTTTTAAGCGCGATAATTACATCATCATCCGAGAATTGCAATACACCAATGTCAATCAGGAATCATAGCGTAATGATTATCATTTAATTGCACCCGTGAATCATTGTATACTGACTCAAAAAAGTCAGCAAATAAGTCACAAGTGCTTTTCAAATCCGTTGAACTCATATTTCCGAATTGAATTACCTTAGGTAAACCTGAGGTATTTCTTTTTGAATTAATGTAATTCCAAAAAGATTTGCTATTACGTTTTACCGACGACTCAACTGACAAGATGTATTGCTTGTATAAAAATCGACTTAAAAACTCATATTCATTAGTTTTATCAGAAAAGTAGCGCGAATAAGCTTTTCTTTTTACATTACGTAAATTAACTAATCTTTTATTTGACCAACGAATTTTAAACCTTTAATTATGACGCGTTTTAGGTACATATAATTCAAAACCAAAATTAATTTTATCTAAAAATATATCATAATTACCTTTAAGATTGGGGGATTTTAGCAGTTCATCCCAATCAAAACCGTTTAAATAATCCTGCAGAGCAACGAAATTAGTTTTAGAAAAGATAAAAGATAACGCGGAATTTATATAATTACTTTTAGGATAATCAAGAAAATTAAGCTCTAAAAGTAAGGCTTTGTGATGAATTTTATTGGAATCAATAAGATCCAAAGCCTCAGAAATTTTAAAATTAATTTCATTATTTACAAAAATTAGATCCAAAATCCTGTTTAAATAATTCCGGATAAAGTTTATTTGAAACAAGTCCAAAATATAATGAAACGAATATCCGGGAAGGGTACTGTTAACTACCAAATCGGCACTATTCAAGAGCTGCCGAATAATAAGCGCATTATGCAGAACCCGTAAGACTGTGTTGGGTACCTGGTTAGTCTGTTTTAAAAGGCAACGAGTTTGCCTATGTGAGTTGACAAAGAAAGTAGGGAAACTGCCGATGCCGACCGGGGTTACCTTTGGGACCCTTTGGGGTCAAATGGACCCTTTTTTGATGGCAGGACCCGCATTTTTGAAGATCATCGAAATTGGACCCTTTTTAAAAAAAGGGACACTTTCGGACCCTTTCTGTAAATTGAGAAACAATTGACACATTCAACCGAAATTTCTTCACATTTTTAAGTAGACAAAGTGACCGACAGCAATCACACTTTTGCATTAACCGGATTTCTATCCATGTATGTGTTTGCCAACGCCAAAATGTAACTTTCTCCTGTAAGCAGACACATTCAAATATTTGGTGCTTTTCGTTTGTCATACCTCTACTATTGTTAATATAAAAAAAAATGCTATCCGCATTATATGTTTTGGAAGATGAAGAGTTAGAAGAGTGGGTCCCTAACTTGAATTTAATTCAGAAGTTTAGGGCTTTCATTTCTAACAATTAGATTTTCCAAATCATAACTTTTTATTCAAATACTTTTCTTGTTTCTTTTGTTTATGTTATTTTATTTTTAAAAGAATTGCTTTTTTGAAATAATTTTTTTTAAACTGATTTTCTTGTTTTGTGAGTGTTTATGCATACCCTAAGCTTTATATATTTTTAAGCAACTGGACAAAAATACAAAAAAATAAATAAAATAATACTTATCCTACCCCCGTCTTATTCTTTAATTTTATATGGAACCCCTTTTTTTTGCCAGGGACCCCTTTTTGGACCCTTTCCGGAAATTTTCAGAGGTAACCCTGATGCCGACTACGGGAAAAACTAACTGAAAAGTACGACACACACAAGATGAAATGAAACGATGATGTTGAGAGTATAGTCCTGCTCTCAATTTTTCTCAAAATCTTTTACGATTATTTATATATCCGTGAAGCGGAGGTCTTTGTCTTTTTTTAACCTTATTACTACCTAACTTTAATGTTTTGCGTTAAGTTCTTTTTTCTTTTGTTCGTGTTTGTGCTTCGGCCTCAGTGGTCTATTCTTCATCGTGCTTCGACAACCAAAAGTGCTTCACAGATAGCGGTTCGCAATTCAATTTGAGGAATTTGTGGTAAATTATGATGATTTTACATGGCACAAATTGTGCCGCACAATGCAGCTTCCAAGCATTTAGAAAACATGAGTAAATCATTGTAATAATGAGTGGCTAATAGCACTTCTTGCCACGTCTGTTGCTTTGGTATTTGGATACTGCGTTGTCATGCAAATCAACTCCACCCATGTGCTGATTATACACAGATACAACGCGACGTTTGGATACTCTACAAAGTTGACTCGTTTAGTTTTCCGGCAGAAGCGTTTCACCCGCTGGCTGTAGTGGTTCGACTTCGTATTTATTGAAGGCAAGTGTTACTACAGAATTATCATTCTAGCGCAGTATCTTCAGCTGGACCCAAAGGGCTGAAATTTCTATAATGACATAGACTCGACATCCGCTAAGAGGTGATTTTTTGAAATTCCATCTCTTAGTGGGTGAATTGGGAAAAATATAATTCCTTAGTGTCTTAATTCCATTCCAAACCAATGTCATTGATCGTAAGTCTGCTGAGAGAGGGTTGCAGTCGACGGGAGGGATTATTGCTCAATGCTGCAAAGTTTTAGACAATGACGCGACTGTTTTAGTGCACGGGCAAAGCCGGGCGGGTAACAGCTATTATCGTTCTTCTATAAATCGTACCTAAATAGTAAGATTCAAGGACGTTTATCGCATATACAAAGGTAATTGATGGAATTTATTATTTACAAAGATGTGAACTAGACTTTCTTTTAAATCTATATATGTAGGCTAAACATGTTTTCGCAACATGTTTTCAACGTTAAATACAACAAAATCTTAGCCTGGATAATTACCCAGTCTTATTTTTATTTGGAGAGATTTTTCGAAGTCTAGGTATATAGATTTGAAAAAAAAACTTGGGCACGTGAAAAATATTTGGATTTAGTTTTGTTGAAAGAAATATGTAAGTGCCACAGAAGTGAAGACTATCGTTACTGCTTCCGCATGGATGAAAAATTAAACACACTTCTTCAACAGATCGAAATAGGCGCGTTTCTTTTTCAAATCTATATAGACTTCGAAAAAGCTCTCCAAGTAAAAATAAGACTGGATAATTATTTGTTTTGTTGTATTTTACATTGAAAACATGTTGCGGAAACATGTTTAGCCCATATAGATTTGAAAAAAGAAACACGCCTAATACCACAATGCGAGAGAGCTTATCTGTGCAGAAGAGGTTACTGTCAACCATTAAGGTACCAAACTACTGGAAGACCTTAAGCGGCCCATACACACCACACCTGTGTACACACTTTGTGTGAGCATCGGTGTCGTTTTCCGCCATACACATCACAAAATATTCGCACACATTAGTTCTTTATCGGACTTCGACGGAGAAGGAACAGTGCTATGAGCAGCGAAAGTGACAGTGATACTGCGGTATCACGCACCATTCTGTGGCAATAAGTTCAAGTTGCTAATGTCTATTTTGGTCTTTTTTCAGTACAGCAAAAAATAGGATTAAATTATTTCTTTTTGAAAAAGTACCAGAGCTAGATAAATAAAATTTAGCATAAATAAATAATGTGTAGGTCTATTTTTATTGGCGTTGGGTTTTTATATTAAAAAATATCAACAAGGCCGCTAAAAATCTACTTTAGTAACTTATATGAGAACTATGGCTTAAGTAACGACTTTTGCCGCGGCAGAATTGGAAAAATAGCTTATTTTATTTTAGCTACTTCGCAAAATTGATTTTTGACCAATATGAATTTTTTAAAGTAAGCTGCTAGAATTCCATTAATTCAATAGGCCTACAAAAGCTATTTTGTGATAACTTCAGTAGTTTTAACAAATCGAATAAAAACAAGACATAAGTTGTTTTAAAAAAATCAGTTTTGTCCAGACGACTTAGCTGTTGTGTAGGGGAAATTGGGGCACATTTGACACTTAATTTTTAAATGTCTGTATTTGCTAAAATTAAAGATGAATTCCAATGCTTTTTTTTAATATGATGCGTTGACTATTCTAAATAAGACTCACAGATACGATTTCCTTTTATAACAACTTCATCATTTTTTTAAAATTTGTTTTTTTTAGAAGAAGTCATTTTGTCAAAAGTGCCCCAGGCACGGCGCACCTTTGACTTTACAAGGGGAACATTTGACAATTCCAGTTTTAACTCATAATCGTATGCAAAAAAAGGGAGGAATAATACATAGGAACATTTTTAAATATCTTATTTAATATAGAGTTTGCCGAAGTCAACGTCAAATAAATATTTTTGACGACAGCGAGAATTTGAGGCTGGATTTGTGGGTTTTGGCAGTTTGAATTTGATTTCACTCCTTAACGTTTGTCGCGGCGTATATTTCGATTGAAAAGTGAAACCTTCGTAAGAGCTTCTTCCATTACCCGAATCTGACCAATCGTTTAGGGGGTTCTGCTTTTTCGTACGCATTATCAATGTGGTTCTAATTACCCCATATTTTTCAGCTGCTGGTGTTGGCGTTTCAAGTTCTTTACGTATGTCTAAAATAGCCCTCTTCACATTTTTTTCCTCGATTGCACTCCTATTTGTCTTTCTCTTGTAGTTTCATGCCATATCTTTAAAATAAACATGAATAAAAAATTAAAAACACAAATATTACTATAACGGACCAATGTGCGGCATATTTAACAAATGTCAAATGTGCCCCAAATGTTCTTTATAACTTTTTTGATGTTTTTTTTATATTAATGTTTTACTTTCACAAAACTGGCTTTCAAATATATACATTTTAAGAACAGTGCTATCATAATATTATTTCACAATAAAAAAAACTTTTTTATTTTATTTACATCTTACATACCGGTGGTCAAAAATTACATCAAAAATCCAGAAATCACAAAAACACGTGTTACTCGAAGAAGTGTTGAAACGAAGCTGCCAAAGTTCATAAAGTTTCTTTATATTATATTAAATGAGGCTTCGTTCGTCATCCCAACATTTCTTCTTAAAGGCTGCGTTCATACCGAAAATCGCAAATGTGCCCCGGTGTCAAATGTGCCCCAGTTTACCCTATCCTTGCGATATAACGGTTATTTATTGGCGTAGATGCATGAGGGCCAGACCAAAAAAAGGTAGTAAAATATACAACATTTTGGATCAAAAACTCGATATTGGCTTATGTTGACATAAGCGACTCTAACTTATTGCCACAGCATTGATAATCATTTCTGATCTGGAAGAAAAAAAAAATGAAAAAGAGAAAAAAACGAGTTCGGTGCAAGAATTGGCATCTAAAAAGACATACGTTTTCGCACATATCTAGGTCTGCTAAAAGAACTGGAAGAACTGGAATTTTTTTAAGAATGGATGCTTCGACTTACGAGGAAGTTTTTGGTATATAAGAACCTCTTATCAAAAAGAAAGATATGCAATTTTCTATACATACATGCAAATTTGAATACATTTCTATCAATGAGCGCCAAAATTCGCAGTCCCTCATAGCCATGTTTTATCCGCTTTGAACACTACCGCGATCAAACAAAGACTGATATTTTGTAAAGGCGTGCGCGCACCATACGTGCAGCCATACCTACACAGCACACTTCTAGGAACACCGACACAAAAAATCAAAACACTTTGATTTTTTGTGTCGGTGTTCCTAGAAGTGTGCTGTGTAGGTATGGCTTGTGTGCACACTTGCACACTTGTGTGTGGTGTGTATGGGCCGCTTTAAGTTCTCCGTTGCTATGTCTTCAGACGTGCCTCTTAACGGACACCCCTCTTAAGTGGACAATCCCCATAAGTGGACAAGATTTACTCTAATGGTTGGCTGGCATGATGTTGTATGAGTTTTTTTCCTCTTAAGTGGACGATTCTATTAAGTGCACATGGACAGTTTTTGCACTATATTTGAGTAAAACCAATCCGTTAAATGGACAATATGAGTCATTCGTATGAAAATGAGAAGTTTTTTTTACGAATCGACGCGTTTCCGCTTCTGGCGAAAAATCGTTGTATACATACATATGTATTTGTTTGGCAGCAAAGCACGCGCGTGTATGTGTGAACGGGGGTGTACACACAAATTGTACAGGAAAAACTCGCATTTTCGCATTCGGATAAAAAGTTATGAATGTGTAAGTTAACAGACTTTGTGTTTGATTATTATCGCCATCTAGAACGTTTTGTTCGTATAGCATTAACTGGTAGGAGTAGATCTCCATAATGTAAAATAGAATCAATAGGAAGTTTTTGTTTGTTAGCAGAAGGCGGACAGAATGCGTTCGCCGATCCGGAGTGCGCTCCATAGAAACAAAATTATGTGTTGGTTAGAAAATCGTGTGTGGCCAGCATATTGAAAAACTTACTTGCTGAATGGAGCACTACTGTCACAAATCAGCTACAAAAACGGAGGTTTCATAGCAGCGATGTAAAGAAGGTAAAGAAGGAATACATGGACACATGAATGGTTTGTCAAAGCTCGCGTAAAGCGCATCCCAATTTCTGGACCATTCATTCGAAAGAAAGCTAATTGCGATGGAGATTTATTTCAAAAATTCAAAGGCATCATCCGTTTTTCTTTTTACCCGACTATGGCAAAATTAAGGGTTCTGATTTTCACAGGCTGGGTTCGTACAGCCGAAGCTATGGAACTGCTTTCAACAAATGAAGTGTCGTTGTATTCGTCTTGTAACGTCGCAATACATATCCTATGGACGCATTAAGATGACGGATTACATTTTTTTATCTTTACAACCGTCTTGATAGTGGTATCAAATGAAAGGGCTTGGCGATTAAAATACGAGACGCAATGACGTCATTCTAAATTCAATATGGCGGACGCACGAAGATGACAGAGCATCGTTATCCTTACTTCCCCTCCTTAATATGGGTATCAAATGAAAGGGTTTGACAAATAGAACACGACATTTTTTACCTTTGTACTTACTTAGTTGGCGCTATAGCTCGAGGTGAACCAGGGCCAGGGTGTTAGACCCGGCCAGGAGTTGAACCCGGGCAGCATTACATGGTAGTCCAACACACTAACCACCACGGCCACGGCGACCACATATGTACTTACACTCTAAATATTTTCTAAAACTAAAAAAGTAATAAAGTTAAAAAAACTAAAGCCCGACAGTGGGTAAACTAACTAAAAAGTACGAAACAAGATGAAACGAAACGATGATGTTAAGAGTAGGTATAGCCGTAGTCGCATGCCATTTTACCCTATGTATGCGTGCATATAAAAACGTTATTATAACGACGTAGTCAGGTTTAAGTTTTTTAACTTAATTTATATAGGACTGCTGACGCCGTATATTTATTTTTATTTAACTTAATTTTGTATTGTTTTTCCTCTAAAGCGGACACTCTCTTATGTGGACAAAAAACTCCGGTCCCGTGGCTGTCCACTTAAGAGAGATTTCACTGTATATGTATGTACCATAAAACTTAACAAAACGATGCATACGATAACCGTGTTTTATTTGTAGCCTGTGTAGAATAAACATGTTTCAACAACATCTTTTCCATGTAAAATACAATAAAACTTTAAACTGGATAAGTACTTAAGAGCTAAGTTTCGCACGATCTTACGTTCAAATTTTTCAATGCTTATGTCGTGCGAGTGAAGATCGGCACAAGGAAATCAAGTGCGAAATTTTTCGATGAACTTATTGTGTGTATTCAAGGGTTGTTTTTGGTTTGATCTCATTCAACGAATAGAATCAATCATATTCATATCAATCATACACTATTTATGTATGTATGTATGTGCCTGTGTATATTTTGTCGGAGGTGTTGCGGAGAAAACATTAAAAAATATTTATATGGGTTGAATATGTTTTGATACGTACGATGAGGGTGTGCAATGCACACCCTGAGAGACGCCACTGGTATGGACATGCATATATACATACTTCAGAGATAAGCTTGAATTATATAAAATGTATTTGTGAGACTCCAAAATTCTGCATGAATTTCGTAGGACTCAATCAATGTTCGCAGAATATCACTTTCTTTAAGAGAAACACTTTCCGACGATTCCGCATTATCATTTTCAGCTCTTAAAAGTAATGATGAAGTAATGATTTTCGTCATAACCGCCCATTATTCCAAATAATGACATTTCTATTCACCTTACACAATCATTTTTGATCACTAAATTTAAAAGCTGAACAAATAGGTCATCTTCAAAATAGTATTTATAGTCTTCATGTTCAGTCAATTTTAATTATTTCACAAGAAAAATATCAGAATGCACTTTATCAAAGCTTTATCAAATTATTGTAGTACTCGTAAGTCGTAACAACGAATGCATCACGAATGAGCATAAAATCAAATCGTATGCAAATCGTATGGTGTGTGTGCTTTGTACAACGCGTTGTACCGATATTGGTACAACTCAGATCAGTACTATAATTGTATCGTGTATTCAATGCTTTATGCCTTATATTATACGTATTATAAGCTTCAATCTCATCAAAATACTTCTGTATGTGTATAAAGTAGCAAAGCAAACAAAATTTGCATATCGTAAGTACATATTATGTTCTTTGGGACAAATCTGTCTCTGCGATCTAACAGGCGGCAAGATTTATTTATCTTGCCTAGAAAAAAACAAAAATATGAATACCTATGCATGTATGTATCTTATTCAATGTTGAATATTTGCTTAGCGTTTGTTCATAAAAAGCATTTTATCTGAAAGAATGAACTTCGCAGTTGAAAAAATAATTTCGACTCAAAACTCTGTTGGTTTATGGCAGTGATAAAATAAAAATGATCTTTAAGCTTAGAGAGAGCTTTGTTTTTACTTGGAATGTACCCAATGATTCGTTACCCTAGGGGTGTATGTCTGCTAATGCTGCTTAAATTGATAACGAAACGAAATCAGACGAGACACTGCTAGATACAATTCGAATTATGATTTTATTTATTTAGTTGTCTGTTTATAAATATGTGTGTATGTTTGCTAGTTGATTAGCTGAAGATAATGGTAATCTTTTTAATTATAAGTACTGAAATTTAGGCTAGTCTTGGATTACCTTTGGTTTGCTGTTAAGAATGGTAAAATATAGTTTTTATGGGTAATTACCGCCAACTCCAGACCCGAAATACAAAGAACTCAAAGACATAAAGGCAAATAATGAAAAGAGGTTACTACGAGTACCTCCAGATTCGCACACCAAATTGGCGAAGCTTTACTTCCAATGAGTTGCGCTAAATCTACCAACTCTCCAAAAATGAATTCGTACTCTTTTGACAAGGTCAGTTTCGCTATACGAAAGTTCGCCATTTTATTTTCTCCATCTTTTGATAAAGTCCATATTTTCGCTCCTTATGGGTCTTATAAGGGTCTTAACAGCGTCACCTTTGTCGTTCGAGAGAGCGCTTTATTAGATACTTAAATATTATATTTTTGTTTTGCCTTCTTCGATAGACCCATTTTTGCCGCTTTTGTCGCAATACTCGCGAAAGTACTCGTGTACAGGGACACTTTAAGTGATTGACTGCATTCAGCAGAGTTTAAAAGATAGCCTATCCTCGCCCATGGCACCAATTTTGCATTAAAAAGTTGACTTAACATTCCTTGCACATATGAAATGTTGGTGTTAACTCAAAAGACAACATATTCCAAATGATTTGAGTCTTAAAATAAATTTTGAAGATCACATGGATAGTTGCTCAAAAATAAAAGCGTCTAAGGCGAAAGTCTTTAGAAAAAATGCAGCTTTTGAGTTCTGGATCTGGCCCTTCCATGCCGGACGCGTTAATTTCAATTCTTTGGGTCAAACTCACTGGCATCCGCGATTGCCTTCACCTCATTATAAAATCTTAGAGCATAGATTCTGAAACTCTTTTCCCTGAAGCACAGCTGTGTATTCGCTCAGTGTTTCTAAGACATTGTAGTCAACGTCAATGGATCAGCGATCCATAAAGCATTGATTTTGTTTTTCAAGATAAAAGTTTTGAATCCTCCTGTTTTGCCAAAGTAAAAAAGGTGTGGTTTCCCTGGTTTGGCGTTCACTGGTACTTATGTTACTCAGTCGTCTTCGTTAATTTTTCATGTTTAACGTGCTCATACAAACTCATCAACGAACCAAAGTACTGCGAGCACACTGCTTAACTATACCGCTTCGTACCTAGTTTTGATAACATCAAAGCTTTAGAAAAGAAGTCACCTACCTAATTTATTTGTTTCAGGAAAAAGTTCGACATTCCTTCAAAAATTAGCAGGATCATCATTAAAAATCACAAACACAATACGAGTACATTAGAGTTCATTCAGTATTTTAGCTCATGAACCCTATAACTTGTCCTATGGTGAAAACCCGTATAGGAAGTCAGGTGCATCATTTAAACTACGCAGCTTCAAGTTTAAATTTGGTTAGAAGGTAAGCTCGCTCAATGAGCCACCCACCAAGTTTGAAAGGCGCGCGCCTCAGCGTCTCCAAGGAGGTTAAAAACCTGGGCATTATATTCGACTCTAAACTAAACAGCGATTGAAAGACCCATCCTTACCTACGGGTCTTTGATCTGTTGAACAAAGTACAAAGAATAGCCGGAATAACAGATGCACTTAAGTCCATACCATAACTTGACCTAGAAACTCTTCTACACCTTTCACCCATTGATCTCTCCATAAGAACGGCGGCCAAAGAAACTCTCAGATGAAGAGAGAATTGCAATGGGGATGCCCCGATCGTCTGGACACACGCTCATACTGGACATTTTCAATCAAAAAAGACTCATGCCCTGCACAGATTTATGAAAAACCCCAGCTTGACTTCACCAGATACGTCAAGGTCTCCATACCAGATAGAGAGATCTGAAACAACTCCGAAAACGCCATCATTTTAAAATCCATCTTTACAGATGGCTTAAAAACAGAGGAAGGTACTGGAGCAGGAGTCTTCTCGGAAGAGCTGTGCATAAACCAGTCTTACCGACTAGCAGACTATTACAGCGTCTTCCAATCAGAGATACATAGATGCATATATATGCTATTAAGAAACCAGCAGAAATTGTCCAAGCAAGGAAATTACCTGCAACGGAAATCACTTTTTGCGTGGACCGCCAAGTCGCACTTAAAGAATAAAGAAAAAATAGAATTATCAGTACAGCTTGCATAAATTTGTTCCATTTTTAAGCTCTTACTGGGTTACCATAGTATGTATACAAATCACCGCAAATCAGAGAGCAATACATGTCGGATGACTATTTGCTGATTCAAAAATAACACAAATTATTGAACAAAGTGCATACCACGACCACCTCGATTTCAATAAAATTTTAGTATGATGTAGAAAGCATTTTTTCAAGTATTTTTATGTATGAATGTAACATGTCGAAAAGTATTAGTTTACGAGCTATAAGCTAAAACTAAAAAAATAAAATAGTACATATTCATTTCCGCACACAACATCTACCTCGCGCAAGCAAAACCTTTATTAAAAAGCACAAGAAGCGAAAAATTACTTAACTACATTTTAACTGATTTCCCAGAAAAATAAGAAAATGAAAAACACAAAAACCAAGAGGCAACATCCTCACAAACTTAAATTCATTTATTAGTTCTCAAAGCACAAAATCCGAAAGCTTTGACAAAAACCACAGAAAAGCTGTAAAGATGTGCTTCCACCACAGACAAGAGAAATATACAGATGTAGAATTGTAGAACAATTGTGCTTTTAAAGCATGTTACAAAAAAATTTTAAAACCAGCATACTAAAATCCAAAAACCAGCATACTATCATACAATACCTCGCATGAAATGCCTGCAACATGAACGAACTCAAAGAATGGTGTATGATTCGAGCAAAAATTTTCGTTTCTCTTAATTTCCTTTTCTGTGTTGGACTTCCTGGTGTGTTGTGGATGTTGTTGTTGTATTCCTATTGCTGCTTAAATTCGTTTTCTTTTGTATCACGAAAACCGGTTTTAGTTTTTTTTTGTTTGTTTTCGCATACAAAACGAATACACGAGCAGTATGTGTGTGTGATGTAATAATTTTGTTTTTTTTTTCTTTTCGCTTTAATTTCTTATTGTAAGTAATGAAAATTTAATGGGGCATATGGAAGGGGAATAGCGACTATACCATCATATGGTAAATTTATTTCGAATCTATTTTTTGTGTTGATTAATATTTTGTTTTGTTGCCTAATAATGCAGTACAACCTATTACATTTTATTAAGAAAATACTTTAATCACAAACCAACGGCTTACGCGAATTCAAACACAATGTAAGTTGAAAAAATTAACTAGTACAATTTCAATACAATTTATTTTCAACTTTCAATAGGTACATTGCTGAAAGCCCATTTTTCATCCCTGATCGGTTTTTTTTCAAACCTATATAGGATAAACATGTTTCCGCAACATGTTTTCAATGTAAAATACAACAAAACCTTAGCCTGGATAATTATCCAGTCTTAGGCGCATTTTTTTCAAATCTATATAGATTTCGAAAAAGCTTTACATTGAAAACATGTTGCGGAAACATGTTTAGCCTATATAGATTTGAAAAAAAACACGCCTATTGTTCTCTTCCCGTTTCGACTGCACTGGCGTAGTGTGCCATACATTCAAATGGTATTCATATTCATTCCTATTCCTACTTCATTTCAGTAGTCACTACACTAACACAGAACACAAGGAAATATCTTGTCTTGAGTAATGTTCTCCAACCCTTTCTTATGTACATAAGGCGTGTTTTTTTCAAACCTATATAGGCTAAACATGTTTCCGCAACATGTTTTCAATGTAAAATACAACAAAACCTTAGCCTGGATAATTATCCAGTCTTATTTTTGTATGGAAAGCTTTTTCGAAATCTATATAGATTTGAAAAAAAACGCGCCTATAGTACCAAAGAATAATTACCAAGTATTTTCTGCCTTTGAAAATGAAATCGAACACAAAAAGCTCTTTCGTGAATAACAAAAAAAGAGCCGACTGAAAAATAATTGGGAGAGAAGCTCTTTCTCATACAACCTTAATCCACACGTATACATACACCATGGAAATCTCCAATACTATCGTCACCTCAGTATCGGAGTGACATAAGTGCATTTTTGTCGTTTTTGAGTTAGGAGTGTTTTCTTAGTGAAAAAAACAAGATCTTTCGATTGGTGTAATCAAATCTCTCCTATCTCTATTATTTCAAAAGATATCAGTGTTACAAATGACACATACGCACTTTTGGGAATAAATGCTCAGTATTGATCTGCCACATAAGCCTTTGTATGGGAAAGTCATATTTCTGTATGAATTTTTTTGAAATTTTTTAAATGGTTTAAATGACCTATACGTACAACTGAGCTCAGATATGCTTTATTTGCAAACACAAAGTTCAGTGCTGATATGCTCTATACATACAATTTTTATTCAATAGTGCTTCATATTCATGATTATTTTTCAGTGTTTAAATGCTTCATAAGAACAAAACGAATCGAAGGTCCAAGCATTTTAAATGATTTCAGTGTATAAGTGACACATAAGTACAATTATTAGGTCTAGGCGTGTTTTTTTTTCAAATCTATATAGACTTCGAAAAAGCTTTCCAAGTAAAAATAAGACTGGATTGTTATCCAGGCTAAGGTTTTGTTGTATTTCACATTGAAAACATGTTGCAGAAACATGTTTAGTCTACATAGATTTGAAAAAAACACGACTTTTGTTCCATACCTGTAAAAAGCTATTAAAATTCTTTTTTTTAGATCTCCGTTATGACCAAATGCGTTTATTTTTACGAGTTATTTTTCCTTAAAATGTTAACTTACCTTTATTTTTTTATAAAAAGTTAAGCTAAATAAAAAAAAACAGGGGAAAAAAGTTACACCTATTTTAAAAAATGGGTTTTTTTATACTTTTGTATGAAAACAGGACACATATGCATCCATAAATCGCAATCGCGTGCAGTATTTAAATGACACATAGGTTGGTCAAAAATTACCACATACCATACAAATCCGCACAGTTTGAAAAAAAAATCATGCAATATAATTTTTCAAATTAAGATAAAAAATAAACTAATGGCCCGATTAAAATAAAAAATGGAGTATAAGCTCAGCTCAGTAGCCACTATTTTAATTTCTGTGATTGTTGTGCTTAAGGTGTTTGTTTTATTCACATTCAAACTTCAAACGTCGTTTTCTCAAAACTAAGATTTGTCGTTTAGATCACTCCAATTTCCAATACTGAGGTGACGCTATGCATACTGCGATTTAAAACAAAGGGAGAAGATAAACAAAACAAAATCCAACAAATATCCTGCTCCTCTTAGTAATATAAATATGCCTATTCATTCTTCGATTCACGTTCAATATATGTATGTACCATGAAAAACGATCACACGTATACATTTTATATATAAAGTAAGGATTCTTTATTTCTGATCTTACCCGATAAAAAAAATAACAAAAAAACACAAAACAAAAAAAAAAAAAAATACTAAGGACTAAGTGACTAAAATCAGAGTATATCTAATAATGAGTAGGGACCCTCTTCCTACACATGCAACTGCTACTAGTACTAAGAAAAGCGTGAAAAAAATCGCCCAATAAGTAAAAACAGCTCAGAAGGATAGATGTCAACCCTTACCTGCGATTGCAAATAATGAAAAGAGTCGGCAATACTTTTCAGCAGCACCACCACATGCGGCTACCTATGTAAGATAAATTGCGTGTGGTTTTCCCATAATGCTTTTTTAAAGGCGGACCGCAGAGCACGTCCGTGTGTTAGTAAGGCAGAGCATGTCATCATGAGATATGGTTTGACCGAATTTCCAGCTGTGAATTTGGTTTAATTTTGTTTTTGTTTTATTTGTTTATTATTTAATAGCGATAGATATGAATCTCTCAAATACATATTTCAATGTCAAATATGAAAATAAACATTCGTACATTGCAATAAATTCTCTAAAGCTCCTATTAGTCTTAAATTCAACAGATTTCAGGAGCCACATTTGACATAGCACAGCATAGCATCTTGTCACACTACTTGTGTATTCACATTGGGGTGGGTTTTGTTTACATTTTTTATGCACGTATCTTAAAAGCGGACTGAGCACGAATGTTATCAGTTGAGCGAAAGACAGCAAACAGCATAGAATAGGGTGACATGTTTGAGTTTGGTATATACATATGTACATGCATGCGGGAAATAAGTAAAAGGTTTTGTGGTCAGGTATAAAAACAATAAAATTGGGTTTTATTTCGGGATTTCCTATTACGATGAATGAAAATGCACAGTTGTGAAATTATGTAGCCATTAACGTATAGATATTGACTAGGAAAATGCAAAGTAGATATTTTTTATTGAGAGTAGCTTATGACGGTCGAATAAACTAATGTCGTTTTCTATTGGGCTCTTCAGATTTTGCTCGCAGATTTCAGATCTTTCGTGCTGAATGGAAATGAAACGAGATTGATTTGTTTTTCTGCATTTGCATTCGTGTGTCATTTGACATTTTGTTCATAAAATAAAAACAAAGAAAATAAATAAAAAGAGAAAAATAATAAACATAATTTTAAATACACTTTCTTTTTATTTTCTAAACTTTGTATGGAGTTTCTGATAATATTTTTGTAGATTAATAGCATTTTGATGTGTTGAGTTTCAATTTCATAAAATGCACATTACCTCTATATTTAGTTTTTATATCTCAACCTTTCCCACAGAAGATATTTTTGAAGTTTTTAAGCTTTGTCAAATTTTTTTTATAAAAAATAACCAAGCATTTTACTATTTACTTCTACTGCTAAAATGTTTTGGTGTAAGTTGAAGTAGGTGTGAATCTCGAGTAGGAATCGAGATTCACGAAAATTGATCTCGAGCAAAAAAAAAACGCATTTATTTATTGAAAAGAAAAAATTGAAGTTCGTTTTTTAAAAGTATAAATTAAACAATGCGTGATAATTTTTATAAGTGCTTGGCGGTAGGAAAACTAAAATTCCAGTGCAAAATATTTTAGCGTGCCGAAAAATTGTTAGGTTTAAGCAAAATTACAAAAAATTGTAATTACATGTTTGCATGTATGTATTCTAAACCTTAATTGTCCTTTTCCATTTTTTAGATGAGCGGAAGTTATTCCACTGTTTTACCAAACTACACTTATTACATAAACAAATTTTGAAGGATTGAAGAGTCTCTACGAAAGGCATTTCGAAAAAAAGACGCTTTTCAAGTGTTTGAAATATTCGAAAACACCTGATTTGGTAATTTAAAAAAAAGCTAATACAACGGAAGGTAAAAACGAGTATCGAAACGCGAAAATGTATACCAATATTTTTTAACAATAATGTATTACAAATTAATTTTTTCGGATTTTAAAAAGAACACCCTGTTTCAAATTCGAAAATAATTTTGCTTCTCTTCTATCTGTCTTTCACGACAACCCTTCTTATTACCGTCTATTTCTCCGTGTCGGTGTGACTGAAAATGGAACTGATAAGAAACACGTGGAGAGTGTCCCTACTCATTATTAGATATACTCTGACTAAAATCTTAGTTTTTTTTCTTGCTCTTTGACTTTATTTCGTCAATTGCCCAGGAACATTTTTTTCTTAAGAGGACTAGAATTAAAAAATCAACTAATTTTAATTTGTTATGAAGGCATGAGTCATTGGAAAACCATTCATGAGTTGCGTTCTTGCATTTTTGAATTATCCTTTCTTTAATATTTTTAATATTTTTGGAATAAGAAAAGTTCTGAAGGAGAGCTGATCACTTCATCTCTTTTCTTAATTCTGGCACTGCATGTTTCGCAATCTATTTTAGATGCAACTTTAAAAGCAACGTAGCCTATAAAATATCTCATTGATACCAAATCAATGGGCATTTCAAAATCGCAACTTTCAAAATTATCACCAACGAAAAAATCAGGGTACTGTTCTAGAACATCGAGGTCAGTCAATTCCTTGTTATATTGCTGCTCATTTTGAGCAGTTAAAATGGACACAGAGACATTTCCGTCGAATCCAATAACGTTTAGCATGGGGTCATTGTCCTCTTCGCAATTGCTTAAGGAACTTGATTGGACTATATTAGTGGCCATAACTTTTGCTATTATTATAATTCATACAATGAGGGATTTTGATTGTTTCCCCCTTTTTGTCTAACAACTGAAAACAAATTTTCAAGTGGATCTTAATTTAAGCGTTTGGTCAGTAGAAAAAATTCCTCAGAATCATCTTTAAATAATTCTTCAGTAAGTTGTAGCACTCCGTTTATAGTTTGTTCAAAACCTTTAAAAAAATATACAGCTTTGGATTTTTTAACTAAAGTAATTTGAGCAATATAAACCTGGAAGGGTTTTAAGAATTCATGTGCACAGTTATTTTTTTTAAGAGCTGATCGATAAAAATACAATCAAAAAGCTGATCAATTTTAGCTATAAAATTTGCTGTAAAATGTTGAACTTCTTTTGAGCAGTTCTTAAAACCACATCTTTCTATGATTGTAAAAATAGCAGCCTTAACAGTTCTGCTGAGAACTTGTGTTGCAAATTTGACTCATTTTATCAAAATCAGTTGGAAATATATGTTGACTTGTAAGTTTCGGGCACATTTTCGTTTTCGTGTTCTGCTCCAACTGCCAAAGCTCTTTGACAACTTCAAAACTTACCAAGCTATCAGGGGTATTAAGATCGGACTTTATTAAACAATTACGTAGTGATTTGATTAGATGTGGAAAATCATATAAGCAGAAGATTTTCCTGTTATCGATTGAAAAGTATGGTTCCACATCCGAAACTCCTAAAAGGCTATATGCTTTTCTGTTTGAAGACCCTTGATCACATACTACTGCCCGAATTGTGATTCCAATTTCAGAAAGAATTTTCACATTTTCCAGTATTATTTTTTTTATATCATCACCTGATAAGCCGTTTTGTGTCGCAAAGTAATTGAAAATAAGTTTCCAATTAGAAAATAATTCTCTAACCATGAAAACACAAACTTGCTTACCATAATTCCCATTTCGCTTGTAGCCCAAATCTTCAAATCCATCGATTAAATCTAATTTTGAGTTGTACTTCAATTCCCTTTTGGTTGCAATTTCATCATATAGTAAAACAACGTGTCCTTTATCCCTTTCATCCATAGATAAAATTCTGTTTTTCAATTCCTCAAAGGCGTTATTTATGAATCCTGGTTGAAGAAATTTAATAGGAGCCCATCGATGCAACGTGGATATATGAGGCATATTCAAATTTAATTTATTTCTCAAAAACGAATAAGTAGATTGGGAAATATAGAAAATATTTTGTGCAAGCCATTTGACTTCTTGGCTGTATTCTTTTGGTCGTGTACTTATGAGTAACTTGCAAACTATTTTAGATTGCTCACTTATATTCAAAGAGTTGATATAAGTTTTGATTGCGTTAATTTTATTTGTGTTTTTATTATGACACTCTTGTTCAAACTTTTTTTTCTTATTTAGATTTTTTTTTAATTTTCTATTTTGTTTTACCAAAAAAATATTTTTTTTTCTGTAAAATGCAGTTAATTTATTATATTTCTCACAATTTGTGCATACAACTTCTACAGACATACAGCTTTCCGAAGAATTCCTTCTTCTAGGTAAATCTGCAAAGTTAAACAAATTAAGAGGCTCTGTTTCAATGTGCTCGTCAATATGGATGTTAAGATTAATTGTTGGCACAGCTCCATTCTTAAAATTTTTTTTCCTATGTCCTCAGAAAGAAAGTGGCGTTCACATATAAATCATTTTTTTCTTAAATTATTTTCAAACATTCCGCATTCCTCTCTCCAAATTTGACCCATAGGAAAATCTGTTAGCGGAAATTTAAATATTTTTACTTCTGTATTCTGCCTTCTTGAAGTATTACAACCAGTAATACAGCATTTTATGCCAGATCGTAAACAATTCCTTGAATTCACTTTTTCGCAACGCAAGAAATAAATCTATAACCACCATCTGCATGCGCATCAACGAAGCGAATGAAAAAATGGGCACTGTGCGAGATCAGCTTTGTCGATCCTCATCATCGTTCATCAAGAACAGGTTATACAGAATATTCTCTTGGTATATGTGAGTTTACCTGGTGGGTATAGGCATACAGATAGGTAATCGTACACCGCACACGTACTTTCGTATGGATGACTGTGTCGCCGTGTGTGTTGTATTTTGTATAAAGTTGGACTGTTTTATGAACTTCTCTGAGCGAAATATTAAAAAGTTTTTGGTAAAGCAAAGCAATAACAAAAGCTGTGAGAGCGGGTTCCAACGTTGGAACAAAATCCCGACCACAAAATCCCGACTGACAAAATCCCGACTGCCAAAATCCCGACTGACAAAATCCCGACTTACAAAATCCCGACTGCCAAAATCCCGACTTTGTCATGAAAGCAAGGCTATTTTATTTTTTTTGGTTTGTATCCCTTCGCGGAACTATTTTCTCATTCTTATAAGAACGATTTATCACACGGCTCAGTACGTTTGGTTAACTAGACATGATGAGAATCAAAAAGCGCTGTTCATTTTTTCTCATAAAATGATATTCACCGCAAAATACTTAAAGAATCATAATTATTTTGAAAGGAAGTTGTTTCGACACTAACAACCTCCTCGCGATGTCACTCACCCTCAACACTTCACAAAAAACAAAAAAAAAAACGGAGAACTTACCAAAACATGAACAAGATACAAAAATCGTTTGGTTAAGTTCACCGAATGAGAATCACAAGGAACAGCGCTTTTCGATTCTCATCAGATGCACTTACCCAAACGATTTTGCTAACAAATTCATAGTGTGTTTTGGTAAGTTTCTTGGTTTTTTTTTCTTAGTGACATGGTGCGGTAGTGGGAAAAAAATGAGATAATTAAAGATTCCATTTTTTTTTCAGCAAAAAAAATTCACTGCGAAACGCTCGCAAAAGTTCATTTGTTGGGATTTTGGCAGTCGGGATTTTTAGAAATGCGATTATTTTTTGTCGGGATTTTGTATGGTCGGGATTTTGAAAGTCGGGATTTTGTGCCGTTTTGTGTGTGTGATCTAAAAGAACTTGAATACAAGAATCGATTCGCTATTTAGTTTTGTACTTTAATGAATCGAGGACACGATGATCGAGAAGTGGGAACTTTTTGCGATCTTCTCGAGGACTTTGGTGTGTGTGATCTAGAGAAACTCGAATATGAGAATCGATTAGGCACTGTGGTCAAACGACGAAGGCATTCCAGTGCGAGAAGTTTGTATATTTCATAGTTGGTGTTTGCGCTCTGTGTTATATAATCTATGTAAATACATACCATACGTAAGTGTATTTATTGTATTTTATTTCTTTTATGGTGATTATATCCGTTTTGTTATTACAGTTTTCGTTAGAAATTGAAAAATGTTGAACTGGTTTTTCTGTTACAATTTTCGTTTGTGGAAACTAAGTTCGATACTCTGAAGTAAATGAAATATACAGGTATATACAAGTTTTTTTATTTATTATTTTACATTATAAGTACATACAGTGCACTCTCGATTTTTGCAACTAATTAAAACGCGACCTGTTGCAAAAATCGAAGAGTTGCACAAATCGAACAGAAAATCAAATCACTTTAAAAATGCTTACACAATATGCTCTGTGTTGTAAAAATAAAATTGTATATATGTAATACATACTTGTAGGTAGGCATATTTAAGAATTTTATTTTCATCGTAAAAAAGCAAGCATATTAAAAAAAAACTAATTTATAAAACATTGAAATACAGGTACATGGATAAATATGCACAATTAGAGTTTAGCAGAAGATCACTTGGATCGCACGATTTTTGCAGTTGCATGGATCAATGGATCCATTGAAAATTATCTAGGCTAAGGTTTTGTTGTATTATACATTGAAAGCTTTTTTAATCCTTTATAGGCTTGTAAACAAAACGCGCCTATATTGTAATGCTGAGACCCCTAATTTCAATTACTGTTCCTTTTCGATGACAAGGAGCATTACTGATTAGCTAAGTAGTCGTAATTACTGTACTGTACCTGTATGATTGTACGATTTATGATGTCAACCAAATTTTGCTTTATCTGCAACATTGCATAGTAAGCGCGTATAGGCTTTTCGGACTACATCCACATCTTGGTACAGCTCATAGAGTTCGCGGTTATATGTTTCTCCTCCATTCGCCCCCCTCGCATACGGGACCGAAAAATCTGTCGAAAGTATTCAAAATCTGCTCTGCTTTCCTGCTTATCGTCCAACACTCGGCTCCATAAAGCAGAACCGACAGGATCAATGTTTTTTAGAGCATGCATTTCGTCTTTCGAGTTAGGAGTTTTGAACCCACTTGTTTTGCCAAACCGAAGCAGCAGTGGTTTCCTAGGGTAAGTCTTCGTCGAATCTCTACTAAGGTGTCACTCGTGGAGTTGATATTTACTCTGAGGTAGGTAAACTCCTTAACCACTTCGAAGTTACTGCTGCCAACAGTAACGTTTTGTCCTAGGCGGTGGACATATGTTTCTTTGTTTGTTGACAACATATACATACTTGGTTTTGTCCTCATTCACTTCAAGGCCAACTCGTTTCGCCTGTTCTTCAATTGCCGTAAGAGCCTCTAACACGGCACACAGGAAGCGACCGATGATGTCGATGTCGTCCGCGTATCCCAGTAGCTGGACAGATTTGTGAAAGATAGTGCCTTTCGTGTTCACACCTGCCCTGCGCACTATCTGTTCTAGCACAAGATTGAAGAAATCATACGATAGCGCATCTCCTTGCCGAAATTTGGTGCATGTTTGGAATAGTTCGGAGGAACTGTTTCCGAATTGCACGTTGCACCGCGTATTTCCCAGCGTCACGCGGCATAGCTGGATCAGTTTAGCCGGGATCCCGAATTCGGCCATCGCCTTGTAAAGCTCAAGACGATGAATGCTATCATATGCGGCTTTAAAGTCGATGAAGAGATGGTGAGTCTCGTGAAATTCGTTAGCCTTTTCCAGGATTTGCCTTAGTGTGAAAATTTGGTCGATCGTCGATCTGCCGGGCCGGAAGCCACACTGGTACGTGCCGATTGGTGTGCTGCAGAAAGGTTTCAGACGTTCACACAGAACGTTGGATAGGATCTTATATACGACATTAAGCAGGGATATGCCTCGGTAGTAGGATAACCTTTCTTGAAGAGGGGGCATATAGAGCTGATAGTCCAGTCATCGGGCATAGCTTCATCCACCCATACTTGGTTGATGACTTGGTGCATGTACCAAAGCATCACCACCATATTTAAAAAGCTCTGCTGGTAGACCATCTCGGTGGATAGTCGAGCTCGGAATTTAGCTGCAACAAGATAATTGTCAGAGTCGACGTGTGCTCCTCTGACGGGGTGCACATTCAGAATGTTGGATGCGTGCCTCGCATCTATTTGCACGTGGTCGATTTGGTTGGCGGTTCGAACATTTGGAGAGCGCCAGGTTGCTGTATGGATTCGTAGTCTTGGAAATCTAGTGCTACCTATCACCGAATTACGAGCTGCTGCCAAATCGATTAGCCAGAAGCCGTTGTCTGTGGTCGTGTCGTGGAGGCTGTGCTTTCCAACTAATCCGCCGAAGATGTTTTCTTTACCGATTTTGGCATTGAAGTCCCCGAGTAGGTAGGAGGTCATAAAACTCCTTCTTGATAGAGTCTTCAGCTTCATCGGTAGTTGCGTGTGTACATATCATGCTGATGTTTTGGAATGTTGCCTTGATGCGGATCACAGCCAGGCGATCGCTGATCGGCTTAAAGTCAATTATCATTGAGCGTAGCCGATTTCCCACGACGAATCCGCATCCTAACATGTGCTGTCTTTTGTGACAGCTGTAATAAATGTCGCAATTTGTTCTTTTTTTCATACCTGATCCTATCCATTGTATCTCCTGGATCGCGGTAATATCTGCCTTGTAC
Organism: Brachyopa scutellaris; assembly: GCA_949775065.1. Classification (NCBI taxonomy): domain Eukaryota; kingdom Metazoa; phylum Arthropoda; class Insecta; order Diptera; family Syrphidae; genus Brachyopa; species Brachyopa scutellaris. Next base: position 122,954,261 of record OX459112.1, read on the forward strand.
CGCGTGAGGACAGATTTAAGTTTTGAATAGCACCAAGAGTGTCCAGTGAACGCACATTCCAGGTGCATATTCTTAAGTCGTAGTCCGTGGACGTTCCGGGTCGTGGTGTTAAATGAGGGGGTCCATTATCCAAGGCTAGTGTCTCTCTCATAACTAGATTTTTTTTTACGTGGTAAGGAAGTTACCCCGACGGCACAACCCCCAACCTGGAGGGCCAGTTCCATTCTTTGAAACCCCTAGGATGAGGGGCCAGTTTTAAACCGATTTCAGTAACCCGCTTCGGGGATATGAGCGCTGCAGTTGGCCCAGTGAGGGCTTATCTGCCACCATCTCTTTTCCAAGACCCTGACTAGTCCATGGAAATCCTTATCGACCTAAGCTCCAAATATGTCGGAGTGGCTCAGATAAGGTTTTGTTTCCGTTCTGGAAGTCTAGCGCCACCGTTGGTTCCATCGAGGAAACTCGTCCGCTGGCGTGATTATAGTGCTGCTATTTTCTCTGGATCAGTACTCGCATCTATTTAAATTTCGTAGAAAATATTTTAGTATTGGTACAAGTAGGTGTAAATCTCGAGTTGAATCCGAAATTCACAAAAATTTATCTCGAGTAAAAAAGTGCTTTTTTGGTCGGTTGGAAAATGAAAATTGTACTGGAGCGATAAAAAACTGCTCGAGATAAAAAAAAAAATTATGCGACTGTATCCAACAGTTCCGAGCTATGTGTACCAATCACGCGGATGGGGTTTAGAGCTCCACTTTGCTGGAAAGAAAGTAAATTATAACTAGTCTATGTTCGATTAAATGCAAGCCAATCGCATATATACTCATCGAATACACTCCATTCGCAGCAGTCGACGCCAGGAAACGAACCTGGGACCCCTAAACTCAGTAGTACTGCGCTAGTAGGAAAAGCTACGCGCTACACACTCAACCCCCACGGTTATAAAAACTTTTCATCCAAGTTCTTACACAGATAATATCAGCTTTTAGGTACATATGTACTCTGTTCTGTCATCTCACCACGAATAAGAAAAATAGTAAAGAAAATAAAACAACAACAAAAAACAAAACTATATAATTAAATCGCTAGCGCAAGAGCTTGTGATTCCTCCTGAGAGTTTATTCCTGCACCGATTTCAATGATTCTAACACTTATTGAAGGCTACATCAGTATAAATAATTTTGAAGAAAGCATATGAATAAAGTTATTACGGAAAAACATTATTTCAATGTGCCTGCATTCACAAATGAGGTGTCTAAAGAAACTTATGTCTTGGAGCAATGATGAAATGCACTCTGGTTTTATAAAAATAAACAATTTGTTTACGCTTAATCTTAATATTTATCAGGATCTCTATCACGAAAAGTAGCTCTTATTTTTTGCAACAAGGTGCCACTGGGACACTAGAGACCAGTAGGACACTAGAGGCCAGTAGGACACTAGAGGCCAGTAGGTAGCCATTTTATTCGTAAATAGGTTGTAGGTTTTCTACATGCGAGATTGCTCTAGAAAATCCTCTTTCTTTTGACACCTCATTTGTTAAGATTGGTTGAGTGGAAGAGCCGCAAATGGTGATAATGATTGATCATGTAAGAGTGCACACACATACTATTGCAACGATACCCACTGCTGCCCGACTGCTGGCAGTGGTCACCACTGAAAGAAAATTATGGGCGATGCTTTGAATAATTGTTTTCAACATTGCTCAGCTTCAGGACAACGCAGGAGGATGTTTTATATCTCAAATTAATCAGGGACAAATTTACTAATTTCACCTATTTTTTGTTTTTCAATCCGATAAGCCATTATTGAGTTGGGGCTGTATAACTATAATTTTCCCTCCCAATACGCAGTATTTTCACTATTTTCTGAAAATCATGGCATTTTCCGGGATAAAAAGTAATATATAAAAGTTGACCAGGAACATAAGCAATCACCATGTGCATATTTTATCGCGCTGCTATGAAATTTGAGTTCCAAATTTCGTAACCGTTCGGAATTCCGTCCCCGAAATCGCGGAATTCCGTCCCCCGAAATCACGGAATTACTCCACTAGAAATTTTGCTAACGCGCGCTTAGATGTTTACACATCAAAAAGTGAATGTTATGTCAAGTCCTTATACCAAATAATAGAACTCTATTGGTAAGACATTGGTAAGAAAACTCCAAGGCCATGATAAAATTATGTTTGGATTGAAAAACCAACAGGCAATTGATAGGAACATACACTGAAAAAATAGAAACTAGTGAGGTTCAAATAATTTTGTTCGAAAAGTACCATCATGTTATCAAAAATTGAGCACCCAAAAAATTACCGAAACGACAGCTCTTTTTTCAGCGAAATGTCATCGGCTGTCATCCTCTCAGCGCTGGTATGCGACGGATTCTATGGGATGGATCTTTTCGTCATGCGCCAACGTCAGCGTCAACGTTAAACGCAACGGTATCGACGGATTCTATGGGTCCGGCCCTTAACTCTGTTTTGATGTTCATATTTTCATACACACCGACAAGTGCACACCACGATGGTTGATGGCGGCCGCGCATAATCAATGTGCCATCGCTTGTGTGGTCGGCTGGTTATGGTGCGATGTATGCGGATTTGAGGAAAATTACAAAAACAAAATGTGTGAAAGTCAGTGGTTTGATTTTTATTTCAGTGACAATTTTTCGCAATGAGTGTCATTAAAACATGTACGATGTACAAGCACTATTGGTTAAAAAAAAGCTCCCTCATAAGGCTTGTACTGACAATTCTATTGAAACAGAGTATAATTTAGCCGGGGACCGGTGGCACAACGCTGACGATCCTGTGGCCGGCAGTCGACTAGAAAAGAACAATATTCCTACTGTCTATGGGAAGAAGCCAAATCCACGTACTAGTCGGTGTCATAACCGGACACTGTACAATACGACATCCTTACAACTGACTTCTGTAGAAGCTGCATGGATGAGGATGAAATAGAATCTGCAGCACACCTTCTGTGCTACTGCGCGGCTCTTTAAGAACGGCTCCTATCGTGTATGGGAGCACGGTTCTTCGACTGCCTTGATTATCTGGCTAAAATACCACTCACAAATAACACTGTGGATGTACACTGTGATAGTCAGACCCATGTTAACATAATGGAGGATTGGTCTGGTGGCATACTGCCACAAAAACCTACAATCTTAAGGATATGACCAAAGTACAAAGAATAGCATGCACTGGTACGATCGCGTATTATGAATTGCCACTACGACTCAGCGAGCCCATTGTGTTGACATCGGGGAGGATTTTAGTAGTGTATTCATGAATTTACATTTGTAAACCCTACTCGATTTCTGCGTTGAGGTCGAGGAGGGTTTCGGTTGGTTAATTATACGTTTTCATTTGAAAACCCTACTGCATGTCAGCACACGTATGTATATTCCGCGAAAATTATATCGAAATTATATCGAGTTCTGTTGCGTTATTTAGATTGGAAGTTTACCCTTACTTTTATTTAGGTTTGCAATTACAGTGGTGGTCCAATATAACGAATGATATAATGTCCAGTTGCATTCGCTATATCAAAAAATTTTGTAATATCGAACACATTTTCCTTGTATGAAACAATAAATAAATGTACTATTTCTAATTCATAACACTTTATTTAATTTATTCATAAAGTCAACAAAACAAGTTAAAAAATAGAAAAAAAGTAAAAAAAAAAGAATTACTTTCCTTTCCTTCTTCAAAAAGCAATTTCCAATAAGGACATGCTTTTGCAAACGTTCAACGCAGAAATTTGTAGCTATTTCCCGTAGACTTATAAGAACAAGTTATTCAAAACTTCCAACGTTGTTCTATTTGGCTCTTCTTGAAGAAACATTTCAGTACTGTTCCAAGATTCCAAATCCTCCGCTTGGCTTAACTAAGCGAATGGTTGGATCAAGGAGCTTACCTTCGGTTGCATGTACAACACCCACATTTTTCCATCGACCGTTTTCTAAACATTATTGTATTTCTTAGGTAAATTTGTCTCTCTATTTTTTAAAGCATGTACACAGATATTGTAGCAACATTCGTTATATCCAATATAATTTTTTTTGTTCGTTCGCTATATAGAGCCGATAATGCATTTGAAAAAAGTGTACGTTATATCGATCATTCGTTATATCGGCATTCCTTATACAGGACCACCTCTGTATTTATATATTATGTATGTAAATATTTTGCCAAATAAAGTAAAGCAAAATAGTGAATGCAGAATATTTTATGGCGAAATTATTACAGACAAATAAACTGATAGCTGCTGTAAATTCATTGCACTAGTTCTCCTTCATTGGCAAAAAATCGAAAATTTCACTAAATACTGTTTTTTAATAATTAAGTATACAATTAATACAACCTCATCTGTGTCGGTTTGTGCTGACATGCAGGAGGGTTTCCAGATGTAAAATCATAACTACATTATTGAAACCCTTTTCGATCGCAACGCGGTGGATCAGTGGATGTGCTGAAATGCAGGAGGGATTCATGATATACATTTTAGATAAACACAATTGAAACTCTACGCATTTTTTGCGCTGAGATCGAGGAGGGTTTACGAATGTAAATTCATAAATACACTACTAAAACCCTCCTCGATGTCAGCACAATGGGTGCGCTGAGTCGTAGTAGGAATTCATAGTACGCGGTATGACCGGCGCGATGAGTACAACGCCAACAGCGTGATTGGAAGCAATTTCTTACCTTCTCCCCTAGACCTTTATATGCAAGAGACCTCAGGACCGAAATTGAACAAAAATCACTAATGTCTTTTCGATTGGGCTTTTCAGATTCTGGTCTCAGATTTCAGATTTTTCGGGCTGAATGGAAAACAAGCGAGATTAATCTGTTTTTCTGCAATTGTATTAGTATGTCATTTGACAACTTCTTCGTAAAAGGAAATAAATAAAAACACTTTCTTTATATTATCTAATTTTTTCTGATAATATTTGTGTTGATTGATAACATTTTTACGTGCTGCGTCTTAATTTCGTATAAAATGTTTTGGTGTTAGTGCAAGTACGTTTAAATCTCGAATTGAACCCGAGATTCACAAAAATTGATCTAAAGCAAAAAAGGCTGCTTTTTTGGTCGGTAGGAATGTAAAAATTGTGCTACAAATTGCTCAAGATAAAAAAAAGTGCTTTTTTGCCCAATCGAAATCGACATAAGTGAAGCGGGTTGGTGATGAAATTCCTCTTTTCAAAATACACTTGTGCTCATATAATTAAGCCACTTAAATACGACCACACTATTTTCAGTAAAACAAAGTTTTATTAACAAATTCAGATTAATTAGTTAAATTAGAATGTTGATAAGTATTTGTTAAATTTAATTCTTCTTGGTTTTTGTGTTTAACATATCATTAAAATATAATTTTTGCAGATTATTTGTTTATATCGCTTTGAGCTCGGTGACATATAATTAAGCCACTTACTAAACAAAATTGTTAAAATTAAATGTACATTAGTTATTGCAGATATTGATGCATATTCTATCTATTTTACCGTCAGTACTATATTGGTAAAGCTTTTTGTCCAATAAATTCGGTGCATCTATCGTTCGTGAATAACTTGCCACAGAGTCCTTGTTTGCAGATTTTTTTGCAGCAACTACCTTTTTTATAACCCCCCATCAAATTTCTATGGAGTTTTAATCGGAACTTTGAGCTAGCCGCTGAATGAGATGGATGCGGCTTGACTTCAACCAAGGTTTAACGATCCTGGATCAATGCTTTGTATATATTGTTGAAAGATCCATACTAATGGAAAATTGTCGACGAATTTTTCATTTAAATGATTGTTTATGATGTCGTTATAAATCTCACCAGTCATTTTTTCCATTTATTTAGACAATCGGAGAAACGCCGGATGATGTAAAGTATCCCCAGATTATCACCGATAAGCCACCAAGCTTGACCATTTTCTTTGTGAACATATAGTCCAAATTTTTCAATTGGGGACGCCTCAAATATGGCGTATGACGTTTCCTTACGACGGATGGCTATATATAAGGCGCCCCCTTCCAAATATTGGACCAGAAGGTCACCAAGAAAATGATCATGCCTGGTGGGTCATCGGTAATGGCCTGGGGATACTTCCCCTCATCTGGCGTTTGTCCGATTGACTAAATAAATGGACAAATTATTGGTGAGATTTATAAAGACATCATAAACAATCATTTAAATTGAGAATTCGCAGAAAATTTGCCACTAGCATGGATCTTTCAACAATATAACATTGCTTCAGGATCGTTAAACATTGGTTGGTGTCCATCTCCTCCCGTGGGTAGCTCAAAGTCCCGATTAAAAACCCATAGAAATTCGATGGGGTTTTATAAAAAGGGCAGTTGCTGCAAGAAAACCTTCAAATAAGGCATCTGAGACAAATCATTCCACAGGAATGGGACAAGATCACACCCACTTAATGTACAGCCCGGGTCAAGACTACGGACGATAGATGCGTCGAAGTTATGATACAAAAATGTTCGCCAATAAAGTACTGGCTCTAAAAGAGACAGAATATATTTTAAAAGCTACAATAAATAACGCACATTTAATTTTAAACTTTTTTTTTGTAAATGGCTTAGTTATATGTCACTGAGCTCAAAGCTATGTAAACAAATAATCTGCAAAATTTATAGTTTAATGATATGTTAAACACAAAAAACAAGAAGAATTAAATTTAACAAATACTTATCAACATTCTATTTTAACTAATTAATCTGAATTTGTTAATAAAACTTTGTTTTACTGAAAACAGTATGTTCGTATTTAAGTGGCTTAATTATATGAGCACAAGTGTACCTTTTCCATAATCGTGGCCCTAGATTGGTTTGACGTAAACGCCAAAATGCACTTTTTTAGCTGTTAATGCAGTCTTATGCTTTTGCGTGTGCTCTTTTCGAATATGTCATCCTTTTTGTCCTATCTGTAGCCAATCCTGAGATATCGAGTATCATTTTTGACGTATATCCACCAAAATTAGCAATTTGTAGTATTGGTTTGACGTAAACGCCATTTTTGTGGATATACGTCAAATTTCCCACACAATTCACATTATTTTTTTGTTTAGTATTGTTTTGCCGTATATCCATGGGCTTCAATCATACGTCATAAAAATTAAAAATTATATTCAGTATTGTTTTAACGTACGTACATCGTGCATCGTGCATGTACGTACATTACTAGGAAAATAAGTGTATATTTAGTCGTATTCGGCAAAAAAAAAAATAATTAGTTTTGGTTTGCTGTATGTGCATATGAGCTTTAACGGACGAGAAATGAAAAAATAATGAAAAAGTCGGTTCAGTCAGAGGAAAAATTTGAATTTTTAAAAAAACTAAAAGAGACTGAGCTTCTTTAACTCTGATTTGAAAGTAGATATATTGTGAACAATAATTAGTAAAAAAATAAAAAAAAAATGTATCGACTTGTTTTATTTTTATTGAACCGTGAACTTAAAATACGACTCGATCCAGATCTTCGCTTATTATTGGAATGACGTACGTGCATTTTTTTTGACTTGCGTGTATGAGAGCACAAAAAATAAGTGATTTTTGTGGCGTATACGGCAAAGCCATTCTGAGGAAAACTTTGAATTTTTAAAAACTAAGAGAGACTGAGCTTTTCTTTAACTCTGATTTGAAAGTAGATATTCTGAATAATATTTGGTAAAAAAATTAAAAAAATCTTATCGACTAGTTTTGCTTTTATTGAACCGTGAACTTTAAAATGCGATTTCTCAAAAAAGTGCAAATGGCGTATACGGCAAACCAATTCTGGGGCGACGAAATGCCTTTTCCAAAATGCCTTTTCCCAAAATACCTTTTCCTAAAATACTTTTTGGACAAAATACCTTTCCTGAAAATACCTTTTGGACAAAAGGCTCAGTCTCTCTTAGTTTTTGAGAGGGGGCGCGGCGCCGGCTCTCAATAATCCACACTTCCAAAAAGGTATTTTATCCAAAAGGTATTTTAGCCTTCTTTCAATAATCCACATTTCCAAGAATATATTCAAATCTGGATTTGGGTATATGTTGGTGACTTTCTGTTTATTAATAGTTTGGCTTTCACTCCTTTTTCTGGACATAATATTAGTTTTATCCTTTAACTAACAAAGAAGTTGTATTTTTTTCCGCTTTAACTACAAAAAAAAAAAAAAGCAGATGGAACCGTCAGCCCACCACGTCCTCGTCGTGGTTCTGAAATAACAGAGTGTGGGTTGGGTCTAGTATTAGCAAAATCTGAAAAATACCTTTCAAAATTTCCTTTTCTTGAAAAAAGGTATTTTGTCCAATAGGTATAAAAAAAATTATGTCCAAAGGTCAGTATACCAAAAAAAGGTATTTTGTCCAAAAGGTATTTTGAAATTAGGTATTTGGTAGGGTTCCCAAGTGAAGCAAATAACAGGGGGAAATCATTAGCCACTGCGACATATCAAGAAGACTGTGGCCAGAATATAACAAAACAAGAACAAGAAAACTCCCACAAAGATAGAAAATCGCTGTCGATGCTGATAGGAGTGCCAACTGGCTTGCTAAGATATCATATGAAGAATAATGATGACATTTGCAGGGGATGTGGTGATGAAGAGGTTCATGAGGACACAGTCCATTTCCACTGGCACTGCAATAACCTCTGCGAACTTAGAAATAAAACCTTGGGCATATTCTTCTTCGAGGATATCGACGAGCTATCGGATGGATCACCATCGGTCATACTTGAATTTGCCAGGCCAGGGCGTCTGTATGGTTGGAACCTAGAAATTAATACAGCGGGTGGGAAAACCACATGAGTATCACAATGGATCCACATGGACCTAAGTGTGATGAGGATATTATCATTATCATCTGCCCTTCTAACCTAACCTAACCTAACGAATATGGAGAATAAAAATAAGTGGACCCATATGGCTACATTCAGTAACTCCGATTAATCAGAGAGGGTATATGGCTTCAAAAGTAGTCATATCTTTAAGTAACAACAAAATACAAAATGTATTTCCAAGTTCTGATATGAAATCTTGTACATTTTTCCAAAACCACAGACATTTTGAAATAAATATCATCGGAATGATTCCGATTCTCATTGAACTACTCTAAGACTATGCATAGAGCGACTAATGT